>JAAWXA010000002.1:55040284-55127149 GCA_038090715.1 Florisuga fusca
GGCGGGCACGGCGCGGCGGCGGAGGTGAGATGGGGGGCAGCCTGGGCTGCCACCGCTCCATCCCCCGCGACCCGGCTGACCTGTGCCACAGCCGCAAGTTCAGCGCGGCGTGCAACTTCAGCAACATCCTGGTCAACCAGGAGAGGCTCAACATCAACACGGCCACGGAGGAGGAGCTGATGACCCTCCCCGGGGTCACACGGGTGGTAGCCCAGAACATCGTGGAGTACCGGGAGTACATCGGTGGCTTCAAGAAAGTGGAAGACCTGGCGCTGGTGAGCGGGGTCGGGGCGGCCAAGCTGGAGCAGGTGAAGTTCGAGATCTGCGTGAGCAGCAAGGGCAGCTCGGCACAGCACTCGCCCAGCTCCCTGCGCAAGGATCCGGTCTCCGAGCATCACCTCTCCACCACCAAGATCAACATTAACACTGCCACCCCAGCCCAGCTCATGAGCATCCGTGGCATCACCGAGAAGATCGCCAACAGCATTGTGGACTACCGTAAAGAACACGGGCCCTTCAAAAGTATCGAGGACCTGGTAAGGATGGACTGCATCAACTCCTCCTTTTTGGACAAAATCAGGCATCAGATTTTCGCAGAGCGGTCCCGGCCTCCTTCGACGAACACCAGCGGCGGCCTCAACTTCACAGCTAAGCCTCACCCCAGCCCCACTTCTCTGAGCCTCCAGAGCGAGGACCTGGACTTCCCTCCTGGGGGTCCCACCCAGATCATATCCACTCGCCCCTCTGTGGAGATGTTTGGGGGGGTGAGAGATGGCAGACCTGTCCTGAGGGTGGCTACCTGGAACCTGCAAAGCTGCTCCATCGAGAAGGCCAACAACCCAGGTGTGCGGGAAGTCGTGTGCATGACCCTGCTGGAGAACAGGTAAGAGGCAGCACCTGACCTGTAGGCCCAGCTCCATGTAGAATTGTATGTTAGTGCATTTGGGGTTTGGGCACTCTAGAGTGCTGGCTGAGTCTTAATGCCAGCACTGTAGTGGCTGTCCTTTGATAAAGCTGTTCTAGTCCTTGAAAAGTGGTGGACCTGCTGGGGAGGTATGTGTGTACACCAGTCTGTGCAGGGAACCTGTAGCAATTGGTCACATTGGCCCTATTAGTGGTTGGTCAAGGATTGTTTCTTCATTAAGAGCCTTTTGAACAAGTCACAGAGGGCTGTCTTCCCTGCTAGAACCTGGGAGGAGAGACAGGGGGTAGGTAATAGCAGGTGAAGGGCTGCTTTTTTGGTGTTTCCCAGAGTGTCTTGCCTCCCCTTTGGGCATCCACCTCTCTCAGAGCTGCCAAGCTGAGACCTGCTTGTGCTTTTTCTCCAGAAAGTCTTGTTTGGCTGTTGACCCCCTTACTGTCAGCAATAGGGCTGTAGTCTGCTCTCCCTCAGGTCTGCTCCTTGAATCATAAGGCTTGAGAGCACAGTTAGGATAGTTTGAGCTGTGTAACAAGCATGGAATGCCATGGCTTGTCTCACAAGGGTGACACAGCTTGTTAAGGAGTGGTCATGGGGCATCTGCTGAGCTGGAGGGACTGCTCATCCTTGGGGGATGCAAGATGTGGGGCAGCTGCCTGAGGATGCTATACTCTCCCTGAGCCAGGAAGACCTCTGATTTCACTGAGTGGGTGGGCTCAGAGCAAGGTCTGTTTGTTGTGTAGTCAAGTGGGATAGTGCTTCTGGTTTTAATGGCTGAGAAGCTGAGATGTTATTTTATAATTTATTTTTTTTAGACTAAAGCAAATCTACCAACAGTGTGGGGATGTCTCCTGCTAAACTTTCTGCTTGATACAGAAATGTAAGAATGTGATAGGGATTTTGAAGTAACTCTTGACTCTTTCCTCTCCAGATGTGAAATCTGTCCCAGCTAGTCTGGCATTTAGTTTACAGTATTGAGAAACTGACTTTTTTCTCTGGCTTGTATTTGAACTTCCAGCTGGAAATGAACAGGGGCAGGGTACTCTTAGGCTTCTGCAAAAGGGATATTGTGGGGAGGGGAAGTGCTGATGAACCATTTATCTGTGGCAGTGTCGAGAGTTCTGTGTCCTTTTCCAGTAATGTGCTGAATAATGGCTCTTGTCGGTGTGGTTGCGGAGGTCGGGCACGTGAGAGGGATGGTGACAGTGATGTGGTGTCCTGTGCTGCGGGACAGTATTTATGGCTGAGGATACCTCTGCTGTGCACTGCTTGGAAGCCTGGTGGTCTCACATAAGAAACATCTGTCATCTTGCAGCCATCACTGTTTGATAGCCAAAACTGAAATGATAGCCCAGAGGGGGTATTCAGATGTTATGCTCATGGCTTCAGCCTAACATCTTTCAGCATTCCTCGACTGCTCTGCTAGCTCAGGTCTCCTGTGCTTCCTCCTTTGCCACCACTCTTGTTCTTGCCTATGCTGTTGGTTGGCTGGAGTGGACCTTAGGATGTGGTCTGATGGGGCTGGACATCAGGGTGAGGGGCAGAGGTGGACAGACCTACTGAGGAAAGAAACATCTCTGATTATTACTAGTCTTGGGTTTATTCTAATAGTCCAGTTTGGGAATAAAAGTGACTGGTGATTTATTTTCATGTATTTACATATATATTATGATGGGGGGGGAGTCCTTTTGTGTTTTGGTGGGGTTTTTTCTGTTTTTTGGTTTTTTTTTAAGGATCTCATCTAGTAAAAAGTTAACTGTCACTTCTGCATCTCCTGTTTTTGGGGTTTTTTTTGGGGGTGGAGGAAGCCCCAAACAGTTCATCTCTTAAAAAAGGTAGGGAGAGAAAGTATTGTGTTAAATAAACCTGCATTAGCCCAAGCTGGTCACTGGTTATACAGAGCGAGGCCTTAGCAGTTTATTTTATTGCTTTTAAACTGCATGATACTTTGTTTCCATCCAGTTCAGCAAAGGGGTACTCAGCTATACTGGGTGGTATGAAGGGTTTCCCTGATACTCTGAGGAGCCTGATGCAAGTCCTTGTTTTTGTTCGGCTTTATTGCACGTACGTGTGCCATCAATCACACAGAGAGAGCACGATGTAATTGTGTTCTGTATTTGATCTTATTTGTGATAACATGAGAATCTGGAAAGAAATAACAGTAATGTGAATCCACAGACAAGCCTGCAAAACTTGCCTGGGAAAATAAAAGTGAGAAAAGAATGACGAGATGCAGGAGTGAAGTGTGTGCTGGGAAGTCATGCTCAGCACCTCAGGGAGGAACAGTGGAGCTTTGCAGCTGTAAAACGTTCTCAGCTGAGGCCAGAAACTGCCTTCTTTCTGTGTATGAACTCCATGGTTTCCCTCACAACTCTGGCTGTGTACCCTGGGAACTCATAAATTGCTTTGCAAGCCAATCTTTCCCCAGGTAGAATAACTTCAGTTGTTGGTCAGCGGGAGAAATCCCTATTTTGTTTCTGCAAGCAAGAACGCAGGGCTGCATGGGGCTCCCCAAACACTTCAGCCTCACGGAACCCATGGGGTGTGCCTTCCAGGTACTCTGTGTGCTCAGTGGATGCCCCACACGTGTTGTGGAAGCCTCCAGATATGAGCCAAGCTTTTGCCTGGTGGATCTGAAGGCTGTTCAGTCCATTAGTAGGCAGGTGCTCTCATGAGCTATGCTGAGGGGCACCTGCTTGCTGGTGCACTTTGTGCACAGGTACCCTAATGTGCCTAAGTGTGCTTCTGCATCCTGCATCCTCGTAGTCTGGGGTGGCCTCAGGTAGTCTGGGGTGGCCTCAGGAGGTGGAGCACTGCCTTGTTGCAGTACTCTTGCTGGATGGCTTGCCTTACCTAGCTTTTTAAGTCCAGGAATAAAGCACAGCAAGTCAAGATGACTGTATTAAAACTGTGTAAAGCGCAGCAAATCTCAATTTAAGATCTCAGTTTGAGATCTGGGGGACTTTCGTGCTGGTTGAAAGGGTGATTTGGGGTTTGTTTTCAGGCTTGTTTGTTGGTGGTTTGTTTTTCTTCATGACCAGTTCACAGCAAGTAGCTTTGAGACCCCGTGAGCTTGTTCTTTCAGGCTTTAACAATGGGGAAAAGTACTGCATGTTTCCCTGTGAGGCTAGAATATGAAGGCTTCTTGTCTTCTAGCCCTGCACACATAGCCCTAGCACTGAAGGAACAGTTGTGCAGGAAGGAAAGAGGGCCATGCCTTCATTCAAAACAAACAAAAAAGCAATAAAATGCTGTCATGTAGAGTAAACTGCTGAGGGAGAGAGGGAGAAAAAAAAAACCAACCCAAAATCTTCACACTTTTGCCCAGAGGTGCTAAATTTCTCAGAAGCAGCAAAGGGAATGTATACCAAATCAGCAAGCATGACTACTACTGCTAAGCTATTTTGAAATTCATTGCCACAGTACAAAAATAATGAAATACAGCAAGGTCCTCACCCTCTTTCTCATATTACAAGGATCTATGTTTATCACAGTGTCTGGAGTGGAGGAACGGGGTGTTTTCATTCAGAGGACTAGAGGGTAATTTTAGAAGAGATTAGCATGATGAACGTGGAGGCAAGCGTGATGCATAATTGGATTAAAGTATCAAATGTGGGGTGAATTTGCCCAAACCTGCTATATTTCTTGCAGGTGTGGTTCAGCAAATCTGGGATTTGTTGACAGAAGATCAGAGCTGGCCTGTCTCTGGGGATGCAGATCATCCCATCCAGCTGACCTCCATGTCCTCCCCATTCTTGAGGGGATGAAGAAACCAACAGCTTCTTCTTACCAAAAAATAAAAAAAAAAACCCCAACATTGGGATAGTGTAGCATGATCAAAAGGGCCATCAGGCTCAGGTCACAGGCAGCAAGAGTTTTCATGGGAAGGATGAGTAGCCACAGAGGAGAAGGGTAAGTAGCCCCAGTGGAGATGGTTCCTTTGGCTGAGGTTGGTGGAAGTACTGCAGAGCTGTCCTGTGTTCCACGTCTGTAGGGCAGGCTGCCCTTTCCACTCCTTGAAAATTTGCTAGTAGCTGAGGGGAGCAATTAGTTGTGCAATTTTCCCAGCACAGTTTGCAGAGCAGGTTTTCTGACTGGTTTTCATTACGGTTTATAATACTGAGTGGTAACTTTGTGAAGACCTCTTAATTATTTACTTTTTAATTTTCTTGTAAACACACTGCAGTTGAATAACTGCAAATTGATAGAGGGTCCTAAAGCCAGAATTTGCACGGTCTCTCTTAAAAAGAAGACAGAGTGTGTGGCAGGATAATTGTAGGGTAACAAGCTTGAGGCTTGGTCCTCAGACCCCAGTTCTGTTTCCTTCCAGATGTCCAAGATGTTCAGGCTGCTCTATCCCTCTGCTGCTGGCTTTTTAACAGTTTCTTGGTGCAGTTACACCTTCAAAAAAGTATAAGGAATAAATCCTTAAGACCTGTTGCAAAAATCACAGAGCCATAATAGAGCCTAGGTTGGAAGGGACCTCAAAAGATCATCTGGCTCAACCTTTTGTGGGAAAGGCAGCCTACATTATCTAGCACCTTTCCAGTCACAACGTGTGGACCTCCAGGGGTGCAATTTCTACTGTGCCCATGGGCAGGTTGTTCCAGTGACTGACTGTTCTCTGCAAAAAAATTCTTTTCTTACATGCCTGTAGAGCAACTAATAAAAGTATCAATATAATATAATTTGTACATAGTGGGGATGAGTTTGCTTTCTTTCTCTTCTTGGTTTAGTTTCTTGGACAGCAAGCCTTCATGCTTACCCTTTAGGAACATGTTGGCCTCTCTTCCTCCCCCAGCTTTGGAACTGGTTATCTGTTTTCAATTTGGTTAGATAGAAGGGTAGAGATCTCTCAAAGGTAAGAAGTTGCCCTCAGTTTCTATGCCTCAGAGACCCAAATCACTGTTCCTGCTGCAAGAAGGGTAGGTAAACCTCAGCCCAAAATATCCTTCTGGCAGGCAGCAGGTGCACAGACACCCTCTGCTACCCTCATTGTGCCACCATGCTGAGAAGCTCTTCTTCCTAGCCCTGCCTATCCCAGGTGGGTGTCCCAGGGAAGTGGTCAACCGAAGCACATCTTCTTGTCACCTAAAAAAAAGGCAAGCTCTTCAAAGACCCTCTGGAAGAGTCTCTTTCTAGTAAGAGGTGAGGAAAAAGCCATCTCATTCAGGTCCCCATACTATGTGTTGGACACAGGAGAACCACTTTCCCACTACTGACCTACATTAAATAATAGAGTGGGGGCTTAGTTTTCCTCTGCAATCTCATAAATCTGGACTGAGAGGTGGGGTCATTGCAAGGAGCAGTTATTTACTGCTGGGGCTTGATGCTCTGTTTGGGAAGGGATGTGGTGCTGTACCTTGCCTTCTGGCTTGTAGCTGTTTCCCAGCAGGACAGCAGAAGAGGATTGCACACACACCCCACGCCCCCCCAAACAGATATTGTAGTAGTGTATCATAGTAGTAGTTGTGATGGCTGCTACTTGTATGCTTTGGAGTTTCAGCACCAGCCTGTATTTGTTATTTCTACTCCATCATCCATCATCTACTCTTGATGGGAAGGCAAAGCCTAGAGGTGCATCTGGTTCATGTCTCTTTCTTTATACAGCCACTTAGTTTTTCTCCCTTGGATTAGTCCTAGGCTGGAGCCTTGCCAAGAATAATTCCCCTGGAAGAAAAGATCAGGAAAGGGGGCCTGGCTCGAGTAACCTGACTGTGCTAATAAGTCTTAAATGGCGAAAGAACAAAAACACCCTCTCCTCCTTATGTAATAGGGAGGAAATCCTGCCTCCTGTGACTACAGGAAAAACTTGAGAAAAATGGGATTGTTAGATGATATCTTCCTTGTGCATTTCACAAAGAGATTTTTATGAGCAACAGAAATACAGATCCATGTAAAGCCACTGTAAATTTGCATTTTCTTAATACCACTGAGGACAAAAAAATGGGTGATGGTTGAGCTGTTCTGTTTGGGTTTTTGGGGGGCTGACTTTTTTGTAGCTTTTGGAGGTTGGGGTTTTTTTGCCTCCACCTATATGAGAGAAACAGTATTTACTTGCTGGAGACAAGTGGGAGACTGAACTTGCCTTCTGCATACCATCTAGCATGGGGAAAGCAGCAAGATCTTCTTGGATCAGAACCTGACTTGCATAATTTGCCAGTGAAACAAAATGCTACTGGTTTACTCCTGTTCAGTATTTGGCCCATTCCTTTGTCAAATCAACTGAAGGCTGTGGAGCTCAGTGCTGAAAATCATGACTGTTTCCCTGGGGGTTAGGGCTTTTCTGCTGTACTGCTCCCACCTCGGGTAGGGACCCTAGCCTGTTTCAGGACTGCTGCTGGAAGACACAGATGATGTCAATAAATAAAATTAAATTAATTTAAGTCCATTTCCAAACTATTTCTTCATATGGATGCAGTGCTGATACCTTCTACACGGGCATCACCTGCATCTCCTCTAGGAGATGGGTTACTCACTCGAGGTACTTTGCCACTCGCAAATTTGTAGGAGAGATCCAAAGCAGTGGATGGACTTAAAGCAAGATCATGAAGGGTTTCCACCATCCTTGTGTCCTGATGCTTGGAGAAGCCAAGCCATTCTTGAGCCATTCACTCTGCAGGAGATTTCATAGCTGGATGCATTGAGCTCTCTGATCCTGCTTGGTCTCTGTTAATAGCTGTGTATCTAGTGGGTTTGCCACATCATTCCTTCCTTGGAAGTGACAGGGGAATGTAGGGCAGGCCCTTGAAATTGCCATCAAGTAACCTTCCCAGAGATTTTCTCTTTTAGAGAGAGACCTGGGCATCTTGTTGACTTTGACTCAGTGTATTCCTTGAACATCTGAGAGCCTGTATCTAACCATCTGCTTTTTTTCTGCTTTAAAGTTGAGACTGTGGCTGTAAAAATGGTATAGTTAAAGGCCAGTTTATAAAATAAAAAACTGTCATACCCTGCCATTGTTCCTGATGCCATAGAGCCTGACTAAAACAAAGTGATCAGTAGAGAAAGTGTTTGTTCATATATTTTTTTTTTCTCCAAACGTGTACTTGATACATCTGGCAGCACTTAATGGCTGCTTAGTTTCAATCCAGGCCTGCTGGGCTGTCCTGCACATTCATTTCATGTCACTGGTTCATGTTTCAGATCCCAAGTATTTTGGTGAACTGGAGCTGCCAGCTAGCTCCTGCAGATCCTTCAGGGATTGCTCTATTCTACGTGGCAAAGATTAGACTTGAATATTGAATATGGTGTTCAGTTTTGGGCACCTGCCTACAAGAAAGACATTGGAGTCTGGAGCATGTCCAGAGAAGGGCGACGAAGCTGGTGAGGGGTCTAGAGCTCACATCTTATGAGGAGCATCTGAGGGAACTGGGCTTGTTCAGTATGAAGAAAAGGAAGCTGAGGGGAGACCTTATTTCTCTCTACAACTACCTGAAAGGTAGAACAAGAGGAGATGGCCTCAAGTTGCACAAGGGGAGGTTTAGATTGGATATTATGAAAAATTTCTTCACTGAAAGGGCTGTCAGGCACTGGAACAGGCTTCCCAGGGCAGTGGTGGAATCACCACCCCTGGAAGTATTTAAAAAATGTGTAGATGTCGTTCTTAGGGACATGGTTTAGTGATGGACTTGGCAGTGCTAGGTTAATGGTTGATGATCTCAGTCAAAACAATCCTATGATTCTATGAATTATGGTAATAAATTGGCAAATTAGTAAGTGATGCTTTACTGCCTGCTCCTGAGTCATGAGCAGAGGTCACAAGGCTTTAACCTCATCCTGCTGGCTTTTTCAGAAAGCTTGTGCCATAAGACTGCAGAAGGCAGACTAGGTATGTATGCATATAGGGTTCCAGTCTTTAAACAGAAATCTTTAATGCTCTGTGATTCTCCTGCAGTTTGGTAGCTGCCGGTACAGGTGCAGGAAGGATGGTTTTCTAGCTTTGGTTTTAAAAAGAGCAATAGGACCATTTCTAGTGGCAAAAGTTGCTGTTGCTGTTCTTAACCATGAAAGAAAGACCAAGGGACTACAATCAGGGGAATTAAATGCTCCCAGGTTCCTGAGAAGGTGTGAGCAGGAACTTGGCCAGGCCCTCCCAAAGAGAGGAAAACGCTCTCTTTGCAACCAGGTTCTGGCTGGCTCACTGGGAACATAGGTTTTCACATGTATTAATCAGGGACATTTAAGTAAGAATCTGGTTTTACAGATTTTGCTGCAGTCTTCTTGTTGGAGTTGGGCTTCAGCTTGTTTCCTACTATGCAGTGCTAGGAGGACCTTGCTTCTTCAGTGTCTAATTAGCCTTTCTCTGGGAGTCTTACCCAAATAATGGTTTCAAGTCTCGGCCAGATGAGCATAGAAAAGTTGATAGGACACAGATTACAGTGTGCATGCAACATAATTTTAGGTCTCATTGTTCTTCATTGTGATGCAGGTGTAAGCTGACAGAGGCACAGTGTCCTTACTGAAATAATTACAATATGCTGCAGTAATTTCTCAACACTATTATATGGTGTGGTGATGGGAGACGAAGAACCATGGCACGTTATTAATAGCAGCATTTGAAAATAGGAACTCTGTAGTTTCTTCAGTTCCAGAGTTTTTTATTTATTATTTTACATTAAGGACTTTGAGATGTTTGAAGCATAGCTGGCAATTCCCACTGAATTATCAGAGAATAAAAGGTGACTTCGCTGAGGGGAGGGTGAGACCTGCTGAAGACCTCTTTTTTTATGTGGTATGAATGGACTTTCCACCAGGATTTGGTCTGGTCCCCTCCCTTTGTCTCTGACCTAGGTGATTCATAGCAGGTTCTGAAATGCCCTATAAGGTGCCAAGAGCAGAGTGGGCATCACGTCAGCAGCAGATGAACAGTGAAGGGAATATTTAGCTGTGGTAAAAAGGATGTTTTCTGTTGAGAAACTGCTTGATGTCACCCTGAGCATATGCAGCACTATCCACGTCCCAGTCAAGCTGAGTGGCATTTGCAAATGGCACGAGTGTTTTAAATTGTGGGGAGGATCAGAGCTGCTGACCTCCTTTCCCTCTCTGCTTCTGGGAGGTTTGTGCAGGCAGGAACCTGGCCTCAGTGCTGAGCTTTTATTTTCAATGCCTGTGGTAAAATTATTAGAGGCCAGTGAGTAAGAGAAATATATTTACCCTGCTTATGCCCCATGTGTGTGCATGTTCCAGAAGTTGAACTGCGTATAAAAACATAATTAAAACTAAGTTAATTCCTGTGGAAAAAAACACATTGGGGATTATATTGTCCTCCAAGCAAAGGATGTCTAGGAATTCTGGGGTTATTAAATGCAGTGTGGTTGCAGTAAAATAAACACAGCCAGCTTGTGCAGAGAGGGTTGGAGTCCCTCTGTCTGACAGTGCCTGGCACCTCCTGTCTGGGAAGGGAGCCTGGTGGCTCTGCAGGCTGCCTGTCTGTCCTGCCTCTGTCCTTGTCACGGAATGGGAAGATGACCACAGTAATGCCCTCCAGCTTTTTGTGGGGAATATCCCGCGGAGCGAAGCTGGAGCAGCTCATGCTGTAGGCTTGTGGATACGGATGAGGAACAGGAAAATTTCCTTTTCCTTCTGCGTAGCTATTTTTTGCAGCGTTTTTATGGGCATTTCAGGTAACCTGCTCTGGCTTCTGCTACAGCAGCTGTCCAAGCCATTCAGAGCTGAACGGGTTTTTAATGGGTTACTGCACAGCTAATTGATCAACAAGGCTTTTGCCCTGTGTGGCAGCAGCATCCTTCCTGCCCTAAATCCCCTGTGCTGGTGACACGCTGCCAGCCCTGCAAAGCTTTGCAAGGAAGGGGGGGGAAGAGCATAAACCTCTCCCAGCTGCAGCATGAAGAGGCTGTCACTTTTGCTTGCAGACTTACCCTTTGGCTCTTTTATATTTAGAGTTCCTCTTTTCCTCCTTTCTTCCTTATGGGTCGGGCCATCCCTCCGCCAGAGGCTCCTGGGTGCAGACCAAGGGCTTGCTCCAGCCTTGCTCAGGGTAATTGCCGGTCAGTGCCCTCCCATCCTCCCTCCTTCAGTCAGGCTCAGCTGGTGTAAAGGTTAGCCAGCTTTCTGCTGAACTGGAAGCAGCATGCTGTTGGATACACACTGGATGTTAACTCAGAAACCTCGTGTTTGGTTTCTTTATTTATTCTAATGGTTTCTTTGCTTATTTGGTTTAAGCAAATACGACTAAGCGTGGCTCCAGCTCAATACCGCTGGAGTGTGCAGGGTGTTTGTGGCAACTCATAATTTGGCACTGGAAAAATGAACTGCAAAATAAGCAAGTTTGCTGCTTTGGGGCATGCAAGGTCAGTTCCATAGGTTTGCTGTCAAACCTGCTGCTCATAGCATAAGAACTGACTACTTTACTCCTTTTTTTCTTTCTAAGCAGACAAAAAAAGTGTGAACCTCTGTTATGCAGGATAGGCTTAGCGGGGAAGGGCCCATGTCACTTGCTTTGAAACAGTTTGAAGTTCTAACAAGGCAGCAATTTTCCAGTGGTAATACAATCTTTAGCTAATGTAGGTAGGTGTGGAGCCAGTGCTAGGGCCCCACCTGTGCGAAGGTCCCACCACCTTAAGGAAGTCTTTGCTTTTGTTCATGAAATGCAGGGCTGATGGTGGTGAGGTACATGCTGGCACCACGATACACAGGAGAGGAAGTGCACTGTGTCTGCAAGAGATCCCCACCATATATAAAACATCAGAGCTGCCACTGAACTAAGTATTAAAACACATTTTATTGGCAGGACAAAGCTGCAGTGCTTCCTGACAACCCTTTGCAATCCTTATCCTGACCAACCCCAGTTTACCTATGATTTTTTGCAGCAATGTTAGTGCAATTTTTGGTTATCTGTATCTTCCTGCTAGTCCTTTGTACAGCTCCTTCCCTTATCTCTAGCTGTATTTACACATCCCTTTCCTAGTCATTGGAGATGGTGCTACCAGGTGCCACCAACAGAGCAGGTGCTGCTTGGTGCCCCCCACAGTGCCCCTCCTTCCCTCCTTCCCCCCAGTTGCAGCATTGTGTAATGAGCACTCGGTGGCCTGGGTGAGGGTGAAGGTGTTGGCACCTCTGGCAGATAGCTCAGCCTTTTCTCCAAGGGATCTCTTGGTAAACACTACCCTTTGGTTTTTTTTTTTTGGTAACCAAACCCCAAAACCCACATGGTTTCTGGTTTTAATTGCTTCAGAGTTCTGTGGTGCAAAGTAGCACCACAGAAAAGGAAACCATGGCTTAAAGGACAGTATAAAGGTCCAAGGACTGAACAGTCCTCGGTTAGCAGCTTGTGGATTTAATAGGTATTTGGACAACTTCCATGCAGAGCTGCTGGCAGTAAACATTCTGGAAACGTTGCCTGTAGATGAAGGTAGTGCTGCATAAGCAAAAGCCACCTCTAAGCATGTGATGTTTCCCATTTCTTTTTTAACTTGAGACCACTTTGACTTGGCTGCTGTTTGACTTGCTTCTCCTTCCCATTTTGATGGGGGGGCGGTGGAAGGACGATGGCACCTCACTGTGCACTCAAATTTGGCAGAAGAAAGTAAACTTACAAGATGGGCAGATTCCTGTATATTGATTGTCTATCGGTTGAAGGGAAATAATTGCCTCATACTACCTGCCTCTGTCTTCAGTCTGATCTACACAGCTAGCTCTTGTCACCTGAATGTGACTCTGTTTCTCATCCTTTCTCCAGTCCTGTGGAAACTAAAGCTGTTCCAATGACTTTGCCTGGCTTTTTAATTGTCTTGCCACACCTTGAGCACTTCCAGTTATTGCAACTGCATTTTGATCAAGCCTTTGCTTTCATATCGTGAGGGATGACTGATCTCCCACCTACAAGGCTGAGGACTTCTGTTTCCTTGGATAATCCATGATCTTTCTGCTAAAATCATTCTAACCCTGTCTTCTTGTTCCACAATGTGCTGCAGCACTTCTTTCTCCTCTGCTGAAGCTACTTGCCACACAGTTTGAAAATCAGTACTTTCTAAGATATCTCAAGTTTCAGAAATCTCTAGAAAACTGTAGCCTTGCCTTTTATTTCAGGGAGTGTTACAAATTCTTGCAAAGAGATGAGGCTCCTGCACTACTGATTTAAAGGCAAAAGTATGTAAATTTTTGATTTCTGTTCCTTGTTTTGATTTCTTTTCCTCCACAGGAAAGTACCTTGCTAGGTTACCAATGTGTTGGACATGGAATTATTTGCAACTTGCAAGAGCAGGTTTTTAAAAGGCGTTTGTATGTACGTTAGGAGCTTAGTAGCACAAGTGCTCAGCATTTTTCTCCTGTCTTCAGTGGAGCCTGTCTGATTATGCTGTACGGGTGCATGCTGCACCAACAGTTTGCAATACCTCTTCCATATGCATCTTATCTTCCTAAAGATAGTGACTGGAGACACCAGTTCTGTGAGGAGAGACTGATGAATTTGTATCAGAAGAATCTTTTTGTATAGCAGCAATTCAACATGGTGCAGTGTTCAGAATATCTCTTAAAAAGAGTGCTGGAGAATATCAGCTTTGTCACAGTGATGTTGTTTGCCTTCCGTAGAGCTGATGAACCCTCATGCCCCAGTTTTTAAAGTACTTATCAAGTACTTACTGATACATTTTGAGGGTTGTTTGGAGGCTACAGTCAGATCAGTGCTAAATGTGGATACTCTCATAGTACACAAGTGTGTTTTTCTCTAGGAACATAGGTATGATGGTCTGAAAATTTCAGTTCTTCTGGAGGAGAGAGATTGCCAGGTGTTTATAATGTCATTCTGGCTTTTTAGGGATTTTTTTTTTCCTGCTTGTGAGATCTTCCCAGGGTCATTTTAACTTAAAGACTTGATCCAATATTGTCCATAAAGTTTGCACGTGTATTTATCTGCTGCAGGACAATTGCATGTTATTGAGGAACAAGGGTCATAGCTTGAATCCACCATCCAAAGAAAGCACAGAGCTTTTTGCTTCCGTTTCAGTTATTCCTTGGCTCACGTTTCACTTTCCAGTTCTGCTCCTCAAAACTGGGATGCTTGTGAAATCACTGCCAAATCCAAAAATCTGTTCCCATTGAGTTGGTGCTTAAACTTTGGGCAGTTTGTTTATTTCTCGTTTTCTATCTTCCTGGATGTTGCATCAAACACTTCTGTGTGTTTCCCTGCTGCCTTGTTTTTACAACTTGTTTTCCATACTGTCATCTTGCTATACGGGTGTGATGAATGGCAAGGTTGGTATTTCAGTAATGTGTTATTACCAAAGGTATTAAATCATTGGTTTGATTGTTTTTATAGATTGTTTCTATGGCACAACTTCAGGAGGCAGTCATGCTAACAAAACCTATGTGAGTCACACCTCTTCAAAAATCCTGTAATGCTTTCCACGGAGCAATGATTATTTTATCCTCAGAATAATCCAGAAACGGGATTGAGAACATTGCTGTGATAGGATTATAATTTCTGCTTCATGTACTTTGCAGGCCTGCAGGTGCATAAGCACCATTGAGAAGAATCACTGGAACCCTCTTTATGATGCACTAAGCCCATAATTGAATCTAATAAAAGAAACCCCAGGGCTCAGCATGCAGTGTTCTCACTCCTACTCCCTGCATTGTCACCGTCACCATTTCTCCACCAGTTTTGGGTGCGTTATCATCTGCCCAAGCACGGGAAGATCTGTGGCACGGTGGGTGAAAATATGGCATCGTGGTGGCTGGCAGGGCATCACGGTGAACAAACAGGGAACATTTTTGTGAGCATCCATACGATCCTGTTTCGGAGATACTTAGGACTGCTTTATCTGCCTTGGAGGATGTTATAAAACATGCAAATTATACGTAAAGCTTCAGGAGGCATAATTTTGCACTGCCATGTGGAGCCCAGCACAGGCCATCAAAAACAATCGCCTCTTGTCATCCCTTTCTGACATCTGATTGCACTTTATCTCCAGTATCTGGAGAGCTCTGGGTCTGGCCAAACAGGCTTTCTCATTCCCACAGAAGACTGGTGTTTCTAAGACTGTTTTGTGTTGAAGCCTTTGACCTAAATAAGGTTAAGGATCTGGACTACAGAATTAGCACCCAGTGCCAGAAATAAAGAAAGCTGAGCTCAGGCCACCATTCCTTGCTTTGCCAGGGCCAGTCTGCATGCAGGGTTCTGCAGCCCTCTTGCATCCTTATGCTCTGAAGGCCATTCTTATGTCCAGACATCCCCAAGCCTGGCACGCAGGGGTACTCTGCGACTGGGAAGCTTTCAAAACTCCTTCCTGCGTGTCATTGTGCAGCTGGAAGCTGGGATGGCTTCCAGCTCACTGAAGACACTTCGACATTGTTCCCTCCTAATCCCCTCCTCCTCGCAGGGTATGGTTTTTCGGGAGGCTTGCATGTTCCCTTGTTGGCTTTCCTTGGGGGAGGACAAGCAGCGGTTCATGGGAACAGCGTAACCCCGGATCAGGGACGAGCCAAGGGGGTTGGGGGGGGCTGCCTGGGGTCAGGATGGTACAGGAGCTCGGCTCTTGGGGATGCTGAGCTCCATGGGCTGGCTCAGGGTGCTGCTCCATTGCTCTGCTTGTTGGCCTGCTGTCAAGGGGCATTTTGCTACCAGCTTGCTGTTTCTTTTTTGTCTGCAGTGTAGCCAGGGGAAATAAAAGGAGGTTAATGGGACAGAGAGGAGGGTGCTTTCTACTGAACTGGCCTTTTTATTTCCCAAACCCAGGTACAAGGAGAGAGAGAACAAGGTAATAAATATAAAAATATATTCTAATGCCTTTACAAGGACGTCTTTCAGGGCAGGAATTTGATCTTGGAGGTTTAGATTGCATCATTTGTAAGGTGGTGGCCTTGAGATCAACCCACCTGATACTTGATGGTGCTGCCCCAGAAGACTCTGTGCAGAATTAAAGCTGTGGTCTGAGGGGAGCAGAACTGTGCTAGGGGAGCTCATATGCACATTTTGACTGCTTCATTTTTCTTCAGGGTGTTTCATTCTGATTAGGAGAGCCTCTAGACAGACCCATGGACATCATCCATCTTGTCTGGGATCCCTAACTTGATGGCATACTGATGGAGGAGTCCTTTTTGCAGGGTCAGGCCATAGTCTTCAGGTATCACCTGTTCTCATTGTTCAAAAAATGTGAAGATAGTCTCTAAAAAAATAACAGGATTAACTTGGAGCTACACTTAAAAATATTGTGGTTCATAATTGCGTAACTTCTGCATTCATCCCGCAGACTGCTGAAAAGACTGGGCTCTGCCTCAGAGGAAGAAAAGCTAAAATGGGAGGTGGGTAGGAATTGCTTGACAGCCAGGTCCCACGTTGCTACACACTATGCTGTGGGCCCTGGGGCATGTCCTGGAAGACACGGAAGAACTTGAAGAATACAGCAGCCAGAGCCCTGTTGCTGCACTTCCTCCAGCAAACCCACATCCCTTTTGCCTCTCACATCCTGTAGACACGATGGGTGTTTCCCTGCTTGAAAGAGCCTTTCAGATAGTTATTGTGTTTTGGAATGGGGGTGGGGGAGAGAAGGAAAGCAAAAACCCAACACCCTGGCTCTGCTGGCTCAGGAATGGTTTGCCTGCTAGTTATTTCTTCAGTGTGAAGCTGACAACAGGGTGGTTTGTGGCAATATTGACTAGTTGATAATAGCACTGTTTTCCTGCTGGAAAGGGGTGATGTGTGGGTGGGATTTGATCCCAACAAAGCATTGGCTCACCAGGTGATGTTACCCAACTCCCTTTGCATTCTGTCTTCACATCTACACATGCACGTGTCAGCCCCATGCTGGTTTTCTTGCTGTATGTCAGGGCAATGTACATTTATTTGGGTCGTTTATAACTGAGCAGAAATTCCACTGTTGTTTACCATGTAGTCACATAGATAGCAGCTTCTTACCAGTCTGGAAAAAAAAAGGGGTTGTCATTTTCTTTCATAAGGTAGGAACTGGTACCCAATAGCCTGGGTTTCCTTGCGTAGGCAGAAGGTGTGCCATTCACTGATAGCTCTGTGTGTCTGCTCTGTCTGTGGGCTCTGCAGACTTCAGGTGGTGGGAGGGCAGGAATTTTCATTGTGACCCTTGCTCTGCTCTCTGGGGCTATGGGAAAAGAGTACCCTGCCACCCAGGCCAGGGCCCTCCCTTTGCAGTGAAGTGGAGGGAACATCTCTGCTGAGGATCTGCTCCACATTGCTTTTTTTTTTTTTTTTTTTTTTTTTTTTCTCCATGCAGTGCTCTATCTGTCTATCCTGAATATGAAATTGTGCTTCAGCCTTAACAGTACAGGGTTTGCCTGAATTGTTCATGCTTTCCTCCGAAGAGGGGAAGGAAAACTTGAAATTCTCTCCCCTGCTCCTTTCTTCTACCCTGCTTTTCTAGGAAAGCTGCCCTTAGCATTTTTCTATGTGCTTACGTCATGAGGTGTCATGGTCTCTTAAAAGAGGAAGGGATGACTGCCCCCTCTTCTTTTTAGTCTTCATTCCCTAAGTATCCCACTTTCCTCATTCTCCCGTGCCACTGTGTGGTCATTTGCATGAGCAGCACTGTCCCAGGTGGGATTGCGCAGGTTCATGCATGGATGGGGAACTTACCTTATTTGCCTCCCTGAGCACCCTGGGGACTCAGTAACAGATTGATTTTGCTCTGCACTGTCACCCAGAGACCCATCATACTCTGCCACTCCATTAGGATTCCATTTTTCTTTCCTAAAGCTCATTCCCTTGAGGATGGTGCTGCTTCACAGTGACCTTATTGAGGGCGATATGACAAATTACAATCTTGTGCTCAGCTTTTTTCTTCAGTGAAGTGCTGGTGAATGCTACTGAACATGTTCTATTTTCATCAGCTGTGACATGGCTGATCTTTTCTTGAGTATTGGGGTTTGCGGCATAGGGAAGGAGATGATCTTTATTATCTTATTTACATGCCATAGTAGTGTTATTTGACTACTATCTGATTGCTTAAACTAGCCGAAGATTGGTGAGCATCCAAGGGGCTATAGGCAGGTCTGTTGTAGATCAAAGCTGCTGCCATGTTCTGGAAACCCCAGATTCCTGGTTGGCACCAGGCTGGGAGAGCAGCCAGCCTGTCCAGGGAGACAGGACCATTCTGAGGTGCCACTCCATGGACTCCCCTCCACCAGGAGAAGGTGTGGAGGCTTTCCTTCTTGATGCATATCCTGGCCACCTGGACTGCAAACCAAAACCAATCCCATAAGAGGAATATATACGCTGTAGTGCTTTTTTTTTTGCTGCACAGCTGTATAAAGCCACTCCATTTTGCTAGGGTGCATGGCGAGGGGCTGTGGTTGTTGGATCAGAAGGAGGAATGGGCTTGGAGACAGAGTTAAACAAGAAAAAAGATGAAATTAGCTTTTTGATGTGTGCAGGCTGTAAAGAAATGCGAGGGATCCCCTTTTAGAAGTCAAATAAACTCTATTAACCTTTCCTAAACCGCTAGGACTTGCATAAAGTCAGGAACCCTCCCCCCCCCTTTCACTAGTACAGAGTCTGTGTGGTGGGTGCTATTTTTCCCTTTTCTCTCTAAAGCTGGAAAGACATGGGGTTTTGCCTAACCCAGGGAGTTAAGAGAACTTCCTCTTATTAAATCTTGTGGCAGTGCTGTCCTGACCACATAACATCTGAGCGAATTGAAGCAGGCGGAGAGGGCTGGCTGCCTTTGGCAATTTTTATTTTTCTCCACGAGAGCGAGTGTCAGTGTTTCTCTTCTTTAAACGTGAATCTTAGTAACCCCTAAGCCGTCTGGCTGGATCCCTGCCTGTGCAGGGTTACTTCAGTTCGGGGAGCTGGGGCTGCCCGCAGCTTGCAAACCAGCAGGCAGATCACCTTAAATCTCTGCCCTGCTCACACAGCCTAGCACAAATAAGAAGATGGCGAGAATCATGTGTTTAACAAAATCTCCTTTTCATGGCTCTTGGAAAGGCTTTAAAAAGATTTATCTTGGCTTTTTATGTTTTGTTTTGTTTTGTTTTGTTTTCCCTAAGTCCCCAGCAAGCTCACAGAGCCTTTTAAAATTAGAAGGATTTGGGGGGGTTGCCTCTAAGTTTACCTATGTGTGCGCTGAAGGAAAACCTTTGGTGACAGAGCTGACATAGCAGAATCGTGTTTATTGTTCCATGTTACCTTTCTGGTGAAGCAGGTACAACAAGTCCTCCTCCTTGCTGTAGATCTTAAACCTTGCCTTAGAGCTTAGTAGCTGTCAGCAGGCTGGTTAAAGGAAATTCCTCTGTAGACACAGACCTCTTCAATTTATGTAATGGTCATTTCTATAACTTTCTGTAGTAACTGGTTATGTACCTCCATGCTGGCTATATACTGTGAGAACTGTGGCAGTCTGCAGGCATCTGTGTTTAATGAGAGCTGTGAAATGACATTAAAATCTCTTTCTGTCTTTCCAGCCTGTGTGATTCCTTAGGTGGTGTACTTTTGGTTTGAATTTTTTTTAATTAAAAGGCTGTATTCCCTTTATTTTATTATTATTTTTTTAGGACTAAGCTGTAGCTGTTCGGTGTGTGGGGACTTGATACACTTAAAGAGGCAGCCTGAAACAACTGCTGCTTGAAACAGCCCTGCTGAGGTGACCATGACACTTCCCAGTGCAGCTTTGGGCTTCCAAACCAATGCTGCTCATTTACCAGGTTTTTCCCCTGCCTTCACCACCATAATTAATCCTCCGCAAATGAGTGTTTGCAAGTTGCAATCAGAATTACAGTGAGGAGCTATTTGGCCAAAAGTAAAAAGGGAAAAAAAAAAAAAAAAAAGAAAAAAGGAGTTGTGTGCTACAAAAATTGGGGGCAGTGATCCAAACAGCAAAGAATAAATGGTGAAGTAATTAATAATGCATCAATGCTTTCCTTAAATCTGAAGTAGGAGTCCTATACACTATATAATTAGCACGCATAAAATGAGTAAGCCTTCATGTCCTGTAAAATGTAAAATGTAAAATGAAGCATTAAGAAGCGAGGTGGTGTAAGAGGAGAAGGCTATGGCCTGGGACTGTAGCCACTGTGGCTCTGTCCCCATCTCCATCTCTGACATCAGGTGGGATGACTGTCAGCACTTCTCCGCAGCTTCAGGCATATGTTCTCATCACCTCTGAAGAAGCAGGTGTTTGAGGTCTTCCCGTTAGCTGTTTGTTACTGTTTCTCAGAACCCGGGGCTGATCCAGGTTAATCTGGGAGCTTCCCGTCTGCCAAGTAAATTGGCCTCACTTAAACATCTGCTGAATACGGCTTGCGGACTGGGAGCGATGCTTGCTTGAACTGACCTGTCTGCAGCTGCAAGAGAAAGCTGCACTGTGCCCTGGCTGTACATAAAGCATGTGGAGGTCCACAGGGAATAAATAAGGTATGAAGACCCCAACTTTAAAATACAGAGGCAGGAGAGCTGCTGCATGGTGGGAAGGTGGCAGGGGGAGAGGTCCACTCGGCGGTCACCTCTGGCATCTGAGATGGAGCTCTGCCCTGCAGCCATCCCAGGAGGGATGCAGCCAGCCTGGCTGTGGTGTCAGCACTGGGAGAAGGGTGCCTGGGCCATGCTGGTGTGTTTCAGCATGATGTTGCTCTTCCTGATGTTCACACACACACACACACACACACACACTGCATCCAATCAGGCACTTGACTGCAGCAAATTTTTTTACTTATTTTTTACTACTCTGACACATGCAGTGGTTGTATTTGTCATAAAGAAGTGGAAAGTCATGACCAATGCCCTTGATGGAATTGTTCTAGAAACAGCATGTAGTCCTGGCTTCATAGCTGTTCTGCCCATTTGCTTGGAGATACAGGAGGCACCACTTTGATGGCAGCTTTCTTGAGCTTCCACATCTCATCGCTTTTCCTTGCAACCAAGGAGCATCTCTGAGCTGACCTGCACCTGTGTGCAGTCCTCAGCTGTAGTGAAGTGCTTACTAGGTGTCCCATTGCACATGGGATTTTTGCAGGCATTGACTGAAAGATGGATAATCTGCTTTTGTAACAGTTCCCTTTACTGCTAGCAATATAAGCTTGATTTGAAATCTGTTATTCCCCATATAAATATTCCACAATTTAAAGCTTTCAGTAATATCTTTCATGATACAAACTTCAAATATCTCCTCTTCCTGAGAAGAAATAGATCATTTTAGTGAGGCTTCTTAACTGATGAGGTTTGTTCTGATCTGAAAGTCATGAGATACTAGAACAAAAAGGCTGCTATTACAACTGAATGTAAAATAACTCAACTGTGCTGTTTTCTAAGCACTTATCAGTACAAGTGAAAAACCTGCTGTGTTTGCTTTAAGGGCATTTTTAGCATGGCACATGAATAAGCCCATGCCAGAAAATGCCACGCTGGTTAGCAGTGGTCAGAGTTCAGCAGCAGCTCAAATAAAGGATTAGTTTCCCTCTGCCTCCCCCCCCCCGCCCTGATTCCTGAGGTATGTTTTGTGGTAGGTGAGATCCCTCCTGTAGCATCTTTTGGTCAAGTGTTTCACAATGACATGTAATCTGTGGAGGGCAGTTTCAATCCTGACAGTATCCTGCAGCCCAGAGAGTGGGGCAGTTAGGTGGAGTGAGGGGGACAGTGGTGCCATCCCCTTAAAGCAAAGAAGCTCTTTGCTTTCTTTACTATGTCTCACTATCTCCTCTGAAGAGTCTGTCACAAACTGTTGTTGGGGTGGGAGAAAGACATTACTTGACCCATCTTTCTGCTCAGATAAACCTATTCATATGTCAGCACAGACTACTGTATGTATTTGCTACACGGGGTAATTATCTTTTATGAGGAGTAATAAGTTATTATGCTCTTTAACATTATGTAATCTGGGGGAGTGGCTGCTGTGGTGGATGGTAGCCCTTCAATCCAGAAGATCCTGGACAAACTCAGCTAGGTCAACAGAACCCTTATGAAGTTTGAAAGGAAGCACGTAGCCTAGCACTGGAGGTAAATTAACCCCTCACCTCAGGACAAATGGGCAATTGGCTTGTTCAGGATCTTCAGAACAGACATTAAAAGAAGCTTCATCCCTCAGATGTTGGTGCAGCACTGGAAGAGTTTATCTTGAGGCCATGGAGTCTTAGTGTTTTGGAGGTTTTCAAGACTCAGCTGGGTGAAGCCACAGCTGACCTCATGATAGTGCCCTGATTAGGGGGTTGTTGCATCAGAGGGTCTCTTTTGACCAATGTTTCTATATCTGTGTTTCTGTAGTACTCCTCCTGGAGACAGACACAAAAGACTTGGTTGATCTAGGATTCTTCTCTATACCACACACAGTCTTTAGGAATTTCCTGGGTGAAGTAGCAAAAGTGGATGGTAGCAGCCTGAGGAAACAGGCAGTATTGCTGTGTGTTTGTGTTGCATTCATTGAGTGATCTTTCCCTTCTGCTTGGTATAGCTGTGCTGGGAAACTCTGCCCCCAAACCAAGCAGGGTCTGGTTCAAGGGCAGCAGTTGGCTGGGAGAGTGCTGGCTCAGGCAGTTTCTCTGACTTTGAGAATTGAGGAAGGATTACGTTCTCTCCTGGATTAGAGTTGCAGCTGTGTGATGTATCCCCTGGAGGTTTAAATCCAAACCTTTCCATGTTACTCTGATACTCAGAGCAAAGGCTATATGTGGCTGTGGCTTTTGGCTAACCAGAGGCTTAAGCTTTGCATAGCCCCCAACACACTTCGAAGTCCTTATTAAAGTAAAAAACAACTGGACTGATAGACCATCTGTTCTGCTATTTGGGTTAAAGTTATATAAATAACACTCCACATGCCCCATAAGCTAAATTCCCTGTTCTAATGCAGTGTCATGCAATGTTTCAGACAAAGCTGGTAATTAGCTCTTGGAAAGGAGACTTTTAACTTCTTACCTTTATGTGACAGGTGGTTTTCTTAGCTGGTTTGTGCTTTCTGTGGGCCCTTGCGACCTCAGCACTGGCAGATTGTTATTTTCTGATTACTATATCCTTTGCATTTGTGGTGTGGACCTAGGAGTGTAAACAAAATTCCACGAGGTTTGATGTCAGCTTTACTTGTGAGTAGTCTTATTCTTCTGCCTTCAGTGCTTCTTCTGATAGTGAAAGTCTTGGGTGCATGCAAGACAAAGGAGGAGTCCCATCTTTACTTCAAAACTCAGGTTTTCTGCCTCTGTCCCTGCTCTTTTAACAGTTTTCCATTTCTTTACTTCACATTTTGGAATGTGCAATTGAACTCAGTTTTAGGAGGACAGCTGTATGTTCACATTCATTCAAAGCCTGGGTACCAAATTGTTCTGTTTTCTGTCATCTTTAAGTGGGCTAACCCAGTGACAGTTTTGAGGAAGTCCCATCTACTGCCGCCTTTTTTTCACCATATGGTATAAATGTTGTAAAGAAAATGGCCCAGTTGTTGGGATTGGATCCTGCTGCCATTCCTGCTTGTGGTGCAGTAGATGGCTGATGTGCTGACCAACATCCTTGTCTCTGTTGATACGCAAACTTGACTATCCCCAGGCCTGTGCTGGAGACTTTGTCAGAGTAGTAATGTAGGAGTGTTATCTTGTTGAATCTCCCATATTTTCACCCTCGTGGTGACAAGGCCTCAGTCACCTTGGCCAAGTCTTTTCTTCATCCTTTAGCTCCTGCTTCCTGCTCCTGCAGGGCACTGCAACATCAAGGTCTTGTCACCAGCTTCCTGAGCTGCGTTCCAAGAACATAGTCTGGCTGTTTTTTAACCACACAGTGGGAGGTCTTTAAGACATAGAGACTGGCTGCTAATATGGTTTCTGCTTTATTCTCTACATATTTTTCTCTACATATTTTACACTTCACTTTATTCTTTCTGTCAAAATGTCTTTGAATTTGTAAGACAACAGAAGATTGTCCATGAAAGAGCCATAGAGAAAAGTACACTTGACCCAACCACCACACTTGATTTCTGTAGTGCTCTTTTCCCCTCATTGCACTATTTCTGCTCAACAATTCCATAGTATCTCTCTCGACACCTCTTGTGTACCTTCATCTATTTCAATCTCTGGTGTTCATCCTTCTCCACTGCTTAAACTATTCCACTTTGGCATGCAGTCTTATGCAAAAGATGCTCCTATGAAACACACAATTGCTGTGGTGCTCCACCTGCCTCTTTGAAGTAGGAGCCAACTTGTTGAGGGTCAATCTCTTTAAGAGCATACTGTAAAAGACTCTAAAGTTCTATATCTAGATTCATCCAGGAAGTTTCAATACTCTTTGCATAATTCTGGGCTGACTGTGGTCCTCCTGCCACCAAACTGCAGCATTGCTCCTGTACTTAGCAAAGCAAACTGGCTTCCACTGTATTCCTTTTTAAAACTTCCTTTTTTTAAGGTTTAGTGGGCAAACCCATTTCTCTAAGAGGAGGATGTCTAGATATAGCAAGGTAATATTGCATTAAGTTTTTCACATTGAATCATGAGATATGAGGAGTTTTCATGTAAGAACTTGATAGCATATGCTTCACATACCTGATGGAGAAAGGGCATGCAAGCTATTTCAAATCAAATTTTATTGCTTCCCAAGTTCAAGTCTGTTTTGCAGGGCCACAGAGGCAAATTCTTCAATTTCAATCATCCTGATTAATCACTTTGCAAGCCAAGCAGTGGTGTGGCCTTTTCCAACCGTGCCTGTTTGATTTAATTAAGGAATATTCAGTTTTTCCATTGCTGCAGTGGGGCAGGGTTGGATTGGAGAAGATGCTGTTTCTGGAACTTAGAAGCTCTACCCCAGCAGGGAATGATTCAGAAAATCTGAAAAAAGAGCCAAATGCCAGAGACCACTTGCACTATAACATAATGCCTATATTTGGAAGCTCTAAGTCACCTTTCATTTTTACGAGCTTCTAAATTTTTCTTTTCAATCTTGGTCTCCTCCCTGGTTGGACAGATTTGAATAATTCAGTACAAGTTAAATAACATTACCATGTCCAGTTTTAATGACTCACAAGAAATCAATGTTGCTGCAAACACAACACTCCATAACCGTCTCTCTTCGTGCAGAACTATAAGGGAACAAGCATCCTTTGAAGAACTAAAAAATAAAAAAGCCCTAAGTCTGTGAACATTATGCAGTGGACTTTCCCTGATTTCAAAACTGCTGGGCATAAAGTGAGCTGGTTTGAATGTGCACACTCTTAGCTAAGTATAGTAAGAAATTCATTATGAAAGAAGAAGAAGAAAACATTTTATCACCATATAAATGAAACTAAATGCCACCTCCCCACTTTTTTTTTAATATAGGTAGCTGGTTTTGGTTTGATGTTTGTCAAAAGTGAATTGAAACAACTTGTGGGTTGTTTTTTTTTTGTGACTAAGTATAATGGCCATTAGATTATCTCCCTCTGCTCTCTTGCAGTGGTATTCTCTTCTGCTGCCATCAACTACTATGTAGTGAAGGCTGTGGTACAGTAGTGAGTGAAGGAGTAGGTGGAAGTGGTGACAGAGAATCCCTCTGGATTGTCACCTTGAGGTTTGAACAATGTTGGAAGTTAAGCTGCATTACCACTGCCTGTTCCTGCTCCCCCCCTTAGTAGATACATGCAGACAAGATTGCTGTGGTTGATAGAATTTAATATAGGTCTTTGATTTGCTTTATTCATTAGGCTACTACTCTCTAATCATTATGTTACTGGCAGTCCCAGGCCTTCCATGGTTTTATCTCATGCATTTGGGAATTTAGGGGTTATTTTCAGCTGCCTAGTCTATTTTAAATTCTCTTCAAAAATTTTTTTTTATTCAACAAATAATGAGTTAGAACAGATTGATTCTTTTGAGCCATTTGTCTAATTAACCTTTGCCTCTCAGGAATCAGCTCTGGTTCTATTCAATCAAGTGCAATGTATCTCAGCTCTCAATAACCAGCATTTCTTCTGAGGACCTTGGAAACCTTCCATGATGCTTACTTTTCTAACAGCTGCCACTCTCTTGGCACTGCACCAGTTTGCCAACAGAGAGTTGGAGAATGATAGGAAAGAAGAGTAAGGGTATAGCAAAACAGAAGGCCACAGGATAGCCAGTCACCTAGAAAAGTGTTTCTAGAAAGTGCAGTTTGCTTTGGATTTGTGTCTTCAGTATCTCACACCCCAAACTGAAATAGGATAGCAAATCTCTATGAACATAATAATAAATCAAAGGGAAGTATGCACGTGAGTGCTGTGTGCACCCACAAGGATGCTCCTTCTGCAGCTTCCTCTGGTTAGCAGTTTGAGGCACTCTTTAGAAAGGAAGACCTTAAGCAAGTGGAAATGAATGGATGATGTCCAGTCTCCTTCTCCATTACCTGAAAAAAAGAAAGAATTAGTCCTGAGGCATAATAATTAATGTGGAGGAGGAGGTAAATGGGACACTTCCATGGTGTTGTTAATACTGTCTATGATGGAAACCTCCAGAACTTGCAGCAGTGTCCTGTTGAGTATCAGTGTGTCACAGCTCAGCAGATAGACAAGAAGAGTGATCTTTCTTTGGTGTCACAGAGAGTGTAGGAGTTTCGATCAGCTCCCCTCTTCACTTCACTGCCCTGCTTGCTGGTGTAGGAAATGCCCAAAAGCACAGCAACAGGAATTTCATCCCTTTGGAAAGAGCTTCGAAAGAGCTATGGGTGTTCCCAAGGAGGAGGTCAGGAAGGCTTCCAGGTCTTGTTACATGTTTTCTGCTGCTGGTTGTGGTTTGGGTCATTTTGTGAGCAGTCTTGCTCCCTTCCAGAGTGCTGGGAAGAAGCTTGTTGTTCTTGCAAGCTCCCTTTATTGTGGGTTTTTTTGTTTGTTTGTTTTGTTTGTTTTGTTTGTTTTTTTGTTGTTTGTTTGGTTGGTTTGGTTTGGTTTTGTACTCTTGCTTGGGGAATACTCACAGCTCTCAAGAGTTTATGAATCATGATTCTGTTCCTGCAATGAAATAGCTATAACTACAGAATTAGCTGAGCATAAATCTGACCCTTGATGCAAAGCTCATAGGTCCTGCAAAATGCTGGCTTTGCTGCAGGCATAGGAAGAAGAAGAAGAACAAGGAGAGAGCCATGTGCCAGAGAGGATTGAGAGTGCATCCCTGGCCCAGGGAAACACAGAAAGAGAAAGGGGTGAACTCTTCCAGTTGTCTCCTATCTCTTAGCTTGGCAAGTGCTGCTGTTTCCCTCCAACACTCAGTAACCATCCATAATTCATGTTTGCCCCCTCTTAGTTCCATTACAGTTTCCTTCCTCCCCATGACAAAGACTCCAATCACTCACATAATGTAATAAGACCCAGGAATGCAAACACTGGGGAAGAGTGTTTGGGCTGTGCTACACCACCAATTTGCTTGATGGATTTCAGCTTCTCAGCTCCTTCCATTTACTCCTGCTCCTCAGCTGCAGAGCCTTCGTCTGCTTTTTGGTTTCAAACCATTCTGCAGTCAAATTGAAGATGGCCAGACATCAAAGAGGAGCTGCTTTCATCTGAACTAGGAAACTGAAAGAAAAGTAAATAAATTTACATACATATATAGTTTTAGATACATAAATATTTTTAGACATTTATGTATAACATTTGTAATAGGTATTTGAGATAGCACTATATATAAAGTATTGGTATAAATACATCCTATGCTGTAATAATAGGTATACATAAGGCGAATATATATATATATATATTATATTTTTTTTTAAGAAAATGCAGCTCCTCGGGGTTTACCCTTATTTCTACTTACTGTCACTATATTTTTCCTGAGAATCTTCCAAATCCTTTTATTGTGTCATTAGCTGGCAGCTAGTCCCAAAGCAATATGGCATGGCATTCTGATACAAGGCTCTCAGCTTACTTCATAAGCTCTCTGGTGGCTTCCAGCAGCCGGTGAGATGTGGCAGCGGATGCGATTTTTCCTCCCATTTAAGGAGTGATTGAGAATACACAGATGCTTTTAGTGGAAAAGAAGAAACCAATTTTATTTCCATGTCAGATTTCGTAGGGGTGAATGAAGGAAGTTTATGAGGCTGAAAGTCATTAAGAGTGCTTTTCTTCATTCTTCTGCCTGCTTTTGGTTTTACTTGGGTTTGAGTGAACAGGGTCCTGGGGGGAAGACATCTTTGTAAATGGGATGTGCCATCAGAAATTAGATGTTTGTTCATGGCACAAAAAAACCCCCAAAACAATACCACAAACATTCACATCCTCCCCACTGGTTTGTTTTACCATTGCTTTGGATTTGTGTCTTCAGTATCCCACACCCCAAACTGAGATAGGATAGCAAACAAAAATGTATGTTTTACAGTGTGTGTGTGTGTGTGTCATTTTTTGGCTGTTATCTTTCCCTGCCCTCCATGTAGTTCCCAGAGCAGCACGTGGTTGCTGCCTAAGCTTCTGCCTGCGCTTGGAACAATTAGCAAGCACTTAATCACAGCCCTTAACATCAGGCTGTTGACAGCTGGCTGCAGGGGACACACACCACAGCCCTCGCAGCAAACACGGCCCCATGACGGCTGCTGCCTCAGCCTGCAAGTACCAGTAGCATCCTCCTTGTTGCTGCTCACCCTGTCAGCTGGCAGATGCCAAAGGGAGGACTGGGGCTGCCATGTGAATGGTGATGAAGTGGAGCGTGCCCTTTTTGGCAGGAGAGCCAGGGACTGAAGTCAGGCATGGGGGTGGTGGGGGAAAGTGGGCAGAGGGNACAGATCAAACGAACAGCGGGGTTTGGTATTGGGATAGGGCAGGGGGTAGGGGGGCAGCTCCCTCCCAGGTACTGAGGGCCATTTGCCCAGTTCAGCTGTATTTGGGGGGCCTTTTTTTCCTTCTAACTCTCAAGTTTCATGCTTATCTTTTAGAGCAGAACTGGTTTATGAGTGAGGTTGCTTTGTGTAGATACACAAATGTAATTTTAGAATATAAATTTGAGCCACAGGGATTTGTACTCTTCTTTTGTGTTAATCAACCCCAAGGTGAGTTGGGGGCACATATATTATGTGCATAGGTGATTTATTCTTGGATATACAAGTTGTCAATAAAACTTGACTGTGAGCTGTAACGTGGTTATGGGATCTTATCTCAAGAAGACAAGGGAAAACTTTATGGACCAAAAGGGAGGCAGAAGGGAAAGATTTATTGGTGCTCAAAAAAATGGTTTGGGGTTGAGTGAGTTTTGCACAGGCAAATATAATAATGAGTCTAGCTGAAGCATGGTTTGCTTCAGCTGTATGCTGAAGAAGGAGCCGGAAAAGTAAGAGAAGTCAAATGGCATCTCTTCATGTTGTTAATTTCAGTCAGGTTTATGAACAGACTAACAGAAAGCTTGAGGTTTTTGGAAGAACTCAGGCCTTGAGGAAAAATATATAAGCTTGCAAAGCCAATTGAGACCAATTTGAGACAAATTGAGACACTGCTGCTGGGTGACAAACCCAGGTGGGTGATGTCTGGCTGTGAGCCACATGCCATACTGTCCTGCAGGCTGGAGTCGGGCAGCACCGGCTGGCATGGGAGCTCTGCTCTGCCAGGAGGGAAGAGGAGAGAGGAGGAGAGAGGCTGCTGGGGTGGGAAAGCAAAGTGGTAGCAAATCGAGCTGCACTGGAATGCTTGGAGACTCCCCGTGCACCAGCTCTGTGCTGGCTAACAAGGTGCCAAGAGCTGAGGGAAGATGCTGGCAGTACCAGCTTCCAGCCAGGGTTTTGCTGCTCTGCCTTGGCAGCCGTTCTGTATCACGGCTCCTGATCCCTTCTGCAGGATGCTGGTGTGAGGCCAAGCGTTTGCTTCAGCATTTCACTGATCACCAAATTTAATGCTTCACATATTCCCCCTCTTTCCCTTTTTTCCCAGATTACTAGGTTCTGCACTGAATGTGAGCCTCAGCTGCACTCCAGGGTCAGCTCAGCAGATGCAGTTTGCTGTGCTTGTTGGTGCAGGGCTCTGCTCTGGAGACCTCCTCCCTTTGATGATGGCAGCCAAGTGACATGTCCATAGTGGCTGCAAGTCCAGTGCTGTTCAAGGATGGTCCAGAAACTGCCCGCAATCCTAAATTCTCTCTACCCCTATCCTCGAGCACCCTTGAAGCTGGTTTTGGAGGAAGCAGCATCTCTTCCTCAGGTGAAAACCTAGGGTGCATTCTGCATGGATGGATTGGCCTGGCACAGAGGTTTCTGTCCCATCTGCCTTGCTGCAGAGCTATAGGTTCTCTGGCTTGTGGGCAGAATACCCTGCAGTGATTCTGAGGAAGGCCCTGGTATTCTCTGTTGCAAAAGCAGATGGGATTTGCAAGATGAGAGATGAAGCAAAGTGCAAATAAAATGCAACGATGGCTCATGGTGAATATGAAGACACCAAGTGACCCATCAGCAAATTTGTGTTATTGCAAAAGGTTGCTAAAAAGGCTGACATTATTCCTGAGTATATGTGGGATTAGAGAGAGGAATCCAGTGCTGGGTGGTTTGAGGTAAGAAGACTGAGGAAGGGATTGCAATGCTGACCTGAGGAGCAGAAATTGCTGTAGCTATAGGCCTTCGCTCTGCATCCTGACTCATCTTCTGGAAAACAAAAGGAATTCCCTTAGAGGCGAATGCTGTGCATCACCCACAACAACAACAAAAAAAAGTCCTGTGTTTCCTTGACAGCACATCATCTTTGCATATTTTTCCTGCTAGAGAGTCCTTCACCCCAATTGCTGAATGGTTTTGAGTATTTTGAGTGTGCCTGGGGTGCCAGGATATTATTTAAATAGCATTGTTTAAATAGATCATAGAAGTAATGGAGTCAGTAAGAATTCTTGATAGGGTTACAGATACAAGCAAGGCCATTTCCTTCAAGTCAGTATAGTTACTTGAATAAGAGGTTTCTTACCACTTGAGTTACAGGTTTCATACCAGTATACTTCGAAGCTGCTAAATTAAAGCAGCTGCTTCAGTAACTGAAAGCTTTCTTCAGGAAGTAAATTCTTCTACAACTTTATTCATGAATTAGTGCTCATGCACCGCAGGTGAGGATGAGAAGGAAATTATAACATGGAATATAAAGAGAATATGTAAGTGTTATATTATAGACAGCAATACCTGGGGCTCCAGCATTGGCTTGTGGTAAGCCAATAATAATGCATTTCTGCATTATTAGAGATCTTTTGCCCCTCTTTCTCTTAGTTACTGACTAGCTATATTCACATGTACTTGGAAATCCTTAGTGAATTCATAAGCTACAAACAGCATAACTAGTTAGGAGCTGCTTTCAGAGTTTGTAGGATGTGCTGCTGTGCTTCAGTGCTTGTTGATATGTAGTCAGCCTAAATAAACAGCTTTTTAAATTTTTTTTTTTATTTTTCAAAGCATCGAACCCCCCAAAGCAGCAGTCTTGAAAAAGGGTGAATTTTCAAGCTGACACTGCATAAAATAGCACATACAAATGTTGCATGGAATAGCTGGAAGAAATAGCAGTAAGCAACTGGCTATAAAGAGTCCAGGTAATCATAGAATCATAGAATTAGCCGGGTTGGAAGGGACCTCAGAGATCATCTAGTCCAACCCTTGATCCATTAGGGTCAATCTAGTCCATTAGGGTTAAGTAAAATCATGATCTCTGATAAAAATGGTACTGACATTTGGGGCAGCCTACATCTTCTGCTTCTATTGAGTGTCAGATAATCCACAATTAATGTTCTAGAAATAAATCTGTCAATTGCTAGAAGCATCAGCAGCCTCGCTTGGTAAATGCTGCCTTTTGATGATTAAGCATTGAAGAGTTTCTGGCTTCAAGTGGAAAAAGGCAACAGTAATTTGCATAACAAAATCAACATTGCTGTCCAGCTTGCAGAAGGGAGTGGCAAAATGTTAGATTTTGCTAGTACACATGGACTTGAAGCTGTCTTTGCAGAACTTCACTTGGCTCTGAGCATCCTGGATGCTTCCATATATGTGTTAGACTACCTCTCTCTTCTGCATCCTACCTTTCTCCCACGTGTGCTACAACAGAGGCAGGTCATCCAAAACTAAGAGAGGAGTCCTGAAATCAGAGACAGGCCTTGACTGTGGCTGCATTGCTACTGCCTGACTTCATTCTCTGAGATCCAGCAGCCTGGGCTCCTTCTGAAATTCAGTGTTGGACACAACATGGCACCTTGTTTTAAAAGCAATGCATTCTTTGCTAAGTGCCCCTCCTGTTTAAATTTTTCATTCTGGCTCAATTAAAAGCAAAATGATGTTAAAAAATACCTTATATTGATTTTGTGCTTTGCCTAAGTATCTTCCAGTTCAACTGAATGCTTGTGTGCAGCCTAGTGTTCACCAGACAGGAACAGAAAATCGTGTGCACCCTTCTGCTGAAGTGGTTGGGCTCTAATGGAATATCTTTTTCTAATCCCTGGTTATCCTGTTATTTTCTGAACCATCTCTACCCTCTCTGTCTTAGTAATAATAGCCTCTACAGACTGGAAATATATCATCTGCAGCTATTTTGTAATTCATTGGATATAGGATGTTTTATGATGCTTTGAAGACACCAGAAAACTGGAAGTGCATTAAAGTGAAAGCACTTTCATGTTTAGGCTGTGAATACTTGTAGTGGAAAGGATTGTAACACAGTAGAAGGACAGGGCTAAAGCTATGTTTTTCCAGCTGCTCTTACAGAGTGGAAGTCCATGATTAATGTATAATATGTAGGTGGGCATTCCAGAATTACACAGCATTACTCTGAGGTTTTGAAAGGCTAATGAAACTTCTTGTAACACATGGCAAATTATAGCCTTTGGCAGACCTCTGTGTCGGCTATCAGCCCAGTCTGAATGTGAGTTTTTAACTCTATTGGCTCTTTGCTGTATCCTTCTAGAGTTGTGAGTGTCATGTAAACAATATTTGTATGCATCATTTTATTCTTCCATGGCCACGTGAATGTTTTTGTATCTCTGGGCAAAGGGAGTCTAAGGATAATGTATTAAGTGATTGGTTTTAAGACTGGGTAAGGAAGGTGAGCAGTTGGAGTTGCACTGTCAGTCTGTTTTATGGAGGAAAAGCCTGCCAGCTTTCTGCAAGCCTGGCTTGGGGCAGTGTTGCATGACAGCAGCTCCTGTGCTTGTGGGAGCACATAGGAGATGATGCCACCACAGGTTGGGTGGCATCCCTGCCACAGGGCTGCCCTGGGGAAGTGAGGTCCCTCCTTTCATGGCTCATGTAAGGAATCCAAATACTAGCTTTGATTAGGCGTCAAAACTGTAGAGAGCTAAAATATAAATGGGCTGAGTGACAACTATGTTGTCCCGAAGCAGACGCCCCACTTTGTAAGTGGATGTGTTCATCCCTGGTGCACTCTGACCAAGGCGCCTGCTGTGGATCATTGATGGAGAGTGCCCAGGGGTGGGGAGCACATGTATGGTGCTTATCCACTTTTTCAGGGAAGGGTGCCTTCTGCAACTTTTTAACTTAATCTGGTGATCAGATTTACCTAGTATGGCAGGCTCTGTCTTTGGGAAAACCAGTGTTGTTTTGTATGGCCTAGAAAAGACTGATGGAGTGTGTTGGGCAGTGAATGGCTTTACAAACATGAAAAGACTGAAAAAGGATGAGGAATTGACACTAGGTCCTCCCCCTGTCATGTTCTTAATTTTAATTAAGTGTAATTGGTAATGGTATAGACATCCTTAGCATTTATCTGAGTTTACAGTGTCACAGAAGGGACTTGTGGACCTCAAGCAGGGCCTTCTAGAGCTGACTGCCCAGGACCATGTCCAGATGGCTTTTGAGTATCTGCAATGATGGAGACTCCACATCCTCTGGTCAACCTGTACCAGTGCTTGGTCACCCTCACAGTAAAAAGAGTGTTTCCTGATGTTTGGAGGGAACCTCCTGTGTTTCAGTGTGTGCGCATTGCCTCTGGTTCTGTCACTGGGCACCACTGAAAAGATGCCCCTGAGCCTTCATCTCTAGGCTGCACAGTCCCAGCTTTCTCCACTTCTCTTCCTAGGAGGTGCTCCTTTGCCTTAATCATCTTTGTGGCCCTTCACTGGACTGTCTCTAAAATGTTCCTCTCTCTCTTGTCCTGGGGAGCCCAGAAATGGCCCCAGCACTCCAGATGTGTCCTCACCAGTTCTGTGTAGAGAGGAAGGACCACCCCCTTTGACCTGCTGGCGTTGCTTTGCCAAAAGTTTCCCAGTTTCTATCTGGTTTCTGAGCCCTGCAGATTTGTGGGGATGCCACAAGATGTTTTCCTGAAGTTTCTTAGTGTGGAAAGGATTGGGGTTTTTTGTGCTATGTGGGGACATGTACAAATAACAGAAGTTGAAGGAGAATATCAGTGATTGATAGTGTTTCTTCATTATGCTTTCAGTCATGCATGTTTCCCTGCTATTTCTGTGAAATTTTTTGAGCTAGGTTGTCTTGGTTATGGCACCTCATATACAACAGTGCAAATCCTTGGGAATTACTGTTCTGGGACTCATAGAAACCTGTTGATGCTGAAGAACAGAGACAACTAAAATGATAGAAATGTTTAGAGTTATTCTCCGTGTTTTTTGTTTAAGAGATCTTTGAGTGTTAGTTTAGGGTATTAAAAATGCAATGATGAATGCACTTTCTCTGTAAGGGGAACTCAGATGTACTTTCAAGTCAGAAAGGAGAAAATGTGTTTAGGATAGCTAAATCAAAGCAAACAGAGAACGTTGGTTCTCTCCTGCTTTAGTTTATTTTATCTGGAGCACTTTTTTTATCTGTACCTCTACAGCCTTTTTTTTGTTGAGGTGAGAAGATAAAACCTTCTTCAGTTCCGCTGTTACTTGTGCTTCTGTAATACTTTTAATGGAGTGATTAATTTTTTTTTTTCCTCTCTTTTTTTCTTGCAGTATCAAGCTTTTGGCTGTGCAGGAGCTGGTGGACAGAGAAGCATTGGAAAAGGTATTTTAAAAATATATCTAATACAAATGTCATAATACATTTAAGCTCTTAGAGCTCTCTATGTTAGTAGAGCTCCCAAACTTTATGGAAGATCATGTGGTATAAACCAGGAAATCTTTCTACCTACACAGTACATGAAATGAGAGGGATGATCATGTTTTTGGTGTTTTCTGATTTTACAGCTGGCTTGGGGTAAGCAATGCCAGTGGTGTTCCAGTCTTGTGCTTTGCCACAGACTGGGGAGGAGTTTCACAGAGGTCCTGTGTACAACCCTGTTAACTCAAGAGAGGCATCTCTTCATTGGTTTTGGTGAGCTCTGATTTTGGCCCAAAGAGGTGGATTTTGTTAAGAGGTGGGGGCAGAGGACTAGGAAGGTGGTACGGTAGCATTTTGCAAGTGAAGATGATATTCTCAACTACTCATTGTGCAAAACAGGTTAATTGTTTTTTAGGAATAAGCTTCTCTGGCACCTCACACCCCATACACCTTTCACCTTTCCTTTGGTCTTGCACCTCCCTTTGGCCCAAGGCCTCTTAAATAGTCAAGGGTACAGAAGCTTGGCAAGGGTACATAACCTCAGCTAGTGGGAATGGCTCTTGGAGGCATTGTCTGGAGCTTTGCAGGAAGCTCTTCAGAAAGGCTCAGCTTTAAAAATTATCTTTTTAAATTGAGCCCTCTGAATATTTGATATCTGCTTTCATACAATGCCAAGCTTAAAGAATTTAAAAGGCCAGCTTAGCCCTCTGGAAAACAACTGGGTGGAATTATATAAGTTCAAAGAAAATTGCTTTCTGAATTTTTTTAAATAGGAGGGGGAAAAAGTAAACAAGAACAAAATCCCTTGTCCCACCTGCTTGCAGAGTCAGGTTTTGAGAACATGTGCTGACTTACTGCAGGAATACAGAATATTACTAAATTATAGTATTTTAATATTCTTTGTAACATTGATTTTTCTGGTTTGTGAAGGGAATTTTTCTTTAAGATAGCTATGGACATGATAACCTGAAAATCTTTTTTCAGTGGGGCACTTCCTAGTCTATCATAGATGGTTATGAACTTTTAAATCGTATTTCTAAAATTCAGTGCTCAGCTTTAAAGCTATTGTTCTATATTTTTGACACTTGTATGGAGAAAAAAAGTGAGTAGAAGCACGCTGGTGAGCTGCTAGCACTGCTGTGCCCCTGAAAGGACTTAAATGAGTACAGGAGTCTTTGTACTGCTGAGTAGCTCCATTAAATTAAATCACATGGAAATCATGTGTGTGCAGCCAGTCTCTTGAGAACCAAGGCCTTGAGACGGTATCAGACAATTATCTGGCACTGCAAATGACAGTTCACCATCACCTTTTTAAAATGGGATGTTGGCCAGGGAAGCAAAGCACATGAAGGAGCAGCCTGGGAGAAACTCATTGAACTATTGGGGTCTTGAGAACATGGCAAACCTCCTGTGGGTATTTTGTGGAAAGCTTTGCCTTCATGTAGTAGAGTGCTCCTGTGTTTCAGAAGCTGTCCATCAGTTATTTACTGATGGCTTACAGCAGAAGGGTTTAATGCCATTCTGACTATTATTATCTTTAAGGTAGGGTTTTTTCTTTGTTTGTTAGTTGGTGGGGGTTTTTTTATGACATTGGTAATTGAAAATAAATCACACCATGAAAATCTTTGTGTGGTGCAATGATTATTTGTTTAATTTCCTAAACTCTAATGCTGTGGCAAATTTGGCCAAAATGATCCCTTAAGCCAAAGATTTACCACACTTGGCTGCCTTTACGCTTGGGGCTGCTGAGACAAAAGGGATGGTTGGCTGGGTTTCATTGCAGCTCATCCTTGCTTGGGAAAACCTTGTCTGACCTTTGGATGCTGCTCATCAGCTGGTTTGTTTTTCTGGTGTGCCACGAGCACCTGTAAACACTGCAGAAAAAGGATGCTGCTTGTGGAGCTGCACTCACTCCAGCACCACACTTGCTGTCATTAAGAGGAAAAGGAAAATAACAATTTTTCTTGGTGAAGCAGGACCAGGTCACATTAGAAGAACAGTCTTTACCTGGAGAAAATTCTAGGTCAGGTCAGAGATGTGTTTGTTTGTGTTTGCTTTGGTTGTAGCCCATCAGACCTGTTCAGCACATGCTCCATGTGAGCTGTCTCACCAGCAGCTCAAAGCTAAGCACATGCTTTTTATCTTACCTGCATTTATCTTATCTGCATTTTATCTTACCTTGAACCTTCAAATTGTTCTGTTTACTTCCCCCTGCCTCCTCACTCAGCTTGCCCCCGGCTGCTGTGGGGCTGTGTTGCTGGTGTGCCTTTGCTTCAGAGGTGCTGCTGCCATTTACTGAGGACACTAATGAATGCAAGCAACAAGGTGCCACGGGAGGGCTTGCAGTCGTGACAGCCTTGTCCCTACAAGGGTTCAAGGCCACTCAGGCTTTAGAAAAAAGCATCTCGGGCAGGCAGGTTTGTTGGCGCTGTGTCCTGGAGGAAGCATCTCCTCCAGAAGCAGAGCTCTGGGAGAGACCCCCAGGGGATGCTCTTGCCCCAGTGTGTTTTTAATACTTAGCTGGATCTAATTTTGGTAAGTCCTTAATTGCAGATGAAGAATTGTACTTGGCTAGTGTTAACCAGCTTTATTTGGGGAACGGGAAAAAATAATTCTCCTGAGGAACATGCTGTTTTTTCTAGTTTAAAAATTAATCTGTTTAAGTAATTAGCAGATTGAACTGCCTGGCCAGGTGACATTTCACACTGGTTGCTGTTTTAGCATTTATGTCCCTAGTCCCTTTTCATAGGCAACAAGTATGCCAAAATGAGTGTTCTCATTGGTGCTTGTTGCCAGTAGGATGTGCAGGAAGAGTCATCCATAAGACAAAAAAATATTCTTTGCATTCCATCAAATGTTCCTCCCCCACACCCTGCACTTTCCAGGTGTTAACAGGTAGGTTATTGAGGAAAGTTAAATAATCTGTACAACAACATTATATTTAGTAACCCCCTGACAGGTTTTTAGAAGGTAAGCCTGCTTTGGGAGAAACTTTTAGGAATTATTTTCCTATTTGTGTCTTAATTAGCTAGTGGTGTTACTCAGGATGAGAAAGGACTGTGCACTTGAGGCTACAGACACCAGTTTGTTGGTTTCACATCTAGGAAATGCAAATCATGTAACTCTGATTTGCAGTATGTGGAAGCTGAATTTCTCTGCAAAATGAGGATTATTCTGCTTGCAGTTGGAAGTGATCTATCTAGACTGGCATGAAAGTTATTCTAGATGGGCTAAAGGACAATGAGAGTTGTAGTGAGACTTGTGATTTTGTTCAGGGATGATGTTCTTGAAGCTGGTGATAAATGGCAGCTTAAAATCAGGATAAGTAACAAGAGGTTTCATTTTAAAGGTCTGTCTGCCACTGGTGGCAAATTTTTGCACTGTGAGCTACATCCAAGAGGTGAGTGAGAAGACCAAAGTAATTATTAATAGGCTTGCATGGTCTGTTTGGCAATCTTAACCTTCAATAGGGAAGTTTTGAGGAATATCACAAATCAAAAGCGATTGAAAGTCTTTCCCCTGTTGTTTGGGGAGAGTAGTTGTTGTAGAGCACCTGTAGCTGTGAAGCACAAGGTGTTACATTCATGAGGGACCAGGAGAGGCAGCAACCTGGGTCCTAGCCATCTAAATTCATTCCTTCTGTCTGCTGGCCAAATGTTACAGGGTGATCCATTGGCTGTTCCTGTTGATGTGGACATGAAGAGCTGGGGTGGAGTGATAGAATGTGAAAACTCAGATCAGCCTTCTCCTCCAAATGGATCTTTTTTTTTTCCCCTCATGTGAAGAGTTACTTCTCGTTCCTCAAAGAGAATGTCTTTATCCTGTTGAATAAAATGGAAAGCTTAACACTGTAAGCAAACAATCCCTACAGTCTGTGTTCAGGATTTTTCACTTTTTCTACCTGCCTCAGCTCTGCTAGTGGCTGGAGTTGTCTCCCATGATGAGGAATCTGTTCCCTTGGTTCCCTCACCAATAAGAAAGACCAGATGTCTGTATCTGGGTGATGTTCACTAGATGCAACCCCTTCCCATCATGCAGAATTTTCATACTGGGCCTGAGGAATCAATGCACCGCAACTGGGGTGGCACTGAGGGGGTGGCATTATTTTAGTAAACGAAAACTACCCTGCCTATGATCAATCAGAAGCAGCTTTTGTCTGTGGGGAAATGCAACAACTAATGTTGCCCGCTTTTGGAGGGCAAGACCCAGGAGATGAGAACAAAAGGGAGTGCTTGTTTCTTTCTAGTGTCATTGCTTTAATAGTGCAATTTCAGCTACAGTCAAAAATGAGTTTGTAAAATGCTGAACTGCCTTGTGCATTCCCTGCTGTAACCTTCTCCTTTCTACAAAGAGCATGGAGAATTTTAACTAGAAATTTGCTTTTGTTTTCTTGATCCAGTCTACTGTTTCCTCCAGATATTATCTGAACATAAAAAGTATGACGTCAATTGAAGTTCCAGAATTTCCAGTATGAAATGCATCTGCTGGAGGTTTTTATTTATCTTTTGTCTGCTTTTGAGTAGATTGAGCCAGATCGGTGTTTAATCGTGATTAAGCCCATTGTAATCTCTGTTCTTTATAAAAAACCTCTGTGAGCTGAGCAGGTTGTTTATTTGTGAAAGGTTGTCCCTGGGAGCTTGTTGGTGTTTGAGAGAGTGGTACTATTTTCTGTGTTCAGGGGTAAACATAGGCACATCACTTCTTGCTCACACATATATAAATATGTTTTTGTGTGCCTTTGCTAGGGGGGTTGGAAGTGAACTATAATGTGCCTTGACATGAAGCAGCTGGTTCATGTCTGGCCTGTCAACATTTCCTCCGTAAGAGCATCAAGTGGCTGGTCATGCAGTCAGTGCTGCCCTTTCAGGCCATCATTGTTCCCTGTGGATAAGCCAGCTCTGCCATGGATCTACCATCGATGTCTCGTGATAAGGAAGAGCAGGGAAGGGCTGTTGACACCTGCCCTTGGCAGGGTGAGAGTCTACCACTGCTGTCTGAGCTCTCCAGCCACTGGAATTGGATTACCTGGAAGGTATCTGTTGCCCACAACCAACCAAAATATCTAAACTGTTGCTGCTGTTCCATTTTTTTGATAGTGCAATCATGCAGTAGTTCCAGAGAGGTGGGGAAGAGTTGTGGCATGGTGGAATTAAGAGGAAATCACAGTTTTAGCAGTCACCTAAGATGACTGAATGTGGACAGAGTTGGGAAGCAAACCTCAGCGTCCTGAGTCCCCAGGCACCCTTCTAACAGCAAGACAGCTTTCCCTTTGATGTGATTTTTCTTTTACTGCAGCAGATGTGCACCCCAGAAATGCAGTTAGTTCAGGACTGAGTCTGTGTGTGCATATTTTTAAATGCCACAATCCTCCTATACAGTAGGATCTATACCTGTCATAGTAGGACCCCATCTTGCTTTGCTTTGGAGCTATTGACTTGATCTCAGAGGTCTTTTCCAGCCTCAATAATTGCATTATTCTGTGAAAAAATTCTTTCCTGTGAGGGTGGTGAGGCGCTGGAACAGGTTGCCCAGGGAAGTTGTGGCTGCCCTCTCCCTGGAAGTGTTCCAAGGCCAGGTTGGATGGGGCTTGGAGCAACCGGATCTAGTAGGAGGTGTCCCTGCCCACACAGGGGGGGTTGGAACTAGATGATCTTTAAGGTCCCTTCCAACCCGAACCATTCCATGATTCTATTCTGTGATTACAAAATACTGCTAGGCAAAAGGCAGCAAATTAATTAGTTGTTGTAAATGAGTTATATTTACTGCCTATTTTTAGAATTGTCCTTTCTAGAAAGATGTTGAACCCTTTGAAACTTAAGTACTTTTGGATGTCCTCTAGAGTCTGATAAAGAAACAGCAGTCTTGCTTTCAGAAAACAGGAAGAGGAGATGTACACTTTGACACTGACTCGCTCAGGACCTTTTTGATCAGTCTCTTCCAGCCCTGTTGCTGCCTCATTTTGCTGTTCCCCATTTCTAGCCAGTAGAGGTGGAGTCAAGTCTCTCACTGTCTCCTTTGCCTAGTTCAGCCTTGGCGTGGATTTTTGTGTAATTCATCAGCTGAAATAGGTTCCTTTGAAGCCACCATATAATCAATGATTAATCACTCAAAGAAAAAAAACTATTATTCCTGGTGGTAGAAGTAGTAGGGGTCCCTAGCCAGTTTTTTTTCCTTGCTTTCTTCCAGAACATGGCAGAAGGTAGAGCAAGTTCATAGAACAGAACCAGTTGAGAATACTCAGCAATTTCGGGGAAGGGTGGTTTGTTTGGTTTTTTCCTATTAACTAGACTGGCATAGCAGCAAGAATGTTTCAATGTCAGCCCAAATAATTTCTCATGGTTTATCTGGACTAAGTAATGCATATGTTCTCTATGGCAAGCCAGAGTCCATTGTATCTTTTAGAAGAAAACTTTGGTCAGGGTTGAAGGACAGTCCTGTATGCTCTGCAGAGGGAATGCTAATAGGTGAAGACAAAAAAACACACATTACTCATGCAAGCCTATAAATAAAGAATGTGCTGTTTGAGAGTGGAGTCAGTGTCAAATTGGGATCTTTTAATTATGGGTGAGAAAAAGAATGTAAGAAGTCTATGAGGCTTTTTTTAAAGGTGAGATGGCATCCTAACGTTAGCAGCCTGGAAGAGATCCTCCTAATAATAGGCATCCAAAAAAATAGAATAGAATAGGATGTGAGAGAGATTTAAATAACTTTACAGAAGGTAGCACAGCATTCTGTATGGTGGTGCAATCAATGCCTGGAGGAAGAATAAATATTTGAGGCTGGCAATGATTGTGAGTCATATAATATATTTTTCTCTTCCTTGTTTTTGAAATTCCTACCATGGGAAAGAATGCTTGCTCTAAGCAGAGATGTGGATCAGTTGGGGAAAAGAGTAGTACCAGCAGAAGAAAGAAATGAATGCATGTAAAATACCCAGTGAAAAAGTGTTTTTGATGCAAGGCTCTGAAAAAGTGGCCAAACTGTGACCTTATTGTAATGAGGGTTGTGCCTTTTTCCTTGTGTCACAGCAGTTTTCTTACCATAGTGCTTTTATTCCTTCTCCTACTGCACATCAGAACAGCCCCATTTGTCTTTACCATCATGTATGTGCCAATAGGGTGCAATTTTTTAAATTAGAAAACTTAACTCTCTTGCTGACACCTCTGGAAATTGATAAATTTTTCTCATAGGAGTGGGGAAAAACCTATCTTACGTGCTTAACCAGCTTTCCTTGATTAATAACATTCAATAGTATCATCTCTCTGCTCGCCCTTCAATTTTGTCTGCTCTTTTGTATTGGCACTCTTCCCCCCTCCTCTTTTTCTCTGTCTGAAGGCAATGTATGGGTAAGGAGTTTCATTTAGTCCAAATGAACAGGCACCTTAGGTCTCTGAAAATCTGCTGCATAGTCCCTGGCTATGGAGAGAAGTGGGTCGAAACCAAGTACATGAACTCCTGGTAAATGTGCCGCAGCTCACTCTGCACTCTCTGTGCAAGACTTAGGTCACTAAGGTCAACCACTGCTTGAAGCAGGAGGTATAGTAATAACACTTGTAATATTATTTCTAAAATATTCTAAAATATCATTGATCTAAGAATCTCAATGATATCTTCCCTAAGCACACACCTGTATTTCTGGAGAGGCATATTTTTTTTCTGGTGGCAAAAGTGACAGCAAAACGAAACTTGTTTGCTACCTTTGGAAATAATGAGTTGGAAAAAAAACTTGGAAAAGCACCTGAATACAGCAGACAACATAATGATAAGTAAATAATTCAGTCTGGGGGTGGCTATGGTTTTAGCACAGCTAACCAGTTGAGCAGCCTGTTTCATGACAATGAAAGTGTTTGAATTCAACCACTCATCTCTTAGAAAAGCAGCTTGATGAAGAAGATAGCCTCAGAGTCATAAGGCCTTCTTTTTATTCTCCTTTATGTCACACTAGTTCCCTTAGCATGCTATTATTGCTGTTAATGATTATACTGCCTACTTAAGAAGAATAAAACTCTTGATAAGCCATGAAGAATAAATTGCAAAGATTCGTGACCATCCTTGACAACCTCTTGAGCCTTAAGCTCTGTATTATGTTAAAAGAAAAAAAAAAAAAAAGGTCCTTAAGGGTAAGAAAAGAAGTAGTCAGGAAATGCCTTCTGCAAAGTTAGTCTGCCCCATGATGAAGTACAAGGAATAAAGTTCAGCTTGCGATTGGAAACATGAGAAATTAGCGCACAAAAATTCTCCTATGTGGAGGCTGGCAAATATTGGTGCTCTTTTCCATAGGAAAAAGGCTGCATAGATTTCTCCCAAGCATCAGTGAAGACAACATGCCATTAAATAGCAAACTGGCTGAAAGATGTTACTTATCCCATTTTGGCATCAGGTAGGTGAGCATCCTGCATTTTTTCAATAGTGGCCCCAGCGCCTACAACGTGCTAGGGAAGTCATTGGATTGCCTCTTTCAGTTGTTTCCCTGCTCTTCATCAAAGGTTTCCATGTGTTCCTTTTGCAGATCTATTAAAAGATTCTGTTTATTTAAATAATCACTTTTGTTTAGGATGAAGGTAGGAGAACATGCCAGTGAATGAAGTGCATTGTTGTTCCAGGAACACTATGATTAAAGGTGAGCAGAGAACTAGGTTTATGGGCTACAGTCTATTTTTTAAATCATACACTCAGATAAAGAAAGTGATTTCCTTTTAGGCGTTACAAAGAATTAAGCAGTTGGGTGACCATGGTGAGCTGTAATTCATCTGAGAGGGCTGTGGAGAAACTCGCTGCTAAATTTTTCCAAAATAAGTACTCAAAAAGGAAAGCAAATAACTTGGGAGTGCAGACTGAGGCTCCTACCACTCCCCAAACTGAACTTGTAAAGCCTGACTTGAAAAACCCCCACAACGGATTTGATTCAAACAGGTTTGTGTATGGAAACAAATCATTACACACTCTTGATAGTTGAGATAATGTTAAGCTTATCAGCATAATTATTTCCCGCACATTCCTGGAGCACAATGGGTGAGTAACACAGCAGTGGCAGGGAATAGGCACATGTCCAGCTGGATTCACATCCATGGGCTGGTTCAAAACAGGACCAAGCTGATGAAGGGGCTCAGATACATAATGCAGGAAATTATGCCCTCAGTTTGAAAAACTTTCCAATCTTGCCAGGCATCCTTTATCTGCTACCTAACCCCAGGGCTGCCTAAATGACCACAGTCCTCTAGTGCTTTGCTTTTGCTTTCCTCAGGTGAGCAGTGTGGTGCCTCTCTGCAGGTGCAGGATTGGACCCATTTGAATCAGACACAACAGAAATAGAAAACTTAGTTTCTTAACCTATACATAGTGGGCTTGAAAAATGAGCCTTCCTCATCCTATCTCCTCTGAGAAGCTCAGACCCAAGGTTTCCTTATTTAAGTATTAAGCTAAGAAGTGGTCTGTGCAGCAAAGCTGGGAATTCAGGTTGCTATGTGGCTGCTGGGCAGCAAGTATGATAAATGTGTGTTCTCTGGTCCATAATGTGTTGCACGAAGCACTCATTTAGGAGCTCAGTAAGAATCTGATCCTCAGAGGAAGGATATTCCTCCTCTATAGGTGTCTGAATTACTGGGATGCTTTTTAAGAAGCAGCAGCAGCTCATTTCCCAAGCAAAAATGAGTCCTGCTCAAGTTAATGAAGAAGCTGTTGGTGCCTTCAGTTGGACCAGGACTTGGAACCCCAATATGCATGCACATTATCCCAGCAAATTAGTTTTATATGTCCATAACACCCAAAGGCACATAGTGGTGATGGCTGTGCCTATGGGTGCTGTATTATTTCTGAAACGCTGGTTGAGGATTTGGCTGTGCTGAAGGTTTGTGCCTGAGTTTTGCTGCTCTCAATGAGTTTGTGGAGCTCTTCGAAGAATGTATTGGATAAGGTTGGTGAAGAACATAGAGGAAGGCAAGGATTTGTTCAGTCATCAATCTGGATATTTTGATTTATCTCTAGGATCAACAAACCAGTACATAAAGGACGTGAAGGTGTTGCCCCAGGTCTCTATGACCCAGTGCAAGCAGAACACACTAGCATGGCAGAAGGGTCAGATAAGCTTTCCAGGAGTAATTCTGTGGCTGTTGCACTTTCAGTAGATTGGTTGCTTTTTAATTTTTTTTTTTCCATCCTGGAATTTTTCTCCTAAACTTTATGATTATTGTATTATTTCTTCAGCGCTGTCGTTGTAGAACTGCATACAATTATGTAGAAGAGGGAGAAGTAAAAAACTTTTTCCAGCACAAATGTATAAATATGGCTGAGACTGAAACAGATTCCCTGGAGGGGTCGTGTTCTCCTTTCAAAACACTCGTCATTATCAGACTCCCATCTGCCTGCCAGGTTTTATTTGCTTTTATGTAATATCAATACTTGAACAACACAAGCAATACAATGTAATCTTTGATGAAGTCTTCCTAGAAGGTACCAGTTGAATGGGCATGTGAAAAATGTTGTATCTTAACATAGGGCCACACCAATTTTCCCTTGTGTTGGGTATAATAGAGTTTTTGAGTGCATCCCCCACACCAGTGGATGCATCTATTTTTTGTGTGTGTAGTTTTTACCTACTTGGCAAACAGGAAAGGGATACACTCCATGGAAAGGCAAACAAGTAATGAAAGCCTGAGACCACACTGATGTCAGTGGGAAAGGGGACCTAACCATGAGTCTCTCCTTCATTTTTTTTTCATAATAATGCTTCCTTCCTTGCTGTTACGTTTGGTAACAGGAGAAATAAGATGCAAGCGAAAGGTCTGATGCTCCTCTGCATCCCCTTCCTTTCTTTCTTCTGGGGAACTGGATGTGGTGTTGCTGGGCTGCAGAGGTGTGCTGGGCATCCCAGCCCCCCTGGGGCTTGCATCCCCTCTTGATTTGCCTCATTGCTCTGCCATGTGGGGCTGTCTCGGGGCAAGAGTCCTGAAGACTCTGACATTTCTCTCTACCTCAGTAGCCAGTTCAGGAAAATACAACATCCACAAATATCTCTACTCCCTACCTCTTCCTCCTCACAAATGAGATCTAACAAAACATTCTTCTTCTTCTGGAGAACTGGTGTCAAATCAGGATGCTTTACTTGAAAACCAAAGGTTTTGATTTCAGTTTCTCAGAAGTATTTGTAACTTTCTAGGTCAGGCTTCATTAGGGTGCACCAAATGTAGCTCTGTCCTGTCTGTGGAAGATTGGATTAGGATTACAGGTATTTAAGTCTGCTTTTTCAACTGGAAATAAAAATACAGTCTACTCAGATGAATAAAGAAAGGATAATGTGCGTTTAATTCCAGGAATGTGATTTTTAGGTTATACAATACCCAGTGGTGGAGCAGGGGAGGAATATATATATATATATATATTTATATATATACACACACATATATATATATTAAAGGATAGATTAAAAAAGAGCAGTGCTAGATGGTCTCATAAAGCCTCAGCCAATATTGTTGTATTTTCTGTCAGAGATATATTAGATCCTGCTTCAGGATGGAGAGTTTGAGAGTGAGGCTTCTCTTTAAGTGCCACTGCACAATTTATAAAGTGTATCTTACATCTCTTATGTTTACCCTTTCCTAAATCACCAAGTCCATCACTGAGAGAGGCTCTACAGCACAGAACAGCCCCTACCTCACTGTTTTCCAGCCCATGACCTACAGATCCCTGCAGTGCAGAAACTGTTACTATGGTGTCCCTCAAAAGTGACAGGAAAGTAAGCCCACTACCAGAAAGCTTAAATTTTTCCTTCACAGGTACTGATTTCAACTTCAAGATTTATCCAGAATCTACAATTTGAAATAAAAGGGGGTGAATTTTGACCTAATAATATAGTTGAACTTTTTTTTGATGGTCCAGGTCTCATTTTCAACTCTTGCCAGCTCCCACACTCGAAATCCAAATCTCTTTCACCACGACGATGTGAAATGTTTACTGAAATGGCACCTCAGCATAGCTGAAAGGATAGGAAATGACAGAAGTTTTTATTTGCATCTCGGGTGCTCATTAAAGCTGCTCCCTCTAGTGCCCGTTAAAATTAAAGGAGCTGTGAATAGATGACATTTAGAAATGGAACATTTGTTCTCTGGCTTTATTGTCTCCGCCTGGTAAAGAGGAACCAAACCCCTTTGCTTTGATGAAGTAAATTGTTGTTTACCTTCACTGCAGTGCCCTTTTGGCCTGGTGGTAATTAACTAAAACGTACAGTTAATTGCTTTTGAGTGCCTTTTGAAAGTTCAGGCAATGATTACTGCACCGAAACATCCCGTGCGATAACAACAGGCTCACTTTGGAAGCTCCTTCTCACTCTTCCTTCCTTCCTCACCCTTCTTGCAGCCTCTGCTCTGAATCCAGGTCTGAAATGCAAGTGTCCTTCAAAGAGGACTCACTGGCTAATAAGAAATGGGTAATTTTTTAAGGCCCAAGATATTGTTTTGATGAGTCACATTCAGTTTCCTTGGGGTTTAGGAACAGCACATCCTTCTTTCAAGCAAAAGATGCCCACCTCAGGGGAGGTCACTGGCTCGTTCTGGTCCCCAGTGCTGGCACTACAGGAGTAACACTTGGTGGGCAAAGATGCTCATCACAGAGTGGTGTCATCTGGAAAAGCTAACCCTGTTGTTCTTGATTTGGGACCCCAGAAGTAAAATATTAACCAGGGCATCCTGAACAAGAGATGTTGAGATCTCATGGACTACTGCAGGGTGCTGGCTTGCAGCTCTTCCAGTGAGCAGTTACTGCAGTGGCAGGTTTAGCTTCATATACAAATGAGATGCTCTTGCTGGCAGTGCTTGGAGTGTCTTGGGGAGGCAGGTAGGTGTATTAGGTAGTCTGTAATTCTTATGACCTCCAGCATGTGCCAGCCCAGCATATGTTCTCCTTCCTGCTCCCAAATTAGTCCAAGACCTCTTACCTTTCCCTCTCCAGTCCCTCCTCAAGCAGGTGTTTCGCTGGCTTCTTCCAACGCCCCTCCATTCTTTCCCAGGAGGCATAAGCTTGTTCCTGCACTTGTCTCTGCTTCTCAAGGGACTTGATGATCTCAGAGGTCCTTTCCAACGTGGCTGTTTCTATGATTCTGTTCTATGACTGTTGAATTCTATGATTCAACAGGAACCGGCTCCTTATCAGGGTGGACAAAGAGAAATTACGTCCTTGGAGCCTCTCTTCTTGGGGAGAGGCTGTGTTGCAGATGAGCAAAGGCAATGGGGCTTGTTCTGCTTGCTGGAGTGGTGGCCCTTGTTGGCACCTGTCACGGTTTAACACTGGCCCGGCAATTAAACCGAATAACAGATGTTTTCTATTAATCCCCCTCTCCTCCCTGATAAGGAAAGGAGAGAGAATAAGGGAGAGGGACTTATGGGTTGGAAACTAAACTACACAGCTTTAATGAAACAGTAATGATAAATAGGAAAAATTACTAAATATATACAAATATACAGGAAAAAGTGATCCCACGTTCCTCCCCCCTTTCCCCCAATAACTCTCACGTTACCACAGAGGCTGCAGGGCAGCCCTGGGAAAGTCCAGGCTGGACTCCTGGGGTCAGGAGCAGTCGGGAGCTGGAGGCAGGAACACACAGATTCAGGCTGGCAGGGATCAGGACCACAGACAGACGAATGGATGGAATCCTCCCAGGATCCTGAAGCACACAGGGAACAGGCGAAGGAAGTGCAGGAAGAAGAAGAAGGGGTCTGACCCTCGTGATCCCTCAAATTTATACTGAGTATGAGGTGTATGCGATGGAATACTCTGTTTGGTCAGTTCTGGCATCTCTCTTGTCTCGGGCCTCCCCAAAGGAGGGGTTCAGGTGGGACCTCTTTACTCCTTCTGGAGGGTAAAATGTTCCTCAGAGCTGAGCAGTGTCCTTGGCTCTGCACACCAGCCTCTAGCAGTAACTATAAACATCCAGTGTTATCAGTCCTAGAAGCAGACACTGAGAACCTTGCTTTTAATTTCAGCAAGTGCAACTACTTACAAGAGACTTAGCTGAAAGCAAAAGTACAAACCAGAAAATCACCTTTATCCTTGCCCAAACCAGGACAGCACCTTGCATGCCAAATGTGGGCAATGGGCAGTAATGTGGGACAAGATACCTCTTTGCAAGGTAACTCTGCCTAGGTCATGCCTTGAGCATGGTGGTGCTTCATGTTCCTGCTCTGACAGCACTGCCTGTCCCACAGAAACCAGCACCCAGCAGAGAGATTGCAGAAGCACCGGTGTCATTCAGGGCATCCTTGTAAATAAGCCCTGGTGCTGTTGGTATTGTGGTATGTGTGTGGGTTTTGATTTGGGATGTATAGGATTTAATAAAGCAGCTGATTAAATTTCAGGAGTCTTGCAGCCTGAAAGGCTCTAGAGAAAAACAAAACTAGAACTTTTTTTCTGTAGGAGGATTTTGGAAAAAAAAAATGTTGTTCTGGTTGACTGAGATTTTAGTTTTGATATTTTTTTTTTTTCCCACATAAAGAATTGATCCTCAAAGGGATTGATGTAGCTCTAACTTTGTTTTGCAAGGGAGGAAATGCATTTTTTTCATTCCCAATGTGGGTAAGAGCTTGTCCGTATATTTTTACTGTATGATGGAAAGCGTAATGTTGTTTGACATTGGGCTTTATGGGCAAAAAAAGGAGATTTGAGAAATGCCCTTCTCACTTCAGAAAAAAAACATGACCTAAGCAAGTATGCTGTCACAGCTTCAGAATCTGTGTGCCTGTAAACCCTGGAAAATGGGCACAGATTAAAGTCAGCTGCTGCAGGCCAAGTTCTCTGTTGATGCAACCATACCCAGAATGAGCTGATGGATTTTTTCTGAACAAACTGTGTAATCTTATTTGTCATCTCTTTTGTTTGAACAAAGTTAAATCAAGGCCTTAAAGAAAAATCAATTTAGAGGAAACAAAATATTCCAACTAGTCAACTGAAGATGCTCTTTTTAATAAAGTGATGGTTTCTGTAGGATTTACTCATCCCTGTGGCATGCTTTGTGCTGGCTGAACTTTCTAGGCAGCTGCAACACAGAGATAAGTTAACTCTTGTTGGTTTACTGTGGAAATTGTGATTTCCACATATTTTTCTTTTCTGATTTGAATTATTTAAACGGTAGAAAACTCTTTCAACAAATTCACACTGTTTACTCATGCCTCAGAATGACATCAGGAATGAGTAATTGTTGCTGCTGTGATTTATTGTGTTTGTTAGGGTAGCACCTGGCAATCAGTTGAGAGCAGAGCTCTGTTTCCAGGCCATGCAAACAACCTGTGTACCTCCTTGTTTGATAAATCAGCCACAGCTCTAGGACTGCCTGAAGGTATATAACAGACAATAATGTCATATGTTAATGTGGCATCTTGAATAAGAAGGGCCAGCCAATCTCAGAATTTCAGGCAACCTTTTAAAAGGTGTGCCAAACATTTTTGCTTTGCATGTATGACCAAAATTACTCTCAGCTTTCTGAGGCAAAAAAATGTTTTTGGGCTGTGCTCATCTGAGAAGTCACTTCAGCCTCCAGGATGCTAAACTTGCAGACAAGGCAGTTAGTGAAAGAGCATATTTTGATTTTTATTTTTGACTTTGAAAATAAAATAAACATGAGAATAGGTGTCCCATCATTTTGCTGATACCCACATAGGAAACCCTTGTATCCATGCAGTTTAACACTGCAATTCTTCAAACTGTGTTCAGCATGCCCCGCTGCAAAGATTCACTGTACGTTGGTACAGTGTACAGGAAGTTACATTTTGCCCAGAAAATCCTTATTCCTTAAATGGCTGCTTGATCTAGGGAGGCTTTCTGGATACAAGATTTTGTCTGAGGATGCTTTTTCTCTGTGAAAACCTCTGGATTTCAATGCAGTTTCACCAGCGTCAGACAGAAGAACTTGATGTGCCATGAAAGTCCACCTTGCTCTTGTGCAGCAATTACTTTTTATTATGTAAAAAAGTATTCCATATTGTCTGTATCAAGAGGTATCAGATTTCAAATCTTGCAGGGCATGGGGGTTTGTGTATTTATTTATTTACTTACTTACTTTAACTTCAATCTCAAGATATTACCCAGGTGGACTTGAGGGGTTTCCATGGTGCCTGTAGTTAGAGTATCCCTGATCTGCTGGATATTAGGGCTCAGCCTTTATAGCTCTGACCATGTGCTTGGACACGTAAAGTGCTGTGGCTCTACAACAGTATCCAGGAAGATGAACACCTGTAGGGAGCATCAGAAGGATCTGCTGGATCTGTGTGCCAGTGTGCAGTCCATCCCTTTGTGCCTGGGAAGTCTCAAGCATGTATCCCTGGTGTAAAGTCAGGGGAGCTTTAGCCCCAGAACACCAGCTATTGAGCTTGGTCTACATTCTTCCTCCAGTGTTGTGCTGGCAGGTTTGGTGTTGGAATGGAGGCAGCCAAGTCTCGGGAGCTTTCTGCACCCCAGGAGATGTTGGTGAAGCCCCTTGTGAGGTGAGAGAGGGTGCAGTCAGCATCTTTGGAAAGGCAGCAGAGAGGAAACTCCTTTCAAGTCAAACAAATAGCTTTGGAGGAAAAAACAGAAAACAAAAAACAGTCCTGAGGTGGAAATGTTCTGCTTGCAGCATTTGCACCGAGTTATTTTAGTTTCTTATTTATCTCCAAGTAATGTCCAGTTGGGGGTGAGTCAGCCTGGGATGTGGCCCAGACCACCTCCTTTGCAAGCCTTCAGGGAGGGCAGAGAGCACAACCTGTGCTCCACGGTGTGTCTTACCAATGCCTCACTGCATGCTTTATTTTGCAGTATTTTAAAACTGATCTTTTAAAGCTGATCTTTTTTTTTTTCCCTTTCCTCTCTCTAGTTTTGTACAGAGCTGAACGAACCAACGCTGCCAAACATCCGCAAGTGGAAGGGCCCTAGAGGATGTTGGAAAGGTGTTGTTTCCGAAAAACCCTCAGGCCAGCTACACAAGGTACATTAATCTGAACTTTGGCTTTGCTTTTTTCTCCCCTCGCTCTAACCAAGGACATATTTTGAATGTTTAAAGCCAAACATTTTGCAAACCATTTTTTGGCAAGGTTTGCACTTCTTGTTTCTTAAGCTAACTGTTCCTCCAGCTTTCAGTTTGACTGTATGGTATTTTTTTTGAAGAATTGTTTTCCTCAGCCTGGGGTACACTTGTAAGGAGGAAGGTGTGAGTGTCTGGGGGAGGTATGCTGGATAGAAGAAATAAATAGAATAATAGCTACACATTAGGACAAGAAAAGAGACCTTGGCTTTGCCCCTGGCAGGCTGCAGTACTTCTGAATTCTTTTGTGCTAGTCACCTGAGCTTATTCCCTGCTGCAGCACTGGCTGGCATTCAGAAGGGCTCCCAGTTTTCCTACTTGGCAAGTGAAGACCCCACAGAGGGGCTGTGCAGCCTGCCATCCTCATCTGGAAGAGGAGCTTACCTTGCACAGTCCTCACACTGCTCTGCACAGATGTTTTAAACTCTGTGGACTCCCTTTGAAATCTGCACCATGCTGCATTTTCCTTTCACCTGCAGCATGGGAATATACGTATATATAGGTACTGCAGTGGGGTACTAATTTATAAGGTGGTGACAGCTGCACCTACTACCCTTGACAGTATGTAAGGTATAGCTAAATTGGGCTGGACACCTCTAACAGTACCCAAAAGCAGTCTCTCCCAGGGGAAATATCTTGGTTTTTTTCCTTTAAAGGCACTAATGAGCTTTCAGAGCAAGCTCCTCCTCTGTCTGGCTTGAACCTGTTGTTGCTGAATGAGATAATTGTCGTGATGCATTTATCTCAGCATGGATGTTGTTGTGGGAACCAAGAAGGAAGGAAGAAGCAGGAACCAAGACCTGTCATGCAATGAATGTGCCTAGCAGCAGACAGAACTGTCTTCCTCTGTTCTGAGTGCTGTCATTATTAAATATGTGGTGACAGTTGTATCCTGCAATCACACAGCTTAGAATCCACATTTCCTTCTTTTGGCTTTTCCAAATCAGGTTGTGTCCCCATTCACTCACTGTTTTTGGACATATGTAACCAAACCACCCAAATGAAAAACCACCACCTGAGCAGCATAAGGGTTCAACTCGAGCTACCACTAGAAAGACATGGAAGGTCTGAATATGATTGGATATGATGAAGATTTAACACTTAATTCTGATGCAGAGTGCACATCCCCTTCAGTACATTTTTATTCCTGGCTGGAGTTTCCCTTTGCAATCTTGTTAGGCCAGATCATTAAAACACTGAATTAAAAAAGCTGTGGAAAGTTGTCGAAGTTGTTCCCCACTGCTTTTTCTTTTTCCAAGATTTACTAATCATTGTCTCAGAGTTTCTATGTGAAAACTAGAGTCTTTAGTCTGTTCTTTCGTGATCTTTATTTCCAAAGATAACAGAAACAGTTTTGACTATGGGCTGAGAAAATAAAAATCATCATCTGCTTGTTTTACTGGTAGGGATGTAAGGATGAACGAATGGTTCCCAAAAATATGGGAGAATTTTGTATGTGGCCAAGCTAAGAACAGAAATGTTTTCTTCTGAGTCCTCCTTTTAGCTGCTTTAACAGAAGTTTGGCAGTACTGGTGAACCCTCCACTAAGCCAAGAAGTCTCTTCTACCCTTTGGGTTAGTTAATGAGTCCATCAGGTTTGAGCACCATATACACAAATGCAATACAGTGAAGTAACACAGTGTAACCCTGAGGATATAGCATCCTTGGCACAAGCTCATCTCAGGATGCTCCTCAGAGCTAAATAATGCAAAATGGTAGATGGTGCTTCAGGCTTGTGCTTCCACATGTCCCAGGCATTTGGCCTTCAACCAAGCAATAACTTTTGACCACCATGGTGATGTGAAATCTGGAGACAAGAAATAGCAAACAGCTGTTGGCAGTGGTTTTATTCTTCCATATCTTTTCCTGTAGCAGTTTTCAGACCTTAGACTTCTGACTGGTTGAATAATTTTTGTCAGTATTTTAAAGGTGAGTTATCCAAATGAGCTACCAATGGATTCTAGACAGCCTTAATGCTTTCTTTTAAGGCTCCCAGGAAGTCAGCATTGTAGATAACACCTATTTACTGCAGCTGAAGTGGGAAAAACCCTCTTCCCTGGAGATGGATTCACTAAGGGAAGTGTTTCAATGATACCAAGGAAAATGGTGTCTGGGTGATGGGAAGAAAGGCTGACAGGCTTTCAATTAGATACTGCTGCTGGTGTCACTGGGGCAGGCAGCTTTCTGAAAATGCCATTTCTATGTCCTGAAGTAATAAAAAAATCCCCAAACCATACAGCATGATAGAAACAGAGCTGAAAGGAGGGGAGATCAGAGCATGAAAAGTTTGAGCTGAAAAAGAGAGAAGATTGACAGGTCTGAGAGGTCTAGACTAGATTTCATGCCAGGAGACTAAAGGAGCCTGGATATTTTTGGCTTGTGGGTGACAGAACTCTGTGAGATGGCATATTGGTGTGGGGAGAAGGAACAACTGGGCACAGCATCATCTACTGCAAGCCCTAGCAGTCACCCAGTGAGGTGAAGCACTGAGCTCAGGGTTAGAAAAATAATCCTGTGGGTAACAAATTGCCTCATTATTGACCATATTCAGAAGAATCTGGTGCCTTGCCTAGACTGGAAGGAAACAAGGTCCATATTAGCCCAAACACGTGCACAAGAGGCAGCATCTTTATCTTTCACACCTGTGGTTGTCCTGAACACACTTCACCTGCAGAAAATAAATCAGCTTATTAAATCCTTGGCTGGACTGAGCAGTGCTAAAGTTGCTGGGTGTCTGACAGCCAGCATAGAGGGGAGAGGAGGTATGAGGAGTAGAGTAACCTGACTTTGAGCTCAGCTTACTCCATTTTCAGTGGGGCTGCTCAGGGAGCATTCCTCCCAGAGCTGATGGGGCTTCTGGCCAGTGTGAGAGAAAGTGTTTCTGCCTGTTTCTTTATCTTGTCCTGATAGCCTAGGATGCTGTTTCTCCTTTGCTCTTGTGCACAGAGAGTTGGGCTTCCTGCCCTCAGCAGGTGCCAAGTCAAAGTATAAACCTGCATCATCTTTTAATCTTCAGCATGTTTTGGGAGTTACGTACACCACTGTCTGTACCAACCGTGGTACTGATACTTGCTGGGTGAAAATTTCACCCAGGGGGCTGGATTTGGGCAGAATGTTCTGGTTTTGCCTTCTTACTTACAGCTTTTTCCCTTTTTTTTCCCCCCCTCCTTTTTTTTTTTCCCCCTTCTTTTTTTAAGGGAGTTGAATATTCTGGCTTCCTCTGGGATACAACAGCTGGCATTGAACTGAAAGATGCTTCATCTCAGGAGAGTGCACAGACCAATGGCAACGGGAAGCACTCATATCCTCACCCATATCTTGCACATTTCAAGGTAACTGCATTTGTGCCAACCACCCCTTGCAGAATTGAGCTTTTATTTTAAAAATCTGGGATACAAAACTAGAAAAAACCCACAGTCTTCTAACAGATAAAAATTTGCATGTGGCTTTAGCCCACCTCATTACTTCATCACTGTCTTATGGCTTGATTGTAGGACAAGGCCATGAGACGTACTCAAATAGGGTCTTTATTGGTATGGCAGGTCACCAGAATCAGTTCTCTCCTTGGCTCCTGTGGGAGCAAACCCTGCTGCAAGGCAGCATTCAGCCATGAGGGTCAGTGGATCTCTGGTAGCATCCGCAGCCATTGAGAGAGTGACATAAATCACTTTGTTCTGCTTTATTAAATTAACATGGCAAGAGCAAGGTGGGTATCCAGATGCAGCAAGCCACAGGGCTGTGATTCTTGTCAGTGCCTCAAATTGTCAGCAGAGAGGGGTAAGTGTAGTCAGAATGCATAAATATAAATAGAGAAGGCACCATGCTTCTGAGAGACTCAGGCTGATCTCTCACATGTTGCTGGTGTACTACAGAATTTCCATTTTCAAGCTTTTTCACTAGGCTGAAACCATCTAAAAGAATATCATGCATTTTGGAAGCTGTTCTCTTAAATATGCTTGTGTGAGCATACAGCCCCCTTCCCCTCACAGGCTGTAATGGATGAGTCCAGCCTGGGGAACCTGACAGCTCTAGTGATGCTTTGAGAGATACATTAATAGAATAACTATAGATAAATAAATTATTATTGATAGTTGATTTATAATAATGTAAACTGGTCAATATTAGGAGCAAGTATTACTCCTGTCACATGACCAGGTGAGTCCCAAAAGATAAGTAGAAGATTGCAGGGTGCCAGCAGCCCCTTTCAAAGTACATTAAGTTTCTTGGTTAGTCTTTGTGAGGGGCCAGAGCTAATCACAAGAGAGTTGTAATTAGCCCATGTAGTTACCACAACATTATCTGTAGCTTATAAACAACTGGTTTTGTGTAGACTGATTTTCATAAGCATCCAGCTTCTTTCTGCAGGTGGAAAGAAGCTGTTTCCTTATGCAAACAGCTTCAGTTTTCCTTATTCCTTCAGTATTTCCTTCCTTATTTCAGTTTCCCCAGAACTGAAAGGGTATCGGGTTGTTGCAAAGAGAGCTGGAAAACACCTTCTCCCTCTTCGTCCTAAAAAGAAGTCCAACCAAAACACACCACATACATGGCAAAGTGAGTCCTAATCACCCAGAGTTAACTTCCAAAAGTACAGGGAATAGGCACATGGTTTTGCTTTGTGTAGTTTTGCCTTCTGTGCCCCGTCTGCATGGCACTGAATTCTCCTCCTTCCTCCCCCAGGTTGGGATGAATGATCTAACAGTGGTTAACCTTCATCTGGCCTTGTCACCTGCAGCAGTAGAGAATACTGGGAAGAACCACGACAGCCACAAACTGGCATCTTTTGCCCAGACTTTGCAGGAAACTCTGAAAGGTACAGTGTTTTTTTCCTGTTACCTATCACATGCATGCTGGTCATCTTATCTAATCAAAAGGAATTTAAAAAACCCCAAACCTGTATCTCAGTGCAGGTTTCACAAATATCCTTACCAGCTTTGCATTGTCATTACTGATACTTGAATTTGAGTGATCCATAGCATGGCATTTTCCTCTTCTCTTGTCTTATAGCCTCTCCTAATTAACACAAAAAGCACAGGGGATCCTACTGCCTTTGACACTGTTTTTTTTCAAATTATGTTCCTTCTGATTTTATATTAATTTAAGAACAAGTTCAGCCAAAAAAAAACCCCAAAAAACCACCAGGGTTAAGACCCTAATTTATGTGGAACTGACAGCTACACAATATCAGTACAATAGCTTTTTTTCAAAATAAATAGATTCTATATATTTACTTCTATATAACTGGAAGAACTTTGGAAAACACAGTGCAAATCAGGAGATGTCTGCTGATTAGCAAAGAGACCAGCAACCAAATCCTGCTTTGGTACCTGGGTGTAATGTGCTGGGTAATTGTGTTGTTTTCAAATAAGTTTTTCTGGTTTTACACCAAGATGAGGGACACCAGCATTTAGACCTGAACTTGAGAAATGTAATAGCCAGCTGAATTTCTTTGCCTCATTTCTTAGAATTTGCTTCTTACTTTAAAGCTTGCAAATTAAATTCAATTTCCCTTGAAGCAGAATAGCACATTCCAGATTTTAAATGCTGCTGATCTTATTATAGGAATAGAAATATCTAACACTTCATTTACTACTTAACAAAGATGCAAAAGGTGTACAAGGTTGCATGCATGATGATTTGCAGCTTGTCCCAGTTTAGCAAGGCTTGTCACTTGGAAGCATTCATTTTTCTCTTACACAACAAAAAGGGTATTTTGCAATATATATGTATGTTCTATTGTTTTTCCTTTTGAGCTGCAAGAATTCAGTAAGAGCTATTTTTAAGTGCTACTGATGTAAGTATTTGTCCAGGTACCTTGAAACTGGAAAGGATGAAGATAAACAAAAGGATATTTTGTTTGATTCCTGAAAGCTGAACTGAGACACAGATAAATGTGTAGCTCTTCTGAAGTTAACAGAGTTGAATTTCCACTGCATCTAAATTTAGACTGTTGATCTTAGGGCTCCTCTTTATTTCATGTTTTTATTTTCACATGACAGGCACGTCACTTCAGCGTGCTTGCTCTTGGCTTAATCTTTCACGAAAAGAAGAGATTGTGGGATGCAGGTTCTTATTTTGTAAACAAATGGTACCGCACACGTGTTACTTCGAAGGACTGAATTACCCTTCCAAAATCGATGTCATGCTTAAAATTACTGCCATCCTTCAATTTCTTCCAAATCAATCCATAAAATATGGGTAATAAAGACTGAATTATCTGTGGGTACTGCAGGAAATTGGAATTTCTTCTGCCATTTCACCTGCTCTGTTATCTTTCATTATTATGACATGTGAGCATCTAAGGAAATTTGGTTACTACCCACACTGTGGGTCCTTTAATGCAGAGCAGTAGTATCCCCATATTTTTCCGTCAAATCCGTGGGTCTTGGTTCCTTTTTTCCCTTTTTCTTTCTCTTTTGGCAGTACCAGAGAGGTGCAGTGGCTGTTGGCTGCTGGTAGCTAACTCTCTGCAGCAGCTCTTCTTCCTTTGCTCATGTACTCTTTGTGTTCATCTTCAGTGTGGTGACCATGGGTGGCACATAGACACTATTCTGGATGTTCTTGGAGAACATAGACCCAAGGAGCAGGGTGTTGGCTTAGTCATCTTCTCCTATCTGGCTTGGCCATATTCCACAGGTTACCCATGCATCAGGCACTAAGCTTAGAAGACTTTTGAGAGGATGTAGGGAGCCTCTTGGCAGCTGATACACCATCACATCCTTCTCATCATCTCCTTCTCACTCTCTCCAGGAAGGATTGGAAGGCTTAAGGGTCTGTTTAATTCAGGAGGGGACTCATTCAAGGCATGGAAAAGTCAGGAAGAGTGTCCTATAGGTGGCTTCTTGGACAGACACAAAGCAAAGCTTCCTGCAGGATAGCAGATTGCAACACTGCAGACGTTCTGCAGGCACTGGGAGTCCTTAAGCTGATGGTGTTGGCACACTGGTGCTCAGCCACTGCAGCACAGGGCAGAGTTAAGGCAGTGCTTTGCTTTGCTGGCCAAGAGCCACCCGCAGACACTGAGAGAAGTTGCTGGTGCTTCAGTGAATTTGCAGATGCATTTGCAAACAGGCTGGATTTTTCCTTACCTGAAGAGTTCTCCATTGGCAAGGGCAGTGAGCTCAGTGCTATAGCATGGGAGAATCCCTGAGAGGTAATCATAAAAGTGTATTAATTGGGAAAGACCTTTAAGATTATTGTCTCCAACCATTAATCTGGCACACTGCCAAGTCCCCCACTAAATCATGCCCCTAAGCACTACATCTATACATCTTTAGATTACCTCCAGGGATGTTGACTCAGCCACTTCCCTGGGCAGCCTGTGCCAGTACAATGGGAGATGTCCCTGTCTGCCACCCAGCCCCACCAGGTGGAGGCTCTGGGTCCTTGTGGGACAGTATAATCCGTGGGAGGGACCTTTGCAGCACAAGCTCAGTTGGTAAGGAAGGGTTTGCTGGTGCATCCTGTGGAGAAGTGAGCCCTGACAGTCTCAAACTGTTTCTTCCAAAAGTAGGAAATCATGTCACAGCACCAGTGGTGTTACATCAATTTCCTTTTCCTCCCCACCCCCCCACCACCATCTGATTTTGAACATGGTGACTGAAGTTTTTGATCAGTTGTCATCCCTTGCTGTGAGCAAGGGCATGAGTTTTTCTGTGCCTTCTGCTAAGTTTGGCTGAGAGCCACTGGGGCTGATCCCTGAGACCCTGAGCACTGCAGCTGCTGCATGATGGTTCTTCCCCCTACCCCATCCCACAGTCACACACCCGGGAGAATCCAGGCAGTTTTGCTTCCTTCCCTCCTGCTGCTTGGTGTCTGTCAAGGTCTGGGGAGGCAGACGAGACAGGAAACTGCTGTGATGGTGTTTCTTGCTTTTCCTGCTTAGTGCAGGGCTGCCTGGCCTTTCCCCAGTCATGATTTGCAGTCATGGGGAGCCCCAGAAACTCCTGTGGGAAGAGGGGACCAGAAGCAATCCTTTTCCTCCCTTGATGGCATGTTGGGTTTCAGGTTCTTTGACATGCTTCAGCCTATTCCATCAGTCAGCTTTACACTGTGTTACGATTTTATGCTAAGTTATTCTGCATGCAAAAGTTTAAACGGGTGAAGAATACAGTGATTCCCTCCCTGAAGATGATGCAGGCTGGCTTCCTACCTCTTGCCAAGCACACATCCAGATGTTGGGTCTTTTAGCCTCTGCTATTTCTAAACTGTCCAGGCTGGAGCAGTGAGTTAAAATTTTCGCTTGAGAGTGTGGTTTTTTGGTAGATTTTTCTACCAAAAATGTGAGGGAAATAGGCTTGAGGATTTGCTAAAAGGAGTGCATTTAGGAATAGAATGGATTGGAATGGAATGGAATGGAATAGAACATAGAAAAGAAGAGAGGAGAAGGAGAGGGAGAGGGAAAGGTTTTTGTAGGATCAAGAGGCTGCTGTTAAGCTCCCTGTCTCCCTGTCATTTTTCCATACCACCCCACAAGGATGTGCTCAAGAGGTTTCTGTAATGGCCTTCCCCCACTTATATAGCTGAGATGAAAGCATGGAAGGAGCCAAGTTCTGCCATAAAGCAATCATTAGTTCTGAAAGACCAAGATGGCATGGTCACATTTCAGGGTTACTGATCCTGCCAAGTGAGAGATCTTGGTTTTTATGATGGGATGCATACAGAACCACCAACTCCCAGCAAGCACTATTGTCCCATTAAACAAGCACTGATTTTTCTTTTGGGTTCTGATGGAGCTTAAAATAGCTCAGGTTCAGATTTGTGCTTTTTGTTTCTTTCAAAGGTAGGAAGGCCGCTGTCATGAACACTTTCTAGAATAATATTTAAACCTCATGTCATTTCCAGTATGATTTGTGACCTGCCAAAGGGTAGTGTCACTGTTTTTTCCACTGCCTCTTTGCATCTTAGCAAACAGCACGTTTTGAAATCATTTGCTAGCAGTGTCGTTGCTCTCCTACCCTTTCCCAATTCATCTCTCATGCGGTCACAAACAGGAGTGGAATAGATTTTGTTGTTAAACTTGCACTCCCTCTCCTGGCTAGCCACTTCCACAGCAACAGCACAAAACGAGGAGGTTTCTCCATGAGCTCTAGATGTGGTAACGCAATCTGCCCACCCCATCTCCTCCCACACTTCAGTCCCAGGAAGAAAAAAGCTTGAAGACTCCCATAGTTCTCTGAAGTAAGGTTTGGGATAATTTTTGGTATATTTCTGCCTCCTTTTAATCTTCCTCCTTCTCTAGTGCGAAGCTCTTATGCAGCAACATCTCTGATCAGCTATCAGAGTTCTTGAGCTCTCTTATCAGACATTTCTGGACATCATTTGAGATGGCCACTGGGGCATGTGCGTTGTACCTCTTACAGATGGGATGTTTCCATCTGCAGCTGTGGAGATAGGGGAGCACACATTGTAGATATGAAATTAAGAGTCCAGAGTTTCTGTTCTCGCTTCATTAGGGTTGGAAATAAAATGTAACTGAGGTAATTCTCTATTCACATGATTTTTTTGACAAGCATTTTCAAGTCATTCCCTTTGTTTCTTTGAAAATTCTACCCTAGACAGATTTTAAGGTATCCCAGTTTCACCAGTATCCTTTCAGTTGGCCAGGGAAAGAAAAGCTGCTGTAGTCAGGGGATGTCCATGTAGTTTGTGAGCTTACCTTCTACCCTCAGACATGCAGGCTGCTCCGTGGACTTGTTCCTTGGGATTTCTTAAATGCAGAGGATTAGAACAAGCACTGCACTTTTGGGGCTCTGGTATATACCAGCTGTGTCTTCCTGGGATCCTCACACAGGTGTCCTTGACTCTTAACAGCAAATCTGTAAGAAGACAATGTCAGGACAAGTTAAAGCCAATATATGTTTCTTGAAAACAAACAAACAGAAATCTACAAAGTCACAGATTTCTAAAAACTCTTCAACCAGCAGAGCAGATTGTCTTTGAATTTGTCACTATCAGTGTATATCAAACAAAGGATGCCAATGTAAATTAGATGATATTTTAAAACAAGCATGAAATGTTTACTGGCTTTATTGTCATTACGACAATGGCCACGAATAGTCAGTGAAAAAGGCTTTAAGCAGCATGTCTTTCAGGAGGTCAGAGTAAAGTCAGCTTTGCTATTCAGTGTTTGCATTTTTCCTCTTCCCATTTATTCTCTCTCCCTCTTGTACTTAAGAGATGGATGTGCATTCTTCCCATTCATTTCCATTTTCCCTGTTCTCTAGGAGAAAGAGATGTGATCATCCTTGGAGATTTTAACCAGGCCCCGGACAGCAGCGATCACGACATTCTGAGGAAGGAGAAGTTCCATCACTTGGTCCCTTCCAGCACCTTCACCAACATCAGCACAAAGAACCCACAAGGGTCCAAGTCACTGGATAACATCTGGATCAGTCGGAGCTTGAAAAAGGTTTTCACAGGTAAAGTTGCTTTCTACTGAGGTTGTGTGACCTTTAGTTGGATTATCAGCATGTGTCAAATTTGGGCAATATAACTTATCTTTTTCTCTGCACTTCGTTTGAACGCAGGCTACTGGGCTGTCGTGCGAGAAGGCCTCACAAACCCATGGATTCCTGATAACTGGTCCTGGGGTGGGGTGGCTTCAGACCACTGCCCCGTGCTGGCCGAATTTTATCTGGAAAAGGACTGGAACAGGAAGGAGGTGACACGGAATGGGAACGGGGTGACAGTTGAACGCAACGACTCCCACACCAAGCACGAACGATGACGTGAACTTGAGGGTGCCTCTTCTCTTCCCCAGGAAATGGTCAAAGGCTCTGTTTGGACTGCCTTCTCCTCTCCCTCCTTCCCACTCTCCTCCCCATGCCTAGAAAGCATCAGCACTTGATTTTGGTGGCCCTGGCCCTTGTGCCTCTCCTGGTTGGTTGTGAGGTGTCTCACAGCAGCAGCAGTCTGCAACTTTTTGTTTTTTTTCTGGGGACACAGTGGACATTTTCACGCCTGGAGATTTGAATGAGAATTGTACAGAAAATAAAGTGTACTTTTAATATGGTACGGGATCTGTGCTAAAATGCAGCCCAGCAGGGCTTTGCTGTGAGGGTGAAGGGGGAGTGGTGGTTATTTTTCTTTGCCTCCTTGTAAACTGAGGCAATAAGAGAGGACCCAAATAGAGAGATACTGTGGAATTTCTTGGCAAATCACAAATGCTGTTTAGCACCTGCAAAAGATGCTAGAGATGGTCCCTACATGACCTGAAATGTGGCCTGAGTTATCCTTGGACTCAGCCTAGAGAGGCCCCATTCCTCCCCAGTCCCATGTGGATGTGAGCACCTCTCATCCTTCCCTACCTCTCGCCTCATGCTCCTGGCAGGTTGGATTTTGCCCCAGAAGGGCTTGCTGGAGCTTGGCTTTGGCTTTTTGTTTGATGTGCAACATTCAGTGTTGGTTTTGTCCTGCACACTAGCCTTCAGGAGCTGGGAAATCAGCTTGTTCCTATTCAAAACCTGGTCCCTTTTCCAGTGCCCTTTGCTTTGCCACTTGTCAGGGATCTTGCAGGAACAGCCCTTGTTCTCTGGCCCTACAACTGGCATTAAAGAAGAGATATAGTCCTAAGTCTCTGTCTAGGACTAAATGTTCTGAGCAGGGCTTAGCAGTGGGGAGGAGTATGTCATGTATTGGTAGGTGTATGGTGATCACTGTGAAGGCTGACCCACATATTGCTCTGACCTCTGCCCATCGATTTTTTTAGGGGGGTTCAATTTCACCCTCTGGAAAACCAAGCAATTATTCATCACTTTCCTAAGGTTTGTTGCTGGGTAAGCCAGGTCTAGGCAATGCAACAGGGAGTTCAAATACAGTGTGTGGCTGTTGCACATATGGCAGGGATGTGGTCTGCTTCTAAGGAGGTTTGTTTCTGTGCATGTCCTGGGTGGGGAGGACTTCAGTCAGCAAGCTTCCATGACAGTGCTGGGGATGGAGCATTAAATTTGGCACCTACACAAAGTTTTTCAAATACCTATTAATAAACAGTGACCTAGGAAGGAAATGTGTAAGGACTAGAGAAAGCAATTCAGCATCTGCAAAAGGAAGAGCTGAGTAGGAAAGGTGCTGAGCTTCCCACTAGCCCAGCACCTTCTGCTCTGGGCTGCACATGACCAGACATTTTGCTGCTGAGTGGAAAGGAAAGCTCTGGCACACTGGGCTATAAAGGGAAAACTGCTCCTCACAGCAGTGCCACACCAAAGGAGGTTTTGTTGCTGAAAGGTTTAGAGTAAACAGTGTCTCACTCTGGTAACATTTTCTTTGCTTCAGCTTTCAGAAATATTCTCACATTTCAGGTAGCAACAACTGAAAAAATTCACATGAAAACACATGCAGTTGAGTATTTCAAATACTTTTCTGATGAGCTGTATTTCAAATACAGCTTTTCTGACGAGACACAAAACTAAACCTGGAGGAAGCTGCAATAGCCTGGGTGTGACTCTCAGACTGAGGGAGGTTTCACTGGTATTTCAGGATGCTAAGTGAATGACTAAGAGTTTAGAGCATCAGGACATAAATGTGTTTTTATTTGTTCAGCATTCCATGTTGAAAATGGGAGATGCAGACTTTGTCCCTGGTCATTAAAGAGCCAGTGGGAGAGTTTGGCTCTAGCTTTCATTCCAGATCCTTGCTGCTGCTTTGTCCTTTCCCAGCTGGCACAATTTTGCTGCCTCCCACCTTAATTTGAGCAGCACCAGATTTCCAAAGCAACTGTCAGTGGACCACTGCAAAACAGAGGTGGGGATGCAACAAAAATTGCCTTATAGTCAAATAAATATCACGTGAGGTGAGCAGCAGTAAAATTCTCAAGAGCACACTCACTCTCTTGTACCAACAAATGTTTGGTAGTGTTTCCCTGCTGTAGGTATGTTTGGAGGCTGAAATGACTTTAAGGCTCTAGAAATAAAAACTGAAAGGGCCAGATCCCATGTAAGCTGCTGCAGGTGTAAATAAATGCAGAGGCACCAAAGGCCAGAGCAGCACCTGCAGTCTCCTGTGCAGGTGTTGTTGGTCAGGAGTGATCCTTGCTTTGGCTGAGGAGCTGCCTGTTTGCATGGGCTGCTGATGGGGGAAAGGAGCTTGCGCCACTCTCGTAACCATGTGTGACCTGTAGGGAAGGTTAATGAAGCTGGTCTGTAACCCAGAGGTTGCTCAGCCCAGCCTGCTGAGGAGAGTTCTGGGAAGGTGATTATTTGATGAACAGAGAGATGCCCTGGAGTAATATTGGCCTTGCAGGGGGTCCAAGGGAAGAGGATGGAGGAGTTTGGTACCTACAAGTAGAGCTCTGCCTTCAATGGAACGTCAGCACTGAGGTATGTGCCTTGTTACTTCGTGCTGGGAATCAGCAGTGCTTGAATATCTTGATGGATTCACTGGTTATAAGAAGCTTGCTTTGCTTTTTGTCTGTGACAGCTTTGGAATATGATGAGGAGGTTGTGAGCCTGATGAATTTTAGAGTTCCCAAGACCATTTGTCCTGGTTGTTCAGAAGCTGAAGTGGTGGCTGGCTTCCTCCTGCAACTGCAGGAGCAAACTAGAATAGTAATTTTATTTCAAGATGTTTACAGTAGAAGCTTGGCTAGCCTAGATTTCTGTAGCTGCATTGTCCTGGCAGTGCCAAGGGAGGCAGCAAGGCTGGAGATAACACAGAAACAATGTCTGTCTTGTAAATGGGCTCCCCTCAGGAGCCCAAAATTTGTAAGCCTGAGTCCTGCTTCCTAAATAATGTCACCAATGGCTACAGACTAATTTGGTCCAGGTTTATTTTTCTTCAGTATAGTTGCTTTTGGAAGGCAATTCAGCTCACCTGTGCACAGCAAAGGGCGGTGGACCTCCTCACTGCCCACTGCACATGGAGCCCAGCTGTTTTCTTAAAACTGAGTGCTGCCTTATATCGCTTCCTGACACATGCCAGCCTCAGCCCTCCCCTGGCCAGGTGACATGGTGACAGCTGATGCACAACCCATGGTCCCTGTGGTCACTGTGGATGGCGAGACCCTGCAGGGGAGCTCCACCTTCCTCCTGGCAGCTTTTGGGAAGAGTGATGGCTGCTGGTGGGCAACAGTTGAGATTTTCAAGTTGAGTTTCTACCTTTTAGCACCTGCTGGCATAAAGCTTCATGCAACACCCTGCTCACTGAGGGGGGCACATCTGCTGTTTGGCCTCTCCTCACTGCTCCCTGCTAGAAAGGCTTTTAAAAAATAGGCACGGCCAAAATGTTCTTACTTATTTGTTCTGACTTGTTTGCTTTGGAGCAAAGCTTCTGCTTTGTCCCGTGGGCTTTTTAGGAGGACTTACTTGCCAAATGTCCATTCAGTCACTTGGCTTTGCAGTGCTGCTGCACCAAGCAGTGCTGCAAGCCCTCTAAAAAAAGAGATGCAATACAGGAGGAATCATTTGGAAAGCTGCTAAAAGCCTCTAAGGAGCAAACACAACTAAATAACTCTTCTGTAAGTAAGCTTGCAAGAACCAAGTCGTGGCAGCAGCATGTTGAATGACTGCTGGTGGAGAGGTGGAAGCTTGAACACACAAGGTAACCAGCCTTGGTCTTGGTACTCTTGAGCCCTCAGGGGTACCGGTGCTCAGCATTCATAGAAAAGGACAGGAAAGGGTCACCTCAGGGGATTTCAAGGTTCTCCTAGACATCTAAATGCCTTCTTTTGAGAATGAGTTGATTTTTGGTTTAAAAACTGATGTCTTGAAAGAGCATGGTGGCCATGAGAAGAACATGGATGTGATAGGAAGCAGAGCTCTCAGGCCAGCAGCTGCTGTTCCGTAGGGGCACTTCAGGTCATAAATTCAAGCACTTAAGAAAGTGGATGGAAATGTCCCATATTTAGGGTATGAGCTTTTCCTACACTGCAGGAAGCAAAGCAAAGCTGTGCAGACATTTCCCAGCTTTTGACTTCCCCGATTTCATAAAGAGTTTCTAGATGGGAAAAACTTCTTAGGAGGCTTGTGTTTGTTTGTTTTTCCAAAGCAAAATGCAAAGTTCTCCCGTGTGAGGAGTCATGCTGACTGTGAAGCTAGGATCTCGTGGGAAACCGAGCCTGCAGCAGTTTTTTTCATCCTCAGAAGCGATGCATCAACGACTCTGTGAATCCACCAGTCTTGGGGCATGACTGAAGCCCTTTGCCAGCAGGCTGCACAGCTCTTGCTGTCACTGCTTGGTAGTTCTGGGTTGTATCCCACATCCTGCAGAGCAGGAGGTTATTGCAGTTGCAGATAGAGCCCTCGTCTGCTGGGGTCCACCTACTGCTGGGGTCCATCTCACTGCATGGCTCCTCTGCTCATTTGCTTGGGTTTGGGTTGGGTTTACTTCCTTTAGGTGAGAAAAAGGGTTTTACAACTTGTAACTTTGGAGCAGCGGAGAATTTATGTTCTATCAGGGAATAGCAGGTACCCCCACAGAGGTGTTGCTGCAAACCTTTTGCTGTTCCCAGCAACGTGTTGGCTGATGCTGGTCCCTGGTTTGCTTAGGAGTAATGTCAGGAGGCTGCAACTCTTAGGAGAGGCCACATATACATAGGACAGGTAAGGCTGGACCAGATGATCCTTTAAGTCTCTTTGAACCTGGCATTCTGTCATTCTATGATACAGTTTAAAATATAAAGACCCGACCCTTGTCTCATCAGGTTATAACATGAGATTATTTGGTTGGGCTGTTTTTTACGTTTTTAAGCCTTAAGTAATTTTATCCCTGTATCTGGAAAAGAGAAAAAAGCTCCTGTGTAGAATCAAAGTAATGAAAAGGACTTACTCCAGAGTACCTATGGGTTCTGTGTACACTTAGAAATTATGTCTGGGTGACTCATTGATGACCCATCCTTCTGGTTATCTCATAACTCTGCCTGATTAAATGTTCTCAGCTTGAGGGATATCCAAAGGTTTCTCTTAACTGGCTGTATGAAAGCACAAGCCTTTTTCAAAAGGAAAATAAAATGGAATGTGCACAGACCTGAACTGCAATATTGCTCAAATTTCATGTGAAGAGATAACAGAAGGAGAGCCAACATGGAGCTCTCAGAGCAGTTTCCTACCAGTTTTCAGTGAGTGGCCTTCAAGAAATCTTTTTATCGAGACCATCCCTTCAGCCCTCCTGACACGCTGATAGACAGAGGGGCTGCCTTGCAGCTGTGTGACTACTTTACATTCCACTTTGCTTATTGCTTGAGGTTGTCAGTCCACTTCCACAAGGATCACTCACAGTCCATGCCTACCTGGGCATCTTTGTACTCTTGTGTAGTCTCATTTTGGGAAACCTTAACCTGATTCTTCTACCTGTAGTACTGTACTGTTACTCATTTTCCTAGTAATTTTGTGGTCATGCTATTCTTCCCCTGTGCACATGACATATCCCCAGCTGCTTCAAAGGGACTTCTCACTGTGTCCCCACCCTCTGCAGAGTGCTCCCTTGGGTCAGGAAGGTGCCCAAGCAACACTTGTGCTTGGTTTCCTCTCCACCTTCTGCCCTGCTTCTGTGGGGGGTTGTATGGAGGTGTCTGCAGGGACCTAAAGGGTGGCAACACTGGGCAGCTCATTCACACTATGCTTTTCCCTGCATGTCATCTCTGGGATGGAGAGAGTAATAAGTCTGCTTGTAGCACTGTATGTTGCCTTATACTTAGAAATAAACCTCTCTCACCAGGCTGGGGAGCCACTGCTGCTCCTTTCTGTCAGCAGCATGAAGGTAGCAATGCAAGAGGCAGGGCTTTGGGTCAGGAAGGTGTGACCAGAGCTACATTTAACCCTGCTTTTCTCTTCAAAACAGAAGGAAAAATTTTCTTTTGCTCTTGTGACAGACGAGGGCCCATGGTGAAGCCTTGAGGAGTCACAGTGGGTGGTGGGGATGTATGAGAGGTTGCAAGTGCACAGGGAGTGGGGGGATAGTGGAAGTGTGACAGTGGGAAGGCAGGAAGGGCACAGGGGCTGCCCAAAGTGACACTTGTCTGGGACATACCTGCAACATGGAGAGTCTTAAGGAGAATGGTGGAGAAGAGTCTGAGAAAGGATGTTGGGAGCTGGAGGAGTGTGGGGCAGAAAAGGCCTGGGAAAGGAGGAAGGATGGATGATTGGACCTGATGACCTTTCCAACCTTAGTGCTTCTATGGAGACAGGAGAGCAGGTGGAGAAGTGAATTGCAGCTGGAAGTTTCTCCACAGGGTTCTGTGTCTCTGGTGACCAAGCTGCAAAGGAAGCTGAGAAACACAAAAGACCTCAGCTTTGAAACATTGCAAGGTGGGGGGAAGGAGAAGAGATTAACTCATAGATCATATGGACTTTTAAAATGTACATTGGAGTGAATTGACTTAATTTCTAGGCTTAGGGGTTGATTATGTGGTACTGAACATATTCCTGAAATAAAAAGGAAAGTGAAGGACTGGGATTAAATAAATGCAACCTAAGTGAGTAGTAGAGACCAGGGGGAAAAAAAATCTAAGCAGAATAAACAAACAAGTGAACTGGAGGAGACATCCTGACTGGTCAGTTGTTTGGGATGTGGTATGAGGTGAAAACTGGGTCCTGAGACATTCCAAAGACATTTTGCAGGGTGTCCCTGAGACAGGGCCTGAATGTGAGCCCAGCTCTGCTGGTGGTGGTGGTGGTGTGTTAATTTACACAACTTTAAAGGGAAGGGCATGAATATGCCTTGAAAGGTAATCATGATGACATCTTTTCATTACTGAATCAATGTAAAGGAATGGGTTTAATATTCAATATCCAGATTTAATCTGATGCAGACTTTCCATGGTGAAAAGTCCATAAGTATGTTAGATAAAAATGTTCAGCAAAGCCAAAATAGATTTTTCCCTCTGTAAAGATATGCAGCCTCATTTTAAACTACATATTTAAAAGAACTCAACTCCTTAATTTGGTACTAATATGAAAATTAAGATGCTTTTAAATGAACACTTCCTTTTAAAAAATTGCTGCATTTTGCTTTTGGTTTTTTTTTCTTGGATGGTTTCTCTCATGACTTCCACCCTCACTCTGTGCAATGGTCCAATTTCCATCCTGTTTTTTCATGTAAATGCTTTCCAGCTTCCCCTCCTCTCCACATGGACAGGAGCATCACTGGGACCCATGATGCTTAACCTGCATGCAGGGCATCTGGCTTCACAAGCCTGGCACTTGAGAGCTGGTAAAAGGATTTCAGAGTCGCAGTAGTCCCACAGATCAGCTGTAACAAACATGAAGTTTGCTCAGTACTGTATTATACCTGCCCAGCAAAGATCAAGCATTGTGTTTCATGCTGCTAACATTGCAGAAGGGGTATATGGGATGCTCAGGATGAGGGAGGAGAGTAGGTGATTTAGGAACCTGCAGACGGGGAGATTTCAGGCTGGGCTTTTGTACTAGCAAGCAAGGAGAGACTTTAATGCCCTAATATTTAGCTATCTTGCTAGAAACATCAGCTAATGACTTCTGAAGTGTTCCCTCTAAAAAGAAACCACAACCTTTAAATGTTATTCTTACATGAGGGAGAAGAATCTTAAGAGCACAGGACCCCCCTGGAGATTAGCAAGCATGTTTTATAAATGTGAGAGGGGACAAGAAGACCTGCAATGAAGCAACGGGGGAGAGGGAGGCGGATAAAGTGTTCAAGAAAAACACTCGGGAGTTAGAATTTCCCACATGGGTGGCACTGAGAAATACATTGTAGCAAAGTGGCTCCACCAATGCCTCAGGGGCCATATCCTAAAAAAAGGGAGGGTGTGCGATTTTCTTCTGAGCAGCTGGGCCTTCTGGCAGAGCAGAGGGACCTGTATCCCATGTATGATTTTAACCAATCCTCTGTGACTCCAAGCCCAGTTGATGTTTTTTTAGAACTGTGGCAGAAAGCCATCTCTTCTAAGCACACTTTGGGATGTGCAACTAGCTGTAGAGCCAATGCCATTGAAAGAGAGTAAAGCTCTCGTGCAACACTGTGACACTAGTATGCCTGTCTCTGGCATTCTTTCATTTCTCTTTATGTGTAAAAATTGTATAAAATGCCCTGTAACATTGCTCTGGTGAAATAGGGATCCTTTTACAATGTTGACCAGGTTTCTATATAGGCATTATGTAGAAGTAGTGAGACACGGATACACAGCAAATCAAATCACCGGGACTGCTAGGAAAGGCTGTCATCACATCATTGATGTAATGAAACTGTCATCACTATGCTTTATTAGTTTCTTCACACTTTAAGAAAAAAAAAAAAAATCAGGAAAATTTACAAAAGTGACACTTCAAAAGCTGAACAATTTTTACAGAGGAGGAAGGATAAATCTGATGTTGAAAACAGAAGCCGAAAGCTTCATCTACTGCTACAGTACTGCTTTGATACCAACCACTTCCAGCACCAATGTTGCACAAGGCAAATCTATTTCTAGAATAATGAAGAACAGAGAAGTAGAACGGCACCTGCTACTTTGAAGAAAACATGATGTAGGTCTTCAAGTAAAGCAAAAGGCCTGGAGTAGCATGGAGGACTAGAGAGTGGTAAGAGTCAGCTGGCTGTTGGACAAAGGGCTGTAGGCATGGTATTTCATAACAAAACAGGGTAACTAGAACAGCCTCCTGGTTTCAAGGACACGTTATGTGCATACAATTAGATTATAAGATATTACTGCTGTGGGAGAAGGAAAAGCACTTTGCTTATGTAGGAGTCGTTGGAGGACGGCAGGGACCTCTCCTGTGAGAGAAAAAAAAAAAAATCAGTTCAGAACTGTCCCTTTTATAAAGGACTGGTCCTTTCACATTCCCCTGGGTCAGGAGGAAGGCAGAATCTCTGTATGATTTACTCCAAAGACTGCTTCTGACTGCAGTCTCTGACTCAGCCTCAGCTGTGCATGGCTTTCTAGCTGCTTCTGGCCAAGGAGCCAAAACCTGGAGTGCTTGGGTGCCTGACTGCAAATGGTTCCTATCAGGCTGCTGCAACACCATGTCTGCTTGGTGCAGCTCTAAAAGCTGGGCAGACAAAGCTACCAGTAATTAAACTAGATAGTCTGAAGTGGGGAAGGAGAGAAAAAGGGGTTTTATTTTACTATCCAGAGGCTGAAAGGCTTTCAGTTCATCAACAGCACTGACAATACAAAATTAAGGCTGCCGCAAGCATTTTATTGTCCCTGCCTTGAAAATAACCATAAATTTAGTAAATTTATGCTTGTTGAGTGCATTTTCTTTTTTAAGCTGTCAGCCAGCCAGCCACTGTAAACACAACTGCAATTCTATGTAAAAGGCAGCTGCTTTTAGTGGTTTATTAAAAAAACCTTCAGATCTCTTAACCAATTGACAGCTTTTCCTTGCAGACTTTGGTACGTAACAGAAAATGCATTCTTAAGACTTTGCTGTAATGGCTGGTAATGTCCTGGATGTAAAATAAGCTGTGAGGGTTATTTCATCCATTTCAGTAAAGAACAAAATACCCAGGGAGGAAGGGGTACGAGGGCTCAGGTTGATGCAAATGTGGTGTGGAGGAGACTTCAGCTCCATCTACTTGCCTTATCCCATGCTGAGCCAGTTACCAATGGGCCAAGGCAGAAGAGAAATAAAGAGCTGAAGCCCTCACTTGTTCCTGTCCAGCCTCTCCTACCACAGCTGCTTCCTGGGAGTTTAAAGGAGCCCTGGTAAAACACAATCTACTAAAACATAACTCTTAAACAGAATACTTAGAGGTGCAAAACTCATTTTGTCACTATAATTTAATTCCTGTGTCATTGAAGCCATTTCTGATGTGACTTAGCCATGCCTCACAGTGCTCCTCTTGGTTCTGGATATAGCACCAGCAGTTAGAACAGAGGTAAGGTTGCTTCACAGTGATGCAGCGCTTCTCTTGGAACACAGGAACAGGGCACTTGTGGTTCTTTATTTCCCCCCACTCACACCTTGGTTCATCAACAAGCCTGGCAAGCCCAGGCTTGCTGCAGCGTGGAGGTACTGCTCGAAAAAGGGACCTCACCTTTTGTAGGCTTGGGTGACCCAGAAAAAAAGTGGGTGCTGCCTGCTGTGCTGAATCATTGTCCCCTTGTTCCTGAATTTATTTGGAACACACGAAGTCATGAAATGACAATTCTTCCCAATCCTTCTTCCAAAACAATGCCATGTTGAACTTCCTAGATGTGCTAAGCTTGTCCTCAAAGGAGGCAGACCCTTTCTGGAATTCAGCTTCCTGAAATATGTACTATACAGATAAAGAAGTGTAACAGTGTAACTTTTTTGAGAAGGGGGAAAACTTTGCTACCTGCACAGACATTAAAACAGCAATACTTTTTTTTTTTTTTTTTTTAAATGCTAGAACTCAGTAAAAAAACCCTGAAACTATTTATACTGTTACAGAGCTTTGATTCCATGGCACAAAGACCTGCTTCTGTGCAGTTTGTTATTTTAAACCTTCTTTTTTTCATTGCAATAATCATCAAAAGGTAAAGAGTCACACATACAGTGATGTAGAATAAATTACAACAATTCTATTGGTATGAACCATGAATGCTATGACCAAACACGGGGCAAACACAAGTGAACTAAGGGGGAATTTCTCTTCTTTCTCCTTTCTTTCGCATCTAAACCTGGATGGGAAAAGGCAGCATCTTACAAAAGACAGTGCAAACACTATACCTATCATATAAAACTCTGTAGATGATTGGGCAGGTCACTGCAAAAGAATCCTAAGCCAAATAAAAAAAAAAACTACGCACAAATCCCTTAAAAATAATCAGTATGCAATCACAATGCAAAAGGAACTTTAAAGGACTTTTGCTTAATTCCACATAATTCTGGCCACTCTTCCCTCCTGCCCCCTCCAAAGTCCATTTTTGCAAACTGTGGGAGGTCCAGTGGTACATCCTCAGCTGCACATAAGTGAATGGCAGGCTGGTACTGTTAATTTATGAGATCCTGGAGCTCCTCATCAGTGAGCTCATTGACTTCCATGATCTTTTCCAAGTGCTCCATGTAACGGGCATGGTCCTGCAAAAAGTGTGGTACCCTCATGTTCTCTGTCACAGCTAATCCCTTCAGGCGGTCCACATCCTCATATGAGATCTGTAAGGAAGGATATGGGTTAATTTCACACTATAGCCCTGTTACTTCTCTGCTTGCTGCTCTAAATTCTCTCCTGTAGACGATGTAAAAGATTTCAGAGCTTGTGAGTGGGATGTAAAAGCTTGTGAGAATCCTTTGAAAACATGAGTCACTGTGTATGCCTCAGTGAAAGATGCAAAAAAAAAAAAAAAAAAAAGTCATTTTATCAAATGCCTTCTTACTTCCTCATTCTGCTTTTGATTCAAGCAGTGAATAGGCCCATAGGAACCTGAATGAGAATTATCTACAGAAGCTGCAGGAATAGACAGGGAAAGGATGAAACATGTGAATCTTGGAGTCTCTTCATAAGGAGGCAGAAAGATTCACATGCAAATGGGAAAAACAGTGCCAAAGACTGAGGAACTAGAAAGGCAGTGCAGGACAGGCAGGGCACAAGAAGCAGGCAGGCTCTGGCTTTGGGAAAGGCATGGTGCCAATTAACCTGAACTCTGGTGTTTTTATTTTCACTACCAATTGTGCTTATCCAAAGCTAAATTAAAATGTATCTCTAGTAATTAATTACAGCATGGGCAACCCCTGAACATCCAATTTTATTTTTAAATTTTCCCATTCAATAGCAGGATGGATACTGGCGTCAGAGCCTTCTGGGTATAGCTGTGACATTGTCAAAGTTTTTCCAGCTACTACAGGGTCTACTACTTCTTTTCTATTCCATAGTCTTATGATTCTATGAGCTAGGAACTGCAAGTCTAGCTCAAGGTGCTGTGAATGATGGTGCAGAAAGGATGAATGCTTTGGCTCTGCAATAGCTACACAAGCTGCCCTGCCTCCTTGGGCAGCTCTCCAGTGTGATGAAATTTCTGTGGTTGCCACTTTGTCTACAAGCTGCATGTTCTGGGCACCCTACAGACAGAAGCATATGTACTGGCAAAACCCCACGAGCCTGGCTGTGCTTACTAACTGGCACATCCTACTTCCTCACAGCAGGTTTGTACCAGGTGGCTTGAGAGTGGAGCCTGCTCCCTCCAACCTTTTAACCTCGTGTTTCTTCTAAGCTGAGCACTGTGTGGTGAAGGCTCCATGGAAGCAGCCTGCTCCCTCAGCAGGTGATGGTTTCTGTTCAGAAAAGATTGAAGTGAGCACAAATGAGCCACCAATGTGTAAGGGGCATGGAAGGGCTCTCTGAAAAGATAGGACTGTGTAATTCAGATTGCTAAACTGGATTCAAGCAGGTGGTCAGACATGGGGTGCGTATCTTGCTGATGATAATAAGAACAAAGTCCACAAAGAGAAGGAATTTGCATCTGAGTGCACGTGTGCTTTTCTAGCAGCAATGACAAGATGCAACTGGATTAAAAAAACTAACATATGCCCATGCCCAGGCTTACTCAAGTAACTAAGATACTGCTGTTTGAAGATGGTGTGGCATTACACTGAGAATCTTCAAAAGAAAATGAAAATTTTCCCACTAAATGCTGGACTTCTTTGTGGTTTTGTTTTTTTTTCCTAACCCAGAAGACACACCAGCTGACCTTAATACTCCTTTTGGAATAAACTGATTCTCCAGTTCCACCCTAAACAAACAAATAAACCACCTTTCAGAGTAGTCATCAAGTCATAATGACCACAGGCTAGTTCTGAGTGCAAGTTTCATATTTCCCTATGCTGACAGACCTTGGTTTTTGTTGGAGTATATGGATATACTGGAGTGGGCCCAATGAAGGGTCACTAAGATGGTTAAGACACTGCAGCATCTGACATAAGGGAAGACTGTGAAAGCTGGGACTGCTCAGCCTAGAGAAGAAAAGGCTCAAGAACTTTTACCAATGGGTAAAGTTACCTGATGGGAAGGAATGACAGGGGAGTGGGGTTCTTCTCATCAGGGCTCGCTGGCAAGGCCAGAGGCAACGAGCAACAGTTAAAACACACAAAATTCCATCTCTACAGAAAACACTTTTTTACAGTAAGGGTGGTAAAACACTGGCACAAGCTGCCCAGAGAGGTTGTGGCATCTCCATCAGTGGAGATATCCAAAGCCCAACTAGATGTGGTCCTGGGCAATCTGCTCTAGCTCACCCTGCTTAAGCATGGGAGTTGGACTAGATGATCTTGAGAGGTTCCTGCAGACCTCAACCAATCTGTGATGCTGGAAGCAGGCACTGCTCTTACACACAAATTTCCAGTTTGGCAGCAGATATGTGCAGCAAAAACATTCAGAGTACACTTGATGTTCCCTTGATTTTAGCAGCTGTAAAGACAAGCACTTAGAAATTCCTATAGCTAGAATGAAATTGCTCATGGACCCTTAATGTGGATGCCTGGCCATGTGGATTATAGTGGAGTCTGTAAGCATATGAGGAATGGCTTATCTTTTTGAAGTGGCTTGACAATCTGGCTGACTCCCTAAAGAGAGAAAGGGATAAAGCAGTGCAGGAACAGTGTGTGCTCAGTAGTTTAGCAGGAAGAAGCTGTCTGGAGTTAAGCAGGCTTAAAGCAAAATGAAGTTTCAGAGAATACAGCTGCAGAGATTTATTTGACAGTGTGATTTTATTTTCAGAAGTTTGGTTTATGTGAGTATGAACTGTGCTTTATAAACTGTGGAAACGTAACAATCCAAGAATTTGGTTCAGGAAGTGTGACAAAGTTTCTGCACTTCTTGGTATAATTTTGAGAACAAACAAGCAATAAGAGAATGGATATAAAAGATGTCCTATGAATGCAGAAATACCATGTATTGAATGGGGGGGGAAGAAATACAGCTGTTTTTTTAAAAACATCAGAGGCAACACCAGTGAGAGAAATTTGAGATGAAAAACTCTTTGTGGTGGAAGGGCATGCATTAGCATCAAATGGTTTATTTTCTCTTCTACTAGGACCACCACCTTTTCTAGCACCTGTACTGATTGCCCAAGGCAGTCCTTTGTACTTCAAGTGAGATAGTAACCCATAAAGGGAGTAAAGGCTGGAAAACATGACCATAAAAATCTTAATCTGATAAGCAAGGAATGAGGCAAAGCTGTTCAAAATTTTTAGGACCTCAAAATATTTGTAACTTGCACTTTGTAATATGAGGTGCTGTACAGAACAGAGATTTCTAGATCAAAGTAAAACTGAGCACAGTGACTGATAGCTCTTTACAGACAGGTTTGCTTAAATGATAAAACTGTACTCTTTGGTAAGAGAGTCCACTCACCTTTCCAAGGGCTGTCAGAAGATAGAAATCAATGGACTCCCTGTACCTTAGGATTCGCAGGATGCCATCCAAGTACACCTGATCCTTATTGAAACAGCCTAAAAGGAAGCAAGATGCATTGCATTCTATCAGGGTTTTTTCAAATTATGTCCTCAGAAGCCATCATGGGAAGAGAAGTTTTATTTTTTAAACCTAGGTATTTGTGAACTAGACTTTGAAAGCCTTCCCAAAAAAACTAACTAGAAGGCTTAACATGCTAGCCAAAGATATCAAACACAGAAGATGGTGACTGTGAATATTCACAGCAACATTACATCTTTTGTAACAAACATGAAAGGAGGTCAAACCCTAAGAACGAACTTTTTCACAGTTTTGCAATCTACATTCCCACTTCGAACAAAAAAAACCACAAACAAACCAACACCGCTGATTCAGTTTGAAAGTCTCATGGATGTGCATTTCAATAGCAGAAATCCTGCTGCCTCATTTCAGAAAGTGTGAATTCCCATTTGTCCCTTTTCCAAAGATTATGAAGAAGTTCTCAGCATGTTCTGGAAACCCCTCTGAAGCACACAACCAGAGAAGACAAGCAGGGAACCCACCTGGCTGTGATGTGTCAGTCCACCCTCTCTTAGCTCGTACACAGTAATCCCACCTAGTATTGGGGTCCTTGACAAATTTCCCCAAGTCCTGGAAAAGCTGACTGAAGGACATCTGGCTAGCTTGATACACTGTGTAGTAGAGCAAGGCAGCCCTCCAAAGAAAAGGGTCTTTACGAAACAGGACACTATGAATGCTTGCTAGCCCCTCTTCTGTGGGGTTGATTGGTTTTAACCCATGTTTTCTGCGGCCATTCCAGTTGCACCATGGCTGGCTGTTGTTGTTAAAGCCCCGAAAATAATGAGTTCCTGAAAAGAAAGGAATACAGGACTTAGAAGAGTAGCACCTAAGGATTTTAAAAACAACAAAATACGGAAGAAAATGCCCCTTTCAGAACTCTGAACTGGTAGGGCTTGGCACTGGGAAAAGTGCCAACTTTAGCCTGGTCTGCAACTGAGAATTTTGCTAGAGACAGCTATGTGGTAGAATTATTCACGTGCAGAGTGCATGTGGGACTGCCAGAAATACCTAAGGAATAGAAACATCATCAGGACTTGAGTTTCCAAATCTGTGACAAAGAATTTTCAGAAGTATCTGACATGCTGGATGCCTCTAGGCATTGTAGTGAACAGAAGAAAGGCACATCAAACTGAGGAGACAGAAATGCTGCCCCTTGAAGGTGATTAAACAGACCTACTGGAGCCTTGGAGGCAGACGTGTCTCCTCACAATGTGAGTGGGAGTGATTCAAGGCAATCACAAAATTCAGGCACTAGCCCAGTTTATCAAATTTTGATTTCCCTAGCTACATACAACAGATTATAACAAAAGCTTGTAGACATTTTCCATGGGCTGGGTCAACTGTGTGCAATGCAAAACCAAGGCAACCTTGCACTGGTTTAGGGGTCACTGAGCATGCCTAAAGCATGCATGCATTTGCAAGCAGTGCAGCACAATAGCAACTTACAAAGTAAAATGAATGGCGCTGAGGCTGAATGGCTGTACTATTTCTGTTTGCCTTTTTTTTTGTTTTTCACTCTAGACTAGCTCAAACTTGCTCTCATGAGCAAAATGTCCCTCAGCAGTGACAGTACAGAAGGTATACTCTGGAGCATAGTCTCTGGGCTAGCATCACCTGAAAGGATTATACTTCGTATGCTCCAAGATTCCTTTGGTATGTGAACCTCAGTGCACTAAGTGGGACAAGTTGGTAGCCTTGCTTCCAAAGCAAAATCAGCTACTGATCTGACCTAAAATGATAATGTACATGATGCCTAGGAATTCTCAAGCAGGTTACCTTCCTTCTGCAGCGTGGTGCAGTGATAAATAGGTTTCTTCTTCCTTATAGCATGCCTACAGCATACGTTCTTCAGACAGTGTGCACAGTGCCTGGCCCATCATTACAGAATATGTAAGAATGCATGCAAGTACCCCCCTGTGCCTGAAGAACTGATGTCATGCTCATACCAATTTCATGTCTCAGCATCCCTTCCAGCCAGTGCTCTCGTGCAGTGGAGATGTTGATAGTGAGAGTGGGGCGGCCATTCACCACTGTCATGGAGGCTCGAGAAAGCAGATCCTCTGTGAGATGAACCACAATCTGAAGAGAGGAGAGTTCAGGTAGCAAAGAGGCCCTACCAGTACTGCATTTCTTTTTGTCCCTTGCCCTCCACAACTCACCTACCCAACAATCACCTATGAAAGACCCTTCTGACCCCACTGAGCTCTCGTGGTCGCCTGTGCTGCTCACAGAACCTCAGACTCCAGTGGGGCTCAGCGTGAGAGTTCACACAGACCGAAACGAGACTGAAAAATTTAATATGGAAACACTGATACAGGGGGTGGGGAGCAATTGCATGCAGTGTAAATACGAGAAAATTCCATCTCTTGAACTCTGTCTAATTATCCTCTTGTTACTGAGAATGGAAAAATTTAAGATAAGCCTACATACATTGATTTATGAGGTATCTATATACTTGAACTGTCTGAAACCTTTTTTAGTTGCATTTCTAAAGCCAAATGAATGAGAGGGAGATGCACTGTTTCCTGATACACAGTGCACACTTGAAATATTATTAAAACACTAGTAGTGTGTTGCTTTTTTTTATACAGGAAAGTAGAATCATAAAATGGTCGGGGTTGGAAGAGATCTTCAAAGATCATCCAGTCCAACCCCTCTGCAATGAGCAAGGACATCTTAAACTAAATCGTGCTGCTCAGAGCTCCATCCAACCTGACTGTGAATGTTTCCAGGAATGGGGCACCTAAAGAAGTGTTACAGTTCGTTTTCCTGTTTTCTCATGGAAAATTGGTAATCAAAACAAAACCTGCCAGAGAAGGAAATGAATTCATATTGATACATTTATTTGAGTTTAAAAAAAACTTTTATACCAAGTGACTAGGAGGGAGAGGGAAAACTGTCTTTGCTGAACATTAAGCACCTTTCTTTCCTCACGTACTGTCTAAAGAAACTCCTCACAGTACTGCTCAGAAGAGGACAGAAGAGTATTTACAAGAGAGAATTTTTTTACTATCAAAGTTAACAAAAGAGTTCAAAGGCATTTGAACATGACATTTCCCTGTATTCAAAACCCACAATCCAGCTTCAAATTCCACAGCAAACAATCAGTAGAATAAAAATTTTATTTAAGACACTGGAAGGACAGGTAAATCCTGGAACATTTAAAGCACAGATAGTACTTAGTTTTATTGACACACTTTCAACTGCATAGAGTATTTCAGACCATCTATTAACAAAATTTTTGCAGAAGAAGTTGAATATTTCATCATGGGCATAGGATGCTAGATGAGGGTGTAAGACCCTGCTTTTATTATGCCTAACAAAGGCAAAAATGCACTCAAAGGGAGATAAAGCACAGCAAAGACCAAAAATGTAATTTTTTTTTTCTTGTGTGGTCTGAACTTTGGTTTTATAACCTCACTCTTAGAAACACAGGTAAAGTCTGGTATTAGTGTCAAATTACAGCTTTCCAAAAAGATGTAATGAGTTTACCAGTTTCTCCTAATAACATAATGTTTGCTAATTAAACCTAGTTTCTGGCAAATTAATCTTTGTCCATAGATTTGTCATTCCAGAATCCTCTCACTCACTGACAGTGATCTCTTCCAGGTCATGTATTGTGTCAGCTTGTGATTTCAATTGGAATAATTATCTTTTTATACAATCAGTTTCATCTAACTCTTCCAAGCAATTCTATGTAACTCAGTCAAACTGGGCTTATAAATCTTGAATACAGGAAATAATTTTTTTAGCACAGGGCTCTGAAAAATTAGATGGTTAAAGTCATGAAAAACTAGCACTCAAACCAGCCCAACGAGCAAACCTTTTTCAGACATTTTTCTTCACTTATGTCACTTTCATTTGTTCTGCTTCTTATAAATCAGCCTCCTGGGCTGCTGCTTATTATTCTTGGCCTTTTCTTACCTCTCTTTCCCTTGGTGTAAATAATTTGAAACAAGAGAATGGATGGCAAAACTGATGAATAAATGGAAATGTGTGAGTCTCCAAGTAGCTGAAAAAAGGAGGGAAGGAAGGGTGTCGTTCTTGGGTACTCCCACAAGACGTGAATTTAAGAACCAGCATATATGAATCAGGAAACAGGCTCAAAGAGATGGCTGAAGCATTCACAAGGCATCTGCATCATTTCAATTGTTCAAAAATTAGACTGGGCACAGCCATGAGGAAAAGACGATGAAAGGAAAATTCCTGCAAATATGAAGGAAAGGCCCGACGAATAGTGTTTCAGGGCCATCCATGTCTGATTTCTAATGTTGTCCTGGTCTGGGCCAGGATAAAGGTAATTCTCTGTTGTACTTTTGCTTTCAGTTAAGTCTCTTGTAAGTAGCTGCACTTGCTGAAATTAACAGCAAGGTTCTTAGTGTCTGCTTCTAGGACTGATAACACTCGATGTTTATAGTTACTGCCAGAGACTGGTGTGCAGAGCCAAGGACACTGCTCAGTTCTGAGGAACATTTTGCCCTCTGGAAGGAGAGGAGTAAAAAGGTCACACTTGCAGCCCTCCCTTAGGGAGGAACGGACAAGATAAATGACCAAAATTGACCAAATAGAGTATTCCATCCCACACACGTCATACTCAGTGTAAATTTGAGGGACAACAAGGGTCAAACCCCTTCCTCCCTTCCTGCTTCCCCTTATTCACCCATTCCCTGTTTGCTTCAGCATCCTGGGAGGATTCTGTCCATTCGTCTGCCTGTGGTCCTGATCCATGCCAGCCTGAATCTGTGTGTTCCTGCCTCCAGCTCCCGACTGCTCCTGACCCCAGGAGTCCAGCCTGGACTTTCCCAGGGCTGCCCTGCAGCCTCAGGGGTGACGTGCGAGTTATTGGGGGAAAGGGGGGGAGGAACGTGGGATCACTTTTTCCTGTATATTTGTATATATCTAGTAACCTTTTTAGTAATATATTTTTCTAGTAATTTTAGAAATTTTAGTAAAATTTCCTATTTATCATTACTGTTTCATTAAAGTTGTGTAGTTTAGTTTCCAACCCATAAGTCTCTCTCCTGTATTCTCTTTCCTTCCTTTCTCAGGGAGGAGAGAGGGATTAATAGAGAGCATCTGTCATTTGGTTCAATTGCCAGGCCAGTGTTAAACCATGACAAAGGTCTACAGAAATGTTTCTTCCCTGTTTCTTCCCTTCGCATCACTTACCTCACCCAGACAGCCTTCTTTCACCATGTATTTCCTGACGCGATTCCAGATTCGACTTTTGGTCAGCAAGCTGCCTCCAGTGGCCTGTTCAAACTTCTCATAACTTCCGTATTTCTGCAGTGTCCGCTCCATAATGTTAATGGACTATAAAATACAAAATAGCAAATATGAATGCAGTGAGACCCTGCAATTATTGGATACAGGCTGACGTACTCTGTAATCAATTTCTATCATCTTCAGATATGCATTAATGCCAATGTACTGAAAAAAGATTCCAATCAACTCATTTTTGACCCACACACATCAGCATGACACAGATTATTATCAGTCTAGTGAAAAAACCCACATTTTCTCTTTAATTCTGGGAGCATTGTAGAACTTTCTTGTAAATCAAACCTAACAGGTCACAAGAACATTTGCAGTTTAAGTTGTTGGCATGACTCTTCTTACAGCTTTCCAAAGAATTTTAAAGATCAACTCTTACTGTAATCTCAATTTCTTGGTATTTCTAATTGAGGAATGCTGAACTATGACTAAGCAGATGTATGACTATAAATTCACCACAAATTTCTCCTTATGAGGAAATTCTCGGTACCATGGATGTCCGATTCACAAAGGTGAGAGAAAAGAAACATCTTCACAGAACTTTTATTTAAACTATAATGCTTCTTTATAAACACCACAAAAAGAAAGAGGAATGTTCCGTGAGGCAAATGAAGTAGCACCAACTTTAATTCTCATATGTATTGCTGCTGCAAGAAGCCCTTTTTGGGTGGTAAACAGAGCAGAATGCCTATAATATAGTCTGAACTCTGCATGTGGAAAGTGTCAGTGGTGGGGTGTGAAATAGTCACCCTCACTAATCTATTTCCCAACGTGTCATTTCACATCCTTAAAAGAAAACGTGGTATAGAATAACTTCTTGCCCAGCAGTAGCCAAGCTACAGGGAATGGCTTTATTAATAGATATGCTATCAGAAGCTCCCAAGAATCAAAGAGAGAAAAAAATATTACTGATATAACTTCAAAAACCAAGGCAATAAGGTAATTTCTTGCCAAGAAAATTCCACTAACGATGAAGGTGGAAATCTTGCAGACTGAAACTCTTTACATTGTACAATTACATCCATGTGTGAAGCTGGTAACGTGCTTGCTGTTTCCAGCTAATTCTGACATTGTCAGACTGGCAAAAACAGGATTACTTTTCTATCTCTCACAGCTACTAAAGAATCCTCACATTTTTCAAGTTGAAACTAAGACACCCTGAGTAACTGCCACTGAAAGCCATCAATGCTCACTGGATGTATCTTAAAAGTCCCTTAGCTCTTTGAGGAAAGAAATAACAATTACCTGAATACCTGCTCTTAATGTTTGGTATTTCTTTGTCTGCCTCTAGTATTTTTTTTGTTAAATTTTAAGGGCCTCCTGATCAGAAGGGAAGGCATCAGCAAGGGACACATTTTGTCTACCCACTGCTGTAGGTATTTAACAGAGGCTCATTGCTGTTATTTTACTGCTACCTATTGCATAGAAACATGAGTAAGGACAGCTACACATCTGCACTGGAAACCTAAGAGGCAAATGGGATTTTGCTTCTCAGTGAAAAGATCCATGTATGAGGTCTTGTACAGAAGCATAGGTGGGGCAGTGCCTAAAAGATCATAAAAAGATATTAGAGAGATCTTTCAGTGTCAGCAAATTATGATTTTTTTTTCTTGTGAATAGTCAAGTCTTCACTTGTCATTCTAAAATTACCTCAGATAAATGAAGGAAGCTTAGTGCCTAAGTATTAAAAGAAGGAATACAGGAATCCCTCATGCACACCCTAATGTTTCTGGAGAATGATGGCAATTGCTTCTAGAAAATTTAGGATCAAGGGCTAGATGTAAAGAACAAATCAGAGCAAAATCTAGTTCTTTTTAATAACTTCTACATTTCCCCAAACCATGTTTTTCTCTTTTTTAATTACATCTGAATTTTTAACTTCTAAAAACATTAGCTGTTTTTTAAGTGTTCCAGCGACTCCAGATTCCGAGGCACCTCCCTGTCCCACACAAAATCCTTGGTTAAAGGAAAATTCTTGCTCCCTGTCCCAGGAAGTTTATTCTCAGATGGTAGCCTGAGTAATTATTGATAACAGTTCCTCAGTTTCCTTTGCAAGGTGCCAGATCCTTAAGGTACTTATGTTACCTACTAGTTGTTTGGTGTATCTGGTTTCTCTGAACAATTGCTTAACTTTATGTGCTTCTGAAATAAGTTGCCTCTGAATTACTCTTCTGGCATGAAGTTTTTCTTCACAACTTGCTGATATTAAATTTCAATTAAGTCTATTAGATTAAATACACTAAGTACCCACTTAAATTCTCAGATGCTTAAGTTTCTTTGAATGTGTACCAATGATTCCCAGTCTTAAAGAGACCTGCTGCCCAGCAGTACCACATTTTGTTTCCCAAAGCTATTCTTTTTTCTTCCCGACTCTTCTATCCCTCAGGAACAAATTCTGGAAAAAATAATTATCATTACTAGCATTTTATTAAAAATCACATAAAGAATTAAGATGCAAAAGGGCTTGCCAGAGAACTGCAATCCCCAGAGCAGGTACACTATGTGGTGTCCCCAAACCCTCATTTTGTGTGATAGGTCTTTCCATGTTTTAATGTATGGTTGTATGGAACAGTAATTTCCCTCTAAAGTTTTCAATAATGTTATTTAAAACACAGTCCATCCTGTGGGAGGGAAGGTTTGCCTTTAAATTCTCTGAAAGTTATATACTGCAGGACTTCATGCAGGGATAGATGGTACCTTAAAAAGCCACCAAGATTTGGGCCTTTTCTTTCTAAGGGTTTTTAAGGCATCTTTCAGAAAGTATCCATCACTCTTGCTACATCTACTAATAAACCCAACAAAACCATGGTATAAGCTCAAGTGCTGGAAGGCACCCATCCACTGAAGTCAGGTATTTACCAGATGCATCCTTAGGTAACACTAAGCTATAACAGATGGAATTTGTTAATCTAATCAACAGCCATATAAGATGGTGCCTGCCCTCCTTTCTGTGATTAAGTGGAAAGAAAGAAGAGAGGTAAGAGCAGTTTTTTGAGGGACGTCTGCTCAGGCTGTAGTGTTTTGAGTTTGATTCAGTGTTTACAGTGGCCTTTCTTTTGCATGTGTGCTCTTAATGTGACAAAGAGAATGTCTAAGTAATGTAGAGCCAGTAAAAATATTTTTAATGAAAAATTTTTCAAATACTTTGTAAGGAATAAAAAATTAATACTCACTCTGTTTTTGTATGAAACTCTGACCTGATATTAAATTTAGCATCACCAGAAATGATCTACAGTCTTTTCTAGTGGAAAAGAGACATTTGTGCAGGACCCTGAGAACTTAATGCTACTTGGATGGTCTGATATGCTTTGTGGTACATATTAACACAATTTACCTATAAATCTTACTCTAGGAGGAAATTTGTTAACTAGAGAATGTTGCAGACAGTGACACATTATATTAATCTTCAGCATGCCAACCATGTGACATCACCTCAGTGCAAAGGATTACTCACTGTGGCTTAACCTTCCAGCTCCACCTAACAATTTTTACAACATCTGATAAATTTGCTAATTATAAGCTACTTGTATATCAGTGACTTCGAGGGTGTGTAATATAAGCACTTACAACGTGGCACAAGTGATTTATTAACTCAGAACGGCTTTAGGAATAAAAGGGAAAAGGATGTACAACTCCTTCACAGGGGCAATTATTCATTTAACAAAATTATTTTTTAAAAAGTACATGTGGGTAAAAATAGGTTTTCTGTCTTTAGGCACAATTTAAAGAAAGAGGTATTAAAACACAGGTTGCTTGAAGATGCAACCTCCTTGCTGATTTTGGTTCAGCAAATTCCAACTGTTAAGTCATCTGCTCTGCAAACACTGGGGACAATTACCTCTAGCTGAGTATCCCACCTCTAGCATCTGTGCAAAAATTACAAACGCTTGTTTGTTAAGTGTACTTTGCAAAGAAGGACCAGTAGTTTAAGCCAGAAGATGATAAGAAAACCTTCATAGCACTTAAAGCACACAGTTGCTGCACTGACCTTGAATGAAACTTAGCAGTAAGTGAATTAGTTTCTGTAATATTAGATATGCAAGTCTGCATAAGACCTTTTTTTTGCCTATTTCTCTTCCCTAAAATATATCTTGTATGACTCATGAAAGACCCTTATTAAAAAAAAAAGAGATTAGAAAGAACCAAAAAAAGCAAAGTATAAAAAAGAAACAAAAAAATGCCCAGCAAAGTATAAAACATTAAAAATATTATTTTAAAATATTTTAATAATTTAAAAATGTTTTACCCTTTGTCTGTAAAAAGTCTATCAAGTGTTGGGCTATGCCCAAGGTTTAAAATCTTTGATCTGACTACAGGCTTGGGGTGAAGTGAGTGCTCACAAGCTTATCTGTTCCCTACTGTAGTATTGCTGTGTTAATGGCTTGCAAATCCAGTGTTCTTTGCCTTTACAAAAAAAAAAAAAAAAAAAAAAAAAAAAAAAAAAAAAAAAAAAAAAAAAAAAAAAAA
>JAAWXA010000002.1:55127159-55360533 GCA_038090715.1 Florisuga fusca
CCCTGTACTCAGTGCTGGTGAGGCCACACCTCGAGTACTGTGTCCAGTTCTGGGCCCCTCAGTTCAGGAAGGAGATTGAGGTCCTTGAGCAAGTCCAGAGCAGAGCAAGGAGGCTGTGAAGGGACTCCAGCACAAGTCCTGTGAGGAAGGGCTGAGGGAGCTGGGGGTGTTCAGTCTGGAGAAGAGGAGGCTCAGGGGAGACCTCATCACTCTCTACAACTCCCTGAAAGGAGAGTGTAGCCAGGGGGGGATTGGGCTCTTCTCCCAAGTAGCTACCAGTAGGACAAGAGGGCATGGACTTGAGCTCTGCCAGGGGAGGTTTAGGTTAGATATTAGGAAGAAATTCTTTACAGAGAGGGTGATCAGGCATTGGAATGGGCTGCCCAGGGAGGTGGTGGGTTCTCTGTCCCTGGAGGTTTCTAAGAAGAGACTGATGTGGCACTCAGTGCCATGGTCTGGTAACCACAGTGGTAGTGGGTTAAGAGTTGGACTTGATGATCTCAGAGGTCCTTTCCAACCCTGATGATTCTATGATTCTATGTATATGTCTGAGGCTTGATTAAAGCCTGCAAAAGGGATTTAGGCTTCTGCCCCTGGTTATACATGGCTGAGCTGTAATTACCTTACATACAGTAATTATACTCCAAATGGAACATTAGCAAGAGATCATTAAATGCCTCCAAGGGGAAAAAAAAATCCAACAGTAGTTTAACTTCAGCTTTATTTTCACTATAAAATTAGGTTTTGCTCCCAACATAAGCACCGTGACAACGTATTTTATGCTGCTGGACTTCTTGCAGTTCCACGTCAATCTGTGTTCCTTCGTTCTCTTCAAGAAGCAGTTCTAAAGAGCAAAGAGCATAGGTCATGTTTGCGTGAACATACAATGGCAAATCTGCAGCCTGGGTGTTTCCTCCACAGGAAAGAGAGAGGCAGAAACCTTAGATTGTTCTCTTCCACTAAAGCAAGCTCAGTTTTGTTTCATGGGAAGTTTGCAAATCTTTCTATGCTCAGTGCAGGAACGTGCTCCTTGGCATTCCTGTTCAAATTCTGTCAGATCGTTCTCATCACATGGGTGACAACCTGCCTGCCTCTCTTCTCCTCCTTTGCCATGAGCTGCAGGGGTGAGCAACCACTGTTCCCATCACATCAAATACACAGCCAGAATGCTGTGCAGTGGGCATTCATTTATAGATGTACTTACCCACAAACAAAATGGGTCACTTTTTGGACAACAAAATAAGATGACAGCTCACGTGGATTTCTTGGTATTTAAGATTGTCTTCAGGCCTGCATTGGGTATTACAGTATGAGAATCATAACTTTTAAGAAGGATAAATGAAAAGAAAGGCTGCCAGAATGCCAGAACACAGAAATAATACCTTTCTGAGCAAGTAACTTTGCTTGTGTAGATGAAAGTAAAGTCGGAAATTAAAGAGCTACTTCCTAAAATGCAGATAAGCGCAACGTGGCAGTAACTCTCCACCTTCTCAAAAGCCATGAAAAGTAGAGAAGCCTTAAGTCGCTGCTGCCAGGGAAAAATTTGAATTGATAAACATCACACATGTATCTAAAAAGTGATAAATAGAAAAAAACAACAAACATTAAGAGAATTTGGAGAAACTCTTAACTGTCTCCTCAAGCTCTTGGGTCGATCCAATACCAAAAACTCGTGACAGTAAATTTTTTAGACCCAAGTGGTACAGTTNACTGTTAAGTCATCTGCTCTGCAAACACTGGGGACAATTACCTCTAGCTGAGTATCCCACCTCTAGCATCTGTGCAAAAATTACAAACGCTTGTTTGTTAAGTGTACTTTGCAAAGAAGGACCAGTAGTTTAAGCCAGAAGATGATAAGAAAACCTTCATAGCACTTAAAGCACACAGTTGCTGCACTGACCTTGAATGAAACTTAGCAGTAAGTGAATTAGTTTCTGTAATATTAGATATGCAAGTCTGCATAAGACCTTTTTTTTGCCTATTTCTCTTCCCTAAAATATATCTTGTATGACTCATGAAAGACCCTTATTAAAAAAAAAAGAGATTAGAAAGAACCAAAAAAAGCAAAGTATAAAAAAGAAACAAAAAAATGCCCAGCAAAGTATAAAACATTAAAAATATTATTTTTAAATATTTTAATAATTTAAAAATGTTTTACCCTTTGTCTGTAAAAAGTCTATCAAGTGTTGGGCTATGCCCAAGGTTTAAAATCTTTGATCTGACTACAGGCTTGGGGTGAAGTGAGTGCTCACAAGCTTATCTGTTCCCTACTGTAGTATTGCTGTGTTAATGGCTTAAAAAAAAAAAAAAAAAAAAAAAAAAAAAGGCAGGGTATGATATGTTGCAATAATGCTTTATTAGCCAATTCCACAGACATCCAGAAAAGCAGAAAGGGCAATAGGAAAACACAGCCTGTTTTAATGACTAAGCAGGCTACAAACAGTTGTGGTTAAAAATATTTCCTAAGTGATGAAAAATCCTCTATATTTTTGAAATATCAGCTTTTGAGCTCATTTCATAGAAGTCATCCTTAAAAACTCCCTGTAAAATTGGCAAGTTCTGTCAATAGAAAGCTGTGATTCTCCAGATACTAGCAATAGAAGACCAAGCAAAAGTATGTTTCTATAAGCACCTTTTATAAAATAAAACAAGGATCACTCCATTTCTGTTCACAGACAGCTAAGCTTCTCAAAATGAGCAGAGCAACAAATTAAAGCCAAAATGTTTCAAAAAACAAAACTGAATTTATCCTTGTTGCAGGAAAAAGGATGACTGTGCCATTGTGTTTTTACTGCAGGCCCAAATCTTGTTGCTGTGAGTACCTCTTTTTTCCCTATTTTTTCTGAAACTGAAGTAATCTTTCTTGAAGTTAACACTTCCTATAAGATAGATGGAATTAAAACTTGTATGGGAAAAGAAAGAACAAACACCAAACTACCAGCAAGCGCTCATACAGTATTTTCTGCTTAAAATGTTAATTAATGTTGCTTTTTCTGGATAGTAAATTTGCATGAGATGAAATTCAAATTTGCCTGGAGATGAAAATTTTCACAGCTGGTTGTAGATAAAAAAAGAGAAAGCCAGCACCACCTGCTGGGCTAGGAGTCACGTTAGAGCTGCTTTTTTTGTGCTTTAAATGAAGTGCAAGATAGTGTTCAGTTAGGAGCTGAACTTTGAAGAACTGCTTTTTTTACTAAGGACTTCTGAGACTTAAAGTAAATCTTAAGAAACTATTAACGTCCTTCTTGGTAAGCTTCAGAAATATCACACTCCACTGAATATTAAATCCTTCACTGCTTTTTATAAAGTTGTTATAAAGCCTTTGTCTTGCAATGACTTGTAGGTAAAGGGAAAAAAAAAGGTGGAGCTATGAATAGAAGTAATATTGAAGAATCATTCATTATTAAAATATTAATTATTTAGCAGAACGGTAAATCAATAACAGGGCTGTTCTACAAAATCATTGTGCCTAAAATAATTTTTAGGGCTCTGCTACCTCATACTGAAAGGGATAATTTGTATTAAATACGGCAAATTAGTTATTGATGATTTTCAGTAATGTATGTTGAATGTTGCTAGTATTGCTCTAATAATCAAAGGAAAACTTATTAAAAAGCTCTAGTGAAACAGAATTTTTAATTGGTTATGATTTAATTGGTTGTGTAGAAGTATGGAAGCTCATCTTAAGAACATAACAGCTGCTTCTCTACTCTTGTAAAGGAAATAAATTCTTAATGCAACGAAACTACTGAGTTTTTAAAGTATACATGTATTTTTACTGTGAAAATACAGACCAATACAATGACTTCATGGGTAATATAACCTTGGGGCATTCTTGGCTTTGCCAAAAAAACCAAGAAAACAAAAAAAAACCCAAACAAAAACCAAACCAACCCAAAACCAACAAACAAAACAAACAAAGAAACAAAACCCAAATCAACCAACCAAACCCTCAACAAGAAACAAACAAAAAAAGTCATTCTTTACTAGTCAAGGGTCAGTTATTAGAATCTATCATACTTTAATTCATGTACCCTATTCACCAGGAATTTTGGAAGGTATTAAATGAAATATAACACAAGTGAAACTTGTGAAATGCCAGGATTTCTTCCCAACTTAAGTATCACTTGAAACATGAGATTCTGTGCTTAGAAAATCATGCTAGACTTAAATAAGATTTTTCTAAAATATTTAAAATAGCTCAAGAGGCCTGGTCCTGTTGTTACGCAGATAAGTATTGGTTTCTGCCACTTAGGTCACAGTTGAATACAGTTTTTGGTTTTCTTGTTGTTTTGTTAGTTTTTTTCACAATTTAGACATCTAGTAAGCCAGGGTATTTACACAGAAAGTGAATATCAGTAGCTACATTACCATTGTGGCTGCACAGTATAGAGGGAAAAAAAAAAGGGGGTGGGTGTTTTAAAATTTTACCTGTCTCTGGAATCATATTAGTCTGCTGCTTGATAGAGCCTTGTGTATATGCAAATATCCTTTCAAAGTCAATTAAAGCAAGGAACAGCAACATCTGCTTATCCAATAATCATGACCTCAAATAATTGCTATGCCCTCCCAATCCCTGTCACCAAGAGGATTGGTAGGATTTGTACACTGCTTTTTTACTCTGTTTATTAAAGTCTACTTTGGCATTGTATTTTTTCTGTACTGGACTCTGCCAAAAAATCTTTCTTAAATCATGTTTCATGTAAACCCCATTTATAAGGAACTGTGCCCTTATCCTATATTTTAAGGAGTCATCTTCTAAACAAAAAAATATTTTCTTTCAGTTCTACTGTTGTGTTCTCATTTATGATGCATTTTTCAAACCATAGAGGAGGATGGTAAGGAGAAAACAATTGCTACAAAGCCAAATACCATCTTAAGGGGTGTAGGAAAAAATAATCAGTGGAAAATGAGGGGGAAAAAAAAAGGAACTATACCTGCTTAAGAAATCTGTCAGATGCATGGCTGTGCTTAGCTAACACATTTGGCAGTGCAGGGTTTTCATATTCAAACTGTGGATTGTATGTGAAATCTGACTTAAAGAATTTCGTCTTCTCTTTCTCCACATTGGAAGGCTTGATTGCGGTCAGTATACAGAGTTTTCGACCAGAGACATCACCTTCTTTTCCATGGCTTTTTGAGGACTGGGATTGCTTTGGCTTTGTTAGATTCAAATGCCTCTTGGTTCTACTTTTGGGTCGAGATGGGAGTCCTGTCTTGCTCCCTCCAACTGAAATACTGTTTGAAAGCTTTGTGTTGGTAGCCACTGGGCTAGTGAGGATGATGGGGGGCTGTCTGTTTGTACAGTACCATCCACTGCTGAGCAGTGGTAGTGGGACCTTGATTTTGTGGTGCTGGTTGCTTCGCAAGGTGGTAGAACACTTGGTTGTTTTCCTGTGTTTCTTGTGATGAGCAGATGGCTGCTTTTGAGTGTGGTGTTTTTTTTCCTCTTTGCTCTGCAGAAGGACATTGTAGCTACTGGTTCCTGTTGTGAAAGTGTCCTTAAGGATCCCAGCAGGTGGGTGCTGGAGGCTGTTTTCATCATTAATGTTCAGCTTATGTTGTTCTGGGCTCAGGACCGACTTCCTAGAAAGTTCTGTCTTGGGCCAGTGAAGTTTTTCTGCATTTAAACACAGGAGAAAAAAAAGCTGAGCACAAATTTTATTGTTTCACAAAGCGATGCTAATTTTAAGGACTCAAAACTGCAACATGGATGAAACGCAGAACATGTGTTAACTGCAGTCACATCAAGTTAATCTGGACTTGTAGACATATGGGAGAATTGTGTGCATATCATTCCTGAACATCTAGACTGGGACTTGCAAGATCCAGCTAAATAAGTATTTTATGCTTGCATCTCAATGCACAAGTGCATTGTTTGCAGCCAAGAACTGAGTTGTTTAAAGCAAGACTCTGTGAAGGACTTCATGAACATTTATTGTTATGTTGACAAATTTTTAGTTTTGAGCAAAATCTGATTGATCTTCAACATGCAAGGGGGGCTTTCTGTGTGGATAAAAAATAACTTAAAATATAGGAAACTGTACAGGAGCATATAAGCAGTATTTACTGTAAAGTCCCACAGGGATCTGTGCTGTCATGTAAGCAGTCTGGTGTGGTCTCAGCTCCTAAGTCTGATTACAGATTTTTTTTTCAAAAAAGACAAGAACACTAAAACAGGTCAGCCCATACAAACAATTCACAACACCACACAAATACTAATATAAAAGAGTTCAGTTTCACATAGTCCTTCTTAACCCAGATGGTAAGCTATATTTAAAGAGGAGAGAGATCAGCTAGGTACAAACACACCCCTAAGAATCCTTAAGACAACACTATCATCGGTTCAGAGTTCTACAAGAACAGCTGGCTTTAAGAAAACACCAAACAATGTAAGAAGCAAACACAGTCCCTCCACTGAAGGAACCCTCCTTTCTTGCTCTGACCTCTGGCACAGCCTTCAAGGGTGACAGGCTGCTGGTGCAGAGCAGCTGCATGGAGAAGTCATTTGAGGATTAAAACCAGATTTAACGATTGTTCTGGCTTGCCAGGGAGAAGTGACCTCTCTTCACAGGTTCTAACCAAGTCCTTCCTTTTATAAACCAGGCTAGACTTGAAGTGAAGGGCACAAATAAATCGTGTCACAAAGACATGCTTCCTACTTCTGCACCTAAAGTGAAAGGATTCATGGAACAAGAGATATCCTGGCCTGTATCAGGAACAGCGTGGCCAGCAGGTCCAGGGAAGTGATTCTGCCCCTGTACTCAGTGCTGGTGAGGCCACACCTCGAGTACTGTGTCCAGTTCTGGGCCCCTCAGTTCAGGAAGGAGATTGAGGTCCTGGAGCAGGTCCAGAGCAGAGCAAGGAGGCTGTGAAGGGATCCAGCACAAGTCCTGTGAGGAAGGGCTGAGGGAGCTGGGGGTGTTCAGTCTGGAGAAGAGGAGGCTCAGGGGAGACCTCATCACTCTCTACAACTCCCTGAAAGGAGGCTGTAGCCAGGGGGGGATTGGGCTCTTTTCCCAAGTAGCTACCAGTAGGAGAAGAGGGCATGGACTTGAGCTCTGCCAGGGGAGGTTTAGGTTAGATTATTAGGAAGAAATTCTTTACAGAGAGGGTGATCAGGCATTGGAATGGGCTGCCCAGGGAGGTGGTGGATTCTCTGTCCTTGGAGGTTTTTAAGAAGAGACTGATGTGGCACTCAGTGCCATGGTCTGGGGACCACAGTGGTAGTGGATTAAGGGTTGGACTTGATGATCTGAGAGGTCCTTTCCAACCCAGATGATTCTATGATTCTATGTATATGTCTGAGGCTTGATTAAAGCTTGCAAAAGGGATTTAGGCTTCTGCCCCTGGTTATACATATCTGAGCTGTAATTACCTTACATAGAGTAATTATACTCCAAATGGAACATTAGCAAGAGATCATTAAATGCCTCCAAGGGGAAAAAAAAAAATCAACAGTAGTTTAACTTCAGCTTTATGTTCACTATAAAATTAGGTTTTGCTCCCAACATAAGCACCATGACAACATATTTTATGCTGCTGGACTTCTTGCAGTTCCATGTCAATCTGTGTTCCTTCGTTCTCTTGAAGAAGCAGTTCTAAAGAGCAAAGAGCAGAGGTCATGTTTGCGTGAACATACAATGGCAAATCCATCACATGGGTGACAACCTGCCTGCCTCTCTTCTCCTCCTTTGCCATGAGCTGCAGGGGTGAGCAACCACTGTTCCCATCACATCAAATACACAGCCAGAATGCTGTGCAGTGGGCATTCATTTATAGATGTACTTACCCACAAACAAAATGGGTCACTTTTTGGACAACAAAATAAGATGACAGCTCACGTGGATTTCTTGGTATTTAAGATTGTCTTCAGGCCTGCATTGGGTATTACAGTATGAGAATCATAACTTTTAAGAAGGATAAATGAAAAGAAAGGCTGCCAGAATGCCAGAACACAGAAATAATACCTTTCTGAGCAAGTAACTTTGCTTGTGTAGATGAAAGTAAAGTCGGAAATTAAAGAGCTACTTCCTAAAATGCAGATAAGCGCAACGTGGCAGTAACTCTCCACCTTCTCAAAAGCCATGAAAAGTAGAGAAGCCTTAAGTCGCTGCTGCCAGGGAAAAATTTGAATTGATAAACATCACACATGTATCTAAAAAGTGATAAATAGAAAAAAACAACAAACATTAAGAGAATTTGGAGAAACTCTTAACTGTCTCCTCAAGCTCTTGGGTCGATCCAATACCAAAAACTCGTGACAGTAAATTTTTTAGACCCAAGTGGTACAGTTGGCCACTAATAAATGCATTTATACTTAGATAATTTCTGAACATTGCCAGTTAGAATTCTTGTACACCTGTCACAAATGGTGGTAGAGCCCTGAACATACATTGGCAGGTTTCACATGCACATGGTTGGTATCAAAAATAGTTGTTCCCAAATCTGTAGTTACTTCATATATGCTATCTCATAGCAAAATTACGGTACAGCTGCCAAACTAAGTGTGGTTGTCCTTAATTTTCTTCCAAATATTTGAGGCATATTTCTTCTGGAAATGTAGAACAGATAATCCAGCAGATTTGAAAGACTGTATTAGGCAACACTAGTTTTCACAGAAGCCATTCAACTGCCATTCTTCTCACAGGATTGCTCCTGTGAACACCATAATTTTACAAAATAAACTAGAAAATAATATTGGAGACATCAAAATCATGTTGCAAAACACTAGATTTTAAAGTTCTTTCTCTATAGATTTGTGTAATCTGTAGTAGTTGTTATTTTAAACTCCCATCTGTAAATGAGACAGCATCAAACAATCTAAAAATACACTATCATCCAGGAAACTCAACTTCCTAAACTATATCCAAGAGTTTTCCAGGATCAGGAATGCCTGGTGATTGAAAAAGAGGTCTATGGTCCTGAATATAAAACCATATATAAATATATATTTATATAAAAATATATAAATATATTTTATATAAATATAAAAGTCTGTTGCACAGCCTGTGTTCTGCAAATGTGCTTTAGTTTTTCAAAAAGGAAGATAATACCATACTCCTGTAAATTACTCAGCCAGAGAATGGATTATCAACCCAAATTAAGTGATCACTAGCTAGCAGTGATCTTCAGCTTTTAAACTCTGGATACCACAGGAAAGGTGTCAACAGACTTTACTGTGGCATAACTCTGTCTTACATATCACTCTATATATGAGTGATATATAGGATTCATCTTTCGTATTGCATCCATATGTTATATGTGTTCTGAGACATAAACATTTAAAGTTACTGACTTTACATATTTCAGTCTTTGCAAGAAAACAGCCAAGGAACATATGCCCAAGACTCCAGTTACCTTTAAAAACCTCCCTAAAAATTTGCATGCCATGTACACTGATTATCTTCATTGATCTAATTTCCAAACACTCAAAGTCACAAAACCTCACAAAGTTTCAACCCACAGCAAAACTAGCATAGTTTCTCCCAGGAAGTTTTTCTCATTATCTTCGCTTCTATTTATTGACATTTTGTTCCTCTCTGCAACAGCACAGTGATAAAAATACAGGTTTTGGGGATGCTGATGAATTACTAAGTGAAACAATCTGCCAGGTTTGGGGTGGAAGGTAGAAAGAAGCAAGAGCTCCCTCGAGGCTCCTGGGTAGCTACTATCCAAGCAGCTTAAATACCTGTTCCATAGGTGGAATGAGGTGAAAAATTATAGGTATTTGTAGACATGGATCCCCCTTCTGCCCAGCTAGCCTTCCTCTAAAAAAAGTTGAGAGCTCCTGTGATTTTTGAGCAGCTGGCACTCAGGTTATACATGCATAATGGACAAATTGTTTCCTAACTGCAGGAATGATTCTTGAGGTGCCTAACAGAGATGTTGTTGTAGCAGCTCCTCCTGTCCTAGGAATCTAAGTCTCAAATAACTGTCTTGCCTTTTAAGCAATCTTAATCTGTTAATATTACAGTTCCTGTTGCACATCTCTAGGGATTCTCCATCTGATTCAACTTATTTCTACTCCCATTAGCAGAAGTAATGCCCTACTCGCATCCATGCACAGACGGAGCAGCATATAAATTACCTAGAGAACGAGTAGCTGCAAGAAATCTTAACTATGATTGTGACGGTGTTGTGTGAGGGGACACTGACATCTCCACCAGATCTCTTCTGGACAGGATTTCTCTGTGACAGAATGACACTTTCTTGAAGCAGCTGAAGAAACGACATATGAAACTATGTCAAAATTCAAACCAGGAAAACATCCGAGTGAAAAAATCTGTTTAGGAACAGCAGCTGCATTCCAGATTTCCCTACACTTCCTACATGCTCCATACACACAGCGCTGAAGGTAAAAGTTTTTGATACCACACAAAACCACCCTACATTACGGTTGCAGAGTACTGGGTTTCATAAACATTACATTACAAAGAACCGTAAAGTTGTCTGGAAAATACATCACAGAGGAGAGGCACCGATGCAATCAGCAGTATTTTATTTAACGGCATCTTGGGGGACCACCGCTCCCCCGTCTTCCGAGGCAGGTGGAGGAGAGGCACCTTCCCCTTCTTCCCGAAGGGTTCACCGAAACCACTGGGGTTTTTTTCCATGCAGGAAGAGCCTTCGGCGGTGGGGAAGAACGAGGGAAAAGGCCGCCGGCGCTGTGAAAGCAGCCGCCCCATCGCTTTCACAGGGCCGGCGGCCTTTCCCCTCTCCTTCCCCGCCGCCGAGTTCCTCTCGCCGGAGGTGCAGCGGGGGAAGCGGCTTCTCCTTGCCCTCCTCCTGCCGCCGCAAGCCCTTCGTCAAGCCGGTCAGGCCCGAGGCGCAGTCCGGGGTCCCCCCCCACCCCTTTAGGCTGCTGGCCTGGGGGCGGTACTCACCGGTGACACGGATGGACTCCAGCATCGTGCTCCCACCGGGCAGCCCCGCTGCTCTGTACCCCGGCTGCCTTCCCCCTGTGCGGCGGGCTCCCGCCTCCTGGGCGGGGAAGCGGGCTGTGCCGGCCCCGCCGTGGCTCAGGGAGCTCGGATGGTCCCGGCGTGGCAGGCAGGGAACCGGCGAGTGGAGCGCCCGCCCTGAGCTGCTGGACTACAAGTACCGGCATGCTCTGCGCCGCCGGAGCGCTAGCTTGCGCGGCAGATGCATTCTGGGAGTTGTAGTTCAGGGGACGGAGCGGCGGCGTGGCCCCGCTGCTGTCCTGGGATAGATGCACCTAAAAACATCGTGGAAGGAATCCGGTTTGTGAGAGTGGCACGGCTTGGTGTGAGGTGCCAGGAATATCGACGGGTTTTGAGCATCATGCAATGCAGGAGTCTAGCAGGCATTTGTTTCACTGAAACCGGTGGCTGCACTGCAGTGTGTGGATAATTATCAATTATCAGCGATGCTGTAATTGATATTAAGAGGTATGACTGATAATCATCTGTGGGGCCTAAGGCAGACAGAGAAAGGTGTGCGTGAGACAAGGGTGCTTAGCAGGTGTATAGAAAGGGTATGTGCCACCCTGGGAGAGCATGACAAGGAGCCATCATCTCTTGCTAAAGAGAATGAGGGAATTGCATCAAAGCAACATTTTTTGAGCAACAACTTATTTTACTAATTGAGAAGGTTGTCACAAATTGATATGTAATAGGCATAATTTGAAGTAGAAGATAGATATTATATTGGGCCCCTCTGTTGCTTTACTTTTTGTGCAATCTATTTCTTTGCTTGTCAAACCTTCCACTCCTTGAAATGTAATCTGCTCGTTTCAAAAAGCCTGTTAAGCATCACATAGCAACAAGCTATTCTCCTGTAGCAGTTACAGTTGTGTAACCATTTAATGCAGGTATGTCATGCTTTCTACCTTTCCTTCCATCAATAAATTTTATACCTGCAATGCAGGTATGGGAGAGTACCCATAACTCTCCATAACAGTGTCTTATAAGGCATGAGATCTGCCTGTATCATCACATGGCAGGGATGGGAAGTCCACAGATCGTAGATTGTTCAGCCTTCTGAGAACAGCTTCCTATGTCCTACCTGGAAAAGCTTAAGTGAACTTCTCGAATCCTTCTTAAAGGCATTTGCATGTATGCAGTCATACAACTGAGAGGACACTGATCAGATAGTTCTGTCTGCTTTCATATCACTCTTCAAAGGCAATAATTTAAAAAGTGTAAAGCACATACTTGCATTTCCTTTACCACTGGGTGATATCAAAACTTTTAAGACCAGCTATGAAAAGACTGAGATGACATTTTTCTCAGACTGCTAAAGAAGTGCTATTCCTGAAACACACTTCTACCTAGCTGATAAATTTGATGTCCCTTTTAACTTGTATTCTTTGAAGAACAGAGAGGATATATGCTCTGTCAACATGTCTAAGTTTAACCTAAAATACCCTCTAAAACATTTTGCTAACACTGTAATATCTGGAACCCATAGGCTTGTCGCCACATCTCAAATTGCAGGAACTGAATAAACACTTCTAAATTTAGACAGACAAAGTTATTGCTGATGAGCTAGAATTGCTTGTGATACATGACAATTATAGAAAAAAACACCCAAAACTGGCGAAACACTTCAAACATTGCAAATAATGAGCACAGCAGATGAAGAAACTACCAATGGCTGCTACATTGTGAAGTTAATGTACCATTTTACTATAATTCCCCAATGATTTTGCTGCATAGACCCTGAATTCTCCTCTTGGAGATGCTACTTTATATATATGCTTGGAAGCCATAGCAGTGGAATCAGTTAACTCCTTTTTTTGATGTGTATTTTACAAATATATCACCTCTTTTCTCCCTCTGGTGGATACCTTCTGTCCATTTTCCTCATCTCCTGCCTACTACTCCCTGGGGTCTGCATGTCCTTTTTCATCAAGTGCGAGGGCATTCAGTCACCCCTGAATCTGCTGCCTTCATCTTATTTCTTCTTTTCCTGCTAGCCTCTTTCCTTTGCAGGGTGGCTTAAAGGTCTTGTTAGGTCATGCCAGCTCCTGGCTCTAGCAGGAGTATGCCAAAGGCAGTAGCAGAAGGCACAGAGGGGGGATACTAAAAGACCACCTGCTCCTGTTTTCTGCTTTGGCTCTGAACAAGCTTTGTCATGTTTGTTCATTAAAAACATAATGTGAAAAGCTGAAAATGAAAAAACATTACTAGGCATCTCAATGCTTGTATATAAAATACTATGCAGGTGTTTAATGTACCTCTTACAGTTCTGACCTCAAAGATGACTTAGCCTGCAAGTCTGTACGGATGGACAGTTGGAAAAAGATGAGCTCCTCTGTCATGAAAACATTCCTGGAGGCTGTCAGAGCAACTGGCATGGACCACATTGTAGCGAGGTGAGGGGACACGGGGACAAATGGTAAGGTTTAGATGAGCCACACTGTGCAATCAGCTTAAAGAATAAACTCCCACAATAGATCTATATCTTGGTATCCCTTACGCATTGTTAGGAGACAGAATTCAAGCTGATATGAACATTGTATTTCAGCTTCAACATAATTTTACTTTCTGAGATAATTTCAGACATACCAGGTCATGCCTTCAGAGATGATTTCAAATTCATCCGGTAAAAAATATTGCAATGTCATGCATGCAGAAGAATATCTTTATAGAAATACTGAAATCAGTAAGCTCTGCAGCATATACAGTCTGGAAGGCCAGTGATACATTCATTTGATTGATCTCTACATCTGTCACAAGCTAAGACTGCAAAATTTAAACACACATTTATATATAAAGGTATATGTCTATGTGCATTTGGATTTTAAATATGCATGTATGTTTATATGTGTATATATACACACACACACTTGTTTCACTTTTTTACTGTTGGTTTATTTGGTTCGTCCCCCATATTCACACTAACATCTTTCTTCTCTCTGTGCTAACAAGAATCCCTGAGGAACTAGGAAAGCTGTGAATGAGAGTCCTTAACTAACTCTGCATAATTTGTCACAGTTTCAGGGCTATCAGAGTGGCAAGGTTAGCCTTCCCTGTCCAGCTTAATGACTTAGCTGGCTGAGTATCTTCTGACCAAACAATTTCATGGACCTTCCTTCCAGACATCTTCTTTCCAGAAACCTCTTCTGACATGTATAACTTTGCTGTCTGATACCAGCTGGGTCCTACATTTCTAGTACACACCAGGACATGCTTGTGGGAGCTGCTTACTCACACAGTCTTATTCAATGGGACTACTATTTTAAAATGCCTTGAAGAGCACAGCTTGATACAGCTCCTGTATTTGGTTTGATTTAGCCATTGAACTTCTTTCCACTTCATGCTAAAGAGTCTCAATACCATAAACTCAGCCCAACAAGGAGAAACAAAATGCAGGCAAACCTTGCAGTAAAGTTCAGAGAATTGAAAGCTATGTAGGATCCTTGTGATGCAAACCTAGAAATGTAGCTGACCACTGTGTGTTATATGGGGGCAAAATCAGAAATGTCTGTCATACACTTGCACCTACTAAAAGAAAATGTGAAAAGCTGCTTTCTTGTGGCAGAGAACTGCGAATACATGAGTGGCAGTCAAGCATGCACCTGCTTATAGTATGGACTGATGGCCCAGTACAACCCCTCATGATCTTTCCTCCTCCAACCATCTTCCCAGTTCTGCATCAGGGGTCCTTCTGAGAAAGGCAGGGTGTTGCCTTTGGCAGTGGCTGCAGGGCTGGCAGGCTACCTGCCCAAACCAGACACCTGCAGGTGAGTCACAGCTACTTTGCTGTGGCAACACAAACACCAAGTCAGGCACCATAGGGATAGCAACAAGCCGCCCCCAAAAGATGAGAATTTTTTAAATGTTAGTCTCTTTGGGCCTTTTGAAGTTTCCCAAATCTTCTGTGGTGCTGAGACAATTGCAGTTGAAAAGAAAATGTTTTCATAGTAATGCATTGCCCTTTTTGGCCGATGAGTTGAGGACTCTACTTTTTTCTTAACACACCAGAGAAAAGCACAATATTCCACTCCCTATTGACCTTCCTCTCCCACACCCCCTGCCCAGTCTCCTATTTTTAGCTGATCCAGGCTATACAACAGCCTGGATCAGGAAAATGAAAAGGGGATATCCAGGTGTCACGGTTTAACTCTGGCCTGGCAATTAAACCAAATAACAGATGCTCTCTATTAATCCCCCTCTCCTCCCTGATGAGGAAAGGAGAGAGAATAAGGGAGAGGGACTTATGGGTTGGAAGCTAAACTACACAGCTTTAATGAAACAGTAATGATAAATAGGTAAAATTACTAAATATATACAAATATACAGGAAAAATTGATACCACGTTCCTCCCCCATTTCCTCCAAATTCTCTCACATCATCACCGAGGCTGCAGGGCAGCCCTGGGAAAGTCCAGGTTGGAACCCTGGGGTCAGGAGCAGTCGGGAGCTGGAGGCAGGAACACACAGATTCAGGCTGGCACGGATCAGGAGCACAAGCAGAGGAACGGACAGAATCCTCCCAGGATGCTGAAGCAAACAGGGAACTGGCAAAAGAAGGGCAGGAAAAAGACAGGAAGGGCAGGAAGGGGTTTGACCCTTGTTGTCCCTCAAATTTATACTGAGTATGACATGTATGGGACGGAATACTCTATTGGGTCAGTTCTGGCATCTATCTTGTCCGTTCCTCCCCAGAGGAGGGGTTGGCTCTGCACACCAGTCTCTAGCAAAAACTATAAACATCAAGTGTTATCAGTCCTACAAGCAGACAACTGCGAAACTTGCTGTTAATTTCAGCAAGTGCAACTACTTACGAGAGACTTAGCTGAAAGCAAAAGTACAAACCAAAAAATCACCTTTATCCTGTCCCAAACCAGGACACCAGGGAACACAAAACACTGTCTTTGCAGCATTTGACAAGATGAAACATGCAGGAGTAGACATGACCACACCATGCTTTGGAGAAAGATACCTCCACCTGCTCACCAGGGCCAGCACTCTCCTAGAGCTGGAGCCCCAGTGCTGGGAGCAGACCTTTCACTGGTGACCTCAGTGGGCAAAGACCCAGCAGCTGGGGACAGAACAGCAGTCTCTTTCTTCATTGAATTATTTCAGTGCATGAGACCTCCAGAGCCTCTCTCTTAGGACAGCATCTGTAGAACAGAAGGGCATTTGCCTAACCTGGAGAAGGCAGTCTTCTGGTAACTCCTGTTTTCAAAGTAAAGCACTGGACTCGGTGAGAGGCAGAACTCAAGATGTAAGTTCACTCTTTTTTTCCTGTTTCCATGTACATGCTTGGCACTGCTACCCTTGAAGGTTTCTGCAGTCTGTGGGGTTAGATGGAACTATAAAATTTCTGGGGCTATTTTATTTACTCCGTGGTGAATAATCCATTTCAAGTGGTACCAATGACAAATTCATCTGCTGTAAATAGTGTTGCGGCTTGGGAGAAGCATCAGCCAAGATAGAGTTCTTTGCAGACTTTATTCTCCTCCCTCTCATATCTGATTTTGGAGATTCCCTAGGCTCCATTTTATCAAATTGTTGCTACAGTCATGGAGTTGGAGCTCTGGAGCACATGAGTGGGGGACAGTGCAGGGCACACAGCGTCGTGCCCTCTTACAGGTCCTCTGAGATGAAAAGAGATTTTTTTGATGAGATGTATAAGAAGACAAGCTGTCCACATCAAGCCACTTGCAAACTGTTGTCAAGGAGCAGCAGCTCTCTTCACAGCCCAAGACACCCACCATCTCCACGTGGGCTCTGACTGCAATCAGCCAAAGCCCTGGGACACATGGAGAGGCATGTTCAGGGCTCTGATAATCCTCACCACCTTTGGAAGGATGAGAGAAGGGTTATTTAAAATAACCCCTTGGCCATTTCCATTCCCTTTGCCTTTTTTCCTCTTTTATTGCAAAGTGAGGTAAAACCCTCCATCATATCACACCCAGACACACCGTGAGACTGTATTTGTACTACAGATGGCTACTTTATGGTTTAATCCATCAGATGTTTCTGTGCCTCTCATTAACAAGAAGCAACGATTTCACTTTCATATTCCTGTAGATAATCAATTTTCTGTTGCATAATAGGCTTTTAAGCAATATAAGATTGAAATATTAGGGATAATTACTCATCTTCAGCATAGCTTTAGTGTAATTACAGATTTAGCATCTACCGAACCTGAGATGACTGTATTACCACTGTTCTTCATGGGTAGGTTTGTGGAAAATAAAATTACCATTACATTTTCATTGCACTTGTTCAAATTTCGGTAGAAACCCTCATTCTGAAAACAGCTGCCATTTCTTTCAGATGTGCATTTTTTTCCAAACACTGAGCTTTCCGAAGCAAAACACGAAGCAGCCTCAAGTCCTGTCTAAGTAGCACCCTCTAGTGTAGACATGCTTCTATTGCAAGAAAAGATTCCATGTCGTTGCATGGCGCTTTTTTTTTTTTTTTTTTTTTTTTTTTTTTTTTTTTTTTTTTTATCCATTTCATACCCTAAGGTCTTTCCTTGATTATCAAAGCACATATGCGATGCGTATCTTGGAGTATCTACTATGGGTTTTAAAACTATAAGGTCATTTTGTAGGTACCATTCCTGGGCTTCTTGGGCATTGTTTAGGATGTATTTTACACGTGTCATCTAATTTAATATATTCATTTAAAATATAAAAATGAGACAGCAAGAATGAGTTTAGAAATCATCACCTGTGAAGCTTACAGCATGCTGCATCTTGAGAAAAAATGAACTATAGCTGAGAGAACAATTTTTGAGGTGAAAAATGATTTTTCAACAATAATCTCCTAATTTTTCCCTCTTCCAGAAAATTGTTTCAAGAATATAAAATGTGATACAATCAGGTCGGTGACATTGCTTATGTGACTACTCGGTTTGCATTATGATACAGAGTTGCAAATAAGTCCTTAGGCACCTGTAAATTAAAGTAATGGTCTAATTACATAATGACACTTGAGTGCTCTCAGGCTCTTTGCTTATTTTCAGAATGTTTATGTCAGAAAATGGTACAGCTGTACTGTATGGATATAGAATGAAAAAGCAAGTATTTTGTAACTGAAACACAAAAGGAGAAAGTCTAATTCCCAGTCCTTTGTGTAAATCGATCAGACCTAAATGAAAGGTCCTGAGAAACTTTCCTTGATTTAGTGATACAAATGCAATATTATACTAAGAAAATTGTGAACACAATAAATCCTTTCAGCTTGCATGACAGGGAAATGTTTCTTAACTCCCACGGCCTTGTAAAAATGCAGAGATCAACCACTCTGAGATTTCTTCTGAAACTGAGTTCACTTGACAACTCTCTTGTTAATGAAATACAAGTTTTGTCTCACTCCTCATTTCACTGTTTTTTCCATTTTAATATATTTTATGGTCTGTCATTTCCTCCTGTTTTGTTACCTTCCCTAGTTATTTGCCATTCTCTGCTCTTTTTTTTTTTTTTAATTCTTTCTCTCAATAATATTTTTGCTTTTCCTTCCAGCTTTGACTTCTGTTTGATTTTCCTGATGTGCTCTCCATATAAGATGGTTCATTTCAGTTCTGACAGCAGTTAACACTAATCCAACAGTGTCACTGTATGGTAATTTAGTGCAAAATATAAATTATTTTATGCTTTTCCAACCTTTAATATAAAGGGTGTCTTCTGAAAGCCAGTCGTGTCTCAAGAACCTCCCATTTTCTTACAAAGGACAAATGAGAAATTCATGTTTGAAATTCTTCCCATTTACTCTGAAAATGCAGCATGTTTTCCTCCAGGAAATGTCCATTTTAAGGGATTTTTTCCAAAACAGTGCTTACCAAGGCAGGTGGATAAACCAAACCCTTTGGTATTCCACAGCACAGTCCCAGCTGAAACTTGGTCTGTAACATCTATGAGGTCTCATAATCCTGCAATCTGATTGAGCTGGTTATCAGTTTCCTTCTAGAGAGAGACTCGTGCACTGAACTTTGCTAATTTAAATCCATCCCAATGCATGGGGTTACTCACTCACAAGACCTGTCTTATTCCTGACAGAAATATATTATTTTACTGGAAAATGTCAGCCTAATTTGCTTCTGCGATTATCACAGGAGTTGACAAAAGAAGGATAATCACCTTTGGCTTGCTATTTCTCAGCAGAAAGGAAGTTTTAGGAACTGTACTCTGAGGTTTGCAGAATGGAGCTATACCAAGCTATACATAGAACTACACCGGGATCAGTATTTTTGCCTTCAATATTTTACATTTATTATTGTATTGGTATTGTAAGGAAGCCAGAGCTAAAAAAAACTTTGGCTAGCACCCCATATAAATATATACCATATATATAGATCATATACAATACCTTATTGATTAAAAAGTGCTCTATTATTATTAAAGTGCTAGTGCAAACATTTTTAACTCTCTGAAAACACAATCCTGAAAACAGCCAGCATATTTTAAAAAGTTTTGAAGGAAAACTTGGGAAAGTACAAATGTTCTTCTTGCCATGTTAAAAAACAAATTACTAGCTTTCATGCCCACACTCTCAATTCCCATGAAAACTGCAAGCTAGCAAAAACCATTCCCCAAGTCCTTTGGATTGTGTTATTTATTGTTACAGAAAGGATTACTTTTCATTAGCTTACCCCTGGCAAGAAGAAATCTTAAACTGTATCACATGGGGTGAGGAGACAGTGAAGGGTGTGATTCATAATTTCTGAATGCAAAAGGCTGGCATAAAATTTCTTCAGCAGGCAGAGCCAGCTCATTGTTCTGCTGGTTTCAGCACTACATTCCTTTCTTGCCTTCTCTTTTCCTTTGTGCCTTCAAATTGTGAAACGGCAGTTGGTATTTTCTGTACGTTGTAAGTAGTTTTATCAATTTATTTAGAAGAAAAGAGCCATGACTGGAATTTCATTTCTATGGGCCATACCTACCCAACTGCCCCATTATGTAGACAATGGATCTGCATGATGGACATTGTAGACAATGGATCAATGTAGCCATTTTATAGCACCACTCTTGCAAAAGACTGACTTTTTTTTGGCTCTTTGGAACAATATAAGGATAAGACATATTTACTCTCTGTTGCTTTTCTGAAAGATAAACATAACCCCATGAAAAGTTGAGTAACCAAGTATTCTGCTAATTTCTGTAAGGGCCCCATTGACCCTGGATCCAAGTGGAAGAAATTATTGTCTCTGTAGAGACCAAAAGGAAAGGATTTTGTCACATCCACGTCACACTGACATTTCAAGCAGATATGGGGACCTTTTAAGAGATAGGGACCTCAATTTCATTTTTCAGAATATACTTCATAGAAAAAAATTTACAATAGATTTATTTTAGAGAATAAATCATTATTATTTCCCTCTTTTTAAAATGTTAAATACCAGATAAGCACCCAACATGTATGTGTCAATTCAGCGTCCACAACCCACTCACATCAAAAATGGTCAACCCGTGATGTGGAGGGCAGCAGGATGAACTTGTGGGTGAGGTTTGATGAGAACATGGGCTGTAGATGAGAACAAGGAGAAGCATACAAGCCACGAGAACGAGCTGCAACTTCCACAGTTGTATTGGGGTAAATATCTTCTCCGTTTATGAAGTAATATTAAAACTAAGTTTTCCTGTCAGAGCCAGCTGAAAAAGGAAACAGCACACCAAGAAGGCTCCAGGAATGGTGCCACTGAGCAGCTGCAGCAAGATGTGGAGTCCCCCAGGCAGTATTGCTCTACTTGCCTGCAAGGGAGCAAAAAAGTCTGGCTTTTTTTTATTATTATTTATAAATACACAGTTTGCCACCAGCTGGGCAGACGCGGAGGGGAAGGAAGAGAGGAAGGTGACAGAGCCACCGTAGCTGGAGGAGCACACGGAAACCCTGGGCGACACAACCAGGGGACAGACTCAGAGCCTGAGGGAACGACACCTGAATCCAGACCCTGCTCCCGGACCTGGGAACAGGAGAACCGTGTCGGACCGTCACGCAGGACACCCCCGAACCACCGCGGTTCGGCTGAACCCCCAGCCTCCGCCTTCTCTCGCTCTCGCAGGGCCCGGCAGCTCGCTAGGAGACAGGAGAGCCAGGCAGGCTGCTGTCTGATTGGACAGCGCTCCTGTCAATCAATGCCCTCCGATCATTGTCAATCAATGCCCTCCGATGCTGCGGAGGGCAAGGGCCGCTGCCGAGCGCACGCCTGGCACCGCCCCGCGCATGCGCGGCTGAGGCGGGCGCTGAAATTCAAAATTTGAGGAGCGGTTGGGGTGGTGGCTCTGCCGCTGGCGGGTGGCGGGTGGCGGCAGCAGCAGCAGCAGCAGCAGCAGCAGCAGCAGCAGCAGCAGCAGCAGCAGCAGCAGCAGCAGCAGCAGCAGCAGCAGCAGCAGCAGCAACAGCAACAGCAACAGCAACGATGGACCCGTTCACTGAGGTGAGGACAAGGGTGTAGGCCGGCCCCCGAGCGGTGAGCTATGGAGGGGGCACACCTGGGGCTTGCTCCGGGGTAGGGGGGGAGTTGTCAGTGTCTGGCGCCGCAGGGACAGAGGGCAGCAGGGGCCGGTCAGGGCCCGCAGGGCAGCTGCTCCTCGTGGTTGGGCTCTTGGAGCGGATTACTTTCTCCCAAGCTCTGGCTGAGACCCGTCAGCTCCCCTCATCCGCTTTTGCCTTCATTGCCCGGAGTCTGTGTGCTTCTCTTGAGCCTCTTTCTCTGCCCACGTCGTCTTGCTCCACCTCCAACACTGCAACCCCTCAGGCGGTTGTGGAGCGTCAGATCCCTTCCAGGAGAGGACAGAGGGGCTGTTCAGGAAAGGGTTTGTGGATGAGACAACTTTGTCTAAACCGGGCTGATGCTCGATTGTGTTTCCAAGCGCTTTACTGCTTGCCTTTCATGTGCGTCTGGCAGATAAGATTTTCGGCTGAAACGGAAGGGACCCTGGAAGCTGATGGGAGTGGTGTTGACACACACCGTGCCTGCCATATCGGAAGGTGGAGCGTGAAGTTTGCCCAAAGCAGCCCCCATCTGATTGCAAATGCGTCCTACTTGACATTATTGCCACCTCTGGTTGTTCGCTTTCGTTGGCAGGCACAGTTTCGTGTCCTGTTAAAAAAAACAAACAAACAAACAAACAAAAAATTCACTAAGGCGGATTTGGAAGTTTAACAGTGGCAAAATTATAACAAAATGAGTGGAAGCGAGGGGGTTGAATCTGTATGGTTGGAAATTTCTTAAAGATGTGTTGTAGTCTGATTTTGTGTGACAGATGTAAAGCTGGGGGCCTGCCTTGAAATTGTTTTAAGAAATGCCATACTAAAAATGGCCTACAATTCACAGCCTGTCTAAACAAAAGCCTAAACTTTTTTTTTTTTAAAAGCCACGTGAAATGCATTGATGAAATACTCTCTTCTCCCCTTGAAAACAGTTTGCTTATAAAATTGACATATTTTAAATACACTATGCACCCAAAAAAAGCAACTGTTAAGATAAGTGTTTAAAAAAGTGAACATAAGACATTGATCATGAATGTATTTAGTTAATGTGTTATGCTACAGCAGATTTACCTTGCCCCTATGTAAAAGCTTGCCGTATTATAAACATCTAAAACCTCCTTCCTTAATTGGTAGGGAGTGGCACGATCCAACTAGTCTTAAGTAAACTTCAAGTCCAGACTACTGATCCAGTTTAAAATGGTTTTGCAATGGTTTTGCATTCTGGGAGATATTCCAACCTCAACACACCCTTCTTGATTTTAAATAACTGATTTTGGAAAGCTGTGACCAACTGTGAGGCCGCTCCTCATGGCAAACTTCACTCAACTGTTAGCTAGTACTGCAGAGTTACCTAACGAGAATGTTGGAGGACATTCTCTGCTGTTATGTAAAAGTCTGAGCAAAATTAATACAGTAATATTGAAGCTTAATGATTTTAAAGCAAAGCTTTTTAAAACTTTCTATGAAGTACTTATGTTCCAACTTTTTTTTTTCTTTAGATATATTTTTCTTAACTATTTTCAGATAATCTTTGACTACAAATTACTGTTACTTGCAGGGAACTCGTGAGGCAGTCTAAGTGTTCATTGTGTAAAGTATTGTGTCTTAATGTATGTTGTTAATTTGGTGTTTGCTAATAACTTTAGAGTAACAAATTATGTCCTGGTCTCACTGAATTTAATCTCAAATCTTGCTCTAAGTAGTTCAGTAGAATGCTTCCAGATCAGTTCTGGAACAATGTTTCTTTTGATCAATCTTGTAAGCAAAACCTATCTCAACCAAATTATTAGTAAAACATACTGAGGATATACTGCAGTGGATACTTTTTAGGATGACAACATACTGTTTGTGACTTCTGCTTTATAGTTGATTGTATAATTCACCTTGCTTGCACAAAAGGATTTTTGTTTGGTACTACAGGATGTTAGAAATAGTCTAAGTTATTTTGTTCTTTGAAGTACTTATTAATATTCATAGACAAAAGTACAGTTTCCTATCATGGGGGATGACTAAAGAGAAATAACTGGTGCAGTTGCTCAGAGGAAATTTGCACAGGTGAAGTTTGAAGTCATCTGTTGCTTTAATGTCACTGATAAACTTGCTCCCTTTGTTGCGTTCTGCTAGTAAAGCAGGGAAGTTAGAACAGATTTTTGTAATTACACGTGGGCCTGAGTATCTTCTCTAATGCTGCTAAATATGTACTTTAAAACATACTTCTTTAAAAGCAACAGTGTCCATCAACATTTAAAGTAGGAAGGTCTTTTCTGATTTTTGGAAGGTGTTTTTGCAATGTGAAGTGTGATCCTCTGTGACAGTAGTTCTCGGGTTATTAGATATAATGAAATTGGTATGTCCTCCTCTGGTGCTCAGCAGAATACTTGGAAAAGGTACTTGTAGCAGATACTTTGCTGCTGAACATGAAGTAAGTCTCAGGTTCTGGTGACTGGCTTACTCATGATGTGTAATAGCAGAATTTGAATTATGACAGCTGCATGGAAAACTTTAGAAACTAACCACCAATAGGAGCAGGAGTTCAACAACAGAGGCGTGCATTCTTGGCAAGTGACATGCTACTTACAGCAACTGAAACTCCACTTGAGTGAACTAACAAAACAGAAAGGAATGCAACTGCAGTTGAACAGAATGATAGGAATACTCTTGTGGAAGATATGCTTAGCTCCATGCAAGAATTAATATAATTTATATAGTTTTTAAGATTTGATTTATGTGGTTATTACCTGTGATTTGTAATCCTTCCTGTTGAAGGTTGAAATAGGGAAACTTGACTTGTGGACACAGCATGGAACTTGCATTGAAACCACTCCTGGAATTTTGTATTTTGCACAACCCCCCTCCGGCCCCAAATCCTCCTCTTGTATGAAAGTTAGTGAAGCTGAGTTTTGCTTTCACAAAAAACTGTTGAGATTGACATTCCATTTGTCCTGTGTTGCCCTACAATAGAACACTGTTTCTGACTTCAGCCACAGACAGTTAAAAATGTCAAATGTGTATTTAATTGCTGTGTAACAGGACAGATAATGGCTGGCACAATTCTCACAATAATTTATGTGCCAACAAACAAGTGCAGTTTATATGCTTCCCTTTCAAGGCCGTTAGTTCAATCACACAATTTCTTCTTTCAACCTGCCTTAAACCCGAGATCAAATGAGTAACGAAGTATCCTTTAGATATGATTAAAAAGAATGATAATGATTTATGAATGTGGTATTTTAAAAATGCATATTTCACACTTGGATGGAATGAGTAGTTGCTTTCTACTAATCTGGAATTTACTAAACTTCTGTTTTGTATGGAATGTGATCATAGTACTCAAACTTACAAGGGACAGGGAATGAAAGATTATTAGGTAGCTTAATAGGTATATCTTTATATGTTCTTCCACATATATTGTATTAGCCTGTTTCATAAAACAACTAGTTACAACATCAGTCTATTCTTAAAAATGAAGCCTGAAGAAGAAAAATTCACCTTCTGAGTTAGAAGGTGTAAGAGCAATATTTTTTAATATTAACAGCTGTGAATTTAATTTGTTGAAACTTTTACGACTATTTGGCAACCATTTCAATGTTGTTGGTTTAGTTAGAGGGCTAGTGCCAATCAGGTGACTTGTCCATATGCTTTTGCAGCATGTGAAAAAAACCTATTAGTAAGACTTGACTGTTGACTGTTAGTCAAGTCATTAGTAAGACTGTTGACTGTTCAAAATTGTCATGTGATTCAGTTACAGAAAGTAACTACTTTAATTTTAAAGGAACTTTTTTTTTTTTTAAAATTCTTTTTTTTCTGTCTTTGCTTATGTCTCTTTAGCCTGGTTTCCTTTGAAAGACTAGCTAATGGAAGACACTAGTTGATTTAATGGCCAGAACCTTGCAACCTGCTGCCTAGCTTTACTTCTTCCTAAGGGAGCAGCTGTCTCAAACTTAACTGCTTCATTAAGTTTGTGCCTAGGTGAAAAGACTCCAACCGTTGCTTCTGAATGCAGCAGTCTCTTGTCAGTTTGGTAGGCCAAAGAATTTCAGATATCCTAGAAACTTGTACTGATCAGCCACATATGACCTTTTGTCTAGCAGGTACTTGCTGAAAATAGGAGAAGCCATGGGTGTTGCAACAGTGAAATCAAAGTATGGAGACTGGGATTATCACAGTGAGGAAAAATGAGGCAAATGGGAAAATCACGTAGTTGACCGTGTAGAAAATGTGTTTTCTTAGTTCTGCTTTTAGGAGTGGACAGCCAGCAAATGAGACTTTTGAGTATTTCTTTTGTGTTGCACTGAAGTAGATTGGTTAACAACAACTGAGGGCTGTATTTGTCCTAATGTAGCCTTCACTATGAATTTCTGGTATTGTGGATCTTGGTGTATGCTATATGAAATCCAATCATTTTTAGTTTTGGTGACTGCTAATTAACAGATTTGTTGCAGTATGTAGTAATTGTGATTTATTGACTACTCAGAAACTCCTTGAAAGAACTCGTGCCAGGCGAGAGAACCTGCAGAAGAAAATGGCTGAGCGACCCAAGATGGGAGTGAGACCCACAGTGCAGACCAAGAGGGTCAGAGAGCCTTTGTTAGAAACCAGTAACCAGGCACCTCTTCCTGGTGAAGAAGGTATTTTAACAAATTTCATGAAAATGATCTTTTGATACAAGTCCCATGTCTTTTTTTTTTTTCCCCTCTAAGGACAAGTGGAAGCCCTTAATGTTTATCTTGAACTAAACAGCAAGGATACAGTTACCTGACCACAAGGAATGCATAAGGCTAATGTTCAGCTTACCCTGAGAGCACTTGCTCTAAGTAATCAGTAAGCTACTTAAAAGTAATTGTAAAATGGCAAAGGTTATGCCTTGTGCTTGGTAGTGTTTGGAAAAGGCTTTTTTTGGGGGGGGGAGGATATCAGGGTTTTTATAAATCATAGCTTTATTTGCATTACAGTTTTATACTGTCTCTGAAAATATTTTCCATTGTTTGAATACCAATAATTTACTTGTGTACTCTGACATGTACAGCAAAACCTGGGACAAAGCCATCACCATCAAAGAGGCTCTGCCCTAGCAGTGTGGAGACTCAAGCTTCCAGTTCAGAGAATGTACAGCCAGCTCCACCAAGTTCCACAAGTCACCATTCTCCTGAGATAAGTTCGGAAGTGCACGTAACTGCTTCTACCAGGACTTCATTGGTTCAGCCCCTTGAAAAAGGAAAGGCAAACACTGAGTCAGAAACTCCTGCAGCCCGTTCAGTCAAATCGCGGATGCAGAAACTGGCAGAACAGCGGCGTTGCTGGGATAGTGAGGGTGTGTTTCACTTGCTGAGTAGTACTGATGTTTTTCAGTGTTTGTATTCATGATGGTGCTTTCTAGCAGAAGATAATTTTGTTGTGTGAATGCTAAAGGTTTCATAAGAAATTCTTAGCACCAGGAAGTCCTAAAATAATGAAACTCTTGACCACAGCTTTATTATATATAACTTTCCCTAGTAGTGTGATGCTTTACTACATCACTGTTGAGCAAGGCTGGATTAAACTGCTAGGTTAAAAATGTGTTGGCTTTGCAATGCCCTTTAATTTAACTTGATAAGTCTTAATGTCTTCAGAGCTAGTAGCTTGGTTCTGTTTGGCAAGAAGATTTAACTGTTGATAAACTTTATGTATACAAAAATGCAAAAGATGCAAATATATCTTGGTGTATTTTACTAGCCAATAAATGTATGTTCTCTTTTTCCAGATCCCTCTGAATGTGTTTCACTGTCTCCTCTCCAGTCAAAAGATCTGTGTGTTTCTCCACCTAAGCACACATCTAATGTCCTGGCAAGTGACACCCCTATTGGGAGAAGAGGCCGTTTAGCTAACCTTGCTGCTACAATTGGTTCCTGGGAAGATGACCTAAGTCATCCATCTGCAAAGCAAAACAATACACAAGAACAGCCTGGCACTACTTGTTTATCCAAATTGTCCACTACAAGTGGAGCATCTGCTAGAATCAATAGTAGCAGTGTCAAGCAGGAAGCTGTGTCCTGTTCTCAAAGGCTTGTTGAGGCTTCTATTAATAAACCAGCAAACTCAAAGATAGCGGTGAGTGTCTGATTTGGTTCTGATTAAAAATTGATTTGAGTATCGGGGGGACAAAGGTTAACTCATAACTGTTTAAGCTGAATTTAAAGATTTGATGCGAGTGATCTTAGCCTATTTGCAGGAGTTGCTTTACTGCAATTCCACATGCTTTTTTTTAATAGTAGATCTGAACCAGCTTAGAATCCCTTTAACTGATACTTGTAGATGAGTGTACTTAAGTCTTGTAAGTTATGTGAAGATAATTGATTGCTGCTTTTCTGACCTTAAGTGGAGCTACTTACAGAGATAGTGGGTTTCACTCTAGCTTCACATAGTTGATTGACTTAAATTGAGACTTAAATTGTAACTATTATTGCTGTATGAAAATTCAATCAGAATGCTGAAATAATTAGTACTGTTGGTTTATGCCATAACCTACTAGTCTTGGTCGGAAAACACCTGAAGTAGCTGGCAAAAGCACCTGGAATCAAATGCTGAAATAATTTGAAATACTGGATGAAAAAATTGACAAAAAGCTTAGTACTTTTTCTGAACTTTTTATTGTTGATGGAATGGGTAAATTGTTAAACTATGCTATGCTTGATGATTATTTAATTCTTTTTCCTTTTGAGAGAATAAGAATTGACAGTCTCATTTTAATTTTATTCCTTTTTTCTTGTTAAGGGTCCAAATAATTCCTTAACACAGTCTTCAAGAGTCACTGTTCCCTGTTCTAAGGAATCTGAAGTACAAAAGCTGCTAACAGAGAATCCCTGCAGCTCTCAGAAAACTGCAAAGTGTACACAAACAGCAAAATCAACTTTGCCTCAACCAGTTCAACCCCAAGAGGAGCCAGTCAAAGGAACACATGTGCAACTTGAACCTAAGGGTAAACCCACAACACCAGGTAAACTGTTTTGCAGCTTCAGTTGATGTTCATTCAAATGAGGCTTGTGTCCTGTGTTGAAAACTACATATTAGTTAAGGCTTTAATATATTGTATAATGCTTATTTCTTGCTGTAATTAGAGTGAAATCCCAAAGAGGTCTCTAATAATTGTCATAAATTCTGCAGCTTCCGTATTTTGTAACAGCATTTTTTTGGGCATTGTTTTGTAACTCTTGGGGAAAAAAATCAGTCCCAACTTTTCTCCCTGTGTAAACACATATCCTTCTAATATCAGTTGAAACTATTCAGGGATTCTTTTGAATTGCTTAATACTATGTATATCCAATCTATATAAAGAGTCTGCACAAGTTAGAATAAATCAATGCTAACTGCCATGCCAGTCCTGTCTCTTTTCAGTGGTAGCATTGATTTTAAGACACTGATGTCCCTAGTTCAACAGCTTGTTCAGTTAGAAACTTGGCATAACAGCTTTAACTCTTTGACTTGATAGCCAATTGAGCAAGTGTGTCTAGATATGCTGACCATAAGAGACAAGCTCAGTAAAGGGGGGTGAATGCCACACTAACGTATCCACTTTATGTACCTGAATGCTTATTTATGTGTAGGGTGCATGGGAGGATGGTTATAGAGCAAACTTTGAAAAACCAAATGGTTATAATTAACTGATGAATCACATGGGGACTTTATAAGAGAAAGACATCTCTTTGCTCTGATTTGCTGCTTTATTAACTTCAGTGATCTGATGCTGTGGTGATTTGCACTTCAGGTTTAATTTGTATTAAGTTTAATGGAGTCAGATCTGCAAAGGAGACACCTTAATTCCTTCACTGAGAAAATTCAGCAGGATGCGAAGTAACAGCGATTTCTGGGTGTTTGAGAGTTTCTTTTGAGGCAAATTCAACACAATTGTCTTTGTAGGGGGATCAGGAATTAAGCCCTTCCTGGACCGCTTTGGGGAGCGCTGCCAAGAGCGTAGTGCACGGAGTCCTGCAGCGAATACTCCAGGGTGCAGGACACCCATTGTTACCCCAAATACAAGGACAATCCAGGAAAGGCTTCTCAAACAAAATGAAAATTCCTCTACTGCCAGTTTAGTGCTTCAACTTAAGCAGGTATGACTTGCTACAATCATAGCTTGTTTTTCAATCTGGGGAAGAATCTCACTGTACTGCAGCTACCTGAGCAATCTGAAATGTTTTGGCATCTTAAAGCTGTCAGCTTTTTCCCCATTCTCCTTTATTTTTGTAGGAACGTGAACGAGAACTTGCGTGCCTCCGTGGCCGGTTTGATAGGGGCAACCTGTGGAGTGCAGAGAAAAGTGAAAGTTCGAAAAGAAAACTTCCAGAAACTAAAATGGTAATGTGTTTTCTCCAGGTATCAAAAGGTGATAGTCTGTGAATTGGTTTAACATGTTCTAAACACAGTGATAAATAGCCAAATGTAAGTAAAAGATAAAACCCTGTGTTTTGTGAAGGCCCAGGCTGTGAAATACCACTTGTCAAGTTTTTAATATGATTATTAAAAAATGATGAGTGTTTTTCCTCTTGCAGAATCAGTTAGAAGAGAAATGATACTGCTTTAAGCCTATTGATTTTATATATTTGATGATATTGAGTATGGTTTTTGTATTGAAAAACAAAACCAAGATCCTCTCACAAATACTCAATTTACTATTCAGCTGATTTTCTTATTTAAATAGGATTCTTCTTGGTATTAAATGTGCAACCTATTTTTCCTAGCATGTGTTTAAATGTGTGTGTGTCTGGTGTTTTTTTTTTTTTTTAGTCGCTTTGAACATCACCTCCTTAATGTTCTGTGCTTTTATTTTTCTCAGGAAAGCCAACCTCCGACTAGTCCGAAACGTCCTCCTAGTTCAGATGCCAGTGCTTTTGGAGCAGCAGAGGACACAGCAGCAAGTGATGGGCCAGCAGAGTCTCCTAGTGTGGAATCTTCAGGTAAGAACTGTCACTGTTTACCTGTGTCTAATACTGCACTGAAGTATTGCCCTGACTCATGAGCTGATAGAGGCTGATAGATACTGACGTGTAGACCTGTACCCTTCATGTAGTTAGTGATATGTCCAAATCTCGTGTGATGATAACACTCTGCACTCCTATACCCTTTCAAAGAGTGGCAAGGCAGACTGCCCTTTGTTTTTCAAGGGGTTTACCTATGTTTCATACTTCCACAAATGTTAAGTGTTGGAAGATTGAATGAGTGAATGAGAATTGTCAGTTACAGATTTAAGCTATATTAAGGGAAGGAACTTTTTCTCTTTTCAGTATCCCCTTATGATATTAATTCTTTTAGTAGGGGACATAAAAAGAAGAAGCCTGTTTGTGCTCTTAGATAAACAGGATAGTGTCCTGCTCTTGGTTTGTGTTTGTGAGTTTTGTCAAATTTTCTCTTTTTGCTTTTAAGCAACTGCACTCTACTGTGGTTTCAGTATTGTTTCTTGAACTATCAGTTTCAGTTTTCTGGTTGTAAGATTGGAGTCTAGCTGTACAGATTGTGGATGGTGTGTAGTCTAGTCTTTTTTTTTTTTTTTTTTTTTTGACAGCAAGCTAACAGGAATACTTTATCTAGTGGGCTTCTTAAAGTTGTCATCTATATTATAGAACTTCCAAAATTCAATAACTAAAAAAAAATTAAAAATCAATCTTCAGTGACTTTTCTCATGAACTCATGAATTTAGATACTCCTAAATGTGAAGAGACTGATAAACCCAGTCCTCTGAAGATGACTGAGCCAAAGAGCCCTGTAAAAGCGATGCCTGCCTCAAAACTTGAACAACTTGCTGAGAAACCAAAAGGTTTGTATTGAGTACATGTATTAAGTAGATGTACTTAGCTATTTGTTGCCACGTGTTCAGTGTAGTGTTAACCTTGAAGTCTGAACAACAAATTCACCATACATCTTCTGACACTTGTGTGTTTTGTCATTATGCTTATATAAAATAAATTAGGAAACTTCTTTTATCATAACCCTTTTCCCTTGACATTCAAATCTTCAAGGAATATTAAAATGTAGATATTAGTTTATTTGGAAAGGACAGAATTGACTTCTCTATTATGGGATTTGGGGTTAAGTTTCAGAACTGTTTGTGTTAAAATGTTAAAACTTGTCTAACCAGTGCATCTGTTAATTCCCTCTTTGTAGCAATTATGAACTATATGTGATAATAGTATATTAAAATAAGGATGGAAATATACTTCAGGGTTCTATATGCCTGACTGTAATAAAAAATGCTTTTTAATCAAACTTACTTGAAAAGTAAAAATAGTGGCTTATCTGTTAATAGCTTTGTTCATTTACCTTCAGATGAAGTATATGAAATTGAAATAAATGTGGATGACGAGATGAATAGTTCCAAAGTCATAAATGAAATTTTTGAAGTTCTTCACGAGGATGGTCCAGACATAGAAAAGCTGAAGAAAGAAATGAGCATGAGCCTGGAAGGTGAAAGTGATGAGGATGAGCAGGAAGAGTCATTGAATATTTCCTCAATGTCTCTGTTAACTCCTCTAGTGGAGTCTGTTGGTTCAGAGGTGAGAGCTCTTAGGAGGTGGGGAAGGACTTGTTTATCATAAAGATGTACAATTTGCTTGTGAGCAGTGATACTTTGTACTGTGATACCTGGGCAAATAAAGAAACTACAGAAGACATTTTAATAATGAAAATATAATGAGGTAGTTATTTTCCTCTGAAAGTACCATAGCATATTGAATATATCCTTGAATTCAATGATCTGCTGGTGTCTTTAAAATAAAAAAATAAATTAGCTTGCTCTGTGTTCTAGGAAATAGTTTAAAAATGTCTTTTAAATAGTATAAGCAGCCTCCAAATTTACTGTTTCTATGTAATAGCAAAACAAGTAAAGGTGAGGAAAGAGATCATCAGTAATGTGGACAGATAACTAATAAACCTTTTCTTCCCCCCTAGGCCTTTGTTTCTCCTTGTAGATCAGTTGGTGAAGGTAGTAGTATCAGTGATGTAAGTCTGAAGTCTGAGAAGTTCCAAAGGACTAAAGTCCCCAGGGCAGAATCTGCAGACAGTATTGGCTCTGTGTCAGAAGATCGCAGCCTTCCATATAGGTAATAAATACAAAAACCCCACACTTAATTCTGTAGGAGTGCAAATTAAGATATTGGCTTTTTTAACTCTAATGAAGCATGTTACTTGACCTACCGATGAAGCTTTTTTCATTATCTTGTCTTTTTTCAAAGATTGCTCTCTGTCCTCTTTACGTTGCTCAATTTTTAAGTGGCTTTTTTAAAGCCATCTAGGCAAGTTGAAAAATGTCAGTACTTGATACATATGTATGTATAAAAAAAAAGACCAGAACCTTGGCACGTCTGTGAAACATTTAATGGCATTTTTTCATTTAAAAGCATTGATGCATACAGATCTCAAAGATTTAAAGAAACCGATCGTCCATCAATAAAGCAAATCATTGTTCGCAAAGAAGATGTTAGTTCCAAACTAGATATGAAAAGGAATGGTCCATCTGATCAAGTCAATATCAAAAAGAAAATCCAGGTATCTAATACAGTTCTTAAAAATTTTCTAATTTACTATTCTCTTGCTTAATATTCCCTATGAATTCCCAGGACATCAACATACTGCTTATATCTGCAAAATTATTTTGCTTAGCTTAGCAAAAATATCTCATGGTAGTGCATTTTACTGCATAATTTGAACAGCTAACACATCTATTAAAAGCATCATACAATATTATAAATCTGGAAAGAACAAGCCATTGTTTTTAGAGGGCAACAGGGAATCTATATCTAATCACTGCCTCTGAATTAGTCAGGATTCATAACTGCATACTTGCAGTTGACAGTATTCTGATCTTCACTGACTTGTTCACCTACATAGCTGAATTTCTGCAAGCAAGACTAGACTGTGTATGGAGCATGCAAACATTGAAGTTGTTTGCTCCCCACCACATGTAAATTATCTCTGAGGTTGAAAAAAGCTATGCTGGAATATTCTGCAGATGGAGTGTTGGAATATATTGCAGAAACAACAGTAAACTGCATGATTATTCTAGTTTACTATTTAACTGGTCTCACTTCTCTGAAGCATAGCCATAAATACTAATCTCATGGTATTTCCTCGTTTGGATATAGCAGTAAATCTCTCCTAATTATTTTACTACTGGTTTACTCTAGGATCTGAATAACGAGATTAACATGCAGCAGACAGTGATTTATCAAGCCAGTCAAGCTCTGAACTGCTGTTTTGATGAGGAACATGGAAAAGGGTCACAGGAGGAAGCAGAGGCGGAGAGACTTCTTCTCTTTGCAAGTAGGTTTTTAGACCCAAGTTCAATTCTTTGTCATGAACAGAAGGAAAAATTAATGAAAATGCATTTATTAGCTACCTTGAAGATGCTTATTTATAGCTCTTCACCTGTAAAACAGGGAAGGAAAAATACTTGTTCTGTCTCAGTTACTTTTATAGGGAAGAGGATAATTTTTTATCTTTTTCTGTCCTTACTGTTCTGGAAGATGGTTAACAATTTTGTTACATTTTACAAGCAGCAAAAGAAAATAGCACTTTTTCCTATGTTACAAACATAATTCGTTTGTCTATGCAGCTGAGAAGAGAACTGCTTTATTGGAAGAACTGAATAAACTAAAGAGTGAGGGACCTCACAGCAGAAGAAACAAAGCTGCTTCTACATCCACTGAATTTGCTCCATCTAGGGGGTCTGTTTCAATTTCAGAAATGCGTCTACCTCTCAAAGCAGAGTTTGTATGCAGTACAGTTCAAAAGCCAGGTAAAAATAGCAGCTCAAAGCTTTTCTTCTTTTTCCCTATATCCCTATCTTTGTATGTTTCTAGTTTTTTTTCCATGGACTTTGATCTTTTGTATTGGTCATTCTTTCCCTGGCCATTTTAGTTGCATCCTTTTCTGGCTTCTGAGGTTCAAGAAACTTAAAGACCTTCCCAGCCAGTCTTAAAAATGTGGCTTTGTTTCTTCTTTTGTTCCAGAACAATGTCTAGTAATCTGTAATTGTAGGGCTAGAGACTTATCCTGGAACATAGTAAGAATCTGTGTCATGTGACAGTTTAAAAAAAAAAATAATCTGCAAGCCCACAATAATCTGCTATTTTATATAATGTCAGAGTGAGTGTACCTGGATTCTTCTAACAGATTCCCTGTTTACAAAACTTCTACTAATTCATATGTAGCCTTGTTTTTTTAACTGTTTCATGAAATGTGATTATATTTTACTTGAAGATATAAAAAAAAATAAATTAAGTCAGATATTTATGTTAAACTCCCCAACACATTACAGTTCTTGTTGCACAAGACAATTTATCCGTTTTATAGGAAAGCCTCTCAAATAGTTACAAAATAAGTTCAGTTTCTCTAGGTAATTGACTGAATAAACAACTGTGAACTATTTGTTGTCAAACCGTTATTGCGGAAGTGCAGCACTTTATATTGTGCACCAGAACAAACTCTACTAATCACTTCCATCCCTGAAAAGAAATACAGTTATAAAGAGTACAGATCAGTGCTTACTGGAGTCTTCACCTGTTGTTCTGAAAGATGTGGCTTGTCCTGCTTAACAGAGTATTCAGACTGGTTTTGTTTTGTGGTTCTGTTTGTTTGTTTGTCTTGGGTTTTGGGGGTTTTTTTGACAGTGTATGATATGATGCAATGCTTCTACTTTACTGTGCAGCAAATTACTACAGGATGTACTCGTATCAGTCTGCTGCACAAATCTGACACTACTGGGGTGTGGGCTTCTGCTTGTCATTTTCCCCTTGTGTGAAAACTTAGGAAAATGTGTTGCCTGGGTAAACAGTTTTTTCCCAGGACTGAAGGAAAAAAAAAATGGCAGTAGCAAAAGCTGATCTGTGTTTAAGCTGGCAGGCCTAGGGAGTAACAACAGTGTCTAAGGAAGCAAGATTAACTGGTGAATATGGCGGAAAGTTCTTCCTCTTACCTCTCATGCACTGGGTACTATAGGTCTGGCCTGAGGTGCCCCACGTAGTATTGCAGCTGGTAATCTTGGGGAGACAGTCTTCCAACACATGAAGTAGGAAAAAAGCCTTCTCTTAGGAGCAATTCAAACATTCCATGAGCAAGTCTTGACTGTAATTAAGTGAGGTGAAGCAGGGGGCATTTAATGGCAACACAGTCCTTGAGGGGGTTTAGGTGCTCGAACATCTCTGGCTAACGAAGCCACTTGGTATGTATTTACAGAAGCAGCAAATTACTACTATGTAATAATACTGAGATCTGGAGCAGAAAACATGGTTGCAACTCCATTAGCAAGTACTGCCAGCTCCCTGAATGGAGATGCTCTTACTTTTACTACAACATTTACTATGTAAGTACACAGAAACTGCTTTGGAACCAGTTTCAACTCTGATGGTGGCACGCGCATAAGAATGTTAAAACTTTTCATATAAGGATGTAATATTCTGCAAACAAATATGGTGAGATCTTGTGGTATGGCTATTTCCTGTTTCAAGAAATAGCTGGAATGCACTTCTCCTGAAAGAGCATACTAGAGTTATTCCACCATCCACAGAGTTATTCAGCTAATTTGCCTCTCACTTTTTCTGGTTTTGTTCTCTCCTGGAACACCTGCAGTGACAGATGGATTGCTCCGCCTGAAATGATGCGTTTTTCTCTTTTGCAGCAATTATACATATAGCTATTTGGGTTTGGTGTCTGGAAAAAATAGTGCTCTTAAAGCCAAAAAGGTATTGTGAGTTAAAGTGGTTGTTAGGACAAGGTTTCCAAAATAAATAAGCAAACTCCCTTTTTTAAAATGTATAACCTAATTGCAATTTTCGTGTAAAGCTATTTACACAAAAAACCCCTGTCTCTGTCTAGAAATGGGTATTCCAGTAGTGAACTAAACGATACTCTTCAAGAAATGGTCGATGCTGTCTATCTGCCCCTTGCCCACCCTCCTCTTTTTCTGATACTTTTTTTTCAGAAAGTATCTTGAAATAATACGCTCGAGTTGTAAAATTAGCAACTTGCTTGCACTGGAGAATACTGTTGTAAAAGCGGAAGGATCAGCTCCCTTGACCGGAAGGAACATCCTATAACTTATTAATAAGATATTAACTATTAGTCAGCCTTATGTCTTCGCTTCTCTTGCTTAGAATCTAGCTGCTCCCTAGAGTTTGAAGGAGCGGAAGGACAGAAGTATTAATAATTGATCTTAAAAACCAAAAATATTTTTCTTCAGTCTGTTTCTAACTTATTTTTCCCCCTTCTCCCTTTTAGGCATGATGTGTCAAATGACTTTGAAATAAATATAGAAGTTTACAGTTTGGTATGTATCCTTTTCTATCACGAGGATTTAGAAGGGAGAATAGTGTGGTGCACTTTCTTAATACCTTCCTGCCTTACAGGTGCAAAGAAAAGAAGTTACAAGCACTGATAAAAGGAAAAAGGCAAATAAATCTAAGGTAAATGAAACATGAAAATTGGTATGTAGTATTTCAACACAAGGTACCCTAGGAAGACTGCAGTGTTCAGGGAGAACTGACTAATAGTCTTACACAATCTGTTGCTTGTTTCTACTCTTCTCATTCTTTCTTGGAACATCTGCAATGACAGATGGGCTATGGAGTTCTGCAGCTATTAGTAGACTGGGCCTGCAGCACTTGGTTGAGTCTGAAATATATTGGAAGGGAAGAAAAAGGAATCTTACTAGCTGTGAAATGCTATGCTTTGCAATTATTTATTAGGTGTGAGCTCTCTGATAGTGATTTAGGGGGTAGTGATTCTCCATTTTATTTAAAATACAACAGTGAATATGCCCTACCCTGCAGTCTGATTTGTCTTAAAGGTTCTATTGATCAACCTGCAACACTTTATTTCTTAAACAGTGTTAAGTAAAAGTTGCTCATTTTTTTTAAAGCAAATGTTTTAATAACTCCTTGAGCATAAATATTTCAGCTTGGTTGGGGTGCACATTTCAAGTGTTTGTGCTTGTATTGTTAATTTTTAAATAAGCAAATGTAACTTTGAAGCCCTGTTACATAAATGGAAAAGGTCTGCTATAAGTGTTTTAAATGTGTCTCTCCATACATTGGTAACGTATACTTAAATTTTTCTGTGGTAAATATTTTTGTAATATGTAGCATTCCTTTGAGGGGAAAGATGTTAGATTCAACCTGAGTTCAAAACACAAGACTTTCTCATAACACCTAGTTAGTATACATTAAAAACTGATTTAGATGGTAAGCTTTTAGCAGATTCACTATGTAATTTCCATACTAATGTGATGGACAAATTGCAAATACCTGTATCTTGTTATATTCTCTTGTAGGTTATAACTCCAAAGAGATTATTAACATCTATTACCTCTGTAAGTATGAATGTAATATTATAACACAGTCTGGTTATGACCACTTCCAAAGGATATATTCTGACTTAAGGCTATGCCTATAGCAGGCTCTTTATAGAATTTCAAGAAAGGAATACAAACTGTCCAGCTCTCTGCCAAACTCTTGAGCCATCAGCTCAAGAAATAGGTAACAGCTCTAAATATGTAATGCTGGAAATGCACAGTTACTATCCATTTATTTGGACTTCCTTTTCAAGCTGTTTTTGGTGTAGCTTTTTTGTTTTTTGTTTTTTTTTAAGTACTTCAAATCTAGTTTCTTTCTAGCCTAGCTTAGTCAAGTGTAGAAGCTTCTCTCTCTCTCCTTCTAGAAAAGCACCCTTCTTACTCCAGGTAAGGAAAATCTCAATGTCTTATGCAAAGATTAATAATCTGCACTTGCTATCTAAAGCAGAATGGTAGTACTTGTAGCAGTATTAGGGATTAATAAACACATAATTATGTCAGTTTGTCAGCCCAGAAATTTGCCCTGTGTTTATATCTGAGTTTCGGTTATGCTTAATGAAAGAGCTTTTCATAAAACCAAAATTATTATCTGGTATAAGATGGTTTAGATTCATTTCCTGAAAATATTAGCTCAAATTAACATTTTAAACTAAAGTCTGTAAACAAAGTAATATAGAGCAAAGTGGAAAATAGCAGGAGATTCTGAAGTTTTGCATGTGTGTAATGTTAACATTTTTCTGTATTTCTAAGTCCTGAGGGAGAACAGCATCTCTGAGTGTTCTTCTGACTACATAAAAATGAGTTATACAGTATGAGATATTTGAGGTAGCTTTAGTACAAACTACAGCAAAAAACTAATGAACTAAATGTGGAATGTCTACCATGCTGATGCAGCTTGTCAGATTTCTGTGCCTGAGCTATACTGCTTGTTTCTATTGATACAAGCACAGAAAGGAATAGACATACAAATTCTGGAAGAGTGTCGTGTGTCAGTGAAGCTGAGATTGGCGTGGCTGTTTTGTGGTGTCCCATTGAGTGCTCACTGTCCTTCTGATATTTTTTTAAAATGCTTTGTCTTCTTATTTCTGAAAATGTCAAGACTTCTTTCTGAAAGATCTACTGAAGAGGAATTGTGTGCACCAAGGTCCTGTCTGAATGTGCCCTTCAGAGGGTGCTTCTTATGGAGGACTGAGTAGGGCATGGACACAGTGGAACAAAGAAAGCATTTCTAACCCTTGCAGATGATGATTGTGTTGTTTTATGACTTAACTTTATCTTCTTTCTCTGCAGCCATGGCCAGTCCAGGTGGTCCTAATGCTGTGCGCACTACTAACTTCATCCTTGTTGGATCTCACAAGCTGTCACTGTCTTCTGTAGGAAATGTCAAATTTGCACTGGAGAAGGTAATGGAATTGGTTGTGGATTGTTTGCATGTGTACATACATACAAATGTATGTATATATTCAACATATAACTTTTATGTATACTTACTGATACTCGTTTAATTCTATGTGAATGAAATAGAATTTTGTGATACAACAGAAAAAGACTTGCACTATAATGCCAGGTGTTCTTTAGCTTCCGTAGCTCAGTGTAAGTTATAGTTATGCAAAGATAAAAAAGGCATTTGATTACTGATTTGCTGTCACTGACAAAAAAGATTTGTGTGTGCACGTGGCATCTCTTTAGGTGGTCTTCATGTTGTTCATTGCTCTGAGTCTTGCAGTTACCACTAAAGGCACTTGATGTGTTTTAATGAAGTATTTTAAATGTTCTGCATCTAATTGACTTTAAAAGTGCTGTTTGAATAGAGTTAAAATTGAGCTTCCTTTCATATCCTAATTGAATTTGTAGAAGCAAACTATCAATATTATTTAATTTGATATCATTAGTTCCTTGTCTTAACACAATAAGGTTATTGGCTCTTATCATTAGAAGTCAAAAAATACAATCTTACTTTCACTGTAATCTCTGACCTTGTAATATCTTATCCCTAAAACCTCTTTTGATAGGTGTTTGTTAGCAGCTTTCCCAAGATAACTTAAATTAATTCAAAAGTTATTGCATCTTATGGTTAGTACTAAATTATAGCTTTTACCTATCCAAACCATCAGCAATAAGAATAAATTGTCATCTTGGCTAATTATGTCTTACTGTTATTATAGTAGTATTGCAATTACAGCTTCTGATGAGAAAGGAGATGACAAGAATTGGTTATGCTTGTGCATAAGATAAAAACACAAAATATCACAATCTCAAAGGGACTCCTTTACCAAAACAGTTTGCAGGATTTAACAGCTGGATTGACACTGCTGTTACTGACTGCGTGAACTTCGGTTCTTCAGTGTGAATGTTCCTCTTAACCAGACCTATGTATAGAAATCTTACTTTATGCATGCCTTGGGTTTTGGAAACTCCTTTTTGGTCAAGTTATGGAGTCAGCTTTTGCGTTATATTCAGTGATTTGGGTTATTTTAATTTTTTATGTTCAGTCTTTAAGATTGGACACTGGACTAGACAAGTAAACTGTGGCACAAGATTCAAATAAATTTCCAGGGGAAGCTGTCACCTGGTTAAATTTTTCCAGGTGCAAAATTCAATAGTCAAAAAACCTGAATTTTTTTTTTTTTGTAACTTATACCCTCTGTAAAACTTTAGTTTTTACTTGTCCTGTGGCGGTACTGAACAGCTGATTTTTAACTTGCCTCATACATTCCTAATATGGAACAAACTGGTACCACAGTGATATTTCTTTTGAGTTTCATTCCTTCCTTTCATATGTGCTCTTAAAATTAATGGTTTAAATGACTGAAGGTTTGTTGTTTTTTTTTAACCTTAACTTTATACTAATTTCATTCAGCATGTTTCTTTTTTTCCCTAGATAAATTTTGAAGGGGAGGAAAAAGAGCTGTTGGGCTATATGTTCCAGGACAAGGTTGTTATGACCCTTTAGTTTATAACTTAAAATAAGGAGCAGCTTCCTAGTGCATGTTGCTCATGTCTGGCTGACCTTCTTGCAGTATCTTTTTTTTTTTAATCTTTTAAGAAAATGCTTACAATGATTTACTAACTAAACATAAGATGTTAGGAGACTTTAGGCCTTGCTTAATTCTACTCCCTATATTTTACAATAGGCATGCTACTGGAACTCAGTTATTTAGGACACCTAGGGTTTTTCCTTAACTAGCATGTCTCTCTTCCTGGATTTACTACAGGAGGCTGGATTTTTTTCTTGCTTCATAACAAAACAATGTCTCTCCTAGAGACTGCAAGTCAAGAAATTTCACCCATCTTCTTGGTGAACTATACAGAACATGAAATCAGCTACTCTACTGATAGAGGACCAGGGAAAAATGACTGATCTAAGTGTTGGTTTCACTCAACTTGTTGCCACTGAAGAAAATGAAAATCACTAAGGATCCTTAATCACTTAATACTTTGTTTCTTATTCTATTGATCTTTTTCTGTCAAGACCCCCTTTTTTATTTTTTTCTTTTTTCTTTTAGCAAAAAGCAATGAAAAAACTATAGTTTCTGAAAGTACCAAACACATCAAAATATCAGATGTACAAATAAAATATTTTGCTTGGTTTATATGTTTTTGGCTTTAGGAATTACATACACTGATAGGTTGAAAATAATTGGTCTTCAATATCTGACAGTAGTTTTATTTAGTTAATAGTTAACTTTGATCCCTCAGAGGACAAAGTTTTAGGGAGCTTTGCATATGTTTTCTCTCAAAATTAAGCAGGTGATAATTTTAGTACCCATCACCTTCTATTTCTAATCAAAACTCTCCTGTTTTTATGGGTAATCTTTGACAGTAAGCCAGCTTCTTATGGTAGATGATGATAATACCAGCATGCAAGCTAGCTTAGTCACAGGCCTTAGTTTTCTCTTCATCTAGCTGGATATTCAACAAATGTGCTTTCTTACCACTGCTTCCACTCCACTTGGTTTTGAAATGATTATATTGTTGACTAGAATGTAGTATGTTCTCATTTTGTTTACAATACAGTGTTTTGAGACCTGCTTTAGGAATTATTAATGGTTCTGTAGGCTCTGCCTAGCTGGTATGTTCTGTTTGTACTATATCCTTTTTGTTTCACTGTTACACATCTCTTCAAGGTAAAACTTAATAATCTGCAAAGTAAACTTTTCTGTCCTGACATAAATTAGAAAGGAATGTAAAGTTTCACAAACTTAAATTAGGCAACTGGCCAAACTTCCATGATGACATAATTCAGAAATGGATTTTACTGTGGTTTAGTAGGATGTAAACAAAATTCCCTGTTGTGGCATGTAAAGTTGTAGTTGTCTCTGCTGATAAAAATTCATGACTGATGCAACTCATTTCTATTACGTGCAAACATTTTACTATTTTTGTTTCTCAAATCATATGCAAACTCCTGCCTGGTGCTTAAAATTTTACTCTACTGTAAGGCCAAGCACATGAGCAAGCCATGCATGCTGTCTCAGTTGAGTAAATCTAACGTAAAAACTATGTGATCACTTGCTTGTGCCCGTGAATTTCAGGTGTCCGTGAGGAAGCTACAGTCTGCCTGCAGTTGAACCACAACATCTATTTTGGTGTTCTGCAGGGTTCACTGTGGGCTACATCTGTGCACCCTTAACTACTAAGGGTTACTCTTGTTCACCTTAACTAAAAGCAAAATTTAATTTGTTTGACATTGATCCATGGTTCTAAAAACTATTTCATTATTGTGTACACATGCCTGTTGGCAGGTGGCTCTTTGTATTTGAACACCACCATCAACTTCTTGTTTTTCTAGTAAGAGTTGTTTGGTTTTTTCCCCCCAAGATTATTACAGTGTTGCTTATTTGGGCTGGCATCAATATGTGTTACGTAAAATGCACTTCATCATTTGCTTGTTGAATTAGCAATTTGTCTGTTAGCTTCCCCTGTGGGGAAAAAAAAGAAGAGTTTTGATTACTTGACAATAGCAGTGGGAATACTCAGTGTAATGGGATGCTTTGTGTGGAGGGGTTGGGAGAAGTCTAAAGGCAGCGCTTGTAGAAGGTTGCTCCTCAGAACTCTTGAATATTGTGTAACCATTTAACTGACCTCTGGCCCAAGAGTTAAGCTGCTTTTCTTCAGTGATAGAACATAAGCCTTGGAGCCACTTTGGTTAGAAATGACCTAACACAGGTCTTCAGTACTTTGAGTTCCAGTTAAGAAGAACTACTTTTCATTCTGTTTTCCCCTTCTAGATCTTTTCATACAAATATTCATTCTGAATAGGCACTACTACATCAGTATCTGCCAAAAATGCTTATGGCATCCAAGTACCAATCCTGTTTGACACTGCTTTGATTTTTTCCAAACAGCTTAATTGAAAACTGAAACAGAAGCTTGCAGGATGTGGGCTGGTGCTTTGTGTTGTTTTTAACCATAGTTGAAGTGCACGTTTTTCTAGACAGAATCATGTTTGTGTGTATGTCCTGAGCAAGCTAATAAGCAAATAATTATTGATAAGCTTCTAAATGAACTTAAAATGAAGGTGATTATTACTGTCTTGCTTGGGACTGCTTCTTTCTGGCTGAAGATGCTAAGAACAAGACAGCACTAACGTTCTGGTGCAGGTGGCTTGCTTGAACTGGTAGAGTTGAGAAGTGTCAAAATTAAATGACCTTTTTACTTTTGTTTTACTTTTTACAGGTTCCCTTTTTGTCTCCTTTGGAAGGACATATATATCTAAAGTTAAAATGCCAAGTGGACTGTTCTGTGGAGGAGAAAGGGTTCTTGGTAAGGTATTAATTTCAAATTCTTTCTTTTGAGAATTCTTTGGGAATTACAGGCCTTATTAAATGTAGTGACTTTTTAAATTACACAGATGAATTTGTGAGGACTGTGAAGCTTAAAACTGCCTTGTTTGGGCTTTGTTTTTTGGTTTCTTTTTTTCCCCCCTTTGATTCAGGCCTCAAAACTTTATCTTTTTATCTTCTAAACATGCCTAAATTAAAGCTAGGAGTTTTTAGGAGTTATATATCTTTTTCTTCTAAACCCTGTTCATTTGTTGTTCTGAACTGCAATTAACCTTCTCTTGATATAGTCTGTCAAGAGATGAGAGATGAGATTCTAGTTTCTTAGCCAGAAATTTTTACAGGGTATCTTGGACTTCTTTGCAGTGGGGGGAAAAAAAAAAAATCTCCCCAGACAAAGATTAACTTTTTTCATTATGTTCAGAAACTTTGACTTACAAGGAAGTGACAGTATTTTTTGAGAAACATCTTAATCAGTTTAATTTCTAAAACTTGGCATAGAAAGTGCAGCTGATACTTGTGCTTAATAGGTGGAACTGTTGAGGATAAGCCCAGCAGATGGCAGTAAATGTGCTATGAAAATAACTGCATAACAGTAACATTCACTGTTTTGGTGTTTTCAGAAATCAGAATTTCTTTAGATTCTTTTTCAAGCAGGTCTTTCTCTCTCCTTTCCTTTTGCTTAACTGAAGTTGAAGAGATTTCATTAGATGCAAACATTTTACATACAGTATTTGCTGTCCCATGTTTTTGTGTACTAATCTAAGTACTTTTTTATTTCTATTATACAGTATGTAGAACCTGAAGAAAGATGCACATGCATATTATTTTTCAGATTAAAGATGTGTAAACTCCCTGCACAATTAAAAATTATAATCTGAACTGTGAAGAATGAAATATTCTGTACAAGTTCAAGAGGGATCAGGAGTAGAAGGCAGATGCTAGACTTTCCAGTCCAGTATTAGGGAAATGGGGCTTGAAATTGACATAAACCTCTATCCAATAAAATAACTGCCAACACAAACATTTGAAAATCAATTTCTAATTTATTTTAAACTGAGTGGGCTCCTGAGTGGGGCCTACAGAATAACCCAACATTTTAAAATCCTGAATTGTAAATCAAAGATGCCTTACATACCTAATCATAATTTATTATGTGATACTAATGCATGTTTTGCCAACTGTTCATCCTGTCTCTCCTATAAGCAGCCCTTCATTATTTTAGGAGAAAATTAACTTGTTAACTTGAAAATCTGGTCATTTGAAATAGCAGTAATAGGTGCATCTTGAGCAAGAGTGATAGTGTAAGGTCATTTTCTCTGCTACTCAGAAAATAAATATGCTGTGAGTGACTTGTATTAGTGCAGTATATATTTTTTTCCTTTTCTTATTTATTCTTATAAAGAGTTGTGCTTGCAGAACCATTCTAGTAGAAAAAAAAGTTGAGTACTGATGAAGCTCAAGTTATAATGTTACCCCATTTTTAATTTATTTTTTTTTAAGACTATGTTTGAAGATGTTAGTGGATTCGGAGCATGGCATAGGCGCTGGTGTGTGCTGTCTGGAAATTGTATATCTTATTGGACATACCCTGATGACGAAAAACGAAAGGTAATGCTGTTTTATAAAGCTCAGGTCCAAAGTTCTGTAGTACCCTACACAATCAGCTGTTCATGTTTCATGACAGAACATTTAGGCTTAAAACAAACAGGGAAGTCTATTCAGAGCATGTGATTCAAGCTCAAAGTTTCCTTGGGGGATGGAGGGGACTTGGCTATTTAAGTCTGACGTAAATGAGGGCAAAATTAGAAACAGCATTTTATCTATAAGGAACTGGGAAAAGTGGAAGAAGATAGGTATTTAATTTCCCCTTTAGTCTTAAGGTTTTCCACTGAACCTCTCAAATGACTAATTATTAGAAATCAATCAGACTTGCACGACTTACTAAACAGACTATCTAGCTGCCTTGAGCTTTAGATGAAATAATGAATAACATTATAGTAAAGAATTAGAGTGGGCAATCATTCTGAATTGCAGAAGCATAGTTGTAGTTATGCACTACATCTAATGTTACAGTCATTGTTTTCTTGGATCTCCACATTGCAGTTAAAATTGGTGCTTTTTAAATGGTTCTCACAGAAACCTGTTACTGTGTGGCTAATGAGACAAATCAGATGTTCATCTGTCACTAAGGTGAACCTTGTCTCCTTATCCTGTTCTTGCAGTGAATACTGAAATATTTCCAGGTCCTTTTAAGGACTGCTTTCAAGAGGGTTTTTCTGACTCACTTAAGCAATTTACCATTATACACTTGCTTGTTTGCTGGCAGAGCACTTTCTTTCCCAAACTCTGTGGTGAACTTTGGCCTTTTTGGGTCTCCTGTGCCAATCCAGATGCCTGAGTTGAGTTTCTTCCCTGCTAACAGAGGAAGACCATATGCTGATAGTTGACACTGCCAAAATATATTGGAGTACTTTCCTTCTATGCCAAGAAAGAGGGAAAAAAATCTCTGCCTACTGTAATAGAAGATGAAGGGGGAAAAAAACCTTGAGTTAAGCAAGAAAAAGGTTCCTATTCTGCTTTTGTGTGCAAGAAAGCACCTTTTGTTTTCAGATTCTGTTCTTAATCTTCTAGCTTTGTTTCACTACCACTCTGAGGAAAGGTCAGCTATATTCTTTTGATATACTGTCATCTACAGCAATATTAAACAATCCTTATTAAATGCCTCATCTTACCCACACTATATCTGTTCTGCCATGCAAAGATAGACATAGCTCAGGAATCCTGGTATAGGGAAATGATTGCTTTAAATTATGGAATGTTTTTCAATAAGTTGCCCATGGTTGTATATATATCAACAACATTTTTTTTTTTTTTTTTTTTTTTTTTTTTGTGATAACATAGGTTATTTTAACTAGTAGAGTATATTTAACTGGTGTATTTTAATAGTGTTGTGAACTCTCAAAATAAATAGCAGACTTCTCCAAACCAAGAGCAGCCTGTGATGTTTCCCCAATGAAATATTTTGTAGATGTGAGGAACGGGATCCAAGGCCCGTCACTAACTTCAGGCATACAGCTGAACCTCTGTAATCAGCAGAAAGAGAGATCTGCCTTGGCATTTTAAATGCTCTTTGATGGGGTCTAACTACAGAAGGAGCTAAAGCAGTAGGACATGGCACACAGGTGCTTTAGTTGCATGTTTGAAGATCAATCCGTATGCTCAGGCTTTGACAAGAATGATGAAAGCATCTCTAAAATGATTGTTTTCTGTCGACTTTGACAGGGTTTAATCTATCAGTTTGGATTTTATTATGAAGTTCTTTTGAATTTGAGAGTTAAAAAGGCTTTTTTTTTTTTTTTTTTTTAACGAAAGAGTAAAGGAAGGGGGGGTTTTATTTTTCTAGAGCCAAGGCCTTTGGTGTAAGGGTTGGATTTTTAGCTGTATTGTACATAGCTGAGCCAGGATATGTTCCATTGTCTATATTACTTCAGCTATGGGTTTTAAACACAAAAAGTGGAATCCCTCTTTAGGTATGGAGGAGTAATTGATTTGGGGTGATGTTTCACTTAATAGACCAAAAATTGTCAAAGCAAATATTGTTTCAAATTACTCTTCACTGCAGAATTCTTGACTGATGAAATAACTTCCCTTTCAGCATCCTCTGGGCCGGATAAACTTGGCTAATTGCACTAATCATCAGATTGAACCTGCCAACAGGGAGTTCTGTGCCCGTCCCAACACTTTTGAACTAATAACTGTCCGCCCGCAGAGGGAAGATGACAGAGAAACTCTTGTCAGCCAATGCAGAGACACACTCTGTGTTACAAAGTGAGTGGATGAAATAGCAAAGGCTGTGGGAGGTTATGGGGTGTGTGTTTGTGTGTGTGTGTGAGGGGTATTTTGCCTCAAATGATAGTTATAACATAGGAGCTTCACAGCTTTGACATGCCAGTGCAAAGCACATTTGAATGCTAGGGCTTTGGCATGAGACTTGTACTGTCATGCTTGCTTTTAGTCCTATTTTGTCTTGCTGTCCCATTTTGCACTTCTGAAAACAAAGAACTCAACTTTTCCAGAAGTGGAAATGCCATGTAGCTTGGTAGAGGATTGTGGAATAGTTATTTTTTTCCCCTGCTATTTGGGCTTCTGTGGATGATCAGCTTGACATTTTTAAGAATAACAGAGGCAGAGAAAGACTTGGCTAATCCATTGGGCTCTTTGCCTTTCAGGAACTGGCTGTCTGCTGATACAAAAGAAGAACGTAACCTTTGGATGCAAAAGCTCAACCAAGTCCTTGTCGACCTCCGTATGTGGCAGCCTGATGCCTGCTACAAACCTATTGGAAAGCTTTAAACTCTAGAAGTGAAACATGAAGAAAATATGTATGCAAAAACCTGCAGGAACTACACAAAAAAAGGACTTAAATGAAAATGTGGGAAGTCGCCTGAGTCACTTATGCTTTAAAATTAAGAGAGTATTTAACATGATAGAGAACTATGTTATGCAGTATTTTTATTTCTCTTTTAAGAATTTTAAAATTTTTTATACTTCCTTGCTTTTGGACATGGTAGGAAACAATTAGCTGTTTCTAAATGTGCTAAATATTTATGTAGCTCCTTTTTTGGAAGCGTTTCTAGCTAAGTACATTCTTTAAATAACTAAATTATTGCAGGAAATCACACTATGGGGCAAGGTGGGAGGCAAGGTAGTGAAAAGACCAAGCTTACTATATAACTCATCTCCCTGAAAGAAACAATAACTCAGAGTTCTCTAACAAGGATGGTGCTGAAGCACAAGATTAATATTAGAAGGTTTTCAGTTGTTTGGGTTTTTTTGGTTTGTGTTGTTTGTTTATTTTTTGTTTTTAAGATCAGGCTAGTAAATTTTATTCTACAGCATGTAGTACAAGTATTTCTTGCTTTCACAGTGTCCTTGTGGTCAGAACAAAAGGCATGCACAATGCATTCTTCTTTTGCAATTTCTCATACAAAATGGTTTGGGTAAGTGCATGGCATGTATCCTATATGGTTTACAGGTGTGTGAAATTATGTATGCAGTATATTGCACTTTGATGAAAATGAAAGGATTAGAACATTTTTGTTGGGACTGCTATATTAAAAAAATTAATAGGTTTAGCATTTCTATGTATCAGTATTTCCTGGAACTCAGTTTGTACAGACTAGAATTCTTCATCTGAAAACCAGGAACAGGCTCTAAAAATGTTTTTTAAGACACTATAAAGCTGCTATCTACCAACTAATACTCCACTGGCCAAAAGTATGGGTCTTCCTCCCCCTTAGAGACATGTCCATAAATGTAGATAAAAACCTTACTTCAGACCTATCATTAAAATGGCAAAACTATTCAGTTAAAACTTGCAATTTTCACAGCTTCTCACTGGGCTTAGTGAAATACTATCTCATTACTTCACTATTGTTAATGCAATAGTGGAGTACTTAAAATCATTATTGCTGTTACATAGTCACACTCAACACTAAATTCTGTTATCTTATACTGTTTTCATTCTGCCACTTTTGTACTTGCTTTTAAATCTAGTTTTCTATTTCTGATGTCTTTATTTCCAAACTGAAATTTATTTTATTCATTTAAAATAAAGAATAAAACACTTTCTGCTTTTTCCATAATGTCATCTCTGCATTTGAGATACTAGCTTGTAGGCTGAAGAAGAAAAGCTGGTCTCCACATAAAGTTAGAAAAAGGATCCTCTTCAAGATGTGTATCCCAAAATATGCTTGATTTGGGAAACTAATGTGATTCCTAAGGAGTACCTGGTGTACCAGGTTTTATTGGGAGGTTAGGTTGTCCATGGGCAGTTATTATGAACTGGTTGGAACGTATGTGAATGTAGGGGCTGTTGGAGACCAGCAGGTCATCAAGTATAAAGAGGAGAGAGAGTTCTTTTCTCTTGTGCTAGGGACATGGCAGCAGAGTGCAATACAACAGGGACAGTGCAAGAGCAAATTTTGTCTATGGATCCACAGCAGGCTGTCTCCTGAAACTTGGATGGATGTCTCCTGAAACCAATGGATGCTAGTAAAAAATTATTAAATATAAAATCACAGATTGAGTCTGTAGAAAGGTCTTAAGAATAGAACTGCATATATCTGATGAAATTTCCCTTTTTAAATTTAGGCAAATTGGGCTATTATGCATTGTAGAAATTAATCTGTGTTTGTTTGTTGCCCAAGACAAAATTATCCCACTCAAGGAAAGGCATAAAGTGTATCAGGTGATGCAAGTTAGAAAAGCTTGACCCTGGAAGATGAGTTCTAAGCACTAAGGATTGTTACCAAGGATGTGGACGCCTGCAGCCAGCAGGAGCATGTGGTGCTAGCTGAGCAGCAAGCTTGCATTTACTGCTTGCATTTACTGGCTCACCTGGCTGGGCATCTCCCCTCCTGCGTTCCTTCACTCTTTTAAGAGTTCCTTCACTGTGGAAAAATTTTCAAAAATGTTGGAAAACTTTTTTTTCACGTTTGTAGCAGAGCATTTTCAAAGAGGCCCAGTTGCATGAATTCAAATAGCTTCAGGTAGCTATGGATATTTTATGCCTCAAAAATAGTTTCTACTGTCTGATTTCAATGATTTTCTAAAAACAAAGTGTTGTAAAAGCAGTTTATGAACAGATTAACCTCAGAGAACTCCTCCCTGTCTGTAGCATGTGGGAACTGGCCAGTGAAGTAATCCCTCCTCTAGTCTCATGTTCTAACTCCCCAAAAAAAGACATTGATAAAAGACATTCTTTCCTCTAAGAAATCTGTTGTGCTATAAAGCTTGAATTTCATGGAACTATAGTTACCTAAGAGAAATGTTTTCTTCCTATATGTTTTTTTTTTTCCCCCCATGCATTTGTCACCTTCGATCAATCTAAGCATCAGGAGAAGTTAAAACTAATGGAATGAACTGGGATACACAGTTCGTTACTGCTTTAGAGTAAGTAACATTTTCAGAATCATTTGTTTAAATATAAGGCATTTATTTTTAGAGTGGTACTGGTAAGTGATTGATGGTTTGGGGGTACAGATCTTCAGTTGGTTTCAGCATTCTTTGAAATAATGGAGAGACATAGTGGTAGTAAAAACTGACAGCTTAATAGGCCCAGAATTCACCTTTTTTTGCAAATAGTTACTCCATCAGTTACAAATCAAGTTTCTGCATACAGCCTATTTCTAACTCAACTGCAGAGCTTGCCTCTGAGGCAGGAGGATGTATGGTTTGGTTTAGTGCTCTGTCAGTCAGTGGCAAGCCTGTTCCATCAAGTCCCTCAGAGACTCCATCAAATACAGAGTGATTACTTTGGGAAAATCTGAGTTTTGCTTTAGAACTGAGCTACAGGGGTTTCAGGTCATCTTTGATTGTTCTAACTTTATAAAAGCTTTTTTATCCATTGTTCAGAGCCTCAAGATCTTCACTAATAAGAAAGTCTGTAAATGGAAAACATTTTGCTCTTGGCAATGCAGCTTATTTTAGCTGAGGAACTTCTGTATTACTAGCTTGTGAAACTCCTAATTTGCCCTAATAAATCCCCAGCCTCAAATGAAATACAATACTTTGCAATGAGAGTGCCTGCAAATTTGGCTTCTGAACACATACTGTTCCTCTTATTAATTGTTACATTTCTGTATTTTGGTTTAGAGGAAACTTTGACATTCTATAATTGCTACCTATGCTGTACTTGGTCTATAGTAAAACAATATGGATGCACATGTTTCTGTCCTTTTGTTGTTTTTAATGAAAGGTAGGAAACCTGAAAAGGTAATGAGTAGTTAGAAGGATTCTACCTAGCTAGTGTGCATCATATGTTACATTCTTTTCTGAAGAGGATTTGCACAGGAAGTAGATCTCCTTTTCCTACTTTTAATATTGAAGAGTTCCTCAGACATGGTCCTGAGAAGTTGGAACTGCTGTGTGGGAGAATGGGTATTTTGGTAAATTCTAAATGTCTTTAATGAATTACAGCCTTATCAGTAAGTATCTTTCAATTAAGGAGTGTATTCTTCTTTGGTTTCTTAAAGTAGGTGGTTTGACTATTTCCTTAAATATTAGCAGTTTTCCCAAAGGAATATCAATCTTAATAAAAGATGTGGCATAGACTGTATTTTAGAAAAAAGGAAGAGGATCTAAGAGCAATAATACATATTTCAGTTGGAATAGCATTAGCCAAGTCATCCTCTGTGTACTCAAAATACAGAACAGATACATCTCCAGCAGATGTGGTCAGTGTGCTGGGGTCTGTACAGCCAGGCTATCTCCTTTAGCTTGGACCACAGCTTCAGAGCTGATCACAGGTGACTCAGCCTTGCACATGGGACGTGTTCAGAATGAAGAGCAGAATAAGTCTACATGAGCTTGGGCTAATTTGGATGGGTTTTAGTTATGTTATGCTAATATTTGCTCTTTACCAGATTTTTTTCCATGTATAATTACTGACATTTTTTGCTCTATGATCTGACCAGCAAGGATGTAAGTAGGATAGAATTGTCCTTAATTTTATATATATATATATGTGTATATGTATATATCGTTCATTTTGTAAACTACTAATTCTTAACTTTCAACTCTCCATGTGAAACAGAGTGGGTAAGGGCTGCCCAGCACCTTCAGTGATTCCCTGGGTCATGTCTGTAAAAGGTATGGGTCTGGATATATCATTGATTTGTTTGGATGCAGAAGAGCAAAGATGTATAAAGCTTGGAAAAACAACCTGTTTTAAATACATGAAGTGTTGTTGAGTTACTATGTTGTTAATGGAGGGGAAGAGAACCAGTCAGCCTGCACTAATGCTGCCAGGCAAATCAGCAAAATTCCAGCATCTCGTTATTCCTGGCGTATTTTAATAAGCAAACAGCAGCTAAATAATCTATTGACTGTCAGGGCAATTACATGTACACAATTCATAGCAACCTAATGAGTTTGGGGGTCATGTTGTCCCCCTCCCCCTGCCTTTTGGGATGAGATTCACCATTGAAACAGTAAAATAGAAAACAGGATTAATGCTCTGCAGGGGGAAAAAAAATCAATTAGAGCAAAGAGATTGCTATATTTGGAACAGACTGTACTGATTTGCAAACCAGCACAATGAATAATCTAGCTCGCAGGTATCCTTTGATTTTTATTTTTGTAGCTCCAAAGAAAAAGCATAGCCTACTTGTGCAGGTGTGATAGAAACTGAAAAGAATGCTGTTGTGTTACATCCACTGCTACTGGCTCTGATAACTTGCCTCCCTCTTTTTTTGTCTGTCTTTAATCATCTGTGGAAGCAACACTGTAAACCACTCCATCAGTGTGGAAGTCAGTGTCCACCTTGGTCTTTGAATATAGCTTCAATCTGGTCATTGAATGGATTCTCCTTCCCAAGCACTTGAGGCCACTCATGTAGCACCTTCTGCCAGGTAATGCTTGTTCCGAGGGCTGCAGCAATCTGCAAACAGCACAAATACTATCAATTTCTTGTGACTCTATGACATACCTGTTTCATGCCAACACTTGGGAGATCCACCCCAGGACATATACCCTGTATAGCCACATGATGGAAATTAACCTCAAACCACAGAAAATGCCCTATTCCAGCTGCTTGGATAGTGGAAAATCCTTCTGAACAGTAAAGAGGTGAGGACCATATATTTGCACCTCCCTGACCAGTCAGTTTGTCTACGGCTAGTCTCCAGTCACTTCCTGAAGCCTATGATGCCTGGTCCTGTCAAAAATCTATTCAAGAGGACTGGAATCTGATCAGTTTTTCCCCAGAAAACACTTTGAAAGCATCTCAAAAGCACCACTTGTGTATAACGCATAGAACTCTTGCAAGCCCAAAGGAATTCATGCCCTTGATTGCCTCTGATACTTCTAATAAATATTCTCTCTGCTGTTCTGTAAGGAAACCACTGGTACTGAGAGACCCAATTACTTCTGGGTTCAAAACTACCCAGCTCTGATGCTCTAAGTTTATGCCTGCAGCTGGCTGTCTTTAGAGCTTATTTTCTATGAGACATGCAGGCTTTCCTTGCTGTTGGAATCACTATAGCTTCCCTAGAAGATATGCTCTGAAAATAAATTTGTATCAACTCTACTGCCAGGGTAAGAAATGTGGGATGGGACAAAAGGGGAAGGGGAACAGGCTCATTCTCCTTTAACCAAATTTTCAGACTCTGCTACTCCATTTTTGTTCTAATTTCTGGCCTATAATTATACCCTGCTTATATGGTAACTTCACTTTCAATTCTAAAACTCACTCTGGCACAGATTATAATTTTGAGGCTTAAATAGGGCCAACAAATCCTTTCTATTAAGGGCAAAGAGAGGTTTATGGAATCAAACTATTTCAATTCTGATATTTTGGAGTTTGGGAATGAACTAGGGCCTCTGGAGAACTTTTACAGATTCTTGTTAAATCTTGTGATAGAAACTGTAATGACAGGGACTGCTCTTGCAGGTGATGGGATTTGGGTCACCGGCACTGTCTCTGCCTGCGATGAGTCAGAACCGTCCCCTCTTGATCTGGAGCTGTCTATTCCCACTCAGGATTAGGAGGCAGCCTCCCTCCCTCCTTCTCCTTCTCTTTCTCTCCCTGCACTTTGTTCTCTCTTTTTTTTTTTTTTTTTTTTTTTTTTTTTTTTTTTTTTTTTTTTTTTTTTTTTTTTTTCAGGTTCCAGTTTGCAATGCTCAGGGCTTTAATATTCTCACCCCTGGAAAGTTCATAAAAAGAAGAAATGAAGCCATTCGTGCAGGATCCTGTTGAAATGCATGGTCTTGCCATTCAAACAAAGCAATCAGCTGTTGTAGAAAGAAGTGGTGTCCTTGGAGCCATCTGGCATGCAGAATGGTTTTCTGACAGATTTCATAGGAAGAGAAAAATGCTGAAAAAAAAGGCCCTGAACTTCCACTACAATCAATGGGAAGAGAAAGTCTCCCAAGGACAAATGAGCCAGACTTTGAGGAACAGTGTCACAGAGGCAGTTCTGGAGGGAATTTAGGAGGACTGCATGTTGTGTTTTGCTTTTACATGTCAAAAGTAAATGGTGTGGATTTCTTCCACTTATGGCCCGAGCTGGGTGTTTCGGAATAAAATAAACAAAACTCATGAAGCCCAGTTTTAGCTTTGGAACTGAGGAGGAATGCAGTTATGCCAAGAATGAACACCCTGTTTGCAGCCTTCTGTTTTGCAACAGGTATAGATACAGAAAAAAAAAAAAATTCTCCCCACGATATTTCCAGTAAGGGAATATAGTTCTGGGCCTGGCTAAACAAATGAGCAATTGGTGTTTACTCATTCTTTCAAAGATTTTTTAGATACAAAATATTGCCTTTATCTCCTTCTCCTTTCTTCTTCTCTTCCTCTCCCTCTATCCCTACCATAAGTTCCTCTCCTCTCTCAGTTCCTCTCTCCCTCTCCCTACCATAACTACACAACTCTCAGGAAGGTCCAATTAACTTCCAGACCACTGGACTTCTGGATATACACGCTTGTTCTTGTATCCCAAACTCCTAAGCTTCTCCACATCTGAAGGCAAAAGCTGAAATGTTTATGCTTTCCCCAGAGTGCTGCTCACTTAAAAAAACTGGTGAATATTTGCCAAGTGCTTTGAGATCTTCAGAGAAAAAATTTCACTAGAAATGCTCAGGGCAGATCTTATCTGTTGTATTTATTTGTCAAGCTGTTTGCCAAGCGTGGGGAATAACTGCTGAAGTAAGAGCCCCCATTCACTTAAAGAGCTGCATGGCATTAATCCTTTCCCACTAGGCAGCTCTGTATGGGATGAAAGCTGTACCTGGCCAGAGGCATTCATGTCATCAGTAGAAAGTAAAACTTTAAATAAAACACTATGAAGAGTGAGTGAATTGTTTATCTTCTCTCTCAAGTGTTCCCTTAAATATCACACTGCTTACTCTCCCCCTTCTTTTCAGTAAGGCAGCCACTCTGCAGGAGAAAAATGCTATTCTCAAGCCCAAATAGTGGTATGTTGATAACAGACTTTCATATACTAGCAGGAAAAGAAAAATGGATTTAAAGCAGAGGATGTTTGGATAAGGCTAATTAATAAATCCTAGGAGGGCAGTAACTCATGAAGTGAGGCATATCTACAGCTGGCACCTTGACTGTAAGGGAAAATGTACCTATAAAAACATTAATGTCATACTAACAGCAGGAGCAGGAGGTCATAACCACTGCAGGATGCCAGGTCCAGAGGGAGAGAAATACGGCAGCGCTCAGCTGGATCCTGCAGCCTGGCATCCTCTGGGTGTGTGCAGGTTTGAAGCTGCCCTTCAGTGCTATCTTGTTATTTTCTTTTGGCTTAGGCACAATACATTTAAGATAAATACTTTCTGCCTTCACCTCTGCTACTTTCCAGCTGCTGGTGGGATAGAGGATGTGGGCAAGTCTGGACCAAAAGCTGTGATCTGGTGAGCTTGGCTCTCACAGTGGCCTTTTGCTGGGTGTTAAGGGAAGCCTCAGGCCAGCCTCAGGGTGAGACAAAATTAATTCAAAGACCTTTTCTTCTTCACTCTAGGTTCTTCATATTGCAGTTTCCCCAGATGGTAGGGTTGGGAAGGGGTTCATTTCATGATTGTTTTCACGCTCGTTTCTTTTGCCAAGTTTTCTCTAATTGCTTCCTTGTAAAGGGAAGCAATTTTTGCCTGCAGCAAAAAATCCAGATGCACTTTCTTCACTTCCCTAGGCTGTGAGTTCATACTTTCATGCAGCTATCTCTTGGTACTGCATGGTAGCCAGGCAGGAGTTTTTATTATGTATAAGTCGCCCTTCAAACAGAAGTCTCTTTGGATGTGTCAAGGCTAAGCAAGCAAAAGTATTGCTTTGGCTGACTAGCATGGATGTAAAAAATAGCAGCTTAAGCATGTAATTTGGCTTTGGACCTCCCCCCACTATTCTCCACTGGCTGAACTGACAGCAACTGATGAAATGTTGGAATCCATCCACTATTGCAACATGCTCCCATTGAAGTGTTTCTCCATGGACTGTTTTTTCTCAGCATACAAAAAAATATCTTATCAAGGTATTTGGTGGTGGGAGTGAATATATATGGAGTTTTTGCTCACATCATAAAACTCTGGAGCAGGGGGACTTGCCAAGCAGCACTGTTGGTGGCTGCAGACCTGGCTGAGTTTGCTTGCATGGCTTTGTGATGCTGGGGTGGATGAGAGTGTGGCACCAAGAGCATGGAGGAAGCCAGCAGTGCCCTAGACAACAGCTTTGTTCAATTGCTCTTTCCATGGCACAGACAATACTGTCATGGCACATGGCATCACACACCAGAAAAACATCACCAAGGATCATCGCTCCTCCTCCCCACTGCTGCTCACACCGGCACTCCTGAGCAGGGTAGAGATGTTGGGAGTGGAGCTTGCTGCTTGGAGGGCATCTTTCCCTCAGAGCAGCAGATAGAAACTTACGGACCTATTGCTATGTACAGAGAGATGGAGAGCAGCTGCTACTGCCATTTGGCAGACCACAGGCCTGTGGCAGAGAGAGGAATAGCAGCTCTGCTTCTGCTTTCATAGAATCACAGAATATTATGGGTTGGAAGGGACCTCTGGAATCCACCTCATCCTACCCTCCCTGCCAGAGCAGATTCACCTAGACCAGCCTGCACAGGATGGCATCCAGGTGGGTTTTGAATGTCTCCAGAGACAGAAATGCTCCCACCCCCCTGGGCAGCCTCTTCCAGTGCTCTGCCTCCCTCAAAGTTCTTCCTTTGAGGAACATGAAGTTCCTCCTCATTTTTCCAGGAGGAAATTCCTCCTGAAATTCCTCCTGGAATTTCCTGTGTTCAATTTTGTGCTTATTACCTCTTGTTCTGGGCACCACTGAGAAAAGGTCCATCTCCCCCACCTCAATTTGTCCGATCATAATTTAGCCCAGCCTAATTCTCGCTTCCCAGAGTCAAGATTAAAAAGCAGGGAAATCAGGAATGGCTTTTGTTTTTTGGGACCTGGCCACCACCCCATGTTGAGTAGATGGCTGGGAGTGATGACGGAGACACCTGCTCTGGGGCTAAAGCCATCATCTGTTCCAAAATAGAAATCCCCCAACCCTGCGTTGTTTTGGTGTGCCAACCAGCTGCCTCGGGTAGAGCCAGCCACCAGCATCCCTCCTGCCCCCACCTCTCTCCTGGGGCTGGTTTTTTTTACCTGGCTGGGGTGGAACCCATCAACTGGTTCGATCAGCTGCCAGGGCTCACCTCCCATCTTGCTCCACTTCTCCGCCGCTGCAAACAAGGTAAGCAGAGGGGTTACCGCTGCTGCACACGTAGCCGCCCCCCCCGAGATGTGCCCCCCTCCTACTCACAGTGCCACTGGTGTTTTTAAGCACACAACAGCTCTGCATGTAGATTATGATGATTCATATAAAGTTGTCAGACCCAATGTTGTGTACACCCTCCTCTCCTCGGGGCAGTGTTTAAGCCTTTACTACTAATTTTTTTCTTCCCCCCCCCCCCACGATATTTTATGCAAGGAAGCACTTTGAACATAAATGATTGTAAAACAATTCACTTTCCCAACTAAGATGGATGCTGTAGCAACTGAAGCTGTAAATTATTTAATACTGATTTAATACTTCTGTATTTCCCACTGTAGTTGCATCTTCAGCAGTGCTGAAGACCAAAGAGATGAAGAAAGCGATGCTTTTTTGAGAGAGATGGTAGCACAATATTAACGTGGGCTGATGTCTGCAGCAATGAACTGTCATTTTCAGTTACTTCACTTCTGAGCAGCCTTTTTCAACTTCAACAGAATAACCTTTTCAATGACATAAACACAACATTCAGTGCAAATGATGCTGTGCTGTAAGCCCCAGAGCCATTAGAGAAGTAAAAAGCTTTCTCTCTTCAAAAGGGCTGTAGAGTGATCAAACATGGGACTGGTGGAAATGGCATTAACAGACTGTAAATTCAATATTTTGTTTTATAATGACATATTAAGAATTCTTAATAGCATTATGCAGGCATCCTCTCAGAAGAAAAATGTACTCCACTCAGGCACCACAGTTCCAACACAGACTCACTGCTGTTGGTTGGACTGGAGTTATTGTGTCAAAAAGTGATGTCTGGATCCCCATACTAGCTTTGAATTCCCAGAAGGGTGATATTACCACTTTGTCTTTAGAAAACTACTTGAGATGTTTTAGTCAACATGCAAAGTAACCTTCTTGAAGACTCAGGGCTTGGAGCTTTGCTTCAAATTTGCAGTATGCTGGGCACAACACATTCCCCTTACTTTGCATCACAGGGCACACATGTAAGTGCACAGAGCAAGCTTGCCTAACATGATTGTATATGGTGAGTACAAAGCTGTGTATTGTCCTTTACTTTGGAGGGGAACAATTGCTCCAGTGCCAGAAAGAGCAGAGGAGTGTAAGATAGTAAGGTTTATATCAAGATAGGTAATTTAAGCCACTATATTTGGCCTCCAAAATTCCTGGAGCAGCTGAAGAAATGAGGTGTCCATCATCTGAGTATGTCCAGAGTTTGTCTTAAAAGTGCCTATTGCTTTGGTTAGACTAGACTAGGACTTGCTGCCATCTGTGCTGACAAAAAGCCAAAGCAAACAACCTCTATGCCCCTATTTATTGCACTGCTTCTTAAAGGAATCCCCATGTTCTTCAGCCAAAGGCAACATCGGAGCTTGAATGTCCATCTAAATCTAGAATGAATGCTAGTATACTCAAATTTGACTCCAAGAAAGCTGGGAGCTGCTTTGTGTATATATATATCTACCTAGACCAGCACAGATCAGTGTACTCATCACAGCGTGCAACCACTGCTAAATATTTGATGTCCAGAGATTTTAGGGGAGGATTTGTGCTTGCTTCAGAAAGAGACTCGAAAAGTAGGTCAGCAGACTTATCTGGCTTTTGAGCACACTCACGAACTGACAGCTTTCCTGATGGGAAGCTCAAATTGTTGGCTCTAGGGCTGTGGGAACATTTGCAGAATGTCTTTCAGCACTGATGTTTGTATGTGCATGTGTGATTTTGTTTACCTCATTTATTTAACGCAATGTAATCAAGAACAGCAAATTATATTAGATGTTTCTTTTCGTGAAAGCAAATAAATTACCTAAAGTTAGTCATTTAACTTATTAAAGTAATTTGTCTACCCAGCAGGTAGTTTGTTCCGAATCCTAATGACTTGTTAAATATTAAGTAGCTGAGGCAAAAGCCACAAAGAGACCAGGACATCCTGACACTCTGTGCTCCAGTATGGAACATGACAGCAGAGCCCAGGTCTGAGATAAAGTTTTGAACAGAAAGATTCCCTCTCCCATCCTATCTTCTTTATCTCCTCCTCTGTATGGTCTGCATGTGACCCAGCTTCCTGAATTGGGTCACATAGGATAAAATAAGTTTGTGAATTTTGATAGGATTTGGATGCAAATAATCTTTGCAATAATCTTAGGTGCTTCAGTAGCTTCTTACTTCCAAGGACAGCCAAGCACTGATAAGGAGAGCACTGAATTAAAGACGTACACTTTGAAGTATTGCCAGGATGTTTCCGCTGAGAGGGATCTGGGGACAGGTATCTGTCCCCATACCTGCAAGGACACCATCCGGTCATGGTTGTGAACCCCTTTCTGGTTCATGATTGAGGGTTTTTTGGGATTGTTTCGTTTTTTTGTTCATGTTATTATTTTTTTGTGGGTTTTTTTTTTCAGTGTGAGGTGCAGAAGGAAGTGATTTAGGTAATGTGCTTACCAAATGTCACTTAAGATCAAAGAATGATGACTTTTGTAAACTCTTCAAGTCATAAGTTATGGTAGTAAATAGGTGTTTTTCAAAGCAGTTAGTTAGGAGAGGATGGCTGTGTTATTCAGGCAGGAAAACTGGCTAAGCCATGTTCTCCTTCCTGAGGCACTGCTCATCCCACAGGAGGCAATGGGAAGCCTTGTCAGTGATAAAGTACACAACATCTGATGAAAATCACCTTCACCACTGCAGACGCACCATTTCCAGCCTAGATGAGCCCCTATAAAAGCAATGATCGAAAATAAAACCAAATCTTATGGATGGAGATGGGTTTGAGATTCCTTTTTGAAAAATTGCAGGGGAAAAGCAGGAAGCATTTTCAGTAGGGGATCATCTGTCCCTGTTGCCTTGCCATCAACACCCAAGTGTAAATGGGGAGTGTGCTGTGCACCAGACTTGTGGGTGCTGGCAGCCAGGAACAGTGGGGATGCTGTGGGCCCCAGGCTGGTGATGGGGTCTTGTCTCTGCAGAGATCCATGGTTATCCCAAGAAGAGAAGCAGGGAAGTGGAATTAGGGTCCCCCCTTAGCCCCAGCCCTGCCTGCTGGGTCACCTAAGCTGTCTATTCATGCTGCCCTTCTCCCAGCACAGAGCTAAAATATGAGGAGCACATTAGCAGCCCAGAAATTAAATAAATGCTCCATGAGAAAGACACGAAAAAAGCAACTTACTTTGTCTCAGTGGGAAATCCATGTAGAAAACATCAAAGTTGGCAAATTTTTCAGATCTTGCTATTTCTTTCAGGACATTGGAAAGTTGTAAAGCTCTCTGCAAAAATCAAGCAGTTTAGTGATGATTCAATGCTGCTCATGCTGCTTTGTGTAGATTCAGATTTTGTCACCCAGGTGTGGTCAAGGATTTGAACGATGATGTTGCCCTTTTAGCTGGGAGAAAGGAAGTGACATGGGGTTCTTCATCATGGCATAGACTTGCATGAGAACCACCAGCCTTTGGGCTACTCAGCTCACCATAAAACTGAAGATTGCACTGAAGCCTCAGCCAATGATATAAGTTTAAACCAGCATATGGTTATTTTAATGGAGACCTCTTCTAGGAGCCTCTCTATGCCTACACAAATATTCTGAATTTCTTGGCTTCAGAGGTTTCTTGATGAGTGGTAGACTGCTCATTTTCATTCCTCTTCAAGAAAACTGAAACTTTTCTACAGCAAAAAGGTTCTTCCTTCCTCTTCTCCTTCCCACTCCTGTGTTATGGGTACCAATGCTTATCTATCCAGACCAAATTCTGCCCTTACTTTCAGTAAAGTACCTCCATTGAGCATCTACCTAACTGATACATCCAGTGTGATCTCTACAGCTGCAACAGAGATCAGGATCTCCTAAATATTTAAATTGTGCAGTTTGGATAATAACATAGGCAATTAGTTTCAGACAACGGCTCAGAAAGAAGATTAATTCATACCCTGCAGACATATGAATTGTTCACGGACAGAAGTTAGGTGTGCTGTATGCTCTGTATTGTTGGCATGAATATATAAGCTGCAACCCTGCAAAGATTTAGGAATGTGCTTAATTGCCTTCTCTGGTTTAATTTTGGTTTTAATTTCACCAGGGCTTACATATGTTTCATTTTATGTTCTCTTCCTCTTGAAATTAAAGCTGTATTTTTGTTTAGCGAATGGAAACATTAATACACCTACACGGAGAGATGACATCTTTGATGATATTTGGTTACTGGCTCTGTTACATGGCTGCAGAGGGTTGCTGGGATTAAAAATCGGTTTGTACAGTGGGGCAATAAGTGGCTGATACCGTGTAACATTTACTTCTGCGGACAGATTTTTAGGGTGAGTTTTAAGACTCTGTTCTGTCTATTCCCATTCCTGCACTGAACCTGGATGCTCCTTGGTCACGCCATCTGGTGATTAAGTCCACAGAAATGTGTCTGAGGAAGATTAGCACAAATCCCAAATGAAGACAGAGCAAGGCTCTAGCTCTGGGGCCCTACTCCTGCTGCCAGTGAAATCTACACAGTTGGCTTTTCATTCTCACAGCTACTCTTAGCACAAGCTTTTTCTTTTTTGTCAGGTATGTTTTCTCCTTAAAGAACATGAACTTGAAGTTTTGTCTTGGGGAGACCGCATCCCTTGAGACTAAATGTGGGCAGCTGAGAGGCTGGAAAAGGAATAATTTACGAATCCCTCTATTAACCATGCTGTCTCCCAGAGCCTAAGAGGCATTTGAAAGGATGGCTATAGATGTTGCTGCACCTTTTCCCCACCTTCAAAAGAAAAAAGAGTGCTGACACTGACTTTAAGAGATGAGGCTTATCTCCTCAAACACAGGGACAAACTGGAAGAATGTCTCTGCCAGAGGGCAGTCTCATCGCAGCCTCGTTGGGACTTACCTCTGAGGTCAAGTTCCTGAGGGTCTCGTTGGGGGTCAGCCAGCCACTGCAGGGGCTCACCTGGGCAGGCATGGGGAGCAGGGCTTTAGCAGTGGGCCGAGAGGAAAAGGGGGGGCTCATAAGATACAGTCAGAGACCTTACCTGCAGGCAGTCAAGGAAAGAGTAGAGCTGACTGTACGTGACATCCCTGTTCAGCTGCCCTGCAAAGCACAGAAAGGGAAACTTCATGCGCTTGATAGCCAAGTGTAAATTCATTTTGCAGGTCTCTGTGTTGCCATGCATTAGACCCCTCAGCGGTGAGAGACACCCTGGGACCCCCAACCTCCCCCTGCAATTTACCCTCCCATCACCAGAGCAGGGATGGAGCAGAGGTGGCACTGATGCATCCTTCCTGCTAAGGCACCTGCATCCCTACAGCACCCAGAGCCACTTTCCTTTCTCCCACATCCCTCTCCACCCCTTCACAGGTGATTTGTGTGACACGTGGACTTAGTCATCACAGCCTGTGCCAATCTCCTGGGTGCGTGACTGATATTTTATCCATCACTGTGTGTCTCACCCTCCAAATAAATGAAGGGGCTGCAAAGTCAAAAGGAAGATTGGAGGTGCTGTATATACTCTGAGCTTCACATTTACCTTGGAGAGGTTAGCCTTAAAAGGGGGGTGCAATGTTTGCTGTCACAGAGGGAAGTGGGTATGGGGGAGCAAATTCAAACACCAAATCAAACACCCAGCTGACATTCCCTAAAATGCACTGTGCTACATAGTAACTGGGTTTACTGAAAAAATTACCCACTTTCTCAACCTTTTTTCTTCTTTGGTATCTACAACCAAGATGGAAATGAAAAGGCCAGTCAGTTCTCTGAGTGTGTAGCTCATTGATAACCCTGTCAGGCTTTGTTATTTTTGAAGTGCTGAAATGTGATTTTTTATTTTTTTTTTAATTTGGAGAACTGCAAAGTATGATCTCCCCCCAAGTGAAATGGGCTCCTCAGGTTGCTTTGCAGTGACTCTGTTACAGACACTATTCGTGGCTATCTCACAGCTGCCCATCACCCAACAGGAGTATCAGTTGCCTGAGGAGCAAAAGATGGAGGGCTGAAAGATCTAGTGTCACTTCTGGATATTGAGGATGGTCCCAGATCCATGAAACCTGAAAGCATCAGGCCCTGGGATGGGCTGTCAAGGGGACCAGGGATTCAGCAGAAAGGCAGACTGATGTCTGGTTGCATCTTAGTGAGGAAACCTGCTTGGGACCTCTCAGAGGATCTGTCAGAATTGCTCTCTTGCTCTCTCTCTTGGTCCAAGGCAAATCAGCCCCCATGAAAAACTTCCAGCTGGTTCCACAGCTTATTGGTCCTGACTTGACTTGTGCCAAACTATTCCACAGAGGAACAGTCCCTGTGATAAACATGCACTCAAAGGAAGAAACGTATTTATGTCACTAAACCCAATTATCAACGTTATCAATTATGTTCACTAAATAAAATTATCAAAGATACCTCCTACCCTGAAAGGGAAAGGTGTTTTTTTGTTTTGGTTTGTTTTTTTGTTTGCTTTATTTTGTTTTTGTTTTTCTTATTATTTTTTTTCCTTTTGTTTCTGCATTCACTTGGTAGTAGTATAGCGCTTATTAGAAAATAAGGTAACAAGGTATCAGGAACAGAAACAGAGAACTCAGACTTCCTGAGAAGAGAATATTACTTTTGAGGGGTAAAATAACCCATAGTAGATAATGCAGAAGCTGTGGGGTCACTGGCAGTGACTGGGGAACTCTAGGGAAGCCAAAGCTCTGCCGAAAGCTCTGGCACCCAGTGGTTGCCAAAATGATCTGAAGATGTAATCTACTGTATCTACCATTTAATGATGTGATTAGCTTCTCTCTCACTTGTTCAGATGAAAGAGACCTTCCTGGACCCAAATAAAAAGAAGAACATGCTTTTGGTCTAAAATGTGACAGCAGAATGGTCCTGATGGTTCCTTATATATACACGTGACCAGAGAACAAGAGACTTCTATAATTTCGTATGTCTTGGGTACCTCCATGAAATACTTCACCTTCTTTACCCACAGCAGGGTTGTATGAATTTGTAGAGAAGGGATTCATGAGCCAGCTTCCAAGGCTGCTCACCCCACAGCCTCCCACATCCACAGGGAAATGTCACATGTCACTGCATGTGAGTACGTTCCCTGGTGATGATGTTCCTTCTTGTTTTTTTGGCACAGGCTGAAGCCAAGGAGCAAGTGGTCTGTTGATGGCCAGACATAAGGTTTAATGCATGCTCTAGGATGACAAATTCCCAAAGGCAGCCTCCAAATCTCTAAACATACTGCCTCAAAACACCTTATGGCAACTGCCATGAGGAGCACCCCAAAACATGACTGCAGGGGTGTAAGGTTTCAATCATTACACCTGTTGGTAGGGTAAGAGGTGGCAAGCACTCAATGCTTGCAGAAAAATTATTTCTCTGACATCTAACCAGTCTGTTGCAACCCCTTGACTTAGATTTTTTTCCTGGCCCACATCCAGTTTTAGCAAGGAAACCAATAGTCTGTGAATGGAGGTGTTCACAACTAGGATGATGTGCAGGCAGGCCGGCCACAATTTTGGGCCAAGGCTGAGGCAGGAAAGCTTGTTTTCATGTCCATAGTATACATTGAGACACATTTGGAGCTGAGAGGGTCTGGTTTGGGTTGGGGACCAAACAGGATAGCAATCTGGCTTCCATCTGCCCTGTCCTGCACTGGGGATGGCTCTTCTACTTCTACTGAAAAGCCTGTATCTGTCTCCTGTTTCTCAGAGCTTCTCCGCTCTCTCAGGTTTCCTTGCAATTGTCAATAGATTCATAAATTATTCAAGGAGAGAAGGCAACATGAGCAGGCAGATAACCAGGAGGACCCCACAACATCTCATATTTACCTAGAGGATGGTATCTGTCATGGAGGTTGTCCCAGAGAAAGCGACCATCTACCAAGCCTGTTAAAATCACGTGGCTGCCATTTGGAAGACGGGAGTCCAGGTATCGCAGAGCTTGCACCACGTTGGAGAACATTTCTTGGGGTGTAGTCATGTGTGCCAGCGTGTCACGGTTCCTGCAGAAGAAGAGGATGCCAACAGGACATTGTGGCAGGGTCCCCCCAAAGTGGAATAAAACAGTGAAATTTTCTTTGCTGTTTTTGCGCATTAAATTAGCTAAATAAAACCATAAAATGATGCTGTGTGTTTTAAGCCCTCACTGTTATCATGAAAATCAGCAGTGATACAGAAACCTCCTTCAGTGTAACCCTTCTTCCTGCTAAAAACACATGGATGCACCCCATTTTTATAGGGTGGCCTCCTATTGTGAGTTAAACCTGGTGGGCAGCTAAGCATCACACAGCCCCTTGCTCACTTTCTCCCCGCACCCAGTGAGACGAATAAAAGCAAAGAATAAAAGCAAAAAACCCAGGGGTCAAGATTAGGAAAAAAAAAAAGTTGTTCAATAAGCAAAGGAGAAGTATAAGAAGAAAGCAAGCAAGCAAAAGAAGTGATGAAAAGACAATCACTTGACACCTTCCATGGGCAAACTAATGCCCAGCCACCTCCTAAGTCAAAGATGGCTGAACCCCTCTAAAATCCCCTCTTCTCCCTTCTTGTTTCTGAGCGTGATGTTACATGGTATGGACTATCCTTCTGGTCATTTTGGGTCATCTGCATGGTTGTGACCCCTCCCAGCCTCTTTTGTACCCTCAGTCTATCCAACGGGGAGAACAGAGTGAAAAACAGAGAAGGCCCCAACACTGTTCAAGCACTGCTCAGTAACAGCTAAAAGTAGTGTTAGTTACCAATCTGAATTACAGCACCATGAGAACTGCTGTGAAGGAAATTAACTCCATCCTAGCCAGGCCAGCATACTTCCTTAAAATAAAATTAAAAAACAACAAACAACCCAACATTTGTGCTCTTGCTGGCTTTATTTTATAGTTTGCAAATGACTTAGTCTTTATTTACACTCCAGAGAGGCAAATCAGAGCCATGAAGCAGACTACAACCACATTGGCTTCCCATGGTGTTAAAAATCCCTTTTAAAACTACTCCACTAACCACATTGGCGCCTTGCTCTTTGTAACTGTTGCGGAGCATCTTAAGCCACTTGATATAAACCCAGGAACTTGCCCAGCTGTAATCCTTAAAGGTCCATGCTGCTTTTGGTGACTGCAAAGACACTGGTCTTCATCTGCTTATCAAAATCCAGTCTGTGACTGACAGTCAACTGATATAACATCTGCCACAAGTTCCAGCAGAAAAAGGATCCATGACCTTAGGGGGATGTAAGGTGCTGCTGCACCTGGTTAAAAGCCTCCAGGGTTCAGCTCTGAACAGGGGGAAATTGTGATTTCCCCCTCTTCTCCCACAACTTGAGGGTTTGGGATGCCCTACAGATGGGTAAAGGGAGGGCTTCTTTTCCATAGGTTGCTGCAGGTAGCTTATATTCAACATTCTCTTTGATTATGCCAGATAGTAATATCTAAGGTAGCTTTGTTTCTCATGTGTTGTGTATCTCTTACTACAGCTCTGTAGGAAGGCAGAAGAGTAGTGAGTGGTCTGGACAAACATAGGAGGCTTGAGTGAGGAGGTATTTAAAATAAAATGGTCTTCAGAAATGTTCAGTAGGTGATGGGAGCTGTCCCAGTGTCCCACGTGGACTGAAGACCCACGTTTTGTGGCTCACTGGCAGGCCTGAGCTTCTTCAAGCCAGTCCTGGGCTCAGGTTTATCCTTCTTGCCTTGGATTTAGCAGTAAATGCCACAGAGAGGGAAAAAATAAAATCATGAAGTTGAAATAAATTTCAACTTATGTAAGAAAAACAAACAAGAAAAAACACCCCAGGCTGCCTAGAAAACACTGCTCTAGTTTTATTATTAAAACAATTACTTTATTACAGAAAAAGTGTTTACCCACTGTCCCCCTGAGAGCTGTTGCCACTTTCTCAGGGTGCACGGGTCTAGTACAGGGTGTCTGAGCAAGTGTGTGTCCCTGAGGAAGCTGTCTCATTCTGGTAAGAGAGGATCCACAGGTCTCTGGCACAGGGGAGACCCCAGCTCCAGCAACATCTGGGAGGCTGAGTAGGCCAGCTCTGGGGGAAAGCCTCCGGTTGTCTGGAGATGTCCCATGAGCAAAGAAAGAGTCAGTGGGATGGAAAGAAAGACACCATGGCAGGCTTCCATGAAACACAGGCAGCTTCAGGGTCCCCTAGGGGCACAGGGAGCAGAGCACATAAATCCATAAGTTGCTTTTTTTGAAATGGGAAAGCCAATAGAGACGTGCTTGCAACATAAACTCTTAAAAGAACACCAAAAATAGCAGCAAGGGCACCATAGTTGGGGTTTGGAGCACATCAATGTGTGTGGCTGTGCATGGCATGGACCATGCACCTTGGGAAGCAGCCTCTAGGAGCAGCTTTGGTCCTGCCTTGGTGGTACAGCTCAGCTAGACCAAGGCTTTCAGACAGAAAGCCTCAGCACCCACTGAGGAGCTGATCTTGTTGCTCGAGAAGAAAGACAAGGGATGTCCTTCCAAGTAGTGCTTAAGGTTGCACTAATTTCCATCCTCATTGTTGTAGCAGTTCCCGCATTTACTTCTTGTGGGCTTGTAGGGAGGCAATCAGCTGAGCAGCCAGGAGGCTCCATCCTTGCTCTATCCTGCTTGCAGTGGAATTAGGTAGAATTTCTTGTCAGTGCACATGGTAGGAGCAAGAGCTTTCAAAATCATTGTTGTTCTATCTCAAGGCATTAGAAATGTTTGTACTCAGGGGATGGGGGGTGTGTGTGTGTGTGCTGAGCCCCATGCAGGTGGACTTCATTCTCTAGCAAGGATTTGGGATTCTACAGTGCTCTGTGTTTTGGACACAAAATAACAGATGAGTTCTCTGGGCCCAGAGATTTATCTGAATGCAGTATATGCTGCTGAAGCATTTGAGACTTTCTGATTAGGGACATCTGAAAAACAGTGTTAAGATTTAGGATTATCCTTGTGACAGCCACCCAAGCAAGGTACTTTTGAGATAAGCCTGTGGTTTTGCCCACAGATTACTTCATTTTGCCTGCAGGTGTTGCAGCACTTGATTTCAAAATACTGCTCTGATGTAAGAACTCTACCACAAGCAAACATGTCAGTGTGAGCTGAAATTAATATGACATTCATGATTTCACTTTCTCTCGTCTTTCTCTGATGAAATAATGCAGATATTTTGTCACATTTCTCCACATTTCCTTTCTGTGCCAGCCTATGAAATTAAAACTGAGCGAGATGCAAGCCATCTTCTAGACATGTTCATTTTTGGCTATGTCATAAAGACTTCAAAGTGCTTGGGTGAGCATGGGGGCCATTGTGGTCCCCTCACACAGTTGCCCTGGTAGGCAGCAGCCAGTGATACACCCTGTCCTCCGGGGACCCCAGGAAACTGGCCATGGCTCGTTGTGTCAGAACCCAGCAAGGGGATGTCAGACTCAGGATTCATGCTGTATTGGATGTGGGTATATTAGGGAGTGCACCCTGTCCTCCTACAATACACAAAACCACAGTAATATCCATGGATGTGCACACAGCTCCTGGGTGTCCTAACACACCTGAGCACAAGCTCAAACATGCCACGTGCACGTACATGGAGAGCTGGATCCATGGCAGGGGTTCAGCTCCAGCTGGCTGCAGGGGACTGATATGCCCAGACACGAGGGCTAGAGGTGTTGCACACTCACATACCACTTTTAAGTCTGGAGGGGTGCAGCAGTGCTTTGGTAATGGTAGCTTTACCATAAGGGAGTGTTATGCTCTTGCTGGTGGCACTTTGTACAAGTTCCCTTCCTGGTGGCTGCCTGCTCACCCCTCTTTGTGGCTGTCACCTTTCTCCTTCCTGCAGATGCCATAACTGCAAAGCCAGGACAGAGAGGCCAGAGAAACTGTGACTTAGTCCAAATGCAACAAATAGGTGTAATAACTGTACAGCAATTGAGAGTACTGGTGCTCATTATTTTCTTGTCTGATTTTTTTTTTTTCTTTTGTTCCAGGTCTGTGTGTCCCACATTGTGTCCCACATTTACACCTCAGTGGATTGAGAGATACCATTGCCATCTGTCTTTATTTTTCTAACCCCCCTGTTTGGACACCACAGTGTGGAGACTACTGGGAACATGTAACACAGGCTGCCAATTTCATTATCTTTCTCCTCTACAAACATCCATATTATTCATTGCCCTGCTCTTTGCATGGGATGAAATACTGGCAGTTTAACAATGCTTTGACCAGAAGCTGTGTCCCCAGAGTGCTCAGCACACTGCTGTCTTTTGGAGGTAAAATACAGGATAAGGCCACAAAGGCTCTATTACTGCAGTTTAAAGCTGTCCTTGAAGAGGTTTTCATTTGTCAAGCTCTGGGTCTGAAGTCAAGACCATCAGATACTCTGCATCCTCTGTAACCTCTGTGGGTACATCAGAGCCAGGGCAGCTACACACAGTGACAGGACACTGAAAAAATCTCTCTCTGCTATACAGCCCACTCGATGGAAACAGCATGCTGCTGCAGAAGCTGCAGCATCTTTCCTTGATGGAGTCACAGGGATCACTGCAGCCTGATAGCCTCTTCTGATGCTGCAAATGATTTGGAAGAAAACAGACAGTAGAGAGAATTTGAGCAGACAAAAGCATTTTTGCCAAGTAATGGATGCTGGGATAAAAAGCCAGCAGAGTTCCAAGTAATAAATAGTGTTTTGGAACATAAAAGTGGGCAAGGCAAGGCCAAAATGGTTCAAATTTGTGGAAAGTTTCTTTTTACTTCAGGCAAGGATAGAAAACAGTGTTAGAAGAAAGGGAAGTTAGCAGAAGGAGGAATAAACAAAGGAAAAAGAATTGCTTTTAGAATAGCCAGCAAAACAGCAGAATTGAAATATGTACACAAGAGAGCCTGGGCCAAGCCTGGGAGAAGACACCCCTGAAGTCTCTGTGACCTGTAGCCATGGACTGCAACCAAGGGACTATTTGGGGCATGGGGGATGGAGGCAGTTGTAATGATACCTCCATGAGCTTCTCAATAAACAGATGCCTAGAACAGTCTTGTCAGCAATAGCAGGCAATGTGTGACTGCCTTTCCCACTCAGCCAAAGGCAGGTAGTGTAACTTTTGAGGATTTGTGCATCTGTCCTGTAACAGGATGGTGATGCTAAGGCCAGATTTGGCAGATGTGTAGAGAGGAGTAGACAGTGCTGAAGTACCAGAGGGAGATGCCAAGGCTTGCTCATGGGAGCTTATTTCCTAATGCTGCCTGCACATAGCCAGGCAGATGGTGGTGCCAGGGAAGGACCTGTAAAGGTGGCCCTTGTGGTCCCACTTCTGCCCCAGCTGAAGGCTCCCAGGAGCTGTATTTGCAGGGAAAGCCTCTTCTGGCCCTTGGCCATCCCGTATGGAGCACAATACTCAATGTGGAAAGTTTCAGCCCAAGCACTTGCTGTTTTAGGATACTATAACCAGGATCATTTAATGGCAAAGTGACAGCCTACTAGTAGCTCCAACTTCATGATGCAGCCTGCAGGTAAGACTTTTCAAAAGCTTCAGAAGGGGGCTTAGCTGAGTCTGTGTCATTTATTAAAATGAGTGTTTTGAAAGTCTCTGCGTACCAGATTTATTTCTTCCACTTAAAAGAAGACCTGAAGATTCATGATGGTGAAAATAAAACTACACTCACAACAGCACTTGGACTGCCTGCAAAAGCAAAACTGTGCCACGGATGTGCTGTGTACTGGCCTGGTGGCAAAATGTCTCCTGCCTTCTCAGTAGCAGGAGGAAGGGAAGCATCCAACCTGTGACCTCTTGGCATCCCTGCAAGCATTGCTAATGGATAATACTAGAACTATTAGTTTTGAAAGCTCCAGTTCATCTGCCTGCTGAGCTTATGACGTGAGTGAAGCCAGAAAGACAAAACACTTCACCAAGAGAGCACAGCAAAGACTGCAGGCAGCATGCAGCAGAGGAAGGGTGAAAATAGACCTCGACAGGGGACTACATTGTTGTTCTTCAGAAAAGGTAAACCAGTCATGCTCTACCTCCTGACAGGAGGTGACACGCTGAGTATGATGGATATACAAGCTTTTAAACTCTTTTTCCCCCTCCTGTTGTTGCTATGCTTAATTTGATCTGCTAAACTAGAAATATTCTGCTTCAGACATGCCATTTTATCACTGGTTTGTGAAAGAAAAAAAGACCAGCTCCAAATGAGGATTGGTAGGTGGCTATGACAAACACAGGTAAGGCAACAACATTTTTTTTTCAGAAGAAAAATAAGAAAGAAGCACAGACCAAAGCAAAGAAAAAATGTCATCACAGGGAAGCATAAAGCAATGAGATCTAAATGCCCAAGCAGCCAGCATTACTCTAAAGAAGTAAAATTTATGCTGCTTTAATAGTTAATTCAGTTTACTCCTTACCCATTGCAGACATCATTCCCAATCGTAGCATAGATAACTATGGCTGGATTATCCAACAGCTGATTTCTGGCCAAGCTAGAAAGATAAACATGCAGCTATATAAATGGGGAAATACATTAGTGTCTGAATCACATATCATGCTTGTATGAGATCACATTTGGAAGTAGCCTGTTTAGATTTGGTCAGTGCTCAGGTGACAACACTTCGAGGTTTGGGAGAGAGGTTTTTGGTTGTTTTTTCAGTTGGTTGGTTTTTTTGTGAATTTTAAAATTATTTCCCCCCCCACTATACTTTTATATTTCAGTAAGGTTTCTTAAATATAGATTTATTTTTTTTAAACTTCTCCCTTTTGCCCCTCGTGGACTTGTCTTTTTCCCTGATTTTCCTGATTTTTCTGTTATCTTCTTTGTGTTATTCAGAAACTAAACCAGATAGTTTAATTTCAGAGGGAAGACATAAAACAAGACAAGAAACTTTTAATCAGAGATGGGAGATGAAGACTATGTTTGACTGACAACTAAGTTTATGTGTAGGACTGGGCTCAAGATCAAACCTGGATATGATTTGAAGTTCAGTGCTAGACTCAAGCAAGGACTCAATTACTTTTTGTGGATGAGAGAACAATAAATCATTTAGTATGTCAACTATATCAGCATCAAGCTAACTAAACCAAACCCAACTTGCCCCACAGCCTACCGAAATTGCCACTTCCCACTGCCTAGTTGCTACTCAACCATATCCATATGGAGATAACACAGTGGACCTCCCCATATCTATCTACATTCCTACAAATCAGGAGCAACACAGTTAAGGGGACACAAAGCACGGGTTTAGGGAAAAGCTTAGTCTTTTCCCTAAAACCACTGGAAATACTCTGTTGGCTTAACTGGGCCAAGATCAAGGCCCTGGAGATTGTAACATCCACAGCTTAAAACAGTTTTTCTTCTGCTGATGAACTGCCAGCACTGCAGAACACAGTGGCCAAGGGAAGCCACTTGTTAGGACATTGTGGCTATTACATTCCTTACAATGCTTTGCTTGCTGCTTTCAAAAAAGTATAATATCAGCTCTTCTGTATCCCTAGTAAGAATCTGAATGCCATTAAACACTCACCTTTTTATTAAATAGAGGAGGTTTCCTGAAGAACCACCTGATCACATGCAGTGGGAATAAGAGAAATATTTCAATATCATTATAGTGGCACAAAAAAAATGAAGTGCAAAACTCACCCTCACTGCATATTTCCAAGAATGTAAAAGCACTAAAAATAAAAATAGAATAAGAAATCATCTCTTTAAACCTTTTGGGTGCTGTATGAGGAAGCAAAGATGTATCCAGGTTATTTCTGCTCTTACCTGAGGCCCACACTTCAGACTGCTAGGTTGTTTGGATCTGGTTTTTAATACAGATCTGGCAGCTTCTTTCCATCTGTTGAACATAGTAGTCTCTTGTATACCAGCCAACCTGACTTGTCAACAGTTGATCTACTTTTAACTTTCCCTATAAATTTCAAAGGGAACTGTTCTCACTCTTCTGAGAGAGTGAGCGTCTCACAGCTATACCACGCTGGGACTCATTCATGTCCTAAACACAGTCACCCAGTGCCATTTTTGACATCCTAGAGTATCCATGAAACCTGCAGCAGGGCTGGAAGATACAATGCAGGATGCCTGAGAGATGGTACACTTCTGGAGAGGCAGCTGGAGGTGGGAAAGATACCATAAAACATCTTAAAGACCACTAGACACCTATATCTGTGTGTCTGCATTGCTTTCCCCATGAGTGTCAGACTTATAAAAAATAGCATTAGGCCAGCTGCACCCCTCCTGACAGGCTCTGCATTTCAATGGCAATTAGCCCAAATGCTTGGATGCAAATCTTCCCTCCTCCAGGAAAAGAGCTAGCTGCACCTAGGCATCTGTGAGCATCTTTAATCTTTCATTTATGTCTTGAATGAGAAAAGCATTCCCAATTAGGAAAACTTTTCTGCATAAAACCTATTAGTGGGTTTTTAAAAGTTATGAATATACATCCCATGTATCTACAGAACACAAATCAAACTCCATCACCTACAGTGCAAAACTGATGGCAAATGAGGAGCCTAAAAAACTACATGCTTTGTTCAGGATTGGACTGTGACTGCAAAAAATCTCATCCTACACCAAAGTACAGGCAATCTTCAGAGAAGCAGGACCTACAGGCTGTACTTGCTTTTATTTTGAAGTAATTTCACTCCTCTTTTTTTGCTCCTTGTCCTCTTGTATTACACTCCCTCTATTCTTCACTCAGCTCTTCCCTGGCCTCTTTCTTCTCCTCTTTTCTGCATTGTGCCTCTGAAGCTTGCTTTGAGGAGAAAATCCTGTCCTCCCTGCAGCTCTTGGAGGAAAACTTGTGGACAGAACATCATTAAATCCCTGCTGGATTGGTACAGGGGAAAGATCTAACAGATAAACCCCTAAGGCAGCAATAATACGCTTTGTATTTTAATAGTGGTGCCTTTGTTATTACTGCTCACAGGGAGACCAACCGCATATATCAAGGAAACCTTTATGTTTTAAATAATCCAGTTCTTCCAAGACAAAATGAACATATCTATCTGCTGCTTCTCTCCTGAGAGTTGGTGGTCCATTAAAAATCCAGACTTTCTGTTGAGAAGCTCTTTTCAGCAGAATAAGAGCCTCACAAAATCCTTAGAAAATATGGCTTGGAAAACAACTACCACCAGTTGATTTTATTTCTTTTTTTCTGTTTAATAATTTCTGTTCTCTCATCTAGAGTGCAATATACCCCTCTGTTAAACTGTTCTGCTGCATGGCTCCCCAGTCTGGGGCTGCAGTTCTAGCACAAAAAAACTACTTGGATTTCTAGAAATTAAAAATGTATTTATAAAAAAGTAAGAGGTTGTTATTAGGTATGAATTATCCCCACAAGTGTAGGTAGTTATAAGCAGCTCCAAGTAAAGCATTAGCATAGTTACAAATCAAGTAAAAAAAACCAAGAAAATGAAGGTTTTTTTTTGAAGAGAAGTTTTCCTGGGTAAGTTGAATGTTAAAGAAATTTTTTTGTATACAGGAAGCAACCTGTGATGAAAATATTCAAGGGAGAGAAAGAGGCACGAAAGAACAGCTACCCGTACACTGCTGGATGTCCTGACAGCTATTCCTGTATCTCTTCTTCTACTTTCTGTTTTTTTTTCCAAATGTTTTCAGTCTGGTGGGGTTTTATAGTTTTGGTTGTGGAATGAGGATTAGGTTTGCATCTGGTTGTGAGCAATCTCAAATTTCATAAACTTTTGAATACCTGAGCTGCATTTCTTGACTTTCTTGCTCTACAGCTTGGGTGGCTGATAAGGAGCATCAGTAACATGAAGAGAAAAAGCCTGGGCTCAGATATCACCAAAAGTGCTTTGAGGCTGAGAAAGGCTTACCGTCTTCTAAGCATTTGCTCCCCTATGCTGTAAAAGCAATTGGAAATGTAACAGTGCAAAGATAAAAGCTTCTAGTTTTCCACAGATGAACTCCAGGTAGACTTCTTCTTCAGAAGAAAAAAAATTATTCCTTTTTAACTGGTTTTCATAATTATCTAAATTCTGAGGGTATTCAGTTTCTTTGTGTTTAACTAAATTTTTTTTTGGATATTCATAGAATCATAGAATTTTCAGGGTTGGAAGGGACTTTTAAGATCATCCCGTTCCAACCCCCCTGCCATGGGCAGGGACACCTCCCATTAGATTAGGTTGCTCAGAGCCCTCTCCAGCCTGGTCTTAAAAACTTCCAGGGATGGGGCTTCCACCCCCTCTCTGGGCAACCTGTTCCAGTGTCTTACCACCCTCATGGTGAAGAACTTTTTCCTAATATCCAATCTAAATCTACCCTCCTCTAGTTTGTATCCATTCCCCCTAGTTCTATCACTACCCGACATCCTAAAAAGTTCATCTCCAGCTTTCTTGTAGCCCCCTTGAGATACTGAAAGGCTACAATAAGGTCTCCTAGGAGCCTTCTCCTCTCCAGACTGAATAACCCCAACTCTCTCATTCTGTCTTCACAGGAGAGCTGCCCCAGCCCTCTGATCATCCTCCTGGCCCTTCTCTGGACACGCTCCAGCACATCCATGTCCCTCCTGTAATAGGGGCTTCAGAATTAGATGCAGTGCTCCAGGTGGGGTCTCACAAGAGCAGAGTAGAAAAAATTTCAACCTTTTTACTTCTAAATTATATTTTTTGGGGGGGTGGGGAAATGTGATTTGAAATTAAATTGAGGGGGCACCCCCCCCGTCTGAAGGAGGAGGAGGGGGTAGACCAGATGATTTTACTATCAGGATGCTTCTATCAAAGTGAGGGATCTTCAACAAGTGCTAGAGAACATTTAGAAGAGCTTTCTAACTCCAAGCCTGAACTTTCATGCCTGGTCCTCACAGCTGGGGATTTCACTCATCCAATCAAAAAACCAGAAATAGCACATGGCCTACAAACCTGTGAGAAGCTGCTAGAAAGCAAAACAGCAAAATCATGTTGAAAACAGTGAACCAATGAGAATTATCTGCAGAAAACTGTTTAGCAAGCCCCTTCAGTGGGAAACATTGATTCCAACTGTGAGCTGTTGTACAACTACAAGTCACGATGTCAGATAACAGATTTGTTAAAAATTATTATTAACCTGTATCTCATATACCAAGCCTCTTGTGGGGTGGACAGTAAGCAAAGGTGGTAATCCAAAATAAAGATCAACCACCATCTCCACCGTCTCAGGGAAAAATGTAAATTTTTAAGAGAGGGAAGGCAGAAATCCTGCCAGCACGGGCATTGAGGAAGCTTTCCTCCAGGGTGAAGAAGATACATGCCCCAAGAAGGACAGTGGGGGAAAGTCCCTCTGTGCTCAGCTCTGACACAGTGCTGGTGCTTCCACAGGAGGCTCGATGCTCTTGGTGCCCACCTTGGTTTGCCATCCCTGGGCTCTGGCTTTCAGCTGAACACCTATCTCACCAGACCTACACCCCCAGCATCACTTCCTCTGAGTTCATTTATATACAACGGCAAAGCATCATTTCCAGAGGGAAGGTTAAGCATTCCCAAGTGAGGCTAGGTCAGGCTGTCAGGTTTTGCTTTCCTGTCATGGGGAGCGAACATTTAAATCCCCCCATTGGGGAAAATATTATTGTAAATGGGCCAACAGATGCGAACTGTTACAACGAGGTGTCAGTGTGACGATCAGGAAAAGATGCAGAGGGAAGATATACTGGGATTTTTCAACCATTTGTAATTTTCCCTCTTATTAAATTCCCTTCTCAATATTCTACAGAGACTTTTGCCCTGACAGCGGCTCAACTCCTTTTATATCCTGCAGTTGTCTGGAGTGCAAGTGTTAAGGAGATACATGGAGAGAAGAAGGAATGATGCATGTAGTGAGAGATTTATTTTTTTTAAGTCTGTGAGAGCAGTGAGAAAAAGGAAGAGTAGAAAGTACGACCCCCTTTAATGTACAGAGAGCAGAAGATGGCAATAGAGTCAGGTACTGAGGTGAACTGGGTACAAATGAGAAAAACCATTGACAACATCTACTTTGATCATTTTTTTTTTCCATTCTTGCACCAGAAAGCATACTGCAATATGGAAGCCACCAACTCTATTGCTCTTCAACAGCCAGATGAGAAAGTCAGAAGCACCTGACTAATGACACCAAACACTGAAAAACACTTCTGCAGAAGACCCAAAGGCTCAGAAATACCCTGTGTGCCACAGGTTAGAGGAAGGCATACAGGAGGGATTGCCAGTGGCATAAATGTTGGCACCAGAAGACGATTCTTTAGGCAAAAATGTCCACCAAAGCCTGGAAGTGATCCTTGTGTCACACTACCTGTCTGGACAACCTTTTCTGCCCAGTAAGGTCTAGGTTTGTCAGGGCTGTGAGGCAGACCCTTTCTGATCCTCAATCTGTCAGGAAATCCCAAGCATTTAACAAATTACTAGACTGCACCAGGGGCAGCAGTGCTCCTCACTTGTGGCCAAAATAACTTGTCTGTCATAGAGGAAAAGCATCTCATAAAGCCAAATTATCTACATGAGGAGAATATTTTTTCCTGAGCTTCTGCAGCCAGCTTTCTGAAACATGAATATTAATTAAATACAATAGACACACAATGTGATAATCAGAGAATAATCAAATATCTTTAAAACCTGATGTTTTAAAACCATCATCTAATCCAACACACAAAAGCTAACATCAGAAACCTTAATTTCCAAGGGGGTTTAGTGTCATCTCTTTGTAAAACCCCTTTGACAAGTTTTATCAGACTGTGTTGAAATAACTTAGGTTTCTTTTTTACCTCCACTCCTCCATTTTGAGGGCTATTCTAGGTTTTCATTCCTTGATAGTGACTTCTTTTAAAAAATTTCCCCTCCAGAGGCAGGATTAATGACAAGTCATGTTCTTGTACCAGAACTATCTTTCAGTTTAAACCATTCTTCCTACTCTATTATGTTTATGCCTCAAAAGGACTCAGAACTCTAATCCCCTTTGATTTTTGTTTTGCTCAGTTGCCAAGGTGTCTTAACGTCCCTTAAAGACTCTCTATTGCCCTAATCTTCCCCAGAGCCTTTCTCTGTATCTCTGTATCACCAAAGTCAGTCCTCTGTGGGCAAAGGGGACCAGTTCCCAAGGTCTCATCAGTGGCTTACATGAGGAAGGAAGTCTCTAAATAAAATGATGTGCTGGATGCTTCTTGCAGCCTTTTAGCAGCTCTATCCTACACTCCCAGCTGTTCCTTGAAATTCCCCTTTTCACTCCAATGCCTCTCTCTATTCCCCACCCCTGGCTGATGAGCCACCATCTTGTCAGAAGTTCTGGCATCCATGTCTTGTACAATTCTATTTGCTGTCACTGCGATTCCCAAGCTCATCTAAATTGTGTCTGTATAAGGATGTGGGACACTTCAGAGTAGTTAATACTTTGCAATTTTGCATCATACACAGATAACACCAAGCCCACACCTTGGTCTGCTCTACAGTCACCACTCCAAGTGCGAAGTAGCACAAGCTGCAGGAGAAATGCATGAGGAACACCCTCCCCTGCTCTCCCCTGCTTAGATGGTTCTCTGTGCACCTCTTACTTCTTGTGCACCCACCTTCAAATAAAATAAGCATAAACAACAAACAATAAAATAAACATTTCCCATGAGGTACCATGCAAGGCATTTTCCTTAATTCTACCTAGATTAGGTCTGATGCATACACACTTGCCAACGCAGGATATTAGTTCATAGAATTGATATTGATCCAGCCACACAAAATGAATTAATTAATTTTAATTCACTTGTAATGTCCTTGATTACTCCTTTCAAGTCTGTTCTAGGGTATGTGAAGATGCTTGCACCATTGACCTCCCCCCATATTGCAAGAGAAATAACATTTGCTGCTCTCCAGCTCCAAAGGATGTCATAGGACATCATGGACACCCCTGCTTTGAGACTGGCCACTGGTTTGCTCCCCCTCTGCCTGCTGGTGTGGCAGCTCTGTGAGGCCCCTGTGCTTATGCGGGGTGCAGTGTAGGGTCCTCCTAGCATCCATGGCAGAAATACAGAGCAGGGGTGTTTGAGCAAGCAAGGACCATGCCACAACCTCCAGAGGAGTTGATGAGGGGTAGACCTTGGTAGCTCCATCACTGCCAGCAATATCCCTATAAATCTCCTCTTTTGGCTATGGCCAAATAATCACCCCTTATATTTACAGGGAGTACACAGGTCTTTTAGTCCAATGGAAATTTTTAGTTAAGATACGGAGAAAAATTACCAACCACACACACCTCACTCAGAGCCAGAAGAAAAGACACCGAATAAAATAAGCTCTGTTCTCTACTTTTCCATAAGAAACACATGCAAGTACAAAGGGGCTTCTTCTTGCTCCTGAAAGACGTTCATTAATGCAGAATCAAGTATCAGACTAGTGTGGTTAAAAAAAAAAAAAAAAAAATTGAAAAATTAACGTACCATTTTGGGAAATGTTCTGTAAGTCTCTGTGATTACAGCGATTTCTCCTGCGTAAACGTAGATACAGAGAATCTGTCCATCCTCTGGAATAAATTCAGAAAATGCAAGCTGCTGAGCTCATGTGATATTGATTGAAACACAGCTGATATTAAAAATGAAGTCTGTTCTTGTCCCTGAACAACTCTATGCCCTGGTTATGTACACACTTGTGTTTCACCATCTCTCTTTTTTGTGGTTATAAACCCTTCTAATATCAAACAGGGTGACCTAAAATGCAGGGCAAGATATCCTCTCAGAAACTATAAATTAAGGGAGAATTTCTTTGAAATTGTTCCATCCAGAATGCTTTTATTGTGGTCTGTCAGATAAGGTGATTAAAACCTTCTTTGTTATACATCATTTACTAAAACAATCTTGTTGATTGCTCACTAATTGACTTTTCAATTGGTTGTTATGAAACAGTAAATAAAAGAGAAGAAATATTGCATGGCATTCATCTCCCAGTGCCATAAATCTTGGACACATTGATTTGAGAACAGGTTTTGCTTGATTGTGATCAGTTTTCTCCTTTACTTTGCACGGCTGAGAAAAATGAAAATGCAAATGAAAGGCTAACAGCCCAAAGCAAAGCTGATGAGAAGACCATGCTCCCAGCCATGGGGACCTGGCCATCTCTACTGGGGCTGCTGATTTTGTGTTTGAACTTAAGACACCAAAGGAATCAAATAACTTCAGTGCAATGGCTTAAGAACAACAAACTTAGAGCAATGCAGAAGGCAAGAGTACACTTTGAAACCATCAATTGAAAGTAACTATCCAACAGGATAGTTACCCAAACACATATCCAATCAGCTCCCATGCAATGGGCTACACAAGGAACTTGCAAGCTTTTTGCTTCTCCGAATAGCAGAAGAATGGGCAAGGAGAAGCAAACAGACCTTCTTGGTTAGAAGATACGAGTTAAATGTTGGTGTCAATGTTCATCCATCAGCAGATGGGCTGGATGGGCATACACGACATCTGTTTGTCTCTCTCTCTATTTCTGCAGGTTTGGAGTAAGTGACAACCTTACTCCAACCCTACGCATTGCATACTCTTCTCCGCCACACTGAGTCACTGTGGTTCAGGATCTTGAGCTGCTTCTCTTAAAAATGCCATGCACCTCCTATCAGTAATTTTTTTTTTTCCTCTCTTTTTTTTTTCCTCTTTTTTTCCCTCTCTCTCCAGATGTGGAAGAGATTAAGAAAGAGATTAAAACCGAAGACTGAACCAAGGCCTATCACTAGCAATTTCAAGGTCAATACTAAGCTTTGGTCACTCATGAACTTCAGATCCTTTGCAGCCTAGATAAATACTGAGTATGGAGTGACTGGACAGCACAATAGATTTTTAGATGTCAGGTTTGCTGCTGACTCTTTCAGTGGTAGCTGCACAGATCTCTGTTGGCTTGTCAGTTCAAGCATGCACTGTGTGAATGTAGCTGAGGCTGGGAACCTGTTTTTTGCATAGAGAGGAAAAAGGGAGCAAAAAGTTACAAGCGTATGGTGATACAAGTATTTTTCCTGGAAAAAATATGTATCCTGCCAACTTTTTACTTCTGTTGGTAGAGAGCCTCTTTAGGCTTGACTCATGTTTTGTTTCATTGTATTAATGACTTATTTTAGATATATTAAATTAAAAATTATCTGAAACTTGGGCCAGATCAGGCACTGTTGATGACTGTATCCTTCAGTTCCAGCAGGAGAAAAGGTCTCTTAATGCTGGCCAGGAAGATGATTAACAAAACTTCTTAAATTATTTTTTATTTCACAATTAAATACGCAGGCATTTCAAAAGGTTTTCTTTGTCTTTGGACTTTATTTTCCTCCCTTTCTGAAAGAGGCCTCTTTTTTTTTCATCTATCCCTGCATCCTTCCTCATCCACACGAGCCAGTATAACACAGCAAATTAGGTTACAAGCATTTCCTAATTCTTCTGTTACTTCCATCTACATGTGGGAAAAAAAAGAAACATTATGCCTAAAAAGGGAAAAACATTAAATAGCCCCAGGGTTACTATTAATTCCGCTATTTCAGCAGCAAAAAGGAAACGGCATGAAGAGAGAAAGAGAAAAACAAATGCAGATTTTTCTTAGTTTTAGCAATGCTCCCCTTCTCCCTGCCCCAGAATTTTGGGGAAAAAAAGCAAGTTAGATTTTTATTTCTTCATTTTTATCCCTTCTAAATTACAATTTGACCTAGACCTACCCTGAATTTCAGGAAGTCTGGGAGAGAGTATTGTGCCTTGTCCATATGTTTGAAAGATTATTAAAGATCCCTAGATCCAATGTCAAACTTGATTTTAGAAAGATCAGAAACAAAGCTGACTAGATTTTTTATCTTTCTGTTCAACCACTGTGTTTTCTAGCTGTGCTTTGAGGTACCTTGAGACGCAGCTACCCAGCCTGTTGGCTTACCCAATGGTGGAGTTCATAAATCCAGTGATCTCTGAGAACTGGGGCCAGTCAAGCTCATCAGTGAAAGCCATTGGGAGATTAGCAAATGATTTCTGAAAGAGAAATTTTTAAATCAACACAGTTTCACCCTGACAGACAAAAAAAATCCTTTCAGCAAACACAGGTAGTTCTTAGTGGAAGCTTTAGCCAGGCAGCAGCAATTATAACTATAGCTGTAGTGGTAATTATTTACACATACACTTAAAAAGCTGACTCTGTTAAGATGAGCATATCAAGAGATTGAAGAAGAAAAAGCAGAAAAGATATCCAAGCTTCATATCCTGACACTCTATAGTTGTGGAAGAGTCCAAAACTACTCCTGCAGCGGAGCATGTGCTGCAGGTACAGGCCACCAAGGCAGTAGCTGTTTGCTGCAGCAGCTGTCCTGATCAAGGGTGGGTGTCCTTGGGCACTAGGAGAGGTGACATCCTGGTATCTCTAGCATACATGGTAGTATGGTAGAGGGATAATGCAAAATTCACAAATTCACAAAATTCAAACAGCTCCTTTGTCCTCTCCACCAGCATGAACTGTGAGAGCAGCGGACTCCCTGAAAACCTCTGCCAGGTCTTCATTGCAAATTTCAAGGTCATCACTGAAATAACTGAGCCACAAAGGCCCCTAAGCATGGTGGGGACCAGGGAGAAAAATACATGCTCTGCCATAACCTTCCTGTGAAAACAGATGCAACCTTTACCCTTTTCTGCTTTTCCTGGTATAAGTCCCTAAGGCTTTTAAGTGACTGTCTCTGTGAAAGTCTCCATGCCAATGCAACCAATGTTCCACATTCAAAACACAGTGGGCTGTTCATTTCTACTTTGATTTGTGAATGTGTCAAAAATCATAAAAGGGGAGAAAAATGGCCTCAAGAAATTGCACCATCTTAGAAGGATAACAGAATGGAGTAAATTTTCATCTTCTCCTGGTCTGGTGTACGCTCACAAAGACAAAAGCATAAATCCAATGTGCTCATACTGAAAAACTGTTGATGAAAAAGGTAATAACCAAAAGAAGGTCAAAACATAAAACTGGAGAATTTACACACTGGTTTAATTCATGCAATTTAATAGCTCCCTCCTCCCTCCAGGAGGGTCAGAGGTAACTCAGGAGCCACAGAAGAGCTCATTCTCATAGTCCCTCATCAAGTCCTCACTCCCACAAAATTATTTTTTAGGTGAATGGCAGCTATGCTTGAGTATACTACTACAGATTTTGTCTGTAAGAGGATGGGGGAAGATGCAGGGAAAGGAAAGGAGAGAAAAGGGGGGTTAGGAGTGGGGGAAGGGGGAGGAAAGGAAACCTGAAGCCAAGCTCTGAGCAGCCTAATGCACAGCAGATGCCAGCTTAAAGCATGTAATAGCATATTTGACCTACTTACAGCAGATACGCATTAGTTGAAAAGGTAAAAATGGGTCTGGCTTAATTATCTTTCAGTTGGTTATATCTATCTATACCTATCTATATCTGTATCATCTATATCGGTATCTAAATCTAAATCTGTAACTATATTTCTATATCTATATCACCTATCATCTATATGATCTACTATCTATATTTATCTATATCATCTATATCGATATCCACATCTATGTATCTTCTATATCTAACCTGTGTGTGTGTCTTTGCATGTATCTGGATATAAATCCCTCTTTTATTTTAAGACCAGAGCGAACTTCCAAATTTGCCTTCTTCAAATCTGATAGTTTTGTGTGCAAACTAGCACTTAATCCATGGGCACAGCTATAGGCAGGAATGGAGAGGCCATCTGCAATATTTGTCTCTTTGTAGCTTTGCATAAAGGTGGCAGAAACATTGAAACAATCTCTTAGCATAGAACAAATTATTGATGTAATCTCTTACAAGTCACAGCAAATAAGAGTATAAAGACAGCCTAAAATTGATGGAATATTTTTAAAACAAATCCTTCTATGACCAATTCTCACATTATTTCCTGTTAGCACTCCAAAATAATATTTTCAGTAGACAAGTTCCAATAATTTTTAGCTGTTTTTTTTTTTTTTTCCCCTGCAGCCTTTGCTAAAATATGAATTAGCCAGAACATAATTGAGCTACAAATTGGTTCCGAAAAGAACCAGAATTATAGTTGCATTTCAAACCTGTATATATGTTTAGCATTTACACTGTTCCAGCAAAGCACTTAGAGGCAGACTTTGAAGATGTTTCAGGGCCAAAGGGTGAAGATGAGTAGTTAATGGAAATTTCAGAAGAATGCTAGACCTTGAACTCTGTGAGGATGTAGTTTGGAAAGCATATTCTAACAGACTGCATGTCACTTAGTCTCAGATGCAAATGTGTCCCACTCTAGAGGCAGTTCTATGTTGACTTTTAGCTTAAAACCAAACACAGCCTTGTTTAAATACCATTCTCTAGACTATTCTGGCTGAGAAACCATGCTTCAGCCTACGTGCCAGATTTTAGCAGAGAATGATGAGAAAGTTATTCCAGCCTAGTTTTAGCCCCGAATGCTCTGGGTGGGTTCATTTCAAGGGAATGCCCTCACCTCGTAGATGTGTCCTACCTTGAAATATGTTTCCCCAAACCCTCCCACTTCTTTTGCACTGGGCAGCCAAAGCTACAGCTGATGCTAAATGGACACAGACCGAGATGCATTGAACAAAGTTAGTTTAAGCGGGAGAAGGTTCTGGGCTGCTATGGCAGGAAATTTTTAAAATCAGGACACAAAAAGGGATTGGACCCTAGTGCTCACATGAGCTTTCAGAAATAGCAGTTGCAGAAAGCCCCAGTTAAACTATCCCTCAATTTGAATGAGAAATGAATATTTGTTTTTGCATTTACTTTAATGATGTTTAAATCCTTGTGCTAGCATGAAGTTCCACAGATCCATTTACTTATTCTGAGAAAATAAGCAAGCCTTACAGCTCTTGAGGAAAGTACAGCCTCATCTTCTTAAAAAGCATATATAGCATTTCTACTCTTTAAAGCTGCATGGAACATAGGATTGAAATTACTAAAATTATTACCTTATTTCCACCAAAATACAGCATCTTAGTCATCATAATACTAGCTGGGAGAAACCTGCCTGCAAAACTTGCACTGGATTTACAGGGAAGCTGGAGAAGGTTTTTAGTAAGATTTTCATAGAATCATACATTCATGGTGGTGCAAAAAAATATGTCAGTGGGGTGTCATGAACCCACATTTAAAGAAATGCTGAATTATTTTAATAGGGAATAAGCCAGATACTTTTATGAAACCCAGGAACTCCTTGAGTTTGTGGGCAAATAGATATTTACTGGATTACAGTTATTCTTCTCTTTATTCAGCATGAAATAGAGACCAGAGTTTTAAAAAGCATCTTCCTAGAAAGGGTATAATTTTCAGCACATTTATAAATACAGTGCTTTTATCTCTGGATAAAATTGTCCCTAAAATGAGATTTAAAAGTAAGCTTCTAACCCAGACACATAACAGAAAAATGCTGCATTTAGTAGCTATTTGGAAGTAAATTGGAAGCAGATGGACAGAGCAGCAGGAGCACAATATCCATCGCTAGACACACCAGTGTTTTCAATATTAGCTTTCCACAGAAACCATCCACCACAAAAAAAAAACCACAAAAAACAAAAACCAAAACCCAAAAAACCCAAAAAACCACAAACCAACCCAAACCACTATTTCTTCTGCTTTGCTAAATCTCATAAAATGTCTACTGCATTATACTTCATTTGTAGTGTCTGAATTTTCAGTTCAAAGGAATGAACATTAATCTCAATTCTTGCTGAACCTTTTAAATAAAATAATAATTAAAAAAAAAAATCAACAAAACCAAAACCTATTGACAAGAAGAAAGGCAAAATAAAGTTGACTAGTCCCATTCTTACAGCTTTATAATTCTCTTTCTGTAATTTTATACTGGGTGTTTGGAGATTTATTGGAGTGAAGGCAGCTTAAGGTCAGCTCATGTACTCAGCTGCATCTTCAGGAACATTTAGGCAGGTATCTTGTGATGGTCCCAGCAACATTTTCTCTGTGTTACTGCACCTCAGCTAGATCCCTGTAGGATAGACTTCAGGACTCAGCAGTACCAGGCTGGTCAAAAACTTCAAAATCAAGGTACCTGTGGCTTCCCCTAGGGCTGCATAGGGTGGGGTGTTTTGTTTTGTTTTTTTGGTTTTTTTAGGGGTTTTTTTGTCTTTTAATTGCAGAAATAACATGCCTGAGCTATAGGTCGGGTTTAAGAAAGCAGGAAGGCCAGGAAGGAACCGGGGGACTTGATATGGGGCAATTGAATGATGCAACTTGATGCATACTTGGACATGGGATTTATGACAGGAGCAGATCCCCCTGCACTGGGTTGCACTGGAGGGTATTACATTGGGAAAGGCCAATACTAAGAGGGAGTAAGCTCAGGAGATCCAAAATCCAGTCTGTAACATCTTCCCAACAACAGTCTTTGAGCCATCGGAGCAAGGATTTGAATTTCTAAGGTGTTCAGCCCACATACCCCTGTGGACACCTTTGTTCTGATCATCTAGTTACCCAAACGACATCCTGAGCCTGCTTCAGTGAGGAAATTTCTCAATTAAAATTGTCTTTCTTCCCTCACTCATCATTGCTACTCCTGGCAGACTATGTGGAGCACAATCAGGGAAAGGAACCATTCTGCAGAGCCTCTTGACTGAATTCTCAGCATCTCTCCTGAAAAATTATGTCTGCATCTAACTAGCTTGAAAACAGAAATTAACAGCTGCCACTGTTATGATGCTGATTAACAGAAGGGCCCACCAAATTGCTACCAAGTGTAAAGGCTTGTGTATGTGAACACATATAAGGATAAATCTAGGAAATACATGGAATATACAAATTATATGACATAGTTATGTAAAAATATAGAAAAAGCATTAAAGTAAGAAATATTACAATTAATAAATATGAATTAAAAGGCATACAACTTTTTCCTTGTACACTTGATAAAATCTCGAGGAGAGGGGAAAAGTTGTATTTGGATTTCCATGTTGAGTGAGATTCCATTGAAATGGAAATGAAAGCTTTGGACTGACTCTAGTATTGACTGCAGAGAAAACTGTTAAACTGATTTTTCTATGTGTGTTATCAAAGAAATTTTGAGAGAATCAAAGTGAATTGTCTTGAGTTTGGTAGCATGTGGCAACAGCAGGTACATGAGGCTAATGTGTTATCCTCCCCTCAGAGCCCTAACTTCAAATTCTTGCTGTGTTCCCAAATTAAGGATGTTCCCTGTAAAATCAAGGCACAGACTCTCCTCACTCTCTCTCTGGTCACAAAACTGTCCCTACATCTGCTTAGAAATTCTCCTCGAGAAAGGCCTTGCCCTATAAGGGATTGAAGCCAGTTAATTTGTTAATTAAAACTACAAATGAAGGATATTTGACAGTGATATTTAATGTTACGCATCAAGAGACAGCAGTATTTCACCTTCACAACCCCGAGGCAGCTGAATTGCTGTTACTGCCAATCTACACAGGGAAAGCAAGCCACAGAGGACAAGCAAGTGGAAGAGGCAGTGACAAAGTCTGAATTAGCTCAGAAATCTTTTGCTGCCACTTTTATACTCAGGCCACTGCTTTCTTACTTAAGGTGAGGTGTAAGTGAAATAACTTTGCTTTTGCCAGAGTTTAGGCCCAGATACTGTGTTTTCAAAGGGCTAAACTCTCTGTATCTCTGTGTTGATATTTTATTGCTGTATTTTGGCCAGCTGGGTAGGAAAGCTTGCAAATAACCCTAGAAATGACCCTCTTTTTTCCTGTTTTATGAAGCTCACGTAGCAGACACCTGGGCAGCTGTGAGGTGCACTGCCATGGAGATCAGCTCACTGTAGGAGGGCTGCATGTCCTGCATGGTAAATAGCCCAGCCCTGGTCTGTCCTGGGTAACTACAATTGACTTTTCCATGTTCCTCTACATTATTAGCACATCCTGAAATACTACCAGACCAGAATGCCATAATTTCATATGCATTTAGTGTTGAAACAAATAAGGACCCAAGTGTAGGCAAAAGGAATCCGGTCTTCAGAAGGTAGACAAGCATGGTCCAGCCTTTAGGAGCTTGGTCAGGTAGAACACCTTGCACTGAGACTGTCACATTGGATCACCCAGTAAAAGGTTCAGATGCATGGTAGGAGCCAAATGCATGGAGCCAGTGCAGCTACAGTGGCCAAGGTCTGAGCCCTGGTCATCATCCTACAGGGAGGTGACACCACTGCCAAAGCCCAGGGCTGGGCTAGTGACACTTTCCTGACACACAATTCTCCTTGCAAAGCTTCACAGCCAGAGCTGCCTCATCTGCATCCTGCCACCTGGTTTTGTTTTCTAGATGTGGGATGCTGCCCCATTGCCTGACCTCTGGTGGGAGAGGAATGCCCACACACCTGCAGCAGAACACACCAGGCAGCATCCTAACTGCAGCAGAGGAGCCTGTGGGCAGCTCCCCCTCAGTACCAGCAATTATGTCACCTGCCTGGCCTTGTCTTTACCTACAAGTGCAGCAAAAATGGCCATCCTTTTTGTCTGAAAGTAAAAATTATGAACTTGTTTTCTTCCAAGAAAACTGCTACAAAAAATATCATGCAGAGGTCCACAGAGCTGTAGAACTTCCCCAAGGATGGAATGTGCTACCCAGGCTCAGGATTACCAGTGTCTGGAGGGACCCATTACATCCTCTTTTACCTTCTTCTGCTAGATCCAACAAGTGGTATTTTAAGTACTGCCTCAATGCTGGTCTTCCTTACTGGGCTCCGAACAGATCCCAGCCCTGCTGCTTTGTACTGATGCATCAAAGATGTCTCTCTCCTGGTACTGGCTTGTGATGGGTCTGGGTCTGCATGGGAAGTCCAGGCTTCTTTTTTTTTTACTTACTCATACACTGTATTTAGGTTCTGCAATTCCACTTATTTCTTAATTCCTTTTATTTTATATACTGTAAGTGCTGTGACTACAAAAGGACAGAGAGTGAACACATCTCTTTGCTCTCCTTGTCCCCATGCAGGGCACTAGCTTCAACATGCAGTCAGCTTTTCTGCAAAGGGAAAAGGGAAGAAACTCACTTCTCCCTCTCCAACCAGTCCTTGATCTTCCCCAGATCAGAACTGGTGCACAGAGAGCACCAGTTACCTTCCTATGCAAGTTGCTCTACACTCATCAAACAGTAAAAATGTGCCATCAAAACTCATTTATAATCTGCATTCCAGTCCAGACCTTGAAGCTTCTGCTTCTGCATGGCACTGCAACCCCTTGATCCATCCAACTAATGGATCAAGCAAGCTTCAAGCAAGAGGAACTCTTTCTAAGCCTTCATCATAGTGATAATAAAATGCTGACACAGTCTAAAACTATTCATGCCTTCATGGCAATATATCAGTGTTGCTGCCACAATCATCACCACCATCAGTATTATTACTATCTATATTAGACAAGATAATCTCAGCTATCATTAGTGCTAATTTATTATGCTTATCATGAGCTCTGTCATCAGTGTCATTTATCTAATTGTTGCTCATAAACCTTTAACAAAGAAAAACAACCACTAATCTGCAACATTTAAATCAGCTCAGCTCTGGGACCCAAAGTGGGAAAATAAATGAAATTCTCAGACCTCCAACAGCCCTGGAACTACTGACATTTTGGAATCAGGACTGTTCTCTAGATACTGTCCATATCCTCTTCCACAGAGGGAAGTAGGAGAAGAGCAAGTTTTCATCAGGGAAGATGGGCAGCAATGATCTACCTGACCTCCCCTGTGAAACAGACCCTTTTGTGCAGAGCAGGACAACAGAGAGGACCTCCTGGCTAGGGAGTGATACCAGCTCAGGACAGGAAACAAGAGCAAGGAACATGAGCGTACCTGTGCATTTATCTCCAAACTGCAGTTTGCTGGAATTATCTTTTCTTTTTAGCTATTTCATTCCATGCCATTGAACTGTAGCAGCTGAGACGCAGTTCAATTCAGAGTCAGGCACATGTTGTTGATTGAAAATGAGAAATGCTGGGATATTGCTCAAAGGTAGATATCAGTGTGGCAGTGATATTTTACAGTCACTACCAAAACACCTCCCTTTTGCACAAGTCCATTATAAACCCTTGGATGGCCCCCCGCAGATGCATTTGTGCAACGAGCCTGAACACTGGAGTGATTACACCTGTTTCCCATATACCAGAGATAAAGTAAAATAATCCAGGACACATAATTTCTAAGCCAGATGCCTAAACCATAAATTCCCAGACTGGCAGTGGGGTTACACCTGCAACACTTGCACAGCAGGGAGCTGTACCAACAAGCCTGCTCATGGCAGGGCTGATCCCACCCACAGCACAGGTCTCTTTGAGCTGCAGGCATGTGCGTGGAAAGCCAGATGTCCTGGTTTGTGTCTCTGGCACAGACCTGGGCCACAGAAGCCAAACTCTTCCCTGACCCAATTGCACAGATGTTGGAGGAGTGGTAACACGAGGGCCAAGCTTTTTTATCTTCGGAGGAGCAGCTGCGGGAGGGCACCGACACATATGAGACTATAAATTCCAGTGCAATGAGGCACCTTGCTCTTGTTATGCTTTGGCAACTGGGGAGAAAGCAACCAGCAACCTGTGGCAGAGTGTTTTTGGCAACCAGAACACGATTCCTCACCACTGACATCTGAGTCACGGTCATCCATTCAGGAGGGATGTGGAAGTGAGCACCCGCCGAGTCTCCCAACAGCACAACCCCTTGGGAGTCTGCACCTAATGAAAGCATCTTATTAGTCACAAAGAACAAACTGAAACAGGGGACAGAGAGCAATGCTTAAAGAGCAACAGCAATGGCAGCTGGTGGAGTCATGGGGTGACTGGCTACAGCACCCTTTTTCAGCATGTGGCTGAAACATCCAGGCCTTGCAATGGGATTTTAACTCTCTCTGAGGCAAAACCTGACTAACAGGCACGTGCCCACAAACCTAGAGAAACAACGGGGGACTGAGTATGAAAAACAGGAGAGGTCTTGCTAATCAAAAAAAGTCCTGGTTGTATTAAAGAATGGATTTTATTTAAGCAGAGCCTGTGCTCTGCAGCCAGCATTTATTTTTACTATGCATAGAATATGTATAAAAACAGTATTTAAACTTTACGGGAAATCGGATTACTCAGGAAATTGCTCAAAGCTCCTTATAAGAGAACTGGGTGGTGGATGTACTACTCATGAGTATTTCTGATGGAACAATCTGTCTGGTTTATAATTAATTCTACTTAGCCTTTGTAGGTTGCTTTTCATCTAAAAATGTTGAAAAGCCTTGTCAGGCAATCGTTTGTCCTCAGAATGCTGATTTAAAGGTAAAGCAAGGTGAGCAGCAATTGTAGCCATGGCTGTTCAGTGGGGGTGTTATTTGTGCTTACGTGTACACCCAGACACTCACGTGGCTGCCAGAGAGCTCAGCCGATGGCATCACTTCATCTCTTTCAGGACTTCTCTGGAAAATTGTCAGCATCACTGCTGGCACAATTGCTGGTATTTACAGCAAAGAGTCAAACTGGACACACACGGAGATTAAACTGCTCTCAGTCACAACAGCAGATGCAGAGGTGATATCTCTCTTTGCTGCTGTCCCTTATCTGTGTATTTCAGCTTAATAACTGAGCTAGCTTTTAGCAGGAAATTAGCAGCAGCCTGTGCTTTTCATGTTTCATCTTTGCTAGTCCACAAGATTAAAAAAAAAAAAAAAAAAAAATTATTTTGCCATTTTGCCATTTTCATGAAGTTGTAAAGCTCGTTGTCTTTCCCCTACATTGGCAATTATGGTGAAAACATTGAAATATTTATGAAATTAATACAAAAGACATATTGTTTCTTTTATTGACTGTAAAGATTTACCTTTGCAGAATTTCTCCTCGTAGGGAATTCTATCTTTTGGATCCACGCCCTGTTGGAGGAGAGAAGGGGTGGATGATGCTATCTATCTAGTGCTTGAAAAATGGCAGTGCAAAACAGAGGCTAAGAATTCTTTTCGAATATTTGCCTGTAGGAAGCGCTGCATCATGATAATGATGCTTTCCATTACATAATTTTAATAAGTATATGTACATTTAAATTAATTATAATAGCCATAATTTAAATAATCATAAACATCAATAAACAAACTTCACTCATAACTTCCTTCTCTATGTTTCCTTGGTTTTTAATAAACACAGTTTTACTACTTGGAATATTAAAGTTAGTAAATAAATAAGCCTACTCCAAATCAGTTCGTAAACCAGAATAAATAAAAAATTAATGTTTGCAGACTGATTTAAAAGGGAGAAAAAATGGAGAAGAACCAATGAGGAAAGAAATATAAGAGGCTACTTAATTTACTCACCCATATACCATTGCAGTTAGAGTCACTTTCCACATCCCAGTTAATAGGACTGAAACGATTATAAGAAAAAAAAAAAGCAAAAAAAAAAGCAAAAGCAAAAAAAAAGCAAAAGGCGATTTTGAGGAAATCAGATCCTTTCTGCCATTTTACACTAGAAATATAAAATACCTAGAAAATCTTTTCTGCACAGATTTTCCTCCCCCCTTTGGAAGCTAGGAGAGACATTTTTTCCCTTGCAAAATGCAATATTAATTTAAAGTTAATACTTAAGTTGCTGAATGAAACTTACCCCTTTAGTTTGCATAGTCGCTTAGGCAAAGTGAATGGTAATGATTCTAGTAGGAGGTTGGTCCTTTCCCTCTTCCCTATTCCTTGCTTTTTAAGAATTCACTGAAGCCCCTCACTCTGAATTCAGTGTGGTGTAATGGGGATTTCCTCTGGCCAACAACAGAGTGTAACAAACTCAAGCTTCTTTTACAGGGAGACTCCATCTCTTAAGACTAGGACTACACAGGGACTGACTCTGTAAAACCATTTCTGCTGATGCAGGTGTGCTGCCCAGGCTGATAGCACATCATTCATTCAAGCCCACACCTTTAAACTCAGCTTATGTAGTCACAACCCAGGCTTTAAAAAGACTCCTGGTCAACAGCTTCTTAAAAAATGCTTGGTACAGGAGAGCTCTACCTTTATAGCACAGGGCTAAATAACAAGAGTAGGGGACTTTGTTCAAGGCCAGCCTGTTTGTGCATTGCAGGTGTTCATGGAAGAATGTGTTCAGGCAGCTGGGAGGTATTCACCTGGAAAGCACTCACTGAGAAGAACACGTATTTAGCTCTACATTTCTACAAACATAACCTGAGGACTGGATGCTGGAGCTCAGCAGCCAGCCACAAGCACCACAGTTTTGCCCTGCCTCCCCTAAAGTAGTCACAGCCCACATCAGCTGTAGTGGCATATGGCTTATAAGCCCCAGTGGCTTGGTTTCCATTCCCACCTTTGGTCTGTCTGACCAATTTTGGCTGCAGACAGTTTAGAGATAGGAAAGAAACCTGTAAACCACCCCTCAGGCTAATGAACACCATCCCTGATCTTGATCATCCCTTCTTATCTCCGTCAAAGGGAAAGCAAGCAATGAGCAGTGATGTGGTGCTCTCTTCAAGTATGTCCAAAGCCAAATATGGAGCTCATTCTTCCAGAAGCCACAATTACTGGGAAGACTTTAAAATAATTAAAAGCTTTACCGTCTGCCAGGGTACACGGTGATGTTTTTGTCGTTGCAGTCTCTGCCTCTCCAGTGATATCCCCTCAATGTCTGAAAGCCAGGAGCAGCACACAGATAGGATGTTCATTGTTATTCTTGCACTTTTAATTTAAAATATCTGAAATGAGAATCTAACTCACGGTGTAGGAATAAAAACCAGTAAATTGGTTGTATTCCAGAGTCCCTTTGCTAAGCTTTAAGAAATGGCACCTTGCACACTTTGGTGCAGAAATAAGACAAGCTGGCAATTTAATTTGTTTTTTTTATATGACTTTACTTCACCTATTAATTCAGTAAACAGACCACTCAGCAGCAGAGCAATTTGCTTCTGCAGGGAGCACAGCTTTATGATTTCATCTCCCCAGGTGGTGTAAATGAATGATTGTTTTTCATCCAGAAAAAAAGAGCACATTTTATGACAAAAAAGCCCTCCATCCACTCTTTCATCTATTTTCATGTGAATGAATAAGGTTTTGTGGAAGGTAGGAGGAATCCCTTAGACAATTCCATTATCAAGGGACTACTGTATCACAGGAAAAACTTTGCTTACCGGGAAGGTACTAAATTTATCTCCATCAAAATCTTCAAAAGGCAGTTTATTTCTTATGACACTAAAAACCATAAGCAACAAATGCAGTATTAACATATAGAAGTGAACATATTCAACAAGAAAAAAGCATAGTGAAGTAAACAGAATAGCTGGCGTGTCATTTGCAACTCCATAATCAATTTTAGCTGCATGCTTGTACTTCAGTGAAATTATTCTGTCCAAAGGAGCAAAATCTGATTTCTTCCAATATTTGCTGACTGAACTCTGGAGGTGAGGCTGATGGACTCATGTATGGCTGCAACACTGGACATTCAGTCTCTAAAGCAAACTAGGACATCAAAACTATGGTAAAAGTAGCTAATTTTTTAAAATAAATACTACACTCAGCCTGGCAGAAGTCCTACCTGAGGAAGGTAGGAGGCCTTGTAATGATGGAGACTGACTTTCTTTCTTTTGTAAAATCCAAATGGCAAATACCCTTTGTTATAAGACCCTCAAGTCTTTACACCTGCTCTCTCCTGTTGTGCTTAGGGTAAAATTTGATTTAATATGAAGAGGAAGGACCATACACACTGAATTCACAAGTGGCCTTATGCCTTACCTGAGGATTAGAGTCCCATCTTGTTTCTAGTCCCACAAACATCTGGCCATGCTCAAACATATTCAAGAAAAGTATTAAAGTATTTGACTTTGATTGAGCAATGAGTGGTCCCTCAGTGGTCCCCCGCAGTGCCTAACTACATTAACCTTTGAAAACTAGGTATTTTTATCTCACACTGTGTTTCCAGCAACCCTGTAGGCTTTAGTGGTACCTGAAGCAGGTGTTAAAATGATGGTGTCAGTTCTGTTCCCCTTCCTATTTAGCTTGGACACAAGCTAGATCTCACATGGTGCTTCCCAGGTATGGTACCTCACTTTGGCTACAGGCTACAATTTAGCTCACCTACACTGAGCAGATTTTCATATCTGGCCCAGCAAGCATTCCTCTTTGAATGAAATGTTAACCACGCTTTCTTTGAAAAGTTTTCTTTCTGAGTTCTTCCAGCCTCTTGAACTTATAAGAGATATTGAACCTGGCTCAGAGAGCAAATAGTTCCAATGAGGGTGGATTCCTCAGACTGCAAGAGCACCAGGGTAAGAAAAAATACATGGGAAACAGGTGGCACGCACTCCTGGTGGGGGCTCCTTATTCTGTCTGTGATCAGTAATTGCTTTGAGCTACTTCTCCACAGCAAGGTTCAATTGCAAGGAACTGGCACAGATCCAGACCACCTAAAAGAGTCCAACTGCCAAACATGTTTTTATAGCTACAGAAAGAATAAGGAAAACAAAAAAATAACGAAAACCACAAAAGAGAGAGAAAGAGATCAGAGGAGTTGAACACACACTATCAAACGTGATACACAATTTGATTCCTTCTTACAGCTCACAGGGCTCAAACTCAGATTACTTGTCCTCACATTTCAAGGATGCTTAGGAGATGTTTCATGTTTATCAAGTCATTCCAAATAAACTCTTGATATCCGCGGTTTCAATTAAATGAGTAGAAATAAATGAGCAAGTTAGTCTTGACAGTTAAATCAGTCAAAATATACTGCTGATATTTATTTTTAGATTTGCTTGACTCCTCCAAATCATTGGAGCAAATTTGCCAACATACATTCGAAGTAATAGCTCATTTGCTGCCCTCAGCCTGTTTTCAGAAACTGACTCAAAGTCAGCACTGTCAGCACTGCCCAAAGTTTTTTTTCCTGTCCACCATCCACAGGGCTTGTTTAAATATGTTGAGATTCTCCTGCACTTTGCAACCGACACGTAATTCATGTTCCTCACACTCATATATAAAGGTGCTGATGGATTCCTGCCCTGAGCTATGGGCACCACAATTCAGTGAACAAGTGCAATGGAGAAGTTTCCCAGGCTCAGGAAATCTTGGGAAATCTTGGGCTCAGGAGAAAGTTGGCTCCCTCTTGGAGATGTCCTGCTGTGAGTGTGTCATGCATTCACCTCAGGAACACACTAAAATTATGCAAATATTTTAAGTATTGAAAAAGCACAAGGATCCCTCTGAGGTATTTTACTCACATGACCTCTACAGCCTCCTTCTATGATACCTGGGCAATAGTTTTACGAAGGAAACCAAAAGAAGTAAAATATAGGAAGATTTGTTAAGTGAGGATAACTTTTGAAATTAAAAAATGTACCATATTCTGTTTCTGGTTAAGGACTGAAAGCTTTATACATACTACTTAATCTTCTCACACAGGTTATCCAGAAGAGGAAATGCACATACAGCTGAGAACCCCGTGAAGATCTTCTGGAGGGAAAGAAAATAACAGGAGGTGGATATATTAATTCATAGAGGCAGTGTGGCTTGGGATAGTAAAGTCCAAAGCTAAATCATGCATTTTCTACCTAGAAACATCTGAAAACTCCAGTGACTTCATGAAGGGTGCTACATGCCAGAGGATTTAGACATTACACAACAGACAACTTAAGGGTTTCAACTGAGCATTTTATAAACCAGCTTCTCTTGCTTTCAAAGAGCTGTAAAACTAAAAAGGAAGGAAGAAGCTCCTGTGAAACTGTCTCTTCTCATATGCAAAAGTTGTTTTTTTTACTCTTTCTAAAAACTGCTGTTCTCATGTTCAATAAACACAGTGGTGTCTGACACTTAGTGCTAAGCAAGTGGAAGTAACACACTGTGGGCCATAAGGCTGGTTTCTGCACGGTTGGGAAGAGTTGAATAACCCAAAGGTCAAGAACAATTCCAAAGAGAGGAGAAACGGGAGGATCAAGTGTATGCATAGAATGAGATTTTTAATGAGATTTTTACCGGGAAATCTCATAACCAGGCTTCATCTTGGTCAGACCTGCAAGCTGTAGAAGACAGCTGCAGCAGAATAAACGCTTTCAACATTGGTAGACCATAACTAAGCCAATCCAGTCTAAGTACCAGGTGACAAGGAAGATTCAGAAGCTGAGAGAAACCTTGTTAATGAATGCTCAATTTATGGAAACATTGCATTGCATCAATCATCAACCCCAAGATATGCTGCTAAAGCGGCTTCACTTTAAGTTCAGGTAGGCTTTAAACACAGATGGCATTCAAGTAAATACAGAGGGCTGGTTGCTGCACAGTCAGTATTATCTATTACCTAATTCGTTAACTAATTACCTATTCACTAATGCTGTATTCAGCATGCAAATATGGAGCAGATGGGCAAATGGACATATTCATAACTACATGCATAGAGGGGTAGTTATTTATATTGCCATAGCACTTAGGAGGTCTGTCCTTGGAACTTTGTGTTACACACTTCACATACAGAGAAAAAAAACCTAAAAGTGTGGTGCCACGTACTTTCTGAAGGACTCGATAGAGAAATAAAGGGAGAAAGAAAGAAAGAAAGAAAGTCAGGAGGCCAAGAGACAAGATATCTGCAAGCCCCATCATCCCCCCTCAATTAACTCGTCAGCTCCGTCCAATGCACTCAAATGACAAGGCTGGAGCTGCACAGGCTTGCAGGGGAACATGAGGTGGAGAGAGTGCCAGTGGAGTCAAAGGAGAAACCAGAACACAACCACAAAAGAAATAGGTAGAAATGGCCAAAAGGAGCACAGAGTTGGGCCTTTCCATGAGCTGAAAGATCAACCTCATCCCACTGCTTTGGCTTCAGCCACTGCATGCTTTTCCCCATCCATCTGTATCCCTATATTTGATTTCCTTGCCAGCCTGGGTGCCTCTGGGCTATGTCCTGCAGCAGGGCAGGGTCACAGCCCTCCACTTTGCTCCCTGTGTGTGCATACACATGTGTGGCCAGACAGGCAGAGAGCACGAGAGATGTGCAAGTAGGATGACAGCTTTTCTCAAAGAGCTTTGGACACTTATGTATGCCTCCCTGGAAAGAGGAAATAAACCACTTCCCCCAAGTCGTCCATGTAGGACTAATCTCAGCACTGCCTCAAAAAGCACTAGAAGCCCTTAAAGCTTTCCATCAAGCTAAGATTTGCAGTGTCTTCATTTGTGCTGTCGGTTTTTCACTTCAGCCTATGTCACAGCACGCAAAGACTTTGTAATTAAGGCATCTTCAGCTGAAACTGCATCAGAAAAACAAGCTACAGGGCTTTCAATAAATAAATAAAACATTTCACTCTTCTCACAGGCTGCATTTAAAGTCTAGTCTTTGCTGAAAATAGAATAAAACCTTCCCTGCTTTCTTCTTGGGTAGGAATTTGAAAATTGGACCTCTGTTAGTTTCAAAGAAAGATTATCCTGCAGCCCCAGAGATGATTGCCTAATTTTGGTGGGAAAGGTTGGCATGATGGTGTCCTGGTGGTGGCACAGGAGGTGTCAAGCTGGGCTTTGAGAGAGAGTTGCAGCAGCATCCCAGAGCATTCCAGAGCACAGCATCCTTGGACTTCCCAGCCTGCACATCTCCACAGCATGTGGGAGAGAGAGGTCTGGACATAGCACTTCAGCTCTGCTTGGGGACGTGCAGGAGAGCAGCTCATCTGCTTTTTGAGGTTGTCTTGTGTTACTCCTAAGGAGCACGGGATTAAAAAAAGGGATAATCTTTGCACGTGTAATTGAGGGAGCTGAAGAGCACAAGTGAACAGGCACCGCAGGGTCCTTCCCAGTAAAGCCAGACTGTGATTGCTGTATGTGTTTTGGGGAGGAGACAGATTACTTACCCTTGTGTAACATGAGTGGGTGGAGAACCAGTTCAGGAGACTGGATCATACCCTCCTCTGCCTTCCAGTTCCCTTTTGGCTCCCTCTGTGGCTTCCCACTTCTCCTGTGAGTTGCAGGCACCACGTAGTCATGACAGGACTGCACGCATGGTGCTCGTCCTCACTGAATGCTACAGCCATGACTGCATTTGTCATTCTTCCACTGCTACTGCTCACACATGGCTCTTAGTATCTTCTTCCCCCAGAAGAAAATTTAGCGCTAGAGGAGCTCACAGTGATTGATAACACCAATATTTATTCGTTGCCTATTAACATTCTCTAATGACATTTCCATAATGATTTTAATTGGTTTTACAACAATGAGTAATAATGAGTCCCTAATGCTTGTTGGTGTTTGCTTTAAGCCACTCACTCACAAATGGCCCACTTCTTTTAATAAATGGAGATATTTATTAGATTTTTTTAATGTTACTTTATTTTTTGTTGTTGTTGTTGTTTGCAGCTACTTTCACTACATCTCTACATCTTGAAAATACCTTTTCTTTTTCCCAAATCCACAATGATCCTAAGAAATACACAGTAAATACAACTTCCCTGGAAGGCAGCCAGACACCCTGTTCTCATTACCAACAGCCATAATCATGTCTCTTATAATGTGACATTTTTTTGTCCAGCATGAGCCAGAGCATAAAAGGAGCCAGAACATAAAAGAAGCCAGGTGATTATTTTTCTGTCTCCACCAGTGTGGATGCAGAGATGTCCTACCAAAGACAGGGCATTTCTGGATCCTTGGTCTGCCACTCTGGGATACAGGGCTTATGCAGGTGTGATAGATGCTGTGCTTTCTCTTGGAGATCTTCTTCTGTGTTTCTTACTATGTTGGTTTTCAGGATTTGAAATTAAATTAACTGCAAACCAGCTAAAGGGAAACTGTGAGAGACAGTAATGCCTCTAGAAACATTGTTACTTTTCATTTTCTAGCTTCAAAATAAGTTTCAACTTGTGTCATTAAAGGGAACGTGCTAGGAATACCTGCAGGAGTGTCTCAACCAACCACATGATAGGTGTTTTCATTTGTGGGTTTAAAAATAAATTGACTGGAGAAACCCAACTATAACCAAAACCTTGCTGCTCCTAGCTGAGGCACAGTCTGCTCATCCTTCCTGCTGCTGAATAGGCAAGTAGGGGCAGGAAAAGGTGAAGGGTGCTGCAATAGAGAGCAAGGGAGATACAGGGGCCTCAGGGAATCAAGTAACTTTAAGGACATGAGATCCTAGAGGAAAACTGGAAGGAGACCCCGCTGCACTCAAATACTGATGCCAAACATGCCACCCTACATAGGACAGCCCTGGAGGTCATGGCACCCATGAGTCTCAGAGGCCAAATGGGGCTGGCCAAGAAAGGGACACAGCCTGATATGCCAAGGGTAGAATCACACTCGAGGGAGAAAAGGAGCCCTGTGTCCTGGGAGGCAGAGGCTACTCTTGGATCCCTCTTCATCCCCACAGGGGTGCCTGGGTTCAGGCTAACAGAGATGTCCTCGATTAGGAGCATCTTGATGAAGGTGTTAATGTGGGGATTTGCACTAGGGGGAAGGGGATTAGAAACGTCATGTAACTTGAGTGGAAATCTCAGGCCATCAGCAGCACAGCTGAATAGGAAGGAAAATGAATAAGATCCTGATGGGTGCTTTTCTGCAGGAGCCGAGACCCTTCTCTCCAGCGCACTGTATATTTCCCTGGCTTAGCAATTTGGCAATTGTCCAAAGGCTAATTAGGCACCTCAGTTTTCACTGTTGTGAGTAGCATCACAGTGAGGATTCAGGAAGAAGTAATATCAATCATTTCTTCAGGAACAGCAAAAACATTTGCTCTATATTAAGTGCCTGAAGACAACTAGAAGCAAACTCTGTGGCTGAGCTGACTCATGTAAGGGAAGCCAGCAGAATAAAAGCTGCCCTTCCCTTCCCCAATATTCTTTAAAGACTTTATATAAATCTGAAAGCTGTTGGAGTCAAAATGACTTCAAATCCCAGTTTTTAAGTTTAAAGGCAAAAGCAGCCTCTCAAAAACAAAGGAAAAATATGCAGAATTTGCATTCAGGACATTGCTTGGGTTTCAGACAACCCCAAAGCACAGTCACTCACTTTGCTTTGAGACAATGGCTCAGCTGATGAGGCTTCCTCCCACATATGGATACATGGGCAAAGCAGGGATGAGAAGGTGCAAGGAAGAAGCATGAAGCAAGGCTGAGCAATAATAATAATTGTAATATAGAAAAAAATAATCATATAATTAAAAATATAAAAATATTAATTAAAAGTATCAAATATAAGTAATAATAATAGCAATAGTGCAAGAAGTTGGAGGGAAGGAAGGGAGCTTTTATGGAGGGAAAAGCACAGGGTTGCCATGACATTCCTGCTTTTATTAAAAAAATTTTAAAAAAATCTCTGGTTTTATTTTGGTTTAAGGCTGGATGCTCCACCAAAGGCAAGTTGGGATAGTCCCAGGGAGTGTCTCAGCATAAGACTGCACTACAGCACTCACAGATTATATCCTCAGCTGCTGCATGAATTTCAGACTCAAAGTTATGTCTTGGATAGATATAGATTGTTATCCCTACTCTACAAGCAGTCTACATTTTTCATTAAGTTTTATTCTCATTCTCCCATACTTTCATGTTTTCTATTATCTTGCTCTCTCCTTCTCAGTGCCACCTGATACACCAGACCCTACACAGTGTAGAAATGAGCCAATATTTAATTCAAGGATGATCAGGTGGGTTGATAATTAAGAAAAAAAAATGAGGAGTCACTCACGATAAAAAGCAAGTACAGTGTAAAACATTCCAATGCCACAGATTTCTTACCAGATCTTTGGAAGTCTTCATAATCCTTTTTGCTTTCCTTATTGCAGTATTTAGTCCCACCTAGGAGACCAAAACCAAAACAAAAGAGAAACAGATGAGCCTCACAGCATTCTATCATTTTTTCTCCCCATTTTCTAACTTTTAAAAAAAATATATGTCACAGCACAAAAAATGATGTATGACTCCGTAAATGCATCATCAGTTACTTTTTATTGGACTAGCAATCAATTATCCAACCACCTTCTATGAAACTCCAGTTGTGAGAGTTCATTTATTTTGCTCCAGGGCATCATTTATTTCCTGAGGAAAAGTCCAGATGGGTTAAAGAGCTGACATTGAGATCCTAACTGCACTGTAGAGGACAGGCTTCTCCAGTGACTCTTGCTGAAGAACAGCTCACCCATTAGATCAATGAGGTCATTAGATCATTAGATCAATTTGATCAATTAGGTCAAAAGAAGGTTATGTGTGTGATGCTGGTCTGTCTTGCTGTGGAGGGGTAGAGAGGAGATGTATGGTCTTGCATGGATGAGGGTTATTCTCAGCTGAGGTTCATCTCAGCAAGGGAGCATCTGGTACATGGGAAGGTACAAAGCAGGGTAGCAGGGGCTACAGTCTGCGAGGCAGTATCCTGCTTAGGATACAGGAAGGTTAGCTTTTTTTTTTTTTTTTTTTTTAAATTTTTTTTTTTTTTTTTTTTTTTTTTTTAAATATCTGCCTTGGAGGGCAAGGTCTTGCAGACAGTGGCAAGGTTGTTTTTCTGTTGGGTTCATGTAAGTTTTTGCTGAAAAAAGCATTTTGGGATTCTTCCAAAATGAGGTACTTACACCTAAAGAAAAAGGAAGGATGGGACAACCACTGCAAGAAAAGACCTTGGACGGGCATCCTTATTCAAAGAGAATGAACTGGACACAGTAATGCCATGAGTTATGACAGCTGGTGATAGTCTGATAATTCCTCAAATACCTTCCCCATTGAATGAATGCTCCTCAAAGGAGGACAGGGAATTTTGTGCTAGGGGCACCAACTCTGAGTGACAATTCAGAGATAAATGCTGCTGGCAGCAGGAGGACAGATGTGCCATGGGTGCTGAGTTTACCCCGGCTTCAAGAAACATGGTCCATACCACAGCACAGAAGGAACACACTGATTTTCTTTCTACAAGGATTCTACCCAAGTCATAGAGGTGAGGATATGCCCCAGATATGCTCCTGCAGTCTCAACAGTTTGCCAGCTGTTTAACAGCTATGATGAACAGCACTTTCTAGTCACCATAGTCACCAAAGTCAGCCATATCTTCCTTTAAGAGAAGATCCCACAACTTCAAGAAAAATAATTAAAAAAAAGAAGCTAGTCACATGAGTCCAGGAGGGTGGTTTAAGTTTGAGCTGTGGGTGCCCTGCTCAGGAGAAAGCCAGTTCCTGAGTGCCTCCGAGATGAGCTCAGCTGGCAGAATTAGGTGCAAACTTCAGACAAAAGCATTTGGGTTTTGGCAGGGTAACACTGGTGTGCTCCCTCTTGCTGTTCCATTCTCAGTTTCAGACAATATTGTTCTATTTCAGTTGTGATAATTCCTGTATATCGTCCTGCTTTTATTAAGCCACCTCTGCAAACAGTCCTATCGGTGAGACAGTATCTGTCTCTGCTCTTCCCCTCAGCTTTCAACATGAAGAAGGCTGAAAATACTGCTCATTTGCCCTCTTTTGCAAGGAATCACTGCTTTTATTCAGTAGGCTTTAAGGATCATTTAAAATAATTTTAAAAGAAAGACAGATAAAAATAAATTACCTTTAAAAATACTTCCAGTGGTGTATCACAAATGTGTTAGCACTTTGTTGCTGATCAAAATGATTAGCCAGGACACACTGTTCTGTCTGACAATGACCAACCATCAGTGCCTCCTACAGCCCAGCATAAGGACATTGCTGCCCAGCTTCATACCAGCTGGGTCTGAGAGCTTCAAGGTAAAGTTCAGCACAAGTTTATATTTATCTGGTTAAAGCTATAGGAACTCAACATAAGAGGAAAAAAAGCATGCTTGACCAAGTGGTAGCATTAAAGCATTTAGAAAAAAAAATATATATCCCTCAAGTGATGGCACCTTACTGAACAGCGGGTGTGCCAGCTTGGAATATTAAAGCAGCATATATTTGCATTTAAAGCAACCATTACCAACATTTTTTAGCAGGGGATAAAATTTAACATGTCATTTTAATTCATTTACACAGTGATCAAAGCAAATTAATTAACTGTGATATTCAAGGGTCAAAACTTCATAGTGAACAACAGAAAGGGATAAGGAAGAGTAAGAATAAGCCACAACAAACATAGACTTCTAGGTTATTTTTTTAACATATGTGTCACACTAATATATGTGTTTAATATCTGTTTAGTTCATTGTGTCTATAGTCTTAGAAAATCTAGATATGTCACATGTAGATAAGAGATTCTAGAAAGGAGCCAAGACATTGTTTTCTAGTTTCTTCTCCCTGGGCAACTGCTCTCCCCCAAAGCAAACGTGCATCTTGCTTTTGCCACAGTTATGTTGCACATTACCAGCTGCTATAATTTCTGCTATAAAATAACTTGAGACTCAGATGATGAAAATTACTTAAAGTTTAGTACGATGCATAAAAATTTCCAGAGAGACAAGATTCATCAATCTCTTTTGGCTGTGCAGGAGAGGAGAAACCTTTCCAGCTCTCAGCAGCAGTGCATGAGAAGTACACACTTCAGATGGCTCCAGCAATAGTCCATATATTCCCAGTAATGAATTTGTTGCAAACAGATTTATTTCTCATCATAAGCTAACGCATGAACCAGCTTCAATTGTGTCTCATTCATCATCCTCGTTAGCCAAGTGTTTTCCAGGAGAGTGCCTATCTACCAAACACTCCAACAGGTTTTCTTTTAACTTATTTTTACTATCGTTTTCCCAGAAGTTTGCATACCAAGGTACCAAAATGGTGAAGAGCTTGTTTAAACAGCACTGGCAAAAATGGAATTTGTTCTACAGCTGCCACCCTTCATTCTGCAGAGGCATGGGGGAATAATTACAATTGCACAGGACAGCTGTTAAAAATGATATGTGCTCTGGATGCAAAATAGGGACCTTCTCTACAAGACCAGATCTAAAACATGCAAGGCCCGACTCAGTCCTTTCTCCCCCCCCCAGAGCAACTACTCTGACTTCTGCTCATTTTACACCACATGTTTCTTTTGGACTTGGACCCTGTGTGCTCTAGATAAAACATTTTGATTTACTTCTTCTAGCTTGCCTCTGAAAAAGTCAGGATCCAGAAGCAATGTTTCCTTGTCCCCACACTTCAGTCTGCCAGCCTCCCACACCAAATACTGCTGTTCCCCATGGGTTGCCTCTGATCACCTTCATGGCCTTCCTCTGCATTTTATTTTCTGATAGTGAAGAGGAGTAAGAAAACAAAAAATCTGTAAGAAAACAAGTGAAAACTAGTGCTCAAACTGTGCCTTCTGCTGTCATTTGTCTATAGGTTGTTTCTCCAAGGCTCAAGTCTTACAGAAGCAGAAACAATTCCCATTTCAGTACATTTTGCCTATTTACAAAAAGAAAGGCTAACAGGAGGGTTTCTTGCTCCCCAGAGCCTAGCCTGACTCCCAGATATTTGCTTTATGCTCTGTGGTCTCAAAAGGCAACAAAGCCCAGCCACAAGCTTGCCCTTTGGCTGGCAGCCTGCTCTTACCAGGTGTGCAGAAGCACTCTCACCCCAGAGCCTGCTTCTGCCTCAACTTTTTAGAAGCAGCTCACATTTTCACTGCAAGAGAGAGAGAAAATAGTGGGATTATTTTTTACTAAATAAAACCCCAAAGGGTCTGGATTTTTTTTCCATCCAGATCTGTTTGGCTCTTACTTCGTCAAAGAGCAGGCTGCCAACAGTCATGCCCATGAGGGATGTGGCTTTTGCTTTTCAGAAAGTCAGTGAAAGACCTGATAGAAGGGACATGAACCAGCATGACTGCTTGTGGCAATAAAGCTTACTTTGGTGAGATAAAATTACATTAGCATAAATATGTGTTTTTTTCTGATGTAAGATGAGTCCCAAAAAAATCCTTCTACTGGAGGTTAAGCTAAAGTCTCTAACAATCCTGAGCAGAAAAGTGATGGGTTGCAGGAAAGACTCTCTAAAGGGCAGAAAGAAGTGTACAAGCTCCATCCAATACAGACCATTTATGATTGCCAGCAGCAGGACTCCAGTGTTGAAGTTGAGCCATTATTCTGGCCCCAACAAAATCAATTAAAGTTTTGCCATCTAACTGACAGGCCAGCTGGCTTCAAACGATCTAGAGACAAGCTGAGAATAATCTCCTGCAAATCTGCTCTCTCTTGAGGCCATACAGGGAGCTTGGTAGGCAGTACCTAAAACCCCTCACTCTATTTCAGCCCTTTTCAGGACCTGGTGCAGGATGTTTTCCTCTATGTGAGCTAATAAACTTCTTTTGAGAAAAAAAATATCCCATCATCCTGAACAGGTAACTTGGATACCTGGACCCACTGTCAGAGTTTTGGAGTGGTGCTGCAGACAATATTAGAATATCAACTGTTGATGAAGCTTAGACCACAAGACATATTACAGAAGCTTCAGATACTGCCCAGTTTTCAGCTTATAGGTATTTTACCTCCTGACTTGAATGCCCTCAATATAAAAGGCAGAGGAGAACCTCTTACTAGGCAAGAAATATGAAGCAGGAGAGCCTGCACTTCCAGTCCTTGTCCAGGCTCTGCTTTATGTGCCACCAGTGGTAATTAGGGGCTCACAGGACCCCTTTACAAGTGACATCTGTTTTTCTGAGATCCAGAAGCCACCACTCTTCCCCCCAAACATCAGGGGCCTGCTCCTGGAACTGCCCACCAGCAGGGCAGCCCACCCCTCACCCAAGCCCCAAGGAACCTNCCACAGCCCCCAGGTTGATGCTCTCTTCCTCCAGATATGTGCTGAGAGCATCAGACTCCATGCAAATAGAGCAATATTTTTTATTCATAATTAAAGCCAACTCTCCTAGAAAAATTGCTGAGTGCTAATGGCTCCAGGCAGGTTGGCAAAAAAATTAATTTGGGCTAATTTGTCAGAGACCAGGGAAGTATGTAATATAATGCACGTATCATTTACTCAGCTTGTGGTGTCTCCATTATGTAGATAGTTTCCAAGGCCTCTGAAGCAGGGGCTCTTCTTTCCTTGAGACACATGATCTCACCAGAGCAACATCACAGAAACAAACCAAAATAAACTATTGACTGAAAAAGCAGCCCCACGTTGTTATTTGTCTCCTTGAAGGCAATCAAAACCTGAACATTATATTGCCTTATAAGGGCAAATAACTATATTTATTTTACTGACTTTTCCAGTGCAAATATGATACTAATTCTGGGAAAATGGGCAACCAGAAGTCTAAATGAATAAACAAAGTACCTGAAAATCAATAGCACTGAACAAAACAGTCATTAGTATTGAAGTCTTGTTCAAACACTTGGCAGGAGACCGAGCCAGGGTTTTCAGGCTCATGTAACTGAAGTGATCAATCAAATTACAAACCAAAGAAGCAAATGTGAAGTAAACTGCATTTTATGCATCTGCATCTCTGACTGAATATTAATTTTTTCACCCATAATTCATCTTTACTCAGTCTGACTTGTCAGAGTTACTGTGGGCAATTTATCACCCACTTGAGCATGAACTCCAAGCACTGCTCTTCTCCCATCTCCCACAGCCTTCTCACACTCTCTCAGGGTACCAGGTGAGCTAAAAAGGAGGACACAGTCAGGGTAGAAAAATCGTTTTGTTGGTGAAGTTCCCTTATTCCTGATGAGAAACAAATACACCTTGACAGAAAGGGATTTAGATACCACTTGGAAGGGAGAGACCACCCACTCAAAGAGATAGTCTTCAGGCCATGCAAATGAGACTGCAATTTTTCTTTAAAAAATAAAACTGAAAAAAAATATTTTCAGTTGTTTTCCTTGCAGAAAGTGCACTTGCTGGATCTGTCACTGGAGGCTGAAGGAGTCAAAACTTGCTCTGTGAGACAGGAGGAGTTAACCAAAGATCTGACAGCAACCTCATGAGTGGCAGTCTGTACCCTCTGGCTGGTATGCCAAGCAATTCACCACAGATCTTCTAATATCTACAGGGGAAGCACCTTGGTTTAAATTTTGTGTTCAGACACAGAATTTCTGAATGAACATGACTGATAAAGTTTGGGCAACATCCTGACTGAACCAAGTTAGTGTAGGCCCTCTTTGTTGCTTTCATTCTTCTTCCACCCCTGCATTTTTTGCTCCCCCATGTATCCCTATGCTGGCACAGCATAAAACATAGTAGTCATAGGGGACACACACCTGCTATAAACCAAATTTTCTTGGAAGGTGTTCTAGTTTGGTGTGGGCACTTTGTCAAATGTTTCTCCAGGTCTTAATACTGGCAGAAATAAATCCATCTTAGAGATGAACCACAGCTCAAGGAAGCCCACAAAAAGGCTCTGACTGCTTCCAATGTCTTTTGGATTAGACCCCATGTAAAACATCTTGTGTAAACCTTTAAAAATCAAACATGTCTTTATCCATTCAGATGCAGGGAAGATTTCCAAAAGCAGATGCCTAAGTGAATCACTTTTTGACACTGCCAAACAACCACCATCACCCACAGGTTTTAGTGTGATTGAGGATGCATGATGACCAGGGGAAAAAAACAAGCCACAAAACCCACAACCAAAAAAAATTAAAAACCAAACTGAATCTGTTTAGACACCTACGCAGATGTGTATGTGGCTGAGCAGCACAGCTCTAGGACATGCAACCAAGTTACCATGGTGTAGCAAGTAACCATACATGATAAAAGCACTGGTAACTGAAGACTTTTCCAGCCTGTGGCAAAAGATTACACACTAATATTAGCTTAAACCTCTGCCACTGCAGACTAGTCCAAGGTAAATAGCCCTGCTAACCAGCTTGTACACAGGCTGCCACACAGCAGATCAGGCACTACAGGGATAATGTTTTGCCATGGTTACATGGTGGTATAGATAAACCTCAGCTGAGCCTCAGGTTTGTGTTTGTTGCACTGCTTAACAATAAAGTATGGAGATTTTATTTTCACTTCTCTTCTTCTCTGACCCAGACTATACAAGATAATTTGGCTCTGTAATTCCCAGTCTCTGTCAACCATGTTGTTGATGCTCCACACTTGTGTGTCATGTACCTTTCATTCAAACCAATTTTTTCTACAGTGTCAACGTTCAACATTGAAGTTTACTTGCCAGACAATGCATGTGCACCAGAAGCCTCCACACTGTTCATTTCCAGCTTAGAAGGCCTTCCACAGCCTGTAGCTTTGCAAAAAGTGGCAAACCAACTCACCTTCGGAGGAGTGTAGAGGTGACAAAGTGGTTGTCCTGGATCCTGCTTACACAGCTTCAAGGAATGGCAGACCACATCAGCATTCATTTCCTTGTCTATGCTGAAAGAAATGGTGTGAAAACAAAGAGCATTATGTTCTTCTGGGTGCTTGGAAGTAGAAGTGATTTCCATGGGAAGCTAAATCTCCCAAACACCAGACAATAATCTCAGCTTGCTTCACTGTGGCCCATAATTGCTGCTCAGTACTGTGTTGGGTCCTAACGATTTTCTGCCACAGTATCCTATTCAGCATTGAAAACCCAGTCCCAGGAGGATGAAAAAGCACTGTGCTTTATGTGCAGCACCTGAGTCAAATACATTATGACTGTTCTGTTTTTTAATCAGTCTTAACTCTGACAAAGATTTAAAGGTTAAAGTTAATGTCTGTGCAATTTGGCACATATGAATATTCAATCATTAACTCAAGGAAATAACCAGAAATCCTTCAAGTATCCTTTACCGTTCATCACCAGGTACTTTGATTGTTTCTTTCTTTTTGGGACACACCTCTGGGCTAATCAGGAATTAAATTAAAATGTTTGATTATAACACTTCTTAGTCCTGTAAGCACTTTGCAGTCCCTTGGCTAGTTTTAAAAATAAAAATAAAAACCCTGGGGGAAGAAGAACGTTTGGCAAAAGCTCTGTTAATTAAACTAAGAACTCTCAAAGAGGAATAAAATGACCTACATCTTATTTTTTAAATCACTTTACATTACTTAGTAGGCTTCCCTGAGAGTGTGTACCAAGGTTGGGGCTGAGAGCAGGTAGGGGCTGACAATTAGAGAGCTTGATTAAAGGCAGAAAGGAAAGCAAGAGCCAAGTATTACAGTAGTGTGTGACTCTGTAGAAACTGTCTTGAACACCTGGGTTATTCAAATTCCTCCCTCAGCCAAACGAGCTGAATTTCAAAAGGTAATTACATCAGGTGGGCCTGATCAGAGATTCAAACCAGGTATGAAAATGGTTAGCAGAGACAGCCTGCACTTATTCACTCAGGAACATCTGTGACAAATGACAAACCAGAATCACTCTCAAGCATCTCTAATAATGTGATTTTAAGAATGAACCCCCTGCACCTCAATCTGATAGCACATCCATACGTGTCAAGGACAAAGTAAGAAAAAACCTAAGAGTGCATAGCAATACTTACAGCTCAGCTATGTGTGGTCCATAAAGTTCAGCAAGTACATAGCAGACACCTTGCAGTTTGTCTAGGAAAAAAAAAAAAATATATATATATATATAGTTTTTTGAGTAATAGAGCAGGGTGAAACTGGTTTTATGAGTCAAAATACACCTAGAGTTGGTCCATTAAGGGGAATGCTGATTTATCTTGTGGGAAGCCATGTCAATCTATGACTTCAGTATAACATCAGAGAATGGGAAAAGCTGAATTTCTAATGTAACTCAGAACATGAAGCTTTAGGCAAGCCATGTTATAAGGCCCAAAAGTATAAGCAGCATTTTAAAAATGTTCTGAGTATGGCATCATGTAAAACTAAAAAGAAATTATACGTGCTGCAGCACCTTCTAAGCAATTTAAACAAAGAGCTTGGTAGATTTGTGAGAAGAAAGAAAACTAATGCATATATCCAAGTACAGAAAGTAGATGTAGGGCTTAATGCTAGAGCTACCCTGGAGCTTCTGTGGGTTTGTGTGAGTTAAGAGAATATGTTTCATGTGGAGCAGGAGTTGTGCAGGAGTAATTGCACTAAAACAAATATTTGACACTTTTAATTTGGTTTCCTTTGACAGTCTGCAGCCTTGTGCCTTTTCAGGATGCTGGCTCAGGTGGCTTTCTTTAATCTGTGTGAAGCATGCCCTCAGTAGCCTCCAGAAGACAGCTCATTGGAGATTTCAATAAGTTACCCTTGTAAAAAAAAAAAAGTAGTTCCTTCATCCAAGCAAAGTCATTTTGTGGAGAGATAGAGGGTTTGCATACCGGTAGGGCATGACAGCAGCACTGGTTTGATAGTTCCCACAAAGGAAAACTGATTCTTTCTTGGCCTAAATAGATGAAGGCTGGTTAACCAGGCATGAATCCTGCAAAAGACGTGTCAGGCCTTGTTTCATTGGGGGTGGTGTTGTGAAAAGTTATGAAGAGACAGGTTCATACAAGTGTGGTGATGACAAACTTGCAGTTCCTGAAATTCCTGAGAGGTGTCATTTTCTCTTGCACCTCCACTGTCCAGAGAGATACCTATCTGTATCTGGGGAACAAAATATAGGATCCCCATCTTTTCCCCAGAAAAAAGCCTTAGAGCCCCTAAAACAGCCACTACCCTCCAACTTTGGGATGAATATTTAATTTTAACCATCACGAGAGTGGACATGCCCAGTGTCAGGAAGGATCTGGTGCATACAAGATGGGCAGTCTTGCTCTGGGGAGGGTAAAAACCTCACAGCCCTGACCCCATCATCAGGCATCATCTCACTCCCATGAGAGCCTGGGAAGGTGGCTGCTCTCCTGCCAGGACTGCAGACACCCTGGCTGGCAACCTGAGAAAGGAGAACTGGGACCAGAAAGACATAGCAGAGAATGAAAAGATAATTTCCCCAACACCCTTCTACTGATACGGTGCTGCAGGCAGCTTCTATAACCATGATAGCTGATTTTTTCTTATCCCTTGCCAGGTATTTTATTTCAATCAAGTTACTATCTTCATTTCTTAGCCTCCTTTGCCACATAACTCCTCTCTGTTGGCTCTTTAAAAGCAATCTGAAAGCTAAGAATTGTTCTCTTGGCTAGAATTAGATTTTATTCTTGTTCACCTTAAAGAAAAGACATCTCAGACATCAATAACCTTGTGCTTGGTATCATTGCTGATTAAAACACCCTGTGATGAGGTTTGCCAGTGGGGCACTTGTCACCACAGTCGCCAGCAGGAGAGGGTGGCTGGCTTCCCCAGCACCTCCTCTGTGCATTGCACATGATGGTCCCCATACAGGTTTCCCAAACCATCTGTTTTCCATAACATTTCTGGCCCTGGAAGAGCCAGTTGGCTTCTGTAACCCATAGCAGTGGCTGCAAGGAGGGGAGGTTTGGCTGGCCAGCAGCTCTGGGGAGCTAATGTTGGGGGTCTGCTGGGCACACTGATTTTTGGGCACTGTATTCTTTATACATTTAGTATATACATTAATATATTCTTTATACATTTGATCTGTAAACTACCCCGTGGGGTAACAAGAGAAAGAACGGTGGGTGGCAAAAAGAACAGCAATAACATAAAACTATTGTTGGGCACATGTAGTCCTCTCGGAACAAACAGATGCCACTCAGGTTCTTGGCTACCAGCAAAAAAAAAAAGACCCGAGCCATGGACAGAGTTTACAAGGCTCACCCCCTGAGCCAGCCTGCAATTCATGCTTTCAGAAACCTGCAGCTCTGCTATCACACAAAGAGAGGGTCTCACAGAGAGAAAGCTCTGTTAGGAAGAAGCTGCCTAAGTCAGAAAGGAGGTGAAGAGAACAATAGAGAGATGATGAATAACTTTGAGTGTTCAGGAGCAAGAGCAGAGTTTAAAACAAACTAAATACAGGAAAATTTGGAGAAAATTTAGACTATACTTCCTTCTACCCTGCTTTAGGTAGAAGAGATCCAACCCTAAACTGCCCCGGTCTTCCATGATAAGAACTGTGAGGGTTCTCCTCCATAGCTTTGTAGTCCTAGAAGCACAAATTCTGGCTGACTCCCAGAGGATAAGTGTTTGCAAGAAAAATGGTATCAATCATGTTGCCATTTCCACTTGAGCTCTAAGGTGTTTGCACAGCAGTAACCAACACAGAAGCAGGACATGACTCAGAGGCAACACTGGAGGCAGATGGTCTCAAAGCACATTTTGGGTATCAGAGACCTCCGTTTCATCAGGCAGATAGCCAGCATCCAGGTAAACATACATTCTTGCTATCAACATATTTGACACTGTAAATACTTCCCATTCTTCCAGACCTGTCATTTCTGCCTGCTCAAGAGCCTCCTTCACTCATGATGTTACTGTTCTTTTCATAGGTTTATTGGCCACCTCACATAAACCACATACATGGCAAATATTTCCATATAAATAAGGATGTGACTGTGTTTTCTACATCACCCAGTATATTAAGTGGGACTGACAGGTACCGTTGTTTTCTCCTTTTCTCTAAATATTTTTGTTCTTGAACGCTGTATAACTCAACTGCATTGCCATTAATTTGTTGCCATTATTCTTACAATCAACTGTAGGCATGTGTATAACAATGAAGTTGCTCCTCCAGGTGAAATGGCATGTCCTGCTTCAGTAGGTTTGCTCCCTATCAGCATCCAAAGCTCATCTGTTGTTTCAAGGAGCAGCAAGAGGAAGCTATTGACTCATTCTGGGCTTCAGTGTTTACCTCCCAGGAGAGGACAAATTTGGTTTCACTGGAGCTCCCACACAATCTATAGGATTTTTCATTCCTTTCTAGGTCAGGGTCAGGGGTTTTTTTGTTTGTTTTTTTGGTTTTTTTTTTCCTGTGGGCTGTAATCATGCATCTCATAGAAGGTAACTGGATAATAGAAATTTAACGAAAGGGATAATAGGATTTTATATGTCTAAAGAATGACAGCTGAAAAGAAGTATCTTGACATGTCAGCAGAACAAAGTCCACTGAGTGAATCATGAACACAGAGCTAGCATGTCATATTTTAAAGAAGAAAATTGTATTTTAATAGAAAGATCAGCACTTCTAATTGTAACTTCATGGTTATGTGCTCATAATTTTAAACACCGAGGATATAACTTATGGAATAGAAATCAGATAAGCGTTATTCTATCAGTGAATGAATCCCAGCAATTACCTCCCTGCTCCATCCTGCATCAGGAAATCCTCTCTTGGAAAGAAGGGAATTAATATTCTGCATATATCTTCTGTGAAACTAGGATACACAGAGCTGTATCCTATTATATGTTTATAAACATATAAATGTTTTTTTAATAAAGAATCCCAAGCCATCTTTTTAAATTTATAACTTTAAAAAGATACCATGAATGTTGCTTATATAGTTATAGGATTGTTCTGTGAGACACAAAGCTATTCTGGCATTCACACTAGGTAGATGTTCTCTACCTAGAGATATGCATTCAGACAGCTAAGCCCCTTTGGGCAGACAAAATAAGAGGCAGCAAAAGGGGAGTCTACGTATTTTCATATGGAATAGCTATTGGTTTTGAAATTTTTATCATCAGTTACATTTCAAAAGCTTTTCTGCGCAGACCATATATTTGAGGTTTTACGATAGCAGTTTCCTATACCTGTTGACAGCATATTAATCTTCACAGTTGCTAAAAAGACCCATATCAACAAGAAAGAGGAGTGGTTGGGCATACAGTGAATCTTAAGCTGCTTACCAAGAGACACCGTGGAGAAAAAGGAAAGGAAGAGGTCTGTGTGTTGGTGCTCACACACATGTGGATTTAATACAACCCTGTTCATTCTAACTTAAAATCCCAGTTCTGAAGTCACGTGAGCCACCCCACTGACTTCACTCCAGGTAGCACCTTCCTAACTTTCAGCTACATCCATTTGAGGTGCTGCATGAGACATGGATAAAGCTTTTCCAGACTCCCTGTGTGAATTTTTAATTCACAGAGAAATACACCACTATGAACAGCACCTATGGCATATTATTGGGTACTTACCAGGTATGTAGGTGCACAGTCTCTCCACGGCTGCCTTTACTGTACTGTTGTGCCACTGTGCAAGCTGTTCGATTACAGAGACCACAAGCACGCATCCTGCAAGCAAAGAAAAAGAGCAAATATGGTTATCTGCAAAGTGTGGTGAAGCACCCCTGGCCGTGGAGGGATTCCAGTCATGGCTGGTCATTTCATCTCTTGTGAGGGTGCATGGCGGATGAGTGTTCAAGGGGAAAAAATGCTGGTGGATTTCTGACTTTATTTAAAAGCTGTGAGTTATCACAGTGAGGATGCTGATGCCAGAGGAGAGCACACAGCAGCCTGGCTTTTACAGCACTGGATGTTGCTCCTGAATTTCATCATTTCAAGGATGAAAATCAAGGAACTGGTGGGACAGGCACTGTTAGAAGTGCCTGCTTGGCCATCTGCTCTCTCAGTATTTCGTGCATGAAAAATGTGCAGGTCTGTACTTGAAAGGGCCTCAGTAGCCCTCCACACAAGGCACATGGGGAGTTACTGCAACTGAAAAACAAATGTGTGTGACTGCCTGCAGAAGAGATGTCAAAAAGCAGACATATATGCTGACCACTACAAAGCCTCCACAGCATCATTTCCTCACACTCCTCTGAAGCTCAGCAGTGCTTTGCATGCACAGGGCTGCTAGAGCCAAAATGTCTTCAGAGTTCATTCTGCTCATCTTCTGTGGCTGGAAAGAAACCATTTCCTATGACCTCTAAAGCTGGTTATTTTTCATCACTAATCTGGGAGCTAGCAGGCCCAAAGCCTGGCTGCTCCTTGGAATAGCTGTGTCTGAGACCCAAGAACTTGCTCACCATACTGAAGCATTTCTTGAGATGTACAGCACTTTTTCTGGTATTTCTGGGATGAAGTAGCTTCAAAGTGATCTCCACATAGCAATCATTCAAAATCCACATCATGAACATGAGTGATTCATTTCCAGACTATTTTAAATTGCTGTAGGCCAATTGTGCTCTTATTTTGCAGTGGCTTCACCATTTTCTAAAGAAGCCACGTTTGATAATACAAAGTCTGACCAAAATAGTCAGACCTGGCAGCCAAAGTGAGGTCCCAGCCAGAACCCAGGAGCTGTGTAACAGAAGTAGGTATCTGTTTAGATGACAGTATCTCAGGCAAACAAGAGACAAGGAGCCAGAACACCACTTTCCATCAGCCTGAATAAAGATTTTTCTTTGAAATCCCTGTAGCTGAACCCTGTTTCCTCCCTGCTGCAAGAAATCTCAGCTCTCAGAATTTGCTCTGACACAGTCTGGTACTGGAGGTGAGCTGCAGCATTTGGATGTAGATGCAGATCCCCCTTTTCCAAAGCTCAAGAGCATTCCTTCTTAGGGTTTTCAGACTGGCACAGCTTTTAAACGAGCTTTAAAAGTGAGCTTTTTAAGGGAGCTTTTAAATTCCTTCCAAGTACCTCTGCCTATGTGTTATTAAATCAAAGTGTTGTTTTTCAACATAAATAACCTTGAAGTTCCTATCGATCAAGTGGCAAGTCAAAGAGGAGATAATACAATCAGAATCTGCTGTAAGACCAATATCTTTGAGTCCTCTATTACTTCTTCCACCTCAAATACAGTAATGCAGTGGAACTACAGTTAACTTGCCACCTCTTTTGCAGGGTTAAAAGCCCACTTCTCCATACTTATTAAATAAAATGCTCACCCAAAGTCCTCTGCAAAATCATTTATAAAGCATGCTAAGAGCCATTACCTCCAGTCAGCCTAAAAGAACAGGAGATTAAATGGAGACAGATACAACCAAGAAAAAAATCTGAAGTGAGTATTCCTTTTTTACCTCTCACCCCACCCTCCCCCATTCTCCCCCCAAATAGGCTCACATTAGTCCAAAGAATTTGCAGTTAATTAAAACACAGTAGCTAATAAATAAATAAATAAACAAATGGAATAATAAAGACCAAGACTAAAGGCAAAGGAGACATACAAGCTGGAGAGTAAAGTGTGGTCAGGACTTAACGCAGTCTGGTCCCTGCTTAACCATTGGCAGGTGCCTTAGCACAGCCTTACCCAGTGCCATGCCCCAAGGCAATGCTTGTGCTTGTGCTGGGGACCAGTCCCCAGAGCATATTTGGACAAGGACTGCATTTGTGCAGTATTTAATGCAGTACCTTGGGCTACTAGATGCTATACGAATATAAATAATAGTAATAATAATAACAATAATAACAAAAATAGCCTGAATACTTGGGCGAAACCCACAGAGCTGAGCTTTGAAATCTTTGGTTCCATAAACTAGACTTCATGAACACAGAGAGGATGCTTCTGAACATGCTACTACACCTGTCCTGCCTTGGGCCCCCCCTACCACACTTTGGCTATTGAAACACTTTGCAGGACAATCCAATAAAGGAAGCCTCGACTGATTTTCAAAAGGTCTGAGGTGCCAGTTGGGGCATTCTCAGCCTCAGGTGCTGTGGCTGAACCCTTCAGACCCAAATCTGGAGAGTCTTCCTGACCTCCAGGGGGAAAGGTGCTCTGGGGTAAATGGGTGCCACCAAAACTTGCCATCAGCTTATCCACTGAACTACTTTCCCTCAACTACCTTGGCTTTTATCAGGTGCCCTCAGCCCACCTCTCTTTACTTCTCATGGTCTGCTAGCACCTCTTAGCCCTGCCATGGGCCATGACCCAGGGGATGATCATTTCTATTCAGGTTCTGCCTGGTCTCAAAGTTCTTCATTTAGGCCGGTGTAATCAGGAGCAGCTTTTGGGCTGGGATTTTGTAAATTACTCAGGAAAAGAGTCAAACCTTGTGAGGAGGAATGTCTAATTGTCTGATGCCCAACCCACCCAGGTTGCTTGTTTTTCTGGATAAAGTTCTGCTTCCCCCAGTAAGTAATCCAGATTTAATCTCTAGAATCACCTGTGTTGGGCTACTGGTAAAACATCAAGAGCTCAGTATCCATAAACTGAAGTCAACCCAGACTACTCTTTCTCCTACTACAAGCCTGCTCTACTTTTAAATCATATACATATATATATATGTGTATAAAATTTCTCTGGATTTAATGACAGAAAAAGAATTCACTGTTGGCTGCAGCATAAGAAGCCACTACCCTCTAACAAAATCTACAGAAATCTCCCTGAACACCAAGTATGATCAGAAACGCTAACCAGTTACCCTAGCCTGGGTCTTAATTCTTCTGGCTAAAAATGGAAAAGAATTAATTAGTTGAAAGGAAAGGAGAAAATCAGTTGTCTTGGACTGTAGAAATCTCACTGCTTTAATTACTTGCGACGTGTATACAAATACAAACTTTTTAATACGCTGACATCAGTAGAAAAGCACTTCCAGATCTGTCTAGTCATTAGCAACTATTGCTTGTATTTAATTTAGCAGATATTTAGATTTGATTTATTTCTCATAGCAAGCTGGGCACATATAAAGCAATGTAGATCACCTTCATAACTAAAGGCTTAAAAAAAATCTCTAAATTTATTTTACAGTTGCACCTGATTTTCCTTAGAAACAAGTTTCAAGAAACTGACTCTGCTATTGCACTTCAATAATAGGTTTCAATGTCTTGACAGGCTGAAGGATGTTTTCTCAGGAAGAAATTAATTGGTATTATAATGCCTGCTAGCCATTAGAAACTAGACTCCAGTATTAATAAAATGCCTGTCTCTTTTAGTGATAGTTTGTCCCATCTGCTATTAATTTCCAAAGAGATAAGAGAAAACCATAACCATTTTGCTCAGCAGCAGTAATCTGAAAACTTGCATGCCAGGAAGTACTTCTCTCCATGTATTTGAAAATAGCGTGGAATAATAAAATGACATTTCCAATAAGCTCAGAAAAAAAATCATACCCCAATAACAAAATCAGCTCTAGAGAAACTAATTTCTTAGCTGTGAAGCCTCTGGCAGTTTGAGCAGACTATTTAACTTAATCCACTTCTGCCGCACACATTTGAAAGGCTCTATAATTAGCATTATACCTGGGGATGTCAAGAAGTGTCTGGGTAGTGAAAGCTGCCTCTCCAGGTTTCAGATTTGTTTTCTGAGTCAAACTCTGTTAAATGGGATTTTTTGGCACCTGATGCATCCTTCTTTGCCATCCTTTGCTTGCATTCCTGGGTGCTGGAGACTTTTCTTCTTCCTCCAGCCATATCACTGTTTCCCAGACATAAATTAAACATACTTACTGAAGCACAAGGAGGAAAAAAAAGTGACCTTGGACACAAACAGTTCTCCACAAACCCTGCCAGCCAGGCTGTGGTCACCCTGCTTGCTCCCAAGGGGCAGGAGCAGGAGCCTAGCTTGGCAAAGCTCGAATACCTGTCTACAGCAGCAAAGCCCCTGTAAAAATGAACCTCTCTCTCACATTCCTGGTTTTATATAGAGGATAAAGTTTTCCCAAAACACAGTCTTTGCTTCTTCTATTTATATGTTATCATAGGCTCCAGTGCATATCCTGAAACTTACAGGGGAGGAGTCCCCAGAACCTGTCTCCAAAGTCTATCAGACTATACTGAGAGTCCTGGTGCAGGTGCTTGTTGCTCTAGAGAAAAAACAACTCTGTCCAAATTAATTTAATCCAGTCCCAGTTGAACCTGGAAAAAAATACCCCTGTTTGAAATAAAAGCATTCATATGGGAAGCTAAGAAGAAATAAGGTTTTTCTCCTCTGACACGGGGACATATTTTTGAGTATTCTAGGTGCAGGCAGACCAGAGATATACAAAGTTACAACACAGGAATGCTTTCTTTTTCACTATATATTCCTTTCCTAATCCTTTCCAACACCCATTTTGCCTTCTTTCACTGTCTCCCAGCATGGAGCTGATACTTCGAAAGAACAGCCCTTTATAACCTCAAGATTTCCATGACATAACTGTATATTCAAAGTTAGGATAATTATTTCCCATACACAGCTGGAGGATTTGTTGCTTTGAAAGGTAATTTAGAAAGGGATCTGAGTGCCAAAGTCTTTGACCCCAGACTTTGCTTCCCGCTCCATTTACAATGCTAATGTATTTCACAGAGATACGGACATGATGGAATATAATTATAGGTATCCATATTCAAATATCTTGGCATATACAAGATCTTTTACGCCCAGATTTACTAACTGCCATAAAATATCTTGGAAATGCTAAATGGTACACTATTAATGGTCACTGGGCATAAAATTACCTAAATTACACTGTCCAAAGACGTTTTAAAAACATTTTGAGTACAGCAGTATTTGGGATGCACTGTAGCTCTATATCAAAACCAGAAATATCCATTATCTTTTTTGTTGCTTATGCCTCTTAAGTTCATGCAATAGCAGTGACACACTTCAGATCCCCTAACCCCACAGCTCTATTCATTATTGTTTCCTTAAGACACCTGATAAGGACTCTAGTACAGTTAATGCTGGTAGAGAAAAGTCAGTTTCCATCTAGTGGAAGACTCTGGTATCCAAATCTGCCAGCCATATGTATCCCTAGTGTTTCTGAAATCACACTTCAAAGAGCCCTATTTAACAAAATCTATAACCCCAGGCATTTCCAATGGAAAAGCTTTTTGCATTAATTAATAGAATAAATGTGTGTGTACCATTAACATATTTTTCTTTACTGAATCAGGAAAGGATATAAAAAATTTACTAGAAGCCTGAATGGTGGCAAAGGGAGTTAATGTAACCAGATAACAACAACCTTGTCACAAAGTTTTGAACATTTCAAAATTCTGGATGTAAAAAGTTTTTTCAGATATACAGTTCCTAAAACCACTGAAAGAAATTGCCTTAAACATAAAAGGTTTTTCTGAAGTTCTGTTTAAGACTAACCTATGAACAAGAGTAGGAGGAACATATGATAAGGTAATCAGCAACCAAATAATCAGTATTAAATAAATAAGACTATAAAAGAGAGCTAACAGCAAGCATCAGTAATGTAAAACATACGAGACTACCCATGCATACAAATGCACATATAAATACAAATGAGTGTGTATTTACACACAGATACATCTCATTGTGATCAATAGATATCTTTGCATTTTATAGCCAGAAACTTTGGGTTTCAGACTTGAGGTGATCTTGAAAATGGAATTTTTTTACCATCAATTGTTGAAATATATGCATACGTGTAGAAAAAAATTCCCATTTTAATAGCTGCTTTAGTATCTCCACTGCACTAGAAACATTCCTGGTTTTTATATCCAAAGTATAATCATAGGAAAAAAATATGTTATTATCACTTTTGATATTTATTACTGATCACCAGACCCGATTTTGTCAGTGAGTAAACTGAGCAATGCCAGTGAAGAGAAGAGAGGTGCTGTGGCTTGGCACTGGTTTAGCTGTAATCAAAGCTGATCCCAGCCTTTCAGAGTTAAACACATTGATATTGGGCACGGCCTTTTTACTGAACTCACTGAGCTGTAAATGATACATTCTGTCATGGTGCCTCCCTGGACAATATGTGCACAGCCCCTTTGTCTGAGCACAGTTACTAAAAACCTCCAGCTCCAGTTGGCACCTTCCATTGTGCAAAGTTCCTGGGACCTCCAAAGGCCACCGGTCCTGCTGCCTCTCTGTGGGGCACGTTTCATCCCTGCACCCCCACACAGCAAGACAGAGGCAAACTGCTGAGGACACCGACTGTCACATAAATCAAAGCAGGTAGAGGTCGGCGTTTTAGGCTGCTGGGAAGCTGGGAAACATCCGTGCATAATGTAACCAGAGCTGAAAATACGTTGGGAAAAAAAAAACAAAACAAAACCCAAACCCCAAACATGCGGTTTCGTACTCCAGGGATTATGTGCTGATGGGTGAATGGAAGAGGTGACCCGCAAAGGTTGCTGAGAATGGCATTGTATTGAGCACAAAGATGGGGAAATTTGCTTCCCTGGCTGCTGACCCACAGGATCTCCACTCACTGGAGAGGAAGATGGAAAGCGCTGCTGCTCGGCTGTATTGAGCGCTCCCTGACTAATTGCCTCATTACAAAAAGGGCAGCCAAAGTTAAACGCCAAAAGAGCAGGGCAGCCTGCTGATGGGGAGAAAATAAATAAACCCTGCTATTTGCAAATGGATCTCGCTGTCGCAGAGCAGAACCCCTGAAAATCCAGCTTAGAAGAAGTTATCTTCAACAAGCCTCAGCCTGAGCAGATATTCTGGGGCATCTGTGCCATTCCAAAAGGATGGGGTACACACAGATCTGTTAAGATCTCTGATGAGGTCTTCAACAGCTTTCTCAGAAACTCATGACAGTGCTCACTGATCACTACCATTAGAAAATTTTCTTTCTAACCTGAGTGCCCCTTCTGGCATCCATTTCTGTTATTTCTTGCCATAATTTTCATGAACCTCCTGACCACCTGGTGGTGAATGGATCACCTCTTTAATGCTTTTCAGGATGGATACCATGTCTTTTTCTCAAGTTTTTCTTCTCTAGACTAGTTGACTCTAATTTATTCCATCTTTCTTTATAGCTTATATTTGTTTTTCTCTGAAACCTCCTGTCACTTTGCTTCATTCTTGACACACAGCCCAAAAGGGAAGGCAGAAATTCCTCTGGGGCTTTTTCAGGGCTGAGAAAGATAGTGGGTTACTCCACATGTTTTGCAAGCTAACTTTTGTTCACAGGTTTCAGTGTATGCAGTGTGTGTGTGTTCTTCACGACAGTGTGCCACTACAAGCCCAGATGATCTTCCCTAGGGATGCTACCCAGCCAATCACTCCTCATCCACTACCTGTGACTGATTTTGCTGAAGTGCCTTCAGCATACCCATTTTGAAATGATCTTTTTTTGGGAGCAAGGAGTCCAAGTTTTCACGATCTTTTTGAATTTGCCCTCCATTGCACTTGCAAACCTTTTCAGATGTCTATGAAATGCTAATTTAATAGCCCACTATTTCTTTATCATGGACAATGAAAATATGGAATGATACTATGTTCAAAATAGAACAGAATATGTCCAAGAAAGACCTCATTTTGTACGTCCTTATGCTTAGGAAAAGAGTCACTTGTAATTACTCTCTGAACAAGGCCACCCACTGGTTTTCTCCTGCCTTGTAGAAGCTTAATCAGTGTAACATATCGCTCAGCCATCAGATTAGCACTGAGATGGTGCCAAAAGCCTTATTGAAGTCCAGCTGTAACATTTACTACTTCTTCTGTGTCTACTCACCATTATCTAATCAGCAAAGAAAATTAGATTGATCTGACACTGTTCCTCCTTGATAAATCTAGTGATGCTCTTACTCCAATTTATTTTTGAAAGGTGCTTCTTATGAAGTTTCATCAACTATTGCAGGATTTTTCTAAGAACTGTTTTTTACATGACTGATCTACAATCCCTTGAACTTCTTTTCTTCACCATATTTAAGAAAGGTGAATACAGCCACTCCCTTCTGTCTCTCAGAGTCTCCCCTGCTTTCTGAGTCCTCCAGGGCAGCTTTTGCCTTTCCTGAGGTTGCTTCAGATACTTCTGGATGAAGTCACCTTTGCTAGAGAACAGGACAGTTAGCAAAATCTCTTGGCTCTGTCATTATTTGAGGTAGTGGGAGGTGTGGAATAAAACCTTTAAAAACTAATCAGAAACAGTAGAAAAAATAGTATTTTTCAAGTATGAGGAAACAGTAATACTGGTGTCAACAGTTTCCAATGTTTTTGGGTACCTCAACATTAACTTTGTAGAAGTTTTTTACTTTGAAGTAAAACTTTGTCTGCCCTGTGAAATGGGCACTATCTTCCTCATTTAACAGATGGGGAAAGTCAAAGAGCTGAGCATCTGAATCATTCATACTTAATTTTGTGAGAAATACACAGAGCATCTTGTCCTCAGAATGCCCCGCTGAAATTGTGGTCTGCATCTCTCAAAGGGGTTTGTAGGTCTCGTCCTGAAAAAATCCCTTGAGTCACACTGCCAGTGAGGAACAGACCCAGAAACAAAATTCAAACCTAATATTGAGCTGGTTACACATATGCAAATATGGGTGATTTTCTAGCCTGGGGAGCCAGAAAAGATGATGCAGAAAAGAGACTGTCATATGCTGGGGAAAATTCTTCTAGTGACAAAGAGAGAGCACATGTCTATTTAAGAGCAGGTGAGAAATGGTTAGGAATTGATACCACATCTGATCTTCTCTCTGGAAAGATTATCATCATGTCCTTTCCCCCTCTTTTCCATAATTCTAAAAGGCAGCAGTACTGCAGCCCTTTTTAGGTGGAAATGCTTTCCAGGTGCTTTATTTTTATATCAAGTCAACTATGAAAATAATTCCTCTGAATAAAGCAGAAAGGTTTTCAAAAAAACACAGCAAAAATACAGTGAATTTTTCTATATATACTGAGGCTAGTTAAGACTTCTGTCTAAATGCTTTCTAATACAATTGATCTCACAAGAAAAAAGTCACCTTCTTTTCTATACAAGCAACAATCTGAAAGCAGAAATGTTTTGGCCAGCCTTCCCCTATGAGTTGTCTGAATTGCTCAGCCTACTGTGGCACCTTACTGAACATGTACCCTCCTCTCCTTCAGCCCTGTTCTGCACCAGTATCTAGGTGCCTACCCAAAATACATTTTCTAGTAATGTGCTAAGGCCAGGGCACTCCCTTGAAGCATCCAGCTGCCTTCTCAGTATGACCAGAATACACTGGGGCAGAGGGTGCCTATTCAGGGGCTGGTGCTAGCAAGGGCAACAGAAAATGGAAGCAACCAAGCTGTACCACTTTCAACAGAGGTACCAGAGCTGCATTATTCTCTCCTGTCATATAATTTCTAAATATTTCTTGAAGAAATGTGATGCTTTCAGTGGAAAGGCTCAATGGAAAAATATTTCCATACTTTTGTTATTGAAAAAGCATCCATTTTCTGACCAGCCTTGGCTACTATACATAGCAATCTCAATCATGCAGCTGGTACACACTCAGAAGGGATCAGAAATGACTATTAAATGTGCAGCCACCTCATTTTCCTTAGAAAAGAGAGGCAAATAACTTTGAAAAATTAGACACCTGACCACATGTTTGACTTGCATTTAACATTTCTTCAAGAAAATCTCGTATAAATTTGTAACAGACATTTCTCATACTAAAAATGCTGCCTTGATCCAGAAGGCCAAGAAGATACAGAGGAAGTTCTCATGGCTCTCTCCCTATGCCTCAGCAGATGGCAAACTGAGCTAGCAGGGCCTGGGGTCAAGATGTGGAGAGGAAATAACAATCCTCCTCCTACACATGAAGCTGATTTCAGCTTAATTTCTGCTCCTAACAGGGCTGTTCACCAAATCAGCCACAAAAACTGATGCTACACTTGCTCCATGCCACAGCAAGTGCCACCATCAACTCCTGATGCTTTCCCTTTCCTAGCTGTGAAGGTACCAGTGATGGTTTTCATGGGTTAGTCAAGACAGCAGCTATCCAGTGAAACCCCAGAGGTGGCTGTCTGGGCTAGTGCAGTCACCAGCCTTCCCTCCCAGGTCTGGCCCATGTACTTCTAATGCTCTGCATGCTTCACTTTTAGCTTGTGGTTCACAGAGATGTGGACAGTCCTGTTTTGGTCCTGAGCAGAGTTCATGTGGATGCTTTTAGCTGAAGTGACACCTCAGAGAGAGAAACTGGTGTGGGAGGTGGGGTTTTTGGTGTTTCCCAATGAACAAACATGCGTGGTAGATTCTTGGTGGTCCCATCAACACGAGTGGTGTAGTTTTCCTCTATATGGAAGGGAAATAAAACACAATTTATCTTTTGCCAGGCAGCTTCAATGCACTGGGCAGTTACTATAGGAATGTGGAGTCTTGCTGGGTCAAAAGGATGCAAAAGAAGGCAGTGCTCACGCATGACATTAAAAAAAACACCAGCATAAAAACCCTAGAGGCAAGCACTCTCACCACCTTTCCTGTGCCATCAAAACAATATGGTGCCTAAAGATCTCACCATTAAAAATCCTCCATCACTTCTCCCTTGCTCTGGCAGCTGCTCAGTCACTGCTTGTGTGGCTGCTGGTCCAAACAAGCCAGTCCCTGACAGACATATCTGCTTTTCATGACTTGCTCTCATTTCCCAGCTGGCAGATGAGACCTAGCAGGGCCTTGACTTTGCTCTGCTTTTGGTTGACCCTGCCTTTCTGGCACCCAATCTGCAGGGATACTGTGGATGGTTCAAAAATGATGAAAGAAGAATGGTTTTATCAAGCTGAGGATTATTATTTCTAATCATGTTCCCTGAGCCAGATTGAAAATAATCTTGGGCTGACTTTCCTTCTGCAGGATGGAGAGCCAGGACAGAGTTTAGATTTACAGCACAAAAGTGCCCTGAAAAGCTAAGAGAAGGCAAAATAAACCTATTGATTGTGAGGGATAAGACATATCCATCATTTAACATTCACTCACATAAAAATACAAGCTACTACATCTCTCTAGGTGTATAGAGTCTCACACTAAGGGCATTTCTGGTGCAGAGATACCCACAGTTCACATTGACATTGGTGTTACTGGTCTTGCTTTGGGACTCACTTAATCAGCTGAGGCTACAGGTACAGCTGCTGTGGAGATCACTGCCACCACCAATGTCACACAAGAGGGGGGTTGGCAAAACACATTCACCCCACTTTAGTATGGAACATGCAGACATGTGTGCTTGTGAAAAGGAAAGGAAATGTGAGGAAACAGTCCTTGCAATTTGGCTATCCTGACTTGATCACCCAGACTACAAAGTTATCTGGCATACGGATGGACAAACTGTTCTTAGGAAGAATTTCTCAGGCAGTGAAATCAATGAGGAGACCCTTAATGAGTCTGAAGAAAACTGTGGTTTCCTGAAGTTAAGCAAAATGCATCATGAACTCTAACAGCCACCTAACTGACACCCTGTAACATGTTTTTTCCAGGTCCCAGACTTAAGGAAGTTAAAGCTATCTTTTCAGATGCCATTCCCTGCAGAGTAAAAACATGAACTTTGGGAAGTAGCTACTCGAAAACAAAATCATAAAATAACACCAGACCCTATGGCTGGCCTTGCAAAATCTTCAGCGATTATTTCACCAAAGACTATGAGTATTTTGCAGTACAGCTGTTGAAATAGATAAAGGAGTGATTTATGATGTGCATAGCAATTCTCAGCTCACTGGTGGGGTAACAAATGAACTAGTCCAGCAGGCAAACAAAACCTGAATACGTACCGACGCAGGTGTGTCCTTTGTACAGCCTGGAGGGGAGCGTGGGGGGTGGTGGGTTGTTTCCACGGGGCATAGGGGAGGAAGAGGCAGCCTTCAGCAGAAGCAGGAGCCAGAGGATGCAGAATAAATTAAGGAATGTTTCCCTAGCCCCCCTCATCCTGATGAAGGAAAGAAAAGAAGAGATCAGGTGGGAGGGGAGCACAGGGACCTGTATTCCCTTAGAGGTCAGGGCGCATCCCGTATCCTTGTCTCATTAGCAGTTTGAGAAGGAGGCTCACACACCTATATAGCTATATGTGACACAGGGACTTCTTGCCAGGCAGAGACACACATCTGCCCTCTGACGGGGTGCATGGAGCATCCTACCCTGGCACACAGCAGTGCTCTCCCAGCCCCTGCTTTTTGCACATCCCTCAGCCCCTCTCAGGCCACTCAGGAAGGCTGTGCAGCCACCCAGCACAACCCAGAAAGCCCTGGCCATGGGGTACCCCATGACTGGGCTGGGATGATGCCCCTGAGACCCCAGGCTGCTCTCCACACTCCCCCACACCCCAGTGCCCCATGTGGAGCTCTTCCCAACCTGCTGGCCTGGGAGGACCAAGATGAAGAGCTCTGTCTCCTGCGTCTCCTGCGGTCGGAGCGGATGACTAACGACCTTAAACCACAGTAGTTGTCAGAGCCAGTCAGCATTAGTAACACAAGACACTCCCCTGAACAACTAGTGTTGCAAAACAAAAAAAAAAAAGAAAAAACAAACCAAAACCCAACCCTATAAAAGCCTTCCTCCTCCCACCGTTGCTCCTCCACAGACAAGAAAAAAAAAAATATCTTCAGCTGCTTCTGTAAGCAGGGTTTCTGTTCAGGAGGATCGGGTGTGAAAAATAGAAGAAAGAGGCAGTGGGGACTGGAGCCGTGGGTGGTGGGAGGATGGGAGTCCTGTGCCAGGGTTTTCTGGGTTTTAATTCTGCCAGGGTCCAGCAGGGGAAAGGGGAGAGAGCTGCCAGTGTAAGGGTACCAGCGGGAGCTGAACCCCTGTTCTCATCAGCTTTGAGCATGTTTGTTTGCAGCCTCCAGATGCCTGCAAGGCTGGAAAAATCCTGATCTTTTTCTGCTTTGGTAGTCAGGGTGACTAAAGGTTTCCCTGCCTTTTTCTTGTTTGTTTGTTTCTTAAATTCCCACAGATAAGGCAGGAACCCTTTGTTCCCCAGCTTGAAAAAAAAGCAGAGAGAGTAACGCATGTTGAAACAATGTCACTTCAGACTGGAACAAGCCCAGACAGCTGAATCCCAGCCACTGTGGATGCAAAGGTATCTATATAGAGACGATGCAGGACTGAAGCTCTGGAGGGCCAGAGTTACATCCTGCCTTTTTGGATAACCCTGGCCCATTCTCTTCCACCTGCCATGGGTCACTGGTACCTGTTTTTACCCTTCTACTCCTTGCCTGGCTCTTTCAGAAGTGGGCAGGCTGTCAGGTGGTTAAAGGGAAATGAGGAGTTTCTCTCTTTTGGCATCCCTACATGCTTCCTGAGCATAATTTAAGGAGACTCAGAAATGGTGTTGTAAAATAAGAAATAGAGAATATATTAAACTCAGTGACTCCTTGCTGAATCTTCAGACATTCCTGCAGATCAAGACGATCGCTCAGAGACCAGGTCACCTTTAGTATTTAAGGTGCTTTTTTGCAAACCTCTTCTTTTCAATGGGAGCCTGACCTATGACATTTTCAAACACAGTCCCAGAAAGTTTGGCTCAACTTTGATAAGCAGAATTTGCCTTGTGATAATGATAATATAATCAAGTGGCTCCAGAGGGGAAAAAAGACTGTTAAAAGCTTCAGTGTGAATACAAGTCACTGCATATCTCTATTCTCTAAACCAAGCCATTGGCTTCCAAATGTATGATTTTCTTCTAAAAAAGAAAAAAAAAATTAAACCCAAAATAGAGATAGTAGCTATTGCTCGAGTTTTGCAGACCTCCTCCTGCTTATCATTCTCTCTATAGCTAGCAAGATGAACAGGATTCTAGTGCAAAGTGCCTTATCCATATGCCAATCCTACTGAAATCTGCAGGATGTTTTTCTTAATGCTGTAAAAACTTGCTATAAAAAGACACCCTGCTACAGCAACTGCAGCTCCATTAAACCCTTTTTAACACACATATCACTTGGTTCCCAATGACACTTTGAAGTCCTTTAAAACTCTGCATATTGGCTCATGAGCTGCTTGCTGCAAAAGCAGAGCGCTAATAATAGGCAAGGAAAAAAAAAATCTTCCTAGCAGAGAGGTCTTTGGAATGCTTTCTGCTTTTATATCTATAGCAAAATACAAATCTAAACAACGGCAGTTAGAAAGTGTATAGATAGATTCCAAGCTGCTCCCAGGCATGTAAACCTGCAGAGCATACAGCTCTAGCCCATAATCAGCTGTGTTATTTTCTTTCATTTCAGGCTGTGGAAAGAGTGCTGAGATAACCCAGAAGCCTGTGTAACACAGAGCTGGTTTTTGCTATACGTTAGGCATTAGCCAAGCTCTTAAACCAATTAAAGAAAAACCCCAGAGCATTTAAAATACGCAGTCTGGTCAGACAAATGAGGGATTTGCATGTGTAGATTTAGAGGCCAGCTGGGAAGGTGACACACACGTAACTCCCCCCTCCCCAGCCCCCCTGGTGTTAAATCTGTCTACTTCCCACTCAAATCAGATAGCAAGCCCTGCCTTTTGCCAAGTAGGTTTTATATTACTTCCAAGTCCTTAAGACAGTGAGACCTAAAGCTGTCCTTGTACATCAACGAAGGAGCACATGATGTTGTCTTTTAATCTTAATATGTGAATGAATGATGTTAATGGGGAGGTTAAAACCACAACAGATCTGTCCCAAAGGAAGGGATTTGATCATAAATGCTTCCATTAGCCTTGTGTACAACATCTAAGCCAGGAAAGCAGGCCTGGGACAAGGGTGACTTAGGAGATGCTGCCAGCCCAGAAAAAAAGAGTGTGGCAGCAAGAGCAATGTGAGACCGGAGCCCCGTCCTTTGTGAAGCACCAGGGCAGAGGGGTGATGCCTGGGATGTCCCACCCCCCCAAAAAAAAGGCCTGGCAGGGTCACCCCACAGCTTGCAAGCATCTTTGTCTCCTTATCCCTCTTGTTTTTCCAATGTGTTTGCAACCTGGCCTTGCACCATGTCCAGATGGGAGGCAGAGGAGTGCAGTTCAGGTGGGGACTGGTTGTTCAGGGCTGAGCTGCAATAGGGCTCCTGGGCAGTGGCCCCAGGGCCCTGATACTTGCCTTGCAGGACCACAAGAGCCAGCTGGACTGCAGAAATGACCTCTGCAGAGATGCTTCTGGAAGCCTCACTAAGCACCTGCCTGCGGCACTGCACTCCTTAAATCAAGAATGCAATCAATGTTCTGTCTCTCTCCGGGCCTCCATGTCTCATTTCTGAAGAAGGGGTGAGGACTGCAGAGCCAGAGGCATGGTGAGGACATCACCTTTTCCAGTCAGGAAACTCTCAATTCTCTGGCAATGGCCCAGCTCTGCAGACACACAGGTCATTTTCTCACTGCTAGAAAGACGTCTAGCAGGTTAAAGCCTGAATTTGGACTAGTGATGATAAATACATAAATAAAAATAAGTGCACATATGCGTCATATTTTTGGGGGGGAGCCTCATAGGGTTGTATTTCTGTATTTCTGCACACACACACACTACTACTTCCTACCAAGGAAATGGAGGGATCTGTAGCTCATCTAATTCAGCAGATGGGTGAGGAGGGATGTACGTTGTTTGCATTCTCTTTAGGGCTTTGGTAAAACACTGCTCTGAAGCCCTCTGCAGCCCTCTGCAATTTGCTTTCAGGATGCCATCACACACTGATATTCTTGCTCATTTCACCCTGCTTGATGCAAGAGACTATTATATCCTTCCAGTTTATGTTTCTTGGGGAGCTGCACAACATGTGAGGGTCCACAGAGCTAAATACCAGTTACTGTATTCCCACATGCTGGTCAGTACCAAGTAAAGTCTGTGGGGGACACTTCACGTAAAGGCACGTGCAGAGCTAGTAAAGAAACACAATCTTCACAGCTAATCCCAAGAGGAGGATCATGTTTCCTGGTTTTTGAAGGACCCACAACTCTCCTTCATTTCTTATTTTCCTATTTGCACATTAGTTCCTGGCACATAATGCACAGAGGCTGGGTCTTGGTGACAGGTAAGCAAGGGGACAGGTAAGGTTTCAGCCTCCACCTTTACTGTCCCTGATAGAAATGCAATGGAACCAAGTTAGGGTTTCTGATCTTCTGCAAACACAATTTAAGAGTCACCCTTTCGCCCAAGGGGACACTTTCATATGATTGCCACTAGAAATGTGGAGCGAGTTGCAAGAATGGAGTTATTCTCAGCAGTGCTTTCTATAATGGGCCCCCAAAGACCTGTTTATGTGTATAGAAAATACAGTGAATAAAGCCTTTGAAAAGAAAAATGAATGGAAAATACTCACATGAAGCCTCAAAAACAGGACAAATAAGCATCAATGTGTCACCTGTCAGGATTAGGGACCACCTGCTTGAAAAAGGGAGACCGAGAGACACTCCCTTGAAATATTGAATAGTCATCTTATAAAAGGAGATCAGGTGGCAGTGTATATTTATCTGTCTTATTCTGTCCAAGTCACTGCACACAGAATTGCTTTTTGTTTTTTGTTTTTTCATTTAGTATTTGGTTAGATTTGTGTTATATATTTCCTTTTAAGATATATGCATTTTTTTCCTCTTTGTAGCATTCATGCACGCATCTTTATGATGATAAAATGTGATCTTGCAAGGTCTTTTCTCCCTCTCTCTTTGACGTGTTGTTAGTTCTTAAAGGAATAGAATTAAGCCTTGTATTTTTCTATCTGGAGAGATAAGACCTGCAGGAAGGAGCTTTTATATCAAAGATCCACTCAGGCCCTTTTCTTCCTTTTATTTTCAAAACGTGGTCCTTTGTGCCCTTTGACTCTGAAGCTCCCACTGGTTTGCTGCGTTGGTTGTTTTTCATTACTGCTCTCTGAATTTCTCTGACTGTCATAATCATCTCTGCAGTTGGTGCATTATCACTGGCACGGATGAACATTTCCAAAGCCCCATGTGGATTTGCTCCTGCACCAGAGCCAACTGAGTCATTCCCTCTGCCCCAGTTTCCTTATCAGTTGCTACTTTCAGTTCAAGTTATGCATCTATTTCAGACTTTCTCTCCATCTCATTATCATTCAAAGCTAAAGGGAAAGCACTGAAACCAGTATTTCCCACCCTCACATCTGAAAACTTGTTCCAAGTTACTGCCAAGCTGTAGCCAACATGATTATCCCTTATTTCACAACCTTTAACGAAATTAACTGTCCCAGCTTACAGAAGCTGTGGAGCCCTGTGCCCTGGGAAATGAAAAAAACCGACACAATATCCTTAATTTTTGGGTACAACAAACTGTGGGAACAAGACTCGTATGGCTTTCCAAGAGGGACATAATACAGCTGCATTATTGGTGACACAGGACATCTCCTGATTGATCAGCTTTAATGCAGTAAAACAAATTTGGCTGTTGTGTTCCTGATAGGTGCAGTTGACACTACAAATTCAGAAGCAACCTTGGCAACACGGGTTTTGCAGGCCAAGTTGTGTGGACACAATTGTGGGCTTTTCCACACCTGAGGAAGACCTGATTCTTGCTGTCATCTACACAAAAAAGAAGCAACGCTGACAATTAAGCATCAAGAGGGTGTGGAAATTTTGCTGAGAAAAGACTAATTAGAAAACCTCGGTTAAGGTCCTTAGAGTCACTCAGAGAGACAGCTGTAAATATGAGTCAGGAAGACTGGGACAGGCTTCTGTGCTGCCCTGAAGTTTGGGCATTCATTTAAATACCTACTCAGCATGATGGTATTTTTCTCCCATTATGGCCTTGCCATAAATAGCTAGTAGCCTGCTAGGCAAGCCAAAATCAAACCTACTGTATCAATACCTGCACAGCTACCACCATTACACTGTTTTTTTGTCAGATATACAACCCTCTTAGGCTCCCAGCTCAGTGCTGATTGAAGTGATGGTGGAAGGGGAAGATCTTACTGGAGATGCTTTCAAGTATTTACAATGAGAGCACCACAGCATTAAAGAAGAAGGAAAATAAATGTTTGATTACATTTGTTCCATTTGATCTTTTTTTTTTTTCCAGTAACATAAATGAAAGAAGTGCAACCTGGCAGCCTCTTGATCTCAACACAAAGCATGTGTCAATAAAAGATAATAACTCCTGGGTAAGGACACAGTGATAAATGTCATTGGAGACATTTTTAGCGCATACCAAAGTTCACAAGATTATTTAAACACGTTGTTAGAGGCTCATGCTGGGACTTCTGTGCTCAGAAATGGGACATGGGACCTCTCCAATATATGCATTGTTTATGGCACTTCACTGTTCAATAACAAGATAGGGGATTTTTTTCTCTCTCTTTTCAGAGAGGCTCTTCACCAATTTCCTTCCATACTAAAAAGACCTACAGGTGAGCTGGACAGTTTCCATCAGCAAGATGGTCCTGCAGGGTTAGCATCCATCATGCATAGATGAGTATTCAAAGGCAGAGCAAGCTGATTTTTCAAATAGTAATTAAGCAAGTCACCAGCCAGCCAGCCATGTACAGAGTTTTCATGGTCAATGGGGAAGTCAGGCTGTATAAAAGTACTCAAAATACTTGGAGGCCTACATATCCACTAACTCAAACTATCTGAGCTTGAGGTTACAGTCCATAAGGATTGCACCAACCTCACTGATAATCTGGTTTTATACAGGCAAGCCAAGCTCATGTGTGAGGTCAACCCTAAACACATGATCTTTCAGATCTATCACTGGCAATTCATGGAGGGCTTATTTGCTCTTGTCTCTCTTTCCACCTGCAGTGGATTTTATGCTGATGTCTGGCACAGGTGGTTTAGTCTTGCATATATATGAGAAGACAACAGGGGCAGCTGGCTTTAATTACCATAGTTCATACCCACCTCACCACAATGCAGAAATATGGCTCTCCAAATGGGTTCTGCATTCAGAGAAACCTTTCTTCCTTCTTTCTGCTTCCTAACCATGGCTTAGCAACCCCCCAGATTTATCTCTTCCCAGCTTTGGACTCAGAGATATATTTTCTTTTTTTTCTATCCCATTCTACAAATCAGGGAAAACACTTGGTTAAACTTAACAAACCTTGTTCAGGCTCCTTCTGAGGGATGCAGTAAGGTGAATGGCTGTGGCTTCATGCAAATCTGATGAGTTAGTTCATCCCAGATGAGACCTGAACCTGGAGAAGGCAGGCATGACTCTTGCCTTCATGATGAGGAACAGCCCTGTGAGAATCAAAACCAGCAGCACAAGGACCATCAAACTGTGAGGGAGAGAGAAAGCAGGCACTGCATCACATTTTTTTTTCCCCTCTCAAGCTGTGCCCTGAATGCAGAATATTTCCTTCTGGGCTCCATCCCCTCTACACACATTTTGGAGTCATTAAATCATCCATCAAGACACCGTCCTTTATGCATGGTGGGGTGGCTGCCTGCCTGCCTCCCTGTCTCCCTTGCTCGTTACTGGCCTTCTGCACTCCTTTTCAGCCAATTCAATGAAATATAAATAGCATTTCACATAAATGTTCATGGTCTCATAATACCTTCCCACTGTCTTTCTGCTTTTGCTCTGGATGCATAAAAAAGAGTTGTAATATCTCTCAATAAGCTACTGAATCCTTTTTCAACCCTGATACATGCTCAGTACAAGGTTTATTAAATATCAGGAGTATAGGCATTATCAAAGTCTAGCCAACTAAATTGTTCAGACAAAATGAGCAAGCAATCTTCTGCCTTGCAAGTCAATCCATCTGCCATGATAAAAGTGCTCCAAGCCTGCTGAGTCTGGATCTGCCTCCTTTTTCGGCAAATTTATGTCCACAGCTACAAAAAAAAGTCATAGGGCAGGCTTTATATTTTCTTTGCCTAAATAATGTAGGGCAAATGCCATACAATCAGCTGATGAGTAGAGAGAGGACAACTCAGGAATGTTACCCAGAGTTTTATTGAAGAGGTGCTGAGAAGTAGTATCCCCCTCATCTTCTTGTCTTAGAAAATAAATTATCACTGAAGTATTTGTGGATTTCATCTCCCAGTTTTTTGTTGGTCATCATTTACTATTTAGACTCAGATTACGTCTATTTTAAGCAACCAGCATAAATCATGAAAAAAGCTTGAAGGTGTTAAATAAAGTCCAACAAAACTCCTTCCCCTCCTTGCAGTCATTTCTCAAAATGGAAACACCTTAGTAAACATCTTGGTCTAACACTATGGCCAGAAGACCAACAAAGTGGTGACTGAACTACTTTCACCCTCCAAACTTCACCATGAGGAGGAAAAAGTGTGGTTCTCCATGGCTTCTGGAAGGATACGTAAGTGGAAATGCATTTTGGGGACCAAACAGAACAGCTCTTCCAGTCTTACAGAAAGACTGTAGCAGACAGACACCCAGTCTGGCCCTCTTGACTAAATTCCCATCACACAAAGCCAAGGAAGAAAACAGGTGTATTCTGGTGATCTCCAGGCCCTGAATTGAACACAAACCAGCAGCTGCTCCCAGCAGCAATAAGGTCACAAGAAGTTTTGTCCAGGAAGCAGAAATCATAATTATACATTTGTACATTATGTACATTATTATAATTAGACATTATGTCCAAATCTATTCCACTCATATTGGAAACATCTCTATCTGTGGTCTATGGGTGCACTTTTTGCTCTGCAGTGATGATGCTGCAGATCCCCAGCAGGGGAACTGGAATAATCTTGCCTCTGAGCAATACAGCAGCCCTGTGTTTACAGAAGTACAGGTAAAAGTTGATGTGCAAGACAGGGAACTTATTTTCATATTAGGAGCTGAGCAGGCAGTAGACCAAAGGCTCTTTTGGGCTGGGGCAGAAGTGGAACACAGAGTATAGGTGGGTGTCCCATCAGCATGGCCAAGGTTAACACTAAGAGGGCTAAGCTAGGGAAATCTAGACACAGTAAACTAATTTATGCAGCTGCCCAGTGATCTATCTGGATGTTTAGGTCTCACTGGTGGTTTTCTTCTACCCAAGCCTGCCCCTTTTCACCCTGTGTAGTCCCCTGGAGTCAGTTTCCTGCCTGCAGAGTCCTCTGGAAAGGATATCTTCCCCAAAGCTCTGATGTGGAAACCAGGAAAGTTACGAAAGTTTAATGATCCCTTGTTGCATGTTTCTGAAAACTTAGTGATGAAGAAGTGAGAGAGGTAGGAAAGATACAGAAAGTTGTATCTGAGTGACCATCTGCATTTGCACGTCCCAGTGTTTGATTCTCTGATCCTCTTTTGATGGCTGGGTTTTGGCAAACACTTAGCACTGACCTTTTGAAAACCAAATCCCATTGAAGCCTTCAATAGGTGAGTAGCCCAAACTGAAAAGCACAGCTGTGGAAAAAAGTTGTGTACAGAGATTAGGAGCTATTGAATGTCAAATAAATAATGGAAAGTTGCCAAATTTTGTTTTAGGATATACAGAGAAAGTTTCTTTTCCCTGAACCTGGTATAATTTCCAGCCTGTCAAACCTAGAGAACACTTGCCCTAGATGCATTTGGTGCGTTATGGTATTTTAGGCAAGAATTCATGATGCAAAATTCATAATTTATGTGTTTACATAATTCCTTTTCTTTAATCCTACATCCAGCAGTTTCTTTTGACGATTTGCAAAAAAATAACTACAGTCACCACAGATGAAGGTAAGCTGTGACTTTTATCTAAAATTCTTTGATTATATTCATCAGATGATGGCTTGTGTTTTCAGAGGTGACTCAGCCCTGCTCCCACCAAGCACAACAGCTGCTCCACGGACTCCCAAGCCCATACTTTGCCTGTGCACAGCATCTGGGAGAGCATCCTTGGTGCTCCCTTACATCCCTGAGGAGGAGCTACTTCAGTGCCCTGATATGCCAGGAATGCTTGCCTGATGGTGGCAGATCATGGTACCCAGGTGAAAATAAATCATATCCTTCCTCTCAGCAAGATAAAGCAGAACACGCTCCAGTTACGAGCAGTCTGAAGTTCTATTCTGGATTTGCAAGAGGAAGGTAACCAGCAAGATTTCCACCTGTATCCCTTCTCCCCTCCAAAAAAAATCACGCAAATTTTATGATACTGAACGGCTGGAAGACCCTGGCCCAAGACCTTAGTCATTAAAATTTGACCTCCCAGTTGCCACCACTTACAAAGTAAATATGTTATGGACTCTTCCATTCTCACCTTTACTTTGGAGTTTGGTCCCCACAGCACAGTGTGGTCATTCTGGCGGGTAGCACCCAGCCTTCAGGGAATGACTGGTGGTTCCTCAGCCTTTTTGGTGGTGCTGTCTCTTTATGCCAGCTGTCCAGAGGCAACCATGTTCAGGGCTTCTGCTCAATTTTTAGCTCTGTCCTAAGGCATTTCTGAAAGAGAATAATGCCTTCAACAGAAGCCTGTTACTATATCTGCCCTAAAAATTCATTTTCCCTGAGCACAGGTAGCTAAGGATTTTATAATTTCTTAAACCTGCTTGCTTCTTTTTGGGGCACTTGGGACACCCCACAGAGCAACACTGCTGTACCAAAAATCTGTGCTTTCAGCATTTTCAGAGACAGGCAAGTGTGACAGTCAGAATTACTGTCTGGTCTTGTGGAAGGAAGACTCTACACATAAGCATGCACACATACATGCTGGATACATCCCAAGACAAAAGATTCATGTCTGAGAAGATAGGGTTTGTGTCACATTTACAGGGAAAGGAAAAAAAGGAAGCAAATTCTTTTGCCTCTTGACTAAAGAAAGATTGTATTATCTGCTAGTTTATCTATCTGCAACAGCTAATTCAAGGGCTTTTGTGGTGGTGTGGTTGTTGGTTTGGTTTTTTGGCATTTCTACAATACAAGGGGAAGGAAAGATTCAATATGCATTCAAAAGGACAATTAATTTTGAAACACCTTATTGTGCATTTCAAGGAGCAAGTCTTCAATTTGAGTAACTCGACAGGACTAGTCTTGCTCAATTTTAGAAGCCAATTTTGGTGCTAATAAGGAAATATAAGTTTTATGGCTGTTTGTACTTATATCTCACACACTAGATAGACAAATACAAATAAATGTGTTTGCATTTGCTTGCTTCAGGCACTGCCTTGAGAGGGTGCAATGGGCACTTTTCTACCCATGTTAGGGCACAGCAGTCATGGCAGAGGCATGTGGCTCTGGATCAGGATGCCAGGTAGCCCGGGGTTGGCTCCTCTGGCAAATGTCTTTGCCAAGGTTTGCTATGATTGCTCATGAGCTGGCCAGGAAGATCATGCCCCAGGGTGGAACAAGCAGGATGTGCCCATCTCTGCAGGAAAGATGTTTGCATAGGGATGGAGGGACACTGTCTGGACATGGGCTCATTCACACTGGCAGCAGAGAGGTTAAGAGGCAGAACAAGCCCAGGAGCTGAAGTCTTAGCAGGACAAGGCCTTATTGTTATCTCTCATTTTAAAATATTGCCTGATTGTTTGGGTATTTTCTTTCTTTGGTGATTCATCTGTCAGTGGGAAAGGTTCCATGACCCACTGAATGGTCTATCTGTCACACCTATCAGTCTTGCTATCCAGGAAAGGTGGAGGCTGCCAAACCTCAGCTGCTGGCCCTGCTTGCATTTCCACAGCTCAGCCCTTCAGGTGTGATCCAGCACAGGGGTTTCGCAGAAGGAAGAGGAACAAGACCACAGCATCAGCTTCTGTTCATGCAGTGAGCATGCATGCACTTGTTTGGACCATCCTGGGATGAGTTGTTTTCTGCATTAGAAGCAGGCTGGTCACTCCAGCAGGTCTGGAGACTGGGCACACAGAGCTGAAAGAGCAGTTGGTGGGGACCAGCTCAAGCCCTTGGTAAAGGATGGACAATTCATCCTTTGCATCCTCAAGCAGTGAAATCCCCTACTCCTTCCAACACTGTTTTCTCCCATCTTCTTCCAGACTGTGCTGTTGCCCACGGATGGAACCAAGCAAGCAGCTTTCCCTACAAGGTGAATTTTGACTGAGCTGTATCTGTAGCACCAATGAGGAGAAAAAAGACAGTAGAAGTTTCCCAGTTACCCTTGCTGCTCCCGAGGAAGCATAAAATCCAGTAAATCTTCTCTGCTGAGGATTTGGAAAGTGAGCCTCGCCAATGTCAGCTTATGCCCTGCAGGATCAGGCCCTAGACTGCATATAAATCTGTTACAGATGCTTGAATAAAGAGAATTAATTAATAAGACCTTCCCATCCCCTGGAGGTTCAGACCACAATGAGGCAGGTAAGGTACAGGCCAAAAAGAGGCATTATTAATCCTGCATTTGTCCCAAGTGTGACGGGCTGCAGGAAGCTATTCTTTGTGCTCATACCAGGGGGAATCGCTGGGACAGAGCAGACCTTATTCTCTCTGTTTGCTCAGAACAGCTTATGCAAGACATTAAATTTCTTGATGCCACCACTAAATCCCGAGATCCTCCTCATGAGTTATTCAGCACCTGCCACTCCAGTCTTGCACAGCTGTTTGATCATCCTCACATCCACCTCTGTCTTTCAGAGATGAATATTTATTATCTTCATTTCAACACTAGAATCAAATCCTCTGTTACTTTACTAACGCAGTTCTTTTTCTTGAAGATAAGCATTCCTATCTCCCAAAAAGATTAACTTCTCCTTTTTCATTCCAGGATATTTCAGGAGTAATTACTCATCACATCAGGAAGGGGAAAAAACATTTAACATCTTCAGCTGGAGCATGGGCACCTGGATAAACCCTAGACTAAGTGGTACCTGGTGGCTGTGCTGCTGGCTTGTATTAGACAATACTGACACAGGATTAGGTGTTAGTTTTGCATTTACTTTTTCAGAGTGATCTGGAAGAACCCATGGTGCATTGTGGAACTGTCTGGCAGACATATACCTTTACCCACAGGAGCCTGTGTCAGTGGACTTCAGAAGCTGCGAAACTATAAAGAAAGCTGATGGAAATGGGCCTTCCTTGACACATTCAAGAGCCTGGAAAATGCCTTTTTAATGTGCTAATGTGTCAGCAAGGGAATTACTAACCCATTAACAAATGGCAAGCACCTATAAGGTCTCATCTTACTGTACTGTAATGTTTTTCTTTTCCAACACATGGTATGAAATTGTGTTCCTACAGCATCTTGGGTGCCCTGATATGCCCTTAGAAAGACAAGATGGTCTCAGCAGCACTAAGGTACTAATTTTCATCAGGAAGCTGGCCAACCAGGCAGTTACAGACATTCTGTCCTTTTCTTCACAGCATGTGAAGTGCAGCTTAAGCCCTATCCAGCAACACTAGCGACCAAAAGAGCCACCCTGGGGCTCCTGGACCTGGCAAGCACACCCTGGGGATGCTGACAACAGCAAGAACCACTTGCTCTCCCAGGATGAATTTCCTATACAGCAGCTCCACTCAGGAACCATGGGGTACCTGGGGATGGCTCCTATGAGGAAAAGACACTTTTTTTTTCATCTCTCAGAGAAGAATTAGCATGCTGGGCACGTGGTGCAAAGCCACTCAAGAGACCTTTTCTTCAAACCCCTCAAGCAAGGCACTCTGCTAAATCATCCACCAGTGCCTCTGCTTGTGGGAGATCAGATTTATAAGGTCTTGCAGTGCTGTTGTATCAGTACCCTGCTCAGTCCCTGCAAAACTCATCATGAAAGGTTTATCAAGCCACATCAAAACAAGAGAAGCAAACAACTGCCCCCCTTTGCCATCCGCCTGCTTGATGGGCTTGCACCTTGTTGTATACATGTCTGGAAAACTACACTGGGGAAAGCACTAGGAAATTGCAGGCAGCAATTCCATGCTGGCAAGGGTTTGCCTGACACAGCAGGCACTTGCCACCCATCCTGAGGTAGACAAGACACCTCTCAGGGCTGTCACACACGAGTTAGTGCTTGGGTCCAAGGCTGACAACAGTGCTGCCGGCGGCTGACTTTAATTTCTATGCTCTGCGTGAATCAAGTTATTAAACCCACACCGCTTTCTATTTTTCCAGCCAGGGTGACAGTCACATGACTAATTAGCTTAATTTAGAAACCTTTCTTAAGAAACTCACTGCTGAGAAGCTTCCTGAAATCCGTGAATTTCAACTGATTCAGGTTTGACACACACACACAAAAATCAACCGAAAACCAACAAACGAAAAAACAAATCAATGAGGCAATCGCTATTTGATTTTATTTTTCTCTGTGAGCACAATTTTCATTCATAGCCGTGGCCAGTCCTTAGTGTGCCACAAAAGCTGGGGTCTTGGACTGTTTTTTTTAATCAAATCAGCTTGGGGTAAATATATTTGGGTAAAAAATACTGCAGCTAATTCTGCTGAAGTTACTATGGTTGGACTGGTTACACGTATCTTTTTCTTTAGGTCAGCTGTATGGGCAGGCAGGATGGTTTTCTTCAGCATGATGCAAGCTTGGTGATAGTGGTTGTGGACTAGAATTCCTCATCAGGGGGACGGTACCCAGACTGCTGCAACTTGGCTTCTCTTCTGAGGTGGGGGGGTGAGGTAAAACCAAAAACAACACATAATTTCTAATAGAAAGTGAAAAAATAATTAAAAAAAAATCATTTTTTTTCAGTTACAACATCCTCTGGCACTTAAAATCTTAGAAGTAAAAAGAAGCCCTGAAACTCATTCTTTTCAGAAGGAGAGCTGTGGCCCACAGCAGTGCAAAAGCCATCTTAGCAGAAAGTGTCAGCCACTTTAGCTTCTTGCTATCCCTTCCCAAATCAACAATTCAGCTAAATTCACAAATCTTGTGTGCATGTTCATATTCTTTCAGTGGCATTTTAGGATGGGAGATTGTTTCACCACCCCTTTCCTGGCCATCTCAGCACCACACCAGTGCTCCCTGCGCTGTGCTTCTTGCAGAGGATTCAAGGTGATGAAAACACAGTGACGGAGCACACCCTTGCCAATGGGGTGCTTCCACAAGGCATAACAGTCATGGTTAAAAATAATAAATACAATCTAAAATAAGGCCTTAGGAAAGTTTTGTTTTTGTTTTTTTTTCTGGTCCCTGCTTGTTCCCCACCCACAGCTCAGCAACTCGGTGGTGTTGTCTGCTCTCAGACATTATCCTCACTTCATCTTTCTGTCTCAGAATGGCTGCAGGTGTAAGTAATTTTTTTGACAGTGAGGTTGGGTGCTCATTCATGTTGCCCCAACCTCCCCTGCCTGTGTTCCCTCCCATGCAGCCTGGGCAGTCTGCTGGCCTCCATCAGGATGCCCCCAGCCTTGATTTCCTCCATCCCCTCTCAACTCAGTGCTGCCTGCTGGAGTGTCGAACACTACCCAGCTGTAAAGGTGCTGGTTTCAACCTGGTTTTCTGGGGAAATGCATCTGAGGCACTTGTACTTTGTGTGTGTGTTTGCATCTCGCTGTGAGCTGTCAGATATGATGAAAAGTTGGAGGCTCAGAAATGAGATGTGCTTGCAGGCTGTGTGAATATCAGTGTGGAGTATTCAATAAAGGTCCTCATTGAAGAAAAAGCTTTGAGCTGAATCCAGCCTTATTGGTTGCTGGAGAAGCCATACACAGGCCAGCCCATTTTAATGCCTCAACCTTAGTTTTCAATGGACCTCAGTTTTATTGGCAATGAAAGAACTAAGAGCATGAGTTGGATGTTTAAGTGAAAGCTGGCTTGGCTGAGCTGCACTTAGGCTATCTGGGATTAGTGAAATGGTGGATAGGTGTAAAGTATCACTGCCCCCACCCTGGGTTATGGAGAGAAAGGGCAAACCTAGGGTTTGAGAAAGGTCAGTGACTGACAAAGTGTATTGTGTGTCAAGCAATATATACAGAGGGACCAGTATGAGTAAAAAAACAGCCAAAATAATCGTACTGGCGCTCTTTAAATGTCATATTCCTGGCAGAGAAACCTTTCACATGTTTCCCTGCTCACAGCTCCAAGATTTTCAAATGCACCAGGCTTCTGCTGCCTGGAGAAAAGGGGTAACTGTGCCCTGGGAAAACCCTGTGCATGAGCCATTTTCCTCTGGGAAAGATGCAAGCAGTCTGCATCCTCGGTGTCCTCATTTTAAGCATTTAGGAAAAACTTATCTTTTTGAAGTCTGACAGGCTCCTACATTACCTTTCATGACCTCTCCAAAAATTGCCCCCACATAACAAACTCACTTCTAATTGATAGGGAATGAAGTCCCATGGGCTCAGCCTCCCACCTGTGCCTGGCCTGCCAATAGGATAGCAAAGGTCTCCAGGGTGCCTTTGCACTTTGAGGAAAGGTGGGTGGAAATGGGATATCAAATCTGGGGCACTTCAAGAGAAACTAAGAGAACACGTAATTTGTAAAAAAATGCTGCCTCATATTAAGTAAAAGACAAGCAGCCTCCATTTCCCTCACAACAACTCAGAGGAGTTCCCAAACATAATCAGTTTAGGCTGAACACCATGTTGCCTGCACGATTAAAATTAGACTCACAAGGTTTCATCAAGGGAGAGTTTAACTGCGGTGCTCAATCAGGCTGCAAAATCCTCTAATGACAATTAAAACAAAGTCATTCAAGACTTATCATTATGTGTCATGGAAAAAAAATCTTGCCCTTGTCTGCAACCCCTGGCAAAATTTTATTAGGTGTGTCTCTTCCTCCCACTCTCTCCATGCAGTGATGTCTCGTGAAAAAATCTTGCCCTTGTCTGCAACCCCTGGCAAAATTTTATTAGGTGCTTGAGACAGGCAGCACGGGGTCCTCCAGCTTTGTGACTGTTCCATGGGTGATGTCTTACAGGAAATGGTCGATCAACAAGAGGCAAATAGGATGAGAGGGTGTTTGGGCAAGGCTCTCTACATGAGGAGGCTTGTTTGGCTCTTCCAAGACATTATAAAACCTTAACAGCTGCTGATCTTAGCAAAACACCTCCAGCTATGTGGCTATGGTAAAGCTGAGAACTCTTCTGTTGAAACAACACATTAGTTTAGAAAGCTCTTCTATTTCCAATAGCAACCTCTCCACCTGGAGAAGGATGGCTAAAAGATGTTTCTTTTGCACTCTATGTGTGCCCATGAGCTCTGCTCTTCAGAGACCTTCAAGGCCTCCCAGGCATAAATGAAAATAAAATGTAAATATATGCTACTAAATTAGTTTGAAACAGTCTCCAGTTCTTTTTAACCTTGCCCTCACGAGGCTGCTGCAGGACAATGCTCCCTGAATCAGCACTTTAAAATAACCTTGTTATAAAAATTCATGGCTCTTCCAACATCCATTTTACACCTGGTCATGCCCTAAAAAACTTGTGCTTTTGACACCACTCACCTCTCAAGTTTCAGCCTGATTTAAAACAGAAAGGGGTTCCCATTTTCAATACTTTTTACTACTGTAAAAGTAGGTACCTGAAGCAGCTGGTGTGATGCTAAAAACTCAGTGAGCATCTTGTTCAACCTCCTGAAGTACCAGTGGTACCCAATACAATTACACATCAGTCATTACTTTCATCACCTCCAAGTATGTAGCAAAACCTCAGTAACAGATAAAATTGCCTTTCTGCTCACACAGACCCTGATCCAACCAGAACCACAAGCACCCACCTAAATTTAGGTGCCTGTTTGTCAAACAAAAGTCAAACCTTTTTTGCTGCATGCATGAATGCTTTGTTAATCAGGGAACTTGTGTAAGCCATGTGGATGTTTAATATTCAAATATGATTACTATCTAGGAAGGGAAGGAGAACTGAGTGAGTCTTGCCCTGATTTAGCAGGCTCTAGGGAAAGTGATGACAACTCAGCATCAATAAGTGACAAAATCTCTGTCCTACAAATGTCTTGCAGGGATTTTACCCTTAGCAGCATGCAGGGGTTGTGGGGAATCCTTTCCACTTCCAGCATCTTGATGTTGCTGTAAGGGGAAGATCTCTTTTTTTATGTCAGATGCTTTGTATTCCAGATTTGCTTCTGACAGCTAAGATATTCTGAGGTCAGTAAGGCTTAGATTTAAAGGTGAGAATTTTTTTTAACTCTCAATAGTTACTCAAGAATGAAACATGAAGGGGGTGAAATATCACATTATGCTCCTTAAATTAACAACTTTCACCTGACAGTAAAGCTAATGGCATCAACTTGTCAGTGCAGCAGCAGCAACAAGAGAGGAGGGGGAATATGGCAGTACAAGAGTGTCCTCCTACTCCCAACATTTTCCATTGCTGGTTATTGCTCAGGATTAAAAGTCTGCACCACTGTGGAGCTGAATGCATCAGAGCCACCTCTGATCACTGCACTCCAAGGCGATGGCAAGCAGCCCAAAAGCAGACTGGTGTTCAGAGGTGCTTCATGCCCATGCTCCTTTCTTCTTTCCCCCCTACCAGGAGGGAGTTTCATTTCTCCTCCCTTTCACCCCTCCTTCCTTCAAGAGCTGCTTTGTGGCCAGAGCCTGTGTGGCTGCAGCCTGCTGCTCCTACAGGGCTGCTGCAGGCATGCAGGGCTCTCCTGGGGCTCAGCTGTCTGCTAGAGAAGACAGGAATTTGTTCTAGGCACTGAATCCCACCAGATTTCCCACTCCCATGCACATGACATGTTTGCATTACTTGGGACTACTGACAGGAGGAAAAATGTCAATAACAAGCACCCTGGGCCAACAAAATGCAGCCCTGGGCAGAGCATGAAGACACAAAAGGATTTTGCAAATGAATTTTGCAAAGTAATCAGGATCTTGCATGGTCATTCTGCAACCCAAAAGACCATCATCATCTACCTGCCCCTTTGCAAGGGAGTGTTATTTTTCCCTTCAAGCTGTAAGGTTTAATAAAAGAGTTTTCTAAAAAAAAGAACTGCTCCTGAAAAGTGGTAATGATAGCTCAGAGATAGCTCACCCTCTTTCTGTGACACATAGCTTGCTTTTGTGCAGGATTACTTGGCACTGCTGCTCTTCTCCTTGTCCTTACAAGAAGGGCAAGCAGTTGACTTAAAAAGACATATCTTTTTTTTTTTTTTTTTAATTCAAGTTTCCTGGTAAAATAATATATTAACTTTCAAAAGCAAAGTTATTTCAAAAACAGGAGCTAAAATTGGACTGAAGATTTTTTCTTCTCTCTCCCCTTCATGGCTTTTACAAGTAATTACCCACTTAGTGTTTTGAAATTATACAAGAAACTTCAATTGCAATTATTTTTCCTGCTGCAGCTCCTTCAATGTGAAGCCTTAAAAGCTTTTCCGGAACACACAACAGCATGAGCAAACAAATTTGCCATTTTCATTCTGTCTTTTTTTTTTTTTTTTTCCCAAATGAATGGGAACCAGTGGGATACTTGTTCACCATTGAACATTTTTTTTTTTTTAAATATCATCATGGTGATGTGAGCCTACATGACAGTTCTGAAAACTGAAGGCAGGATTCTTGCTTGCACCACAGCCCTTCGCTTTCAAAATAGCTGAATGGGTTACTACACCAACGCATCTCTCAAGCCTCTTCTTTCTTATGGCAGGGTGGGACACGTGGGGGGATGATAAATTTAGGCTGCCTGCTCACGTGACCATCCCACACGATATGTGGCCCATAAGAAGAGCTGGGCCATGCAAGGAGATGGGGCTCCTGTAACACAGGGCTGTGGGATGCGGTGAGCTAGAGCCACACAGCAGCACCACAGCATCCAGCCAGCCCCAGACTTGGATTTCCCCAGAGAAGCTCCCTGGGGAGTCCCATTGCCAGTGTTTTCCTGCTCAAGAGCCTCACACTGCCTGGGTGCTGCTGATGTGCCTCGCTGTAGGTAGGATGAGCATGAGGTGTTGGTAAAAACCAAGGGCTGGGTTGCCAGCTCTTCTCCCACCACCTCACCGGGGCTCCTGGTGTGCAATTCAAGGCACTCACCTTAGCTGGGCAGGCAGGTCTGGCCTTTCCCTCTGGCTCAAGTTGTCCCTGGAGGAGGGTATTTCTCTGCTTCTTTCTGATTGTCACACAGATGCCTACCTGCTAAGATCACAGCATCACTGAATTGCCATTGAGCCAGCAGCATTTGGCTCTTAGGAGTGAAAGGTGTCTCTTTTGACAACGAGCAATACCCATCTGAAGCACCAGCTCTGTGGTCTGTAAATAAAAAGGAAAGATTAGGCACAGCCAAGCCATCCAGCTGGGCTGGGGAGATTAATAACACAACTCAGATTCTCTGTTCTGCTCCGAGCCACACAGACAAAACACAGCATCAGTGACTTGCAAAGAAATGAGTTTCTACGTCCATCCCATACCTCTAGGACCCCCTCAAAATCCTTGTGGCAGGCAGTGCCTTTGCTTCTACTCATGCCTGACTACATTTGCTACAGGCTGATAAGGCTTGGAAGAACAAAACATCTCAAACTCCCACATTTCATGTTGCACATCCCTGTTCTCATTCAGATGGAATCTGGTCCAAGGCCACATTTCACTGCAACTTCCTACTCAAGTGTTTTTGAATTAAAAAAATCTCTTTTTTCCTTACTTACCATCCATTACCACATAAACCAACTCCTTGTTAGATCAAGGCATTGGTGATACTACTGCACACACAGCTTCAGGAAGGCACCTTCCATAGGACCCTCCTGGCTGAATAAATACAGTGTTCCCCTCATCTTCCTTTATGCTGCACCTGTGGGACATCTTTCCTCACCTGCTGTGAGGTCAGCCCAGATGCTTGCCCCAGAGCCAGCCAAAAGTCATCTCAGTTGAGGTCTTCTGTGTCTGCCTAAATTGGAACCACTGATTAGGTTTCTAACTAGCACAAGCTCTGATAAAATCCCTTCACAGTCTTTTTCAGCTGTCCGAATAGAAGAGGAACTCACACAAACAAACATCTGTCTTCAGCCTGTACTGTGGGGGGGGGGAAGGGCTGGTGGGTTCCTCTGGATCTAGACCCAGCACTTCTGGAGTCAGAGATAGTGAACTTCATGAAACTCCTAGAAGGACATGAGGAGGGAGGGAATCCATCCCACAAAGCCCAAACTTCCCCATTAGCAATCTACTGTGGTCAGAAACACAGTCAGTGAAGGAAAAGAAACTACAGGAAGACAGTCACTCCAGCAAATTCAGTAAAGGCAGCAGCCTTAGACTGTTCAGGAGTACTTCAGTATGCTGTAATTTTGGACTTCACAAAGGGTTCTTCTCACTGAAAGGCTCATGTACCTGTGGCAATGGAGGTCTCTGGAATGCAACTCATCCTTGTCATCACACACAAATAAGCAAATTAAATCAGATGCATATAAGAAAGGTTCTTCCTTTCCCTCTCCTCTTTGTACCAAACAACTCAGAATCGCTAGGAAGCATAAAGAATAAAGGACAACTTCAGAAGAAAAACCAAGTTCCAAGAATCATCACAACTTAAATTTTTATTCAACAGTGAAGTTGAAGGAAAATATTATTATCTCCCTTCAGGGCAAATGTTTCAAATGGAAATTAAGTAAAAATACTGCCCCCCAAAAGTACTCACAATGAAATTAGTTTTCATTAAATAAATTTGTTTGGCAAAATAAAATTAAAAAATTAGAACCCGTACAAAAAAAAAAAAAAAAAAAAAAAAATCCCTTGCAAATTCATAACACTGTAGCAATGACAACAATGTAAACCTGGATGTCTGGCAGTTGTAATCAATTTGTGGAAATTACCGTTGAACTTTGGACCAAGAAAATAAAAATCACTTTGAATAGCAACACGCCAATTTTAGAGGCAACTAAGGCTTAGGGAACGCTATAGAGATGGGACACACAAGTGGCTTCATACACAGTTTGTGTGAGTGATCTGCTAGCATGGGGCTATTTAAGAGCTGGGAGGAAGAGAAGTTAAAAGCTGTTGCAGCTTTGCAGCATATGGTACAGCAAAAACCTGCAGACTTTCCATTCTGGGAGCCGATCAGTTGGGTGAAGGCAGGTGGCAAGAGACGAGATGCAGTGGAAAGAACAATGACAGTGATGAATGGTGCAAGCACTGGGAAGCAGTTAATGATTTTCATCATCACATTGGATTCGGTTGTGAGAAGACTCTTGGGAGTGCCTGGGGAAATCTTCTGCTTACAGTAGCTGCTTCTGCTCCCTACCTCCCTCCTCCTTCCAGTTAAAGCCTCTGCCCTGCCAAGTGGGTTTCACAGGCATGCAGTTTGATAACATCATCCTTCAGTTAATAATGTATATTCCAGTATTAAAAATGTAAAAAAAGTCCTAGGGAGGGTGCTTCTTAGTGGCAGTCTTTGCCTTAAGCAAGGCCAACGGCCTGCAATTACAAGTTAATTAAAGCAATGTGGATTTGGATGAGAAATGGGGAAGATGGGAATGGGGAAGGAAAGGACGCAGGACACAGGAAGGAATGCAAGTGTTTCTACACCCCTCCCAAAGCCAAAATCCAAGGTGCACATGTGGGTTTCTTTTTCCTCACACTCTTCTTTTTATTTTTATATCTCTCCAGTTATAATATTTCCAGTTTCGAAGAATGTTTCAGTGGCAACCTCAGTTACAGTCATAAACAAAGTCGTAGTTGCTGGGCTCCTTTGGGATGGGTGGGGGAGCATCTGGGATCTGTATGTTTTCCAAGTCAAGGAGGCGTAGCTTTATCTCCATGCTGAGCAGTGTGTCTAAGTCGTTCCGCGTCAGATCACTCAACATATCCTTCCCAAGGAGGGCATTCAGCCCATCGGTCCATACACAATACTGCACAAGGAGAAGATAAAACCTATCATTAATAAACTTCCTGTACACAGACTGCTTGTCTCTCCTGGTCCTCTACTGTTATTGGTCCCACAGGGACTTACAAAGAGACCTAAAATTAAGTTGATTCATTTTATTAGCTTGTATGGTGTAGATGGCATGTTCCACTGAATGACTTGGAAAATGGACAAACAGTTCCCTAAGAATGAAAAGAAATTGCAACATTTGGTTGTTTGATATTTAGGTGTATCCTACAAACTTTTTGTTAATTACTTTCAATAGTTGTGGGAGAAATAACAATACTTGACTTAGGATGGTCAACCCCTGGGGTATCTTATTCTCCAGCTCGCTTTCTCTTTCCCCAGTACTTAGAGAAAGAGCCTGAGTCTCTGATACGTGGCCTTTAATTCCAAGCAAAATTAAATAAACTGATTCCCACCCACAACCCTTCTTGACACCTTTTGTAAGAAACCCTATAACAACTATATAGTTTTCCTGTGGTTTGCTTTCCTATAGGTTAAGTGGAATCAACTGACCTACACAAAAATAGGCTCTCACATGCCTATGCCTCCTTTACCAGTATTTTACACCAAGTAACACTGTGAAAACTGGGAGAATCAATCAATGCTGTGTCTTTCATGAAAATTAAATTCCAAACTACCTGGTGCAAGTCTAAATGCCACAAATACTGAACTGGCCTCTGAAAATCTCTTCCTTATGGTGAGCTTTTTCCTAATAGGAGATGCCATCTTTCCCAACAGCTGACAGCTCGAGGTAAATATGGTCTGAATAACCATTTTAAATAAGGAACAAGCCCAAGGGAGACTGGTGATCTAGAGTCAACTTCTATCAAATACATCACTTCCATTTATTCCTACAAGCCATTTATTCAACTATGAACAGAAGTACTCAAATGCTATCATCTAAAAATAAAGGCTTCAATAATGAACTTGTGTCCTAGTTTGCAGGAGAAAATTAAATCAACCGTAACTGCAGTTTTATCTTACAAATACTTCTGCTAGATTTCATGCCAAAAAAATGAATTTTAAATTTAGCTGACCATTTGCTACACGATATTGCCAAGTTTAAAGATAGCCATGGTTGACTTCATCCTACAGCAGAAATGAGCATTATTTTTTAAGGAAGAGAGAGAAAATCCCCTCTTGGGGTATGTCTTCATCCAGAAAAAGGGCATATTTTTTAAAATAGGATGGTTAACATATTGCAGCATCTAAAGTTACTGACCCATTTAAGTCAGTAACAAAACAGTAGCAGAGCTATGATTTTACCCAGGGTGTGGGTAAGCCAAGCTGCAGCTTTAAAATGAGATTAGCTGCACAGAAGAGACTTCAGGGTTCAGGCTGTCCTGCTAACAAGCAATAAAGAAACAACTTAGCTTGCCTATTCTGGGCTCTCAAAGTGTGTCACTGAACACTTTTAAAGCATGCAGTTTTTGTGGAGTGTACACAAGAACATTAGGAAAAGAAAGATGCCAACCTAGAAATGTAATTATTTTTGATCAGACTGTAGTGTTTTATGATCAACTTGAAATTTTCCTTTAGAAAAATTTCCCCAGAATTCACTGTGAGGAAAAGAACAGACAGGCAGAGGGCTCTGCTCAGGTTATGGAAACACAGAGCATCCACTCAACAGACGCAGCCCTGGACATAAATCATCCATCACCTCCTCAGGGAATATGGCCAGTGATTCCTCTGGGGAACAATCCTAGTGAGCTGGAAAGCAGAACAGCATTTCTTTCCTTTTCCTGATATAACTCATTCAGGGCCCACAAAAACTAAGTTCTGGCCATAATTCCGATGAGTACAATGGCCTGGAAAAGGGGCTTCCTCTCTAATCTCCATATTGGCAAGTGCATCTAATTAAACTCCTGTACATTTTGAGCAGAGAGAAATCCTAATGAGATGGCAGAAAAATAGAGGCATTCATTCAGAAGCCTTTTTCTTTTTAATACGCAAAACAGACTAAGAGCTACTGAAAAATTAATTTACTACAGATTCATTTTCATAAAACTCCAATGAAACCTAATTATAGCCTATCTCATCAGTTTCTCTGTCAAAAATCAAAGGTAAGACTAATCCACCTTTTTGCTACGTAGTTGAAACCAGCTATTAGTATTTAAATGAAAAACCAAATACGATAGAGTGATCTCACAGTCCTGAATCCTCTGGCTAGCAGTAAGTTCCAACAGATGGCTACGGGTACTGCCAAACTCAAGTGTCTAAGAACAAGGTCCAAATCTCAATGATACTGGTTCAGTAATGAGATTTTATTAAAGAAATACCTTGGGAATCAAGTCAGTGGAACCCGACAACCAGAAAGGTTATGCAGGCTTCATCCATCTGGATGCAGCCCCGAGCAACCTAGTCTGAGCTCATCACTGACCTATTTTGAGCAGAAGGTCAGGCTGGGGACAACCCCAGGGTCCCTTATGACTTGAATAATCCTACGCTCCTTGTTCAGTTTTTGGTTTTAGGACACACTCAGTTCTCACAGTCAGATCTCACTCTACAATCACGAGGACTGTAGAAGTGCTTGAAAAAAACCCTGTAAGTCTGACCTGAAATTGTCTAACTGAACTTGGTGCTTCACACAAAGCTTTCTGAATCTTGAGATGTCACCCACCAAATCTCCCAAGCTGACAATGCTGCTAAATCAACATGTCTATTGACTAGAATCCCAGTTATTTTGATGGTGTCATAGGCTTCCTAACATGCTACTTGCCTTTCCTTGTGGGTGATTACTCTGAACATTTGGGCTTTCTGCTTTAACTACAGCTCACTCTTCTGTAGCCCATGGAAAAGCACAGAGGAAGTGAGATGCACATTTCAAAGCACTCACTTGGGAGCTATGAAGTGAGAGTAGAGATTGCTGCTTCTGGCTGCTTTTTGAATGTATTAGCTTTGTTGCAAAGAAGCTGCACAAGATTAATAAGGGAAATAAAAATAACAGGTGTGTTAATACAAACACAAGCAATTGGGTTAGTGCATCTCACAATGCTACTGCCTATCAGTGGGGTGCAGCAGCAGTTTTTGAACATTTAGACAATTTAAAATACTTGTTGCCACAGGCTATATTTGAAATACAAGTGGCTGAAAAATGTGTTGATTTTCATGACCACTTGCTTGTATGGGCTGAAACAGACTAGAATTCACTGTCTGGAAAAAGTGTATCAGAGACCATCCAACACACCTATTTAGTTCAGAGGATGAAGACAATCATGCTTTCCTTAGACCTACAGCTCTAATGGCACATTATGCCTGGGATCCTATTGGTACTTTGTTTTAAATCGAAACTGACCAGAAAATACTTCTCTGGAATTAACATATTTGAAAATGATACTCAAGTATTAATAACCAGGAAAACCCAGGTAAGCATAACTGTATTTCTTCTCAAAAAAAGAGAATATTTATTTCAAGATTTTGATCCAGAACTGCAAATGTTGAAGCTGTGTAATTAAATACACTTCACTTGTAATGCAATTTCATGCCCTTTAATAACATCACAGTGCAATGCAGCTTAATGCAATCTTCTGTTTCATCATTTTAACACGGTGTCCTGAACTAAGACCAAATGTGATACCACAAAAAAAAATGTGCAAATGGAACACCAATTCTTGTTGCTTCAGAAGTAAGAAGGAAGAACTATTTCTTCTCTATTTGTTAATACAGTTCATTGTGCTAAATCTGTACTTGAAAGTTCTTTGAGAGAAAGACATGCAATGCTTCTACATAATCAGGTAAGTTAGTTCCATCCCTTTCCAAGAAGCAATGATGTTGTCTATTTCCTTGTGTTTTCAAGACAAGGAAGCAGGGAGAAGGTTGCCATTCTGTTTTGCTATTGGTATTTATACTGCCTTCACACAGGTGAGACCCATTGCAAAATAACCCCCTACAGAAATGGAATAGAGAAGACCTTCTTTGATCACCTTTAATGGGTGGTCTTAAGCAGTGTGAAACTAAGAGTAAGTGAATATGCTATTCTGGAGAACACAAGCCTTTGGCTGCAACTGAGACCCAAGAATGGTACATCCTTCAGCAACTATGTTAGCTTCATCAAGATGAGCTGAGGATGGCAGTGATTCTTCCAGAGCTTGGTACAAATTTTCAGTGTTGAACCAAAATGGCCAGGGTGAACACACAGCAAAAGTTATTCAGGGTAGACCAGACCAGAAGAAATCTTTACTACCCCAGGAAATGGTGAGCAAGGTCTGTGGAAACAGTGAGGTTGTCCAAGACCTCTTCTTTCTCTTACTTATGATTCCTACTTCAGTAAGGCTTAGAAATACTGATCTTGAACCCCTGAGTGCTCTATGAGGTACAAATACATAACAGGTTCCTTCTGTGGCTCAGGATGTGCATAAAATTGTAGAAGATCTTGCTCCCATACTAGTGCCTCTGCTTTCAGTTTGTTGTGAGATGTGACAAATGTTTAGATAAACCTGTGTTCTGTGCCAGAATAACCATTCTTATGCTCTTATAAAACTGGCTTCTGCCATAAGGCAGCTAACAGGGTTCCAACAGATTTTCTGTTCTCTGAACTTGACTTACCTCATGCTTGTCTGGGGCAATGAAATTCAGCTGGCCACTCGAGTCATACAATATAGAGAAAGCAAGCTCTAGCACCTCCTGGAATGTAAACAAACATACATTAATACTGCACAAGAGAGACATTAATACATTCACTTCTGTCTTTCTTTCCTACAACTTATTCCACAAAACAGCTGGAAAAATAGGATATGGTGCTCTCCTGCCTCGCCAAAGCTGCAGCAGTACCAGGCCACTGCAACAGATTAGCACAGCAAGAACCCCAACAAGGATGCTTCAGTCAAAACAAACTCACCCTCCTTAGTGTTGACCGTAGCTCACTCAGTTATGGATTATTTGAGCTAGAGAATGGTGAGGACTAAAGTCAATACATCCTAGAATAGAACACTTGGAACAAACTCTTCATGAAGACCCAAGGTATCTTCAGTTTCCATAGATTAAATTTACAAAGTTCTCTACATTTTAGATACCTGTGTCAAAAATCTTGCCAGGATGGTTTATCTCCTGGTATATACTCCTGCTCTTTTCACCGATGGAAATCTACTAAAGTATACATTCTCAAGAGACGGCTGTCATTTTGCCTCTACTTGAACCAGAATCAGCAGCCTCTGAACTATCTGGGTTATTTGGGTCATAAAGACCCAAATGAATTTTGGGAAATGACAAAAGAATCTTTTTTCCCCTCACTACTGAAGGTGGAATGTGAAAGGTGCCAAAATGAATTAATGAAGCACTGCCCTTCCATAAAAGTCACTTGGACCTTAGTTCCTATGGGGAAACTCATCCAATTTGAATAAGTAACAAACTTCCACTGGCCAGCAGTGAGCACGTAAAGATGTTGTGTTTTCACTACAAGTGCTGTTACAAGAATTTCACAACCTGTAAGCTAGCTGGTATGGATACAATAACTCTCTGGAACAAAGACATGTCTATGGAGGACAGTGCTGACTTGTCACTACTTTGATCTGTATCATATGTCCTGTTCCTTTTTCCTCTTGGTCTCCTGAACCCCATAATACTGATCACCTTTGCTGTCTCCCAGTTGAAGACAGTCCCTATGCTGCCAGCAGCATCAAGAGCATGGCTTCTTAAATCTTAAAGTGGAAGAACTGACTTCAGGGACTGCAGCCTTATGTATTGTGCTAATTTGCTACCCCTGATCTCCTGGTCCAAACAGACACAGGTCTTTGGATTTCCATAAAGGTTATTTCATTTTCGAACTTGTGTGATGAAAAGCAGAGCCTGGGTAATAAAACTTGCAATCCTTAGGGATGATCTTGAATGATCAGAGATCACGCTTCTCGTGGGAAATACACTTGGTTTCCTAGAGTTTAGTTATTAGTTTGAACTTGCTGTATTTGCCAGGCCTCAGGAGACTAGGGATTTAGTCAGGGCTAAATCCCCACAGAAGCTGCAGATACTAACATTGCTGGTGCACTCAGCAAACAAATGGGACAACTCAGTCTTTTTGTGTGCTAAGCATGACTCTCATCCACATCTTACTAAGAGTGATGTCCCTCATTACAGAAACAAATTTACCTCTGTCCACACAAACTATGCATTATCTCCTTACAGAGTTGTGAGGTGATTACTGACATTACACTTCTGTGATTACATGGAATTACTGACAGAAGATGGCAAGTCATGCAACTGAGGTCTTTTAAGTAAAATGTATCACAGAAAAAAAGGTCTTGTACTGCTTTACTATTATGTACCTGAATTTCATGAAGGTCAGCAACAATCCCATAGGCCTTGAAATTCCAAGCAATTGAAGTTTTTATATGAAAAGGAGAGAAAAACCCTGCCTGAAGGAGGAATATCCCAGAGAGCCAAGGGTTTGGTCAATTACAGTCAGGCAGAGAATGAGAAAGGGCTACACTGAGGGTACCAAACCCCCCTTTATGTTGAAAAGTGGGAGTTTGTCGGCCCTGTCTCCAGTTCAGCTTCTTTTCTGGGTGCTCCAGAGACTAAAGGCTCAGGAATTACAGCTTCCATGTACCAGGATCTGTGCATGTTGCCACATGCACAGCAAACAGTCAAGGAAAATGGAAGCCTAAGGAGCTGGAATTGCCAGCTGTCCCTGCAGACTGACAGTAGCCTCAGCAGTTGAACTGGCAGACTTGCCAGGCACTCCCACCTGGTTTTCCTACATTTCCATCAGTGACAGGTGATTTTGAAGAATTGGCAATTCCTAAAGGAAACCTGGTCAGTCTCTGTCAGCCATCTGTGGCTTTCCCCTCCCTTTTCTGTCCTACTTCTCAACCTTTCTTAAAGACATTCTCCACTCCAGTTTTTTTTTTTTCCACCAGTTTCTCTTGCTCTCTGTTCTTTCTTCTCTCCCATTCCTTCCAACCTGCTCCTTTCCTCTTGTTTTTTGCTTTCCTCCTCCCCCATCTTCATCCGCTGAACTCACTCCCCTGATACTCCCAGCTCTTTTCACCTTTGCACATTTCAAACCTCTGCCCTTCCCTAGATACTTGACAAAGGTAACAACATAGAAATCCATGACATGTCTCTCCTTTGGGCTTCACTGGAAACAGAGACTTTGCACCTACTTGCTGGACAATTCCCACTCCTTGGTTTACACTCTCCAGGGAAAGCTATTGCAGGTGGTATGAAGGGAAACTTGCTTTCCCACACTCAGAGCTTCTCTTTCCCACAATCTCCACTAGCCCCTCACACGGGCCAGAGACAAGCAATTTTTGGTGAACGGGCATTTTTGGTGCCAACTGCTGGAATAACATCACCACTCTCTGCCTACTGTCATCTACAGCCTCAAAACAACCATGTCTTTGCTGGAGGCTGAGCCACAGCCATGTTAAGTTTGCTTACCAGAACTGGAAGATCCCTGACAGAGAACTATCTACACATGCAGTGACAGGAAATTTCTTCAACTAACATGAAACGGAAGAGAGGAAGTTGCAGAAAAAGAGGGAAGTGAGCAGAACCATTTCTGCTGACCAAAAAGGCACCAAGCCTGAAGCCTGCCATATCAGCAAATAAAGGGTGATAAGAAACTCAGAAATATATGACAATGCTTTTTTTTCCCCAAATTCTTCTTCCATAATTTGTTTTGAAGACCACTAAATCTAATATATTTAATTTCCTTGAAATTCATAATACTACTTCAGAGTCAGAAACTCAGGGTTTTAAAACTAAACAATTTAAAAGCACAAGACAGATGAATAACAATGGATTCAGGTCTGGTCCTATCAACTTGTTCCAGCTTCATATGCAGGCAAATTCCTATTCAGTTTAACTCCTATTTATTTCTAAATGGTCCCTCTGGAAGAATAACAGCCATGTGCCATCAAATGAAGAGATGCTGAAGCCTTTGCTATGGACGTTCTGTCAATTCCAGTTCATAGCAGTGGCATTCTGCCATGCAATTTTCTTTTCTGACAATGAAACATTAAAGTTGTCATTATACACGTACAAATAAAGCACAGGATTAAAAGGCCTCTTAAAAAAATAGATCACTAATCCTGAAGTTTCAGGAAATTAAAGATTTCATACACCAAAATCAGTGAAATTATATTCTATGTTTGGTAGTGTTTTGGGGTTTTTTTGTGTGCAGTATCACTCTTGACAGTTTGATTGGGATGACAACTAATTTCACATATTCTATGATCTTCAGGGAAAAAAACTCCAACATGGAATTGAGGAAGGTAATATCCTCCAAAACCACAAAATACTCTGCCACCACAGAAATAATAAACAAAAATAATCGTAATTGTTATTTCTGGGATCACAAAAGGAGTGGATGCAACCATATTACCTCCCAGCTCCTTATCTTCACATTCTGAACCGTCAGTTTTATGTCACTTCAAAGCAATTTTACCTGAGAAAATGGGATGACAGCTGAGGACAAACTCATCTCCACCATTGCTATTCAGCATTTAATACTATCTAGACATTACTGCCCCATAAAGATGACACGCTTCCATCACTGCCACCCACTGCTTTCCTTCTTCTCATCTTTTCATTTCGTGCGGACATCTGAGTGCTAAGAGAAGGAAGCACTGAAAATATTTTATATGCCTCATATAAATGCCCCAGCCAAATGTTGCTGACGGTTCAGCTGTAACATGAGGTGGGAGTTGTATGCAATCTATTGTGTGCATGTGTGTTAGTGCCCTGACTCAGAAAAATCAACAAAGAAAAGTACTCCTGGGATTTTTTTCCTGGCGTGGTTTGATGTTTTCATTTCCAACCATGTAAAGTCAATACTGAAAGGAAATGACAGCATCCTGACAGACTTCAAGTAACTCATGTATGAGAAACACAAAGAATACTTGAGATGCCCTGTGTATCTGTGTATAGTTAAAGAAAAAAAGCAGCTACGAAGCTGCAACAGTTGTGTGATGCAGTTTTGACACTGCCTTTTCATTTTCTGTTGTTCCTAGCAGAACTGGGGATTTTTTGGTGTTGTTTTTTTTTTGGTTTTTTTTTTTCCCCCAGTACTTATTTGAACATTAAATGCATGCATTTTAGTCTTAAAGAGCTGAATCAGGATCTCTTAACTTTTGTCCATCAAAATATCTTTCTACTTGGACCCAAAATTTCTCAGCTTCAGGTAACTAGAAATTCCGATTCAACTCTTCCCAGTCTGGTCCCCAGACCTCAGGGTGTGGTTCCAGAATATCATTAGAGTTTCCCTTCTTGTAAGATCTGACAGCATGACCTGATGAAAAATTTAAGAACATACCTCATACAAAATGGTATGAAGACCATTGCTACCAAAGATGTCAGGCTTTGCTAGTAACTCAATTTTTCCTTGTAGTGGCAATTCCTACTAACAAAAGCTCCGCAAGATTCTGGCACTGTACAGTTTGAGTCATATTGTCAGTCCACAGAACTTGATCTGAAATTCTGAAAGGTAGCATAAATCTCATTTAAGCTGACCATTGCCTGCTACACATTTTTTCTCAAATGCACTGCTGAACACAGCTTTATATACCTCATTAATTGTCTAAGCATTTACTTTATATCCTTTTGTTGGCAGTTATATTTTCTACCTGACTGGGCCTGAAGTTATCATCAGCTGGACATTAATTGCAAATATGGCACATGCCAATGTTCACTGAATGTGAGCTCACCAGAGAGTACAGCTGGAACCAATGAGTTATTTATCAGAGGCAATATAGGAATAGGCACCAACAGTCACTGCTGCTGTGCTCCATGGCAGCAGTAAAAACTGCTTTGCTTTAGATGTAGAAGACACCACTACAGAAGTCTATCCTAATGTGCTCTGGACATATCACAATGCACATTTGCCATGAAATCTGAGTAAAGGACTGTCCGAATAATTTCACTCAAACGGTCTGATGTGAAAACAAAGTGTGTGTGCATACACAGAAAGCTGGCAGGCTGGAACGAAAAATACCTGTTACTCCAGGGAAGGTCAAGTTGACAAGCTTTGTATTCTGCAGTGTGTGAGCTCGTAACAGTCTGAGAACCATACCTTGTTTTGTTTAAGGGCTCCTTTCTCCTTCATGTGAGGGCAGTCTTTCCCGGTCACAATAGCTTTTATATCTGCCACTGGCACTGCATTAAAAAGAAACAAAAGAAAAAAACCAGAAAATTAGTAATAAGCACAGTGAGTAAAAGATGTAGGGTCTAAAAAGAAGCAAGACTAATGTGTTAAAATTACCACTACCTTTGCCATTACCAGCCTGTTGTAAGAAAGGAAAATGGAAGAAAACAACTAAAATAGGAATCAGTGTATAATGACAAAACTTCAGGCAGCTGGATAAAAATATGAGCATGCTTTTTCTTGCCTGTTCAGACTACTTCAGGTAAGAGTGCTTCATACAGATGGGTATCTGTGTCTGGACAGTTTTTCATGTATCTAGAAACTGTACACTGTTTCCTGCCTTACTAATGTAATACACCTGCCCTGTTCCTACTGCTTCCTATGCATTCAGGTAAAGTTTCTGCTGGGCAACTCGTACCCTGCCTCAAAGGATGCTGTTGTTCTTCTGTTAATGCCTATGAATTTGTCAAATAGTTTTCTATTTAACATCAGCAGTTTAGTCACTTTCTGGTATTGACAGGAATAAGGACTACTGAGGCTTACAAAGAACCCTTCTGATTGCTTTAAAATGTGAAATGATCAGAAAGCATTGTTTAAAAAAAAAAAAGTAAGAAAAAAGTACTGGAAACCACTCAGAATAGCTCACAGAGTAAGGTAACTAAAACATAAAGATAAATATATATGAGTCTCAACTGGAAGTCAATTTTCTAACAGTAATTACATTATAGAGAATCTACATGCTCCCCAATACAATATGGTCAATGAGCGACAGTTTCTACAATCTACAAATAATCCATTATTCTTGTGGCCGTGGAAAAGCATCACAAATATAGAACAGCACAATAATATGATTGTCTGTTACTACCCAGTATTTTACAAACTCTAATGGAAATACCGGAGAAGAAAAATGCATTTTCTCTTCTACTGAGTACAGTAACACAATGTACTTTATTACAGATGACCTCAGTACTATGGTTAAATGGACAGCCTGGGTTATAATAGACATTTTTAAAGAACTTTCTTTGCATGGAAAACTTAAAGAAATGGTAGTTATTTGGCTCTATACTATAGAACTTCTTCTGCCTTCAGTTTCAGCATTTCATCTGGATCTACTGGCTTTTTGTCTCTGACACTACCTTACTTTTTAGTCCAGAAGAAATATTATTTTTGAGAGGACAGAGCAAACTAGGACACACTGGGAAGTAAAAAAAAAATATTTGATTGCAAGTATGGAAAAAAGGTCTAAAGAAGAAAGAGGTCCTGACATTTGCTGAAGATGTTTAGAAAAACAGCTTCTCTGATTACATAATGTAGTTTTTTTTTCAAGTTACATCTCTCAACCAAGGAGGCTTTCCTCCAGGTTCCCTATACCCAGTCTCTGTGATCTGAAGAGAGCTTCCCATGGGAGATCACAGACTGATGTGACATCCTGATCTTTATCCATCTGGAACTTGGTCTATTCCTTGCTTTGGAAAAATAGAATCAGAATTCAGATGGTATCAGAAGCTGACTAGCAAGATGCTGGAGAGTGTGAGCACAGATGCGATGTGCTCAAAACAGATAAAACTCTGAGAAAGAGGGCAGCTGTTTTCTGTCCCAGATGGAGTCTGCATGGCTTGTTAAGTCTGCCAGACTGATAGAGGTGACATTCACAGAAGTGAAAAGGTTAAAACCCCCCACATTGATCTTTGGAGATAGACACTAGTTGTTCAAGTTTGGCAAGGAGTACACAAAGTGCCCTATACTACTTTTTTTATGTCCTCTGTTTTCTTACCCACCTGTTCTGTCTCACCAGTTGACCTTCTCCTAAACACTGACAATCTGGTCATCATATTCAGACCTTAACAGTTCAAAATTCAGTATTAGTTTATCCAAAGAACACCAGAATATTTCTGGAAAATATTCTGTAAAACTCCCAAGCCAGTTTAGTCTGACACATTTCAAACTGCAGTGTCACTTTATAATCTTTATTTTGTAATATTCTCAACAATTAATCTCCAAAGTGGGTGGCACTGTGGAAAATCTCATAGACTGAAAACCTGAGATAAAATAACTACATCTTTCTCAAACTGCATCAGCACCTGCTCTAGTTCAGAGGCACGTGCAGGGAGCATGTGGGTCTGGCCCGGTGGCTTCTGAAATAGGAGCCTTCTGTTCCCACGGGATCCTGACATTTTTAAGTAGGCTCAAGAGCCTACAAAAAATGCAAATGCAAGACGAAGCTTGCTGTCAGGGTCAGGGGTTTAATTGTGGAAGCGTGCTCAAAGCAAACAAATCTGGGAACTTCTGTGGTCGTAACTGTGCCTGCCGTTCAAGTGTGACCTTCATTCTTCTCCTGTCACTCTGATGTTACTGTAACATTCCAGGGCTATTTCCCCAAGCATCATCCAGAAACACAGCCTCTTCCAGTGCCAATGCAGCAACGTGAGCCCCTGTCCTACATTCTGCCAAGACTGCAGTAAGAGCGTGAAACATCCTTGAGGCAATCTGTGAGGCAATGAAAACAGAGAAATGTGACTGTGAACTGTCAGAGCTCCAGCATCAGAGGGGCTTTTCCTCTTTCCCTTCCAGACTGTATCTGGGAGCACTTAAAAGTTTTAAAAGGTGTTGCCTAGGGGCAAGTTGTGCGAGTCTTTTTTTTACTAACATGCAGGAAAGTTTAAATCACTGACTTTCTCCTTTCTCAGTTTTAAGGCTGGAAAAATTTCCAGCTTCTGAAAAATGAGTCTTTCTGCCATTCCAGGAAAGAAATAGAGCTATCAAATGAAATACCTGTACAAGCATGTTTAATGTGATAGTGCCAAGAATGGCATTTATTACTAATGGAGGTTCAGGAAAGAACAAAAAGAAATTATTCCTTATTTAATGCTTGATTTCTTGAAGTCACTTCTTTGTGTCAGAACTACATTGGGTATTATTTCCCTTATCATAAAAAGCTTTCCCAGCATTGCAGGTCAAGCTTCTACAACACATATTAAAGGACAAAAGAGAAATTATCTGAAGAGTATGATTTTTTTTAAGGGCTCTCAAATTACTTTTACCCATTAATAATCCTGATAAATTCCCTGGAAGGAGATGTCACAGATGTACATCCTCTTCCAGTTGAGTATACAATGATGGTGAGGTCCTCTCAATATTATTCACAGCAGTGTGTTATCTTTAAGTCCACTACCCCCATTAATGAAAAAGACCTCTGTCTGCCACAGATACTTCCTCCAGTCACTAGGCTGTTTGCCACAGAAGAAACATCTGTCCCTGTGGACAGGAAGTGCTTCTGAATATGCACAAGTATTCTTATTTGACATCTGCAGTTGCATGAACAATGAAAATAAACAGTGTTCCTCCCCATGAAAAGCATGATATTTCCAAGCTGAATGAAATTATAAACTCATTGGAAAGCTGAGCTCAGTCCTCACACACGCTTGCCAAAACCAGGACAGCAGTATTTGAATGGAGAGGAAATGTTCTCTGCTCTCTGTCTCCACAAACAAAGCTGTTGACAATGTCCTGAGTTAAGAGAAACCTGATTCAAGTTATCAAGAGGAATTATCATAAAAGAAGCAAAAGTAGTACAATCTTTGTGCATGACTTACATTTATCTTGCAAGGAATCATGGGGCACTTCTCCCTGGGGACTTTCTTCCAAGTCTCCATAGTGTAAAACCTTGTGATTAGGTGAAAGTCGACAATACCAAAATTTGTCTGTTAAAATAAACACATTATACAAGGTCACTAACATGTCTTCATCAGCATCCTCAATGGCATAGGAGAAAGCTCACTCAAGACTGTTTTTTTGTTTGTTTGTTTGGGGTTTTTTTGTGTTTTTTGTTTGGTTATTTGGTTTGGTTTTTGTTGTTTTTTTAAATTATTATTATTATTGACATAGTCACTGGATCCAAAAATAAATACTAGCAAACTTAGTTTTGCATGATATGATACATCCTTGTGGACTGAAGACTGGCAAAGTAACCTCTGGTTTGAGAGGATAACTTTAATGTACCCATAAAAGCTTCATTTTTTAGCATTCACTATGTGAAAATTAAGCCCTGCCAGCTGTCTTGTGTGGGACAGCCACCACTGATACATTTGAAATATCCCATACTTTATGAAAATTATGACTCATGTCTTTTTATAGACATGGGAGAACACCCCCATATTTATGAAGGGACTGGACATAACAAACATGCCAAGATATAAAAAGGAGACATTAACTCCCTCATCCTGCAGATAACTCAGTGCTTTGCATGCTCACAAATATATGACTGACCATGCAGTGACACTCCAGTTTGCATTTTAGCCCTTTCTAGCAGATGTATATTTACATCTGCTGCCAATTCCTGCCTCACAGGCTATAATTCCCCTTAAAACTATTTATTAGAATCCGATCCTGAGAAGAACATCGCCTTTGTAGTGCTGGGCCACCATGCTGTCTTGCATGCAAGGGTGGTGCTTGCCAATTTCCTTTCTGAAATGGCAAGAATGAGGTTACCCTTCCTTGTAAGAACACTTTCTATTTAATAAACAGAGCACATAATGTTAAGCTGTCAAAAGCACAATCTTGTTACATCCAAGCTATAAACCTCCTGAAGCTCAGAGCATGTTATAAAATGCCAGTGAGGGGCTGAGAGGGGTGGGCAGAGGGCTTTTCAGGCTCTGTGCTTTGCTTGTTGCTGGTGGTGCTGATGCTGTGCCCTAAGGGACAATTTAAGGGGAACATTAGCACTGACAGAGCTCCATGGTGCTGCAGGAGTGAATGGAACCACAGTACATATAAAATGGGGAAAGGAGCTGTAGAACCACCGGAGCCAGTGTATGTGAACTAGCTTGGGGTGTTAGCAAAGGAAGGGCTTCTTGGCTCTGTTAGTAAAATATTGGCTTCATGGACCCAACTTCTTTCTAAAGGACACTCTCCAGTCTCTTGGCCAGCTATGAAAAATGCAGTGCAACACAACACAGAGAAAGGCAATTCAGCTTTGAATTGAGCTTCCAAAAGTGGGCTTCCACATGCCCTTTTAAAATTCTTTGTCATGTTAGGTAAAAATGCTTGGGGCAAAAACCCCACACACTTCAAACAGTTTTCTGAGTGAGCAATCCTTTGTACAGAAAGGTTTCTAAAAACCCTACAAACTGCTGACACAGGTTCAAAAAAGCCAGCAGACAAGATTCTGGTTATCTTCTTCACAGGCATGCACAATACTGAAAGATTTATGGCAAAGAGCCTGAGATTATGATTCTGTGATGCACACAAAAAAGAGCTGCTGAAATACAAGGATCTCTGGACTGCAAGCAGTATGTACAGTGTTGCACAGTGCAGAGTCAAGAGGAAAACCCCACTTGCAAAGCTTTTGTAGAGAGATCTGAAAATCGAGCAAGCACCTCATTCAGTAGACTCTCATCTGAAGAACACATACACCATCAGCTTGTTGGACAGTTTGTGTATCTCAGAAGGAGGCATGTGAAACTTTTTGAGATTCCTACCTTTTGCAGGAAATTCTACCAGAACCATATCAAAACCCAATGCTTGAAAAATACACCCTGTCAAATCTGAGAGTAAACTCAAATGTCCCTTGCCTACCTATGAAAAAGTTTCTAGTAACTGTAGCAGGAGGCTTCCATGTCAAGCTTTAATTTCAACCTTGCTTATTAGGCTGTACAAAGGAATATACCTTTCCAACTTTAAGATTAAAATGGTAATTTTTTTCCTAATAAAAGCCAACATGGCCATATCGCCTTGCCAATGACCTGACCAGGAAGACAGTGTAACTGGAAAAAATTAATTCCATTAATTCTTTTTGATTTAGCACAAATGGGGCTGGTGGTGTTAGCAACAACAAAAAGTTTGTGTCTTTAACATCCTAGGGGTTAGTGTTTTACTAACCTGGGTCCTGTTTCAATGCCCTACTCTAATAACAAAAGATAGAATACCCCTCAGTGAAAATATCTTTCTACGTTTTTAGGAAGGGGTGGTTTTATGGGAAGAAACCCTAGCTCTGAAGACTTGTGGAGCCTTTTGCAGAAATTTCCCATAACCCAAGGTTAATTAAAGAACTAACAGCCGTAGACTGTAGCTTGAAGCATGTCTGGCACAACTCTCCTGGGGGCTCACTAAAAACTGCCATCGTGCCACAGCCTTGCTGTCAAGGGGAAAACCCTTAAATGAAACCTACAAATGGAACTAACGAGGTTTCCTTACTGCAGCCACTAAATGACTGCATCAGCCAGGCTGAGGAGGGTGATCAGCATGTTAGCGATGGGAAGTAACCCTTGCTTCTACAACCACCTCAGTCTTATCAGCTGGAGTGTTTTTGTTTTGTTGGTTTTTTTTTGTTTTTTTTTTCCAGCTCCACATGATGTGAAGAACAGTTTACTGGGCAACATCCTCCTTATGTGAGATCTCAGTCCCTTGGAGCAGAGCAGTTTTACACAGGGTGCATGGTATTTTACTGAACACAGTATTATTAGGAAAGTAGTGTATAAACTACTGCTGCACTCAACATAAAATTTCTATGAAATTGTTTCCACTGAAAAAAAGGGTGAAGAAATCTCATTTGCAGAGCAGCACACGGGAAATGTTCAGTATTTACTCTCAGGTATAAGTAGATTTAAAAAAATAAGCATGATTAGAAATTGGTGATTATAAGGCGAAGAAGAACTACTGTCCAAACACTCCAGAGCTGTTAAACCCAAGTCCACATAGTCAAAGTGTCACAAGGCTTTAAAGATAGAACAGGCATTTCTCAGTAGGCCCTGTAGCCCCCAGCTGGTAGATCCAGGTGTATGCTCACAGCTGGAATGGGGCAACTGCCTGTTCAGGAAGGAGTGGAGCCTGTTTTGGTTTTAGGCCGAGTCACTTTAGGCCCCATGAATTTGCCCCAAAGCCTAAGTCCCTTCTATGAGCTCCAGCTCTTATTTTGTATTCAGTTTTACTGCTTCTGCCTCTCTAAAGCTCCTCAGAGCAAGCAGCTGCAGGGAAGGCAGTTGCAAAGCAGAGTCTTCAGAGATAACATGGGCTTGTGATTTCATGGCAATTTTCAGACACTACATCTTTTCCACTTTCCAGTGAGTCCTTATGTCTTGTAGCTCACTGACCATTGAGGCAAAGAAATTGAGGTGCTAGAGATTCTTTTTTTTGGGTGGGGGGGAAGTAGAATGAATCATTCCAGCTTTTAACAAATAGTTCTGATGTTCAGATAATTGCTAGAGCAGCCAGCTAAATATATTGCAGCACACTATTAAAGATTATAGATGAGGTTAAAAAAAAATCCCAAATAACAAAATCAGCTACAGTTTGGCTAGAAGAGTAATATTCAAAACTGTGACCAAATACAGCACAGAATGTTTTGATGATGGGCTACAGAGTGCTTGACCATTCAGAGTGTATTTTCAAGTGTGTTAATAATCAATGACTCATATGCCCTTAACAATGCTGTCCCAAGTAAGGAAATGCTGTGGTTAGCACAGCAGTGCTCTATAGTTAGAATCTGGGGGGGAAACAGCTCAGATATGCACTGACAAAAAAGTCTGAGAGTATATATTCTATCTCAAGAGATGTTCCAGATTATTAAAGAAGTATTTTGTTCAAAGAAAATCTTCATCACTGATTTAGCAACATCAACACACATTTAAATATAGCAATGAAAACACATGTAGTTGTGTAAATTTTAGATCTATGTATGCGGATTCACCTTTTTTCTTTCTCTGTGTTGTTTTTCTCTAATACAACTGTACTGACACTTTCACTCTAACTGGTTTTAAATGCTTAAATGACAGCCAGCAGCCCTGACTGGTGAATAACTGTCCTGTGGCAATGCTGGAGGACTATCTGGTTATCCAGATCCTCTCAGCAAATCACACACTCACAGAATATTATTTTTATAAGACTAAGGAGGGTGGGATGGAGTAGTTGTATCAAAGAGGCTTGTAAACAGAGAAAAAAAGACTAAGTGTGTGTTCTTGTTCATAAGTGTGAGTTACTTATCCTAGCAAGTGACAGAAAACCTGCCTTCACTTGTTTTTTTGTTTTAATGTTAATTTTCACTTCCATGGTGCCTTGTGTTTTTAATTTGATGTGTACCACCAGGCATTTCTTCCTTTCCAAAAATTACTGATCAAGAAACTTAGGCTGCAAACCCACTTCAATAACATGCAATTTGTCTATAATCCCCATAAAGCTAGAAGGTGAATTTATTTCCAGGAGTGCATCCTGGAACATAAACTACAAATGTACTGGATGACAGCATAAGAAGTATCTATTATCCTCAATAAAATGCCTTTATCTGCTGCTTAGCTCTACTGGAAATAACAACTTCTAGAGTTGTAAAGTGCTTTGCAGGCTTCAGCTTTAGTCTTCTTTCTTTTAGGAATTAGCTAAGGAAGGAGAAAGCTGAAGAGGTCTATATGTCAGCTGATGTCCATGGTCTAGGAACAAAGTGGGGATTTGCAGAACTTCGTGACCTGCTGCTGAAAAATGACCAGAAGGGCAGGCTAGATTTTGCTGCTTCATTTCTAACTGATTAAGAGTACTTAATAAAAACAGAAGTTGGTGCTGCAGTTTTCCAATGAAACTCTGCAAGGGAAAGGCCATCAATTCTTTGAAAGTGTTAAGGATCTTGCTGGGACAACACTGACATTTCTGAATTCTGGCTACAGAGAGACCCTGCCGATATAATAATCCAGTGCTGAAACACAAAAAGTAGAGATCTTACTTCAGATATTGCACAGATTAATCTTTAGCCTCCCCCCAATGAATCACCTGCTGGATTGAAGGCTTTCCAGTGTCAAGTATATTTGAATGTGTTTCACCTGTTCTCAAAAGACCATATGAGGCTGTAAACTCCCTGCTCATTTTTTATAAGTTAAAATTTTCAATTTACTATAACTGACCATGTGTGTCCTACCACATGTTCAACCTACAATCTTAACAGAAATTTGCTCTGGAGTCTTTATCATGGGATAATGCCTGTTAATTATTTTCTTTCAATGGGCAATTTAACATTTTTAGCTATTCCTGTGTAGGACATGTTCAAGTTCTTGATCTAAAACCTCTAGCTCTGTGACATTTGTTCCAGGATTGTATCAAGGAAAAAGAAAGAATAATAGGAAAGGTAAAAGAATCAGTATATGTACTAAAGTAAACCACCTATATAATCTTATTATTCTTACCAGTAAGTTGCTACATTAGGAGGCAAAATGTGATGCCTCACAGCACTCGCCATTTCTGTTTCAGCTCCATAGCTGCATGGATGGACATCAGACCTTTGAGGGCCTGGATAATGCTCCACGGCAAGTGAATTCATTTGGAGCAGTGGGCAGGTGACCGGGCTCCTGAACACCCAGGGAGCACTGGGCACAAGTACACACGGGTGTGTTGTGGGAGAAGAGATGGGATGTGGGCTAAGGCTGACATAAGACACACTCAGGAATTTGCACCTTGTACTATTTTAATCAGGATGTTCAGAGGGATTGTCTGGAAGACTGACTGTCCTGATGTTAAACCTCTGGTCCTCCATTCACTTTACTACACCTCCTAGTTCTTGACATGATGACCATCCTGGTCTTACAGCTTGCTCTACTTGGGGTAGAGGAGACTCTGAAGGATAAAGACTGATTTGAAGAGGGCTGCTTCTGCTTTGTGCCAGATGCCATTATTTGCTATTTGGACCTGTGCCAGACACTGCACATACTTAAAAAAGGATCTCAGGCCAAGAGCTTATAGGTCAAATATCTATATTTATATAGCTATATATACTATAGCTTATAGTATGGTGTTTACAAAGTGTACTTTGCTGGTTCATTAGACTGCAAAATGTTAGATCTTACTGAGTCTAGTCCTGGTGGCCTCATGCATCATCATCTTCTGCAATGGTTGTGTCTGGTCCCTCTCTCTAGGGGGATAGTTAAAAATTCTGTTCCATGGAATACAGCAGGGAGTCTAACACAAAGCATAAGCAGCTCAAGGGCACGTGGAAACACTTCCTTCTAAATGGCAAAATGACAAAACCAAATATATTTCAGAGAATATCAAGTTCTTTGAGACATGGTCACATGTTTTGTTTGGTTCCAAAGAATTGTGAACTTTTTTGGCCCTGTTTAAATATGACATCAAAGCAATTAATCTGATGGCCTATAGAGTTCACTCCAAGGCATGACACACATCAAGCTCCTCAACTGTGGACCAGAAGATTACATTGATTTTTTTTTTTTTAATATTTTTTGCACTCTCACTCATATAAATTGAACCAATTTATACCCCCTGAGGCTTTTGATCCTATAAATCATGAACTAACAACAGTTTAAGATAACATAAACAGTCTATCTTCCTCTTGGAGAGTTGCCAAGAGAAGAACATTTGCCACAAACCCTACTCCTCTAGAATTTCAGTCATTTGGGAGGAGTAAAATAAACAACCCCCACTACTGATAGCCAAACCACTCTATGCATTTATTTAGCTACTCTCACTGTGTGAATATGCTGCTGAAGGGAAAAAACGTATCATGTTTCCCTATGAAATCTATAAAAAAAGTTGCAAAGGAATATTAATGCTCTTTCCCTAAACTCTTTGCAGTGGGCTTCATAGGCATTTATATGCTTGACAGAAAGGATATAAATCTGCACCGCATTTTTCTGCAACTCAGCCGTTTTATAAAGGCTTTGAAATTTTCCAAAATAATCCCCCTACATGAAGGAAAACTGCCTCCTTTTTTCCTAAGGAAGGAGGCATTGCAGGAATACTTCTCTCTGTTAAGAAAGCAGTTTTCCTCAGTTGATCTAAAGGTCTCAAATATTGATCTTTAACAATTCTTGCTCTTAGCTTTTGTAGCTTTCTAATTTGTATTGTGTTTACAGCAGAAAACACACAAAAATCTGAATACTGATGAAATTAGGGTTTTAAAGGAAAAATTTTTGAATACAACTTCTAATTAATCTGTTGAATTCACACTATGTCCCTGTGATTTTTCCTGGAGAAGTGTGCCTCTCTTGGGGGAAATGAACCATAGAGAGTTTGACTGTATAAAATGAGCTGTAAATCTAGCACTGAGCAATGACTAATACAACTGGGAAAATAATCTTCTCATGTCAATCAAGTATTCATTTGAAGGTACACAAATTACTGACCTAAGTACTTTTTTAAAGTATATTTCAACATCATAATATTTTTAATGTATATGGTAATATAATAAGACAAAAAACAAGGAGAGGTAGTAACAGAAGAAAACAAGGACAGGTAGTAATAGAAGAAAGGGTGCAAAATGACCCCATGACATATATAAAGGTGGTCCAAGTTTGAGAGATTCAAATTCTGGCTACACCATGTTTAATGTGCTATTCCTGTAGAGGCAGAGATTTTATTAGGAGAAGAACAAGAAGCCTGGACAACCAGGCAGAAATCGAAATACTCAGTTTAGAATGCAAGACTGCTGCTTGAGATTTTTGTCAAATACTGGACTTGTTTCATACCAAGCTGTGCCATGAAACTAAAACCAGTTCCAGGGTAACACAGGAAATCCTAAAACAATTGTAACTACAAAATGGTTTCAAATGCTCCCTGGTAAAAGCAGTCAGCATGGCACTACAACCAAGGATCTTGCCAGTAAAAGCAGTATTCCTCATCTCAGCTTTTAGACAAAAATGACAATAAAAAGCCAGACTAGGCAGCCTGAGCTGTACCTTGCCGTCGCCGACTGTTGAGTTTCCTAAAGCAGGTGCCCTCCACAAGTCGATTGAGACGTTGTTGCTTGATCAGTTCTAAGATCTCAGGCTGAATCTTCTCTTTTAGTTCCCTTGGGAAAAGAAAAAGTAGGCACTTGTCAAAATCAAGCAGAGGCCATCCTCCTTCCTCTGAGACAGAGTCTCACAATATGTTTCCTACAAGGAGTTTGAAGGGCACAACAGTCACAGGTCCAGAATCTAGCCTGTTCCAGAAAAAAAAAACCAAACAAAAAACCTTTTTCTTATAACAAAAGATGGGATTCAGAAAGGATATCTCTGTTGTCGACCTCTCCCTGCTTAGACATCAGTGTATGACTCAGGCAAGTCACTTACTTGGTTTTTTACTCATCTAAAAATAACACTTGCAATAAAGTATCAACAAGGTTTTTCTGTGAAAAATAATGCTCTTTCATCACTGGAGCACTATGAGGGTCTGTCATCTTTTGTTGCCTGATCCTTTGCTGTTATATTTTACTAGCACTATTATTTAGGACAACACAAGCAGGCTAAAACACATTTTGGAACAACAATAAAAGAGAGTGAACAATGCCAATGAGCTAAAATAAGAGCAGTGCTATATACTTACTGTTAAGTCCATGCCAGTGAGTTAATTCATTATTACAACTATTTTGTGGAAGACTAACCCGTGGCTAGGGATTGCTCAAGGATTAAAATTTACCCTTGCCTCGGAGTGCAGAAACCCACAGTGAATTTAGAAAAAATATTCCATATAATTCAGAAAATCTATTTTCTACATTTTACTTTGATAAGAGTTCAACATGTCAAGAACTAGGCAGAAAGCATATGCACGAAGTATTTAAAGTTTGATTTCATACACCATCACATGGATTCACAGATGTCTGAATTCATCAGTTATATCCTCACTTAGATTCATTAAGAATACATAATAGACAGGTTTCAACATCAACTCGACAGCAAGCCTAGTAAGATTAAAAAATAACCAAATTTGTATAGGATTTATAAAATATGAAGTGTTTCAGAACCATGATTTTGCATTGCTGTGCAAATTAGGTAATATCAAAAATCATTCTGTCTGGCAGTATGTTCCAGCAATCATTATCAGCAGGGAGAAAAGCCATGGTATCCCATAGAGACAACAAAAAATTCTCTCTTCTTTCTTCAGCCCAGTCTCTGCTAATTGCCACATTTATTGGGATCCAGCACACTTGATCTGCCAGACCTCCACTAAGTCCTCTACTAGAATTTCAGGCCTTTAAACAACATCTTTCCCCCAAGTATTAATAAAATGGCTGGAATTCTTGATGCTAACTGCATATTTACAAGCTGAGAAAATCTAGCTGGTCAAGAATCAAGGAAGCATTGTAACTATAGAAACAGGCCACATTTGGAAATGTATCATCAGTCCTTCAGGGTAATTTTCAAGCACTGTTGTTTTCTCATTGTGAACTAAGATATGAATGCAATGAGTGGTTAAATACTTCGATTAAAAGAATTTTGTGCTTGAATAAATGCTCTGCCTTTACTGAGCTGATAAGCTTCCCTGTTGCTCAGGTCAGAGCTCGGAGTAAGGGCCAAGAACAGTATTAAAACACAGTGTGGATTACTCAGCAGTCCAGGCTGCAGATAAAATCTCCATCTGGACTGATTTCAAACATTCAAGACTGGTATAAACATCAGTGTGATATTTAGGTAGTTTAATTCAGAAATTCAATGGTTATCATCAAATAAGTGCTGAAGACATCATAACATCATAGTTGCAATACAGTACTGAAAAAAAAAAAAAAAAGGGTCACCCAGCACAATAACACTTGGCTGTTTGCTCATGGTATTCTCTTTTCTGTCCTCTAAAGCCATATCTGCCCTTTAAAAATGGAAAGAAAAGAAGGATTTTTAACCGATCCAAAAAGACACAGGTAATAATCTCAACAGTACTCTTCTGTTCAAGGCAGACTTTCCACAGGAGGGAGAGAGGTAGGAAATAAGAGAGACTTGTTTCTGATGTTCTGGAGTCCCTCTACCCCAGTACACACATTTGTTCCCACAACCATGCAGCTCAGAGGCAGTACCCTCTTCTGTTTTATAGTCCCCATACTTGAACACACAGAGGTTGTAGACACAACTCATTACTCCTTGGAAAAAGAAATCTTCAGTAGATCTGGTCTCTAGTGATATCTCATAAGTCCATCCATCCCTTGCCATGGTCACCTGCACTTACTGCACTTGTGTAGCTTTCAAGGGCTGTTCAGAGGGCACGACTTCAGATACATTTTTGCAAAGTGATCCCTACACTTAGTGCTCCTCACTGTCAAGGTTTCTGTTCCACCACTTCAGGTGTCAGAAATGGGTCAGAACAATGAAACCACACAGTTAAGCAAAAGATGTGCGTTTTTGAATCTTTAGATTTCCTTTAGAAAGTCATCTCTAGACAAGGGGTTTCAGTTCCTCAGGCTCAGTGCCTAAAGACAGGAGAGTTAGAAAAAAAATATCCCTGTACAAGGAAGAGGTCCTTCTGCCCAATTTTAAAACCAAACAGGTACAGCAAGCTAAAGGAAGATCATAAATGCAAATTCATTTTGTGAAAAAAATTATTTATGACATTGACTTAACAGCTTACGCCTTGTGATAAAAAACTCAGAAAGTTGAAGGAGACAGCGCCTTTTAAAGTTGTTATTAGTTTCTGACTGTGTTCCTGTCACTTAGGAATGTCAAAATTTAGTGGTATGGTCAGACAAAAGGGTTGAGAGAACCACACACCTATATATATATACGATCTCTGATTTTCTGATCTCAGTGGTCTCAGCACTGTAGGTAATACTGACATCAGCTACTTGCTTTAAAATACTAGACCCGAATTGTCAGCAGATCTGAAGATCATTAGATTATTTTAAAACATTCAAATTATACTAATTCTTCTTCAGCAGCAATTATATCTCTCTCCAGCTTTAACTTTCATGTTCTAGTTAAGGCTTTCTTGTTAGCTGTTTTTCTTCAAGGATAGGGCATATTACAGATATTTAAATCATTACAACACAATTTGTTACAGAAACTGAAGAATTACAACAGAGTTGTTACCACAGAAGTACTTTCATGTATTTTGTCCTTTTATCTTTCTGGCTTGTAGCTATGCCCTCTCCTAATCACTTCACACATTCAGAGCCAGCATTAGTGACTCTTGCTAACATTGCTGACAAATCTATAAGATTAAAAATTGAAAAACATCCACGTACCTCCATTTCCCTTTATCTTTCTGATTTTCACAGATATTACCTAGCAAGGGCTCCCTAGCTGACATTAACTCTCCTTTAACCAGCAAGCCTTCACTTGGACATCAGATCTCTACCCAGTATTAACCAATCTCTGTTGCTATTTAATACATCAAGGAGATTTCTGGACCTCTGCAGTCCCATAGGTTCCTAGACATCTTCTTCCACAGCCATTCAAAATGAACCAGTGATACTTTAATGTTTCATTGTGGAACGGCAGTGTGGGTGATCAACAGTGATCCCAGAATCTTGAATGGATTCTGTTCTGAAGGACATTTTATTTTTCCTAATAAAAAAAGTCAAAAAACTTCCTCTCACATTATTCAACAATGCCCATACAAGAGAAACAACTAACCCCTGCAAAACAAGGTTGCTGTAGTTATCAAGATCTAAGGCAACACTTTCCAGGTTACATTCAAATCCAACTAACTGAAGCTTCTCTCATCCACCAGACTGAAAACTTAAAACTTCAGTGCTTCTTACAATGAATAGCAGAAGACTGGTATCATGTTAAAAGCTGGAAAAAACATCACCTGATTGCCATATTCTCATGCAGAATTAAACAAGCCCTGCTGACTTTACAGTCACTGTCGTACACAATCTCTTTTAGCATATCTGCAAGGCTTTGAAATACACAGCAGAGTCACGATTGCTCTCTTCACTTACAGTCTTTTTCCCTACTATGAGGCCATGATTCTGTACTTCTATCAGTTGTGTCATCTGTGCAATTTGAGAGACTTCATCAGCCCAGGGAATCAAATCAAAGGGTAAAATGAAAGAAACATTTCTTTTGTCAGTCAAGAATAAGTGATCATGGATGCAATCAAAATGCAAATGCATAGAGTTAGATCTCTGCAAACGCAGTAGTGATTGCTTAAACACTGTATTGATTTACCTAACCTTTATAGCCTTTGTCCTGAATCTGAAATGAGTCTCAGGTAACACTTCAGTTGCTTTTAGCTGTTTATGTTGGCTGTGTCACTCATTCCACGATGGAGAAGGGAACTCCACACTGTGGCAGCAACTATCCGGAGTGATACTGGAAATAAAGATCTTGCAAAAGGCACTGGCAAGTTTCACAAGGCTAGGTGATTGTACAAGTGAATATAAATAGTTGACCTGCATCAGCCTCTAAAACAGTTGACTGCCAGGAAAGCAAGAAGCTTTGGTGACAAGCTTAGCAGTACTGAGTGGCTTTGAACCACTAAATGTTGCAGGGGACTGGCAGAGGATTTCTGAGCAGTGTGATGATGCAAAACTGACTGGAACCATTTGTAGCTTTTTAATTGATGCATTACTATGAGTGATATCAGCTCTAGTTGGGCATTAGGTCCTACCTTCTAATACACTGAAAATATAAAAGAATCATTCCCCCTTTGATCCACATTGGTATGCTTAAAATTTAAGTGTGTAATACTGCTTAGTTTATGCTTCTGCATTGCCCCTGGAGAAATGTGCCCCAATACCTTGTACTTAAGATATCTGTGTCCTTTAGAAGCAAATCAAAATGAACATATCCTGCTTCTAAACCCTGAAATGCTCTGATCCAATTCTTTCTCTATACCTTTGCCTTTGGAAAATCACGAGCCATTCCACTTGAAACATGGTCAGGATTTCATGACATTTCAGCTGATGCTTCTGGAGTCTGTGCCATTCCCCTGCTCATCTCCAAAGCTTCCTGCTATTCTCAGCATCTCACTTGTGCACCACAGAGTCTGCATCTATCCTGTGCCACCAGCTCAGCCACAAGCCCAGACTTGGTTCAGTGCCAAGTATGGCCTCCAGTTTTTGGATACCAGAACAAAGGGTATTCTGAGAAATGGGAAGGAGCTATGACGGAGATATTAGCATTTGATACAGTATACAGCAAGGAAATAAGAATCCCATTGGCTAGCTGCCAGAATGTTATCTGTTACAAACAAGCAACTACTTGTCATTAACACCACAGATAACTCCATAAACAGTCATACATAACACCACTGTTTTGTGGAGTCAGTGTTTATTGGCTCTTCTTCTTCTGGGCTTCTCCCTGTCTTTCTCAGAGAAGTGACATTTGGAATTTTTAAAGGCCATTGGACTGAAGACAAAGTGTTTATTTTGCTTGTTGTTTTGCATTTTTTGTTTGGTTGGTTGTTTGGAGGGTTTTTTTGTTGTGTTTTTTAAAGGCACTATCAGCACCAAAACCAGGCTCACAATCATGCAAAGCTGGGAAATGTCAAAGCATTGTTTTATATGAATAAATCATGTAAGAATCTGTAGGGATTTGCTGAATCTGGTTTAAATGAACTCAAAGAAGTTATGATTCCCAGCAGAGGAAAATATAATGTACTTCAAGCAGATGCTGCACTACTGCTTTTGAGCACAGCTCCCTGGGCAGCTTTCCTCCTTGGGTTACCCTAGAAGAGCTCACAAAGGTCATTCACACTTGCTAATCCTTCCATGCAAAATTGAGTGGGGAGAGAAGACAGTACTTACAGAATCGGACGAGACTGGAAATCTTCCTGATTCATTCTTTCAGACTGTCGAATTTTCAGTATTTCTGTGTAACTGAGACTCTGAAGTTTGCTCTTGAACTGATCCAGAGAGCTAGGCTTGGTAGTGAGAGCTCTCATTATCTGTTCTTTCACTACCTGCATTACCTGCAGTTGACAAGGAAGGGAAAATAAAACCTGTGTTAAGACTTTCTGTGGTTTTGTTTCATGTTCTGGGTCACAGTAAGGTTGCTAGGTATAGAAGATGATATGCACTATGTGGTCTCAAGACAATTTTTCAGTAGTACAACCAGAAAATAAACCAACATCTGACAGGGCATCACAGCTTAGAGCAAAAGCTCACCTGCTCTGTAACAAGAAAATTTTGTTTTTTTGAGGGGGACCAGGTGGGTGGGAAGGGTGCCATTTATTGCTTGGCTGTCTATCTAGACAGAGAAATTGCAATTGCTGGTTACAGGATTTTAAGTCCTGCTCTGTAACTGGTTTGTGTGCTTACAGCAGCAGCAGCGTGGCTCTTCTGCACTTCTGAGCTGAGATGATGCTCCCAACATTTCAGGGAGAGGCACACATCCAACACCAGACTTATAAAAGGAGAATAAAATCCCAGGGAGCTGACTGAGAGTGAAGATAGACATCCTCACTTCTGCCAGCTCAACCCAGGCAGAGTGCACAAGCCTCTAGGGCCAATCTAACTGCCCACAAGAGAGACTGCAGAGCTTTTCTTACAGCTCTCTTGCTGGGTCTTAGACCTGCTCAGAAGACCTGACCAGAAGTCAGTAGCACAAAGCTGTTAACTGTGGCCCCTTGCTTCCCTTATTTTCTATGTCCAGAAGCAACTGAAACACAGGAGGTTCCCTCTGAACATCAGGAAACATTTTTCACAGTGAGTGTGACTGAGCACTGACACAGCTTGCCCAGGGAAGTTGTGGAGTTTCCATCCTTGGAGAGTGTCCTGGGCTCTAGCAGAGGGGCTGGACCAGACAACCTCCAGAGGCTCTTTCCAACCTCACCCATACTGTGATTCTGAGACACCCTTACCCTGCAGGCATATTATGGCCCTACAGTGAATGAAAGAGAACTTGCTAAGAGACCACGATTCAGGAGAGAGAGATCAAATTTCCAAGCATATTAGAAAATTGCTTTTGAAGCAATGCCATAACAATGCAAAACAAAAAAAATGAGAATGAAGGATGGCTGGGCAATAGACATCTATCTGCATATTAATTAATTTATCAGAAGAAAACTGCTGAGACAGAGTTAACTAAGGGGAATTGCTTGGCTCTAGTTGAAATAGATACATATCACAGATTACTGTCTCTAGACTCATTTCCTTTGTGCTGGTGCAAATCACACACTGAAAAATGTATTTGATGCCATACTTAAGTTGACTGAAACCCACAATTTATCAGACATAGAAAGACCCATCCCTCCCAAAACCAACCACTAAAATACAGTAGGATATGACGACACCCCTGGCATCAAAGTGGGCGCGACAGAAACACACAGCAACACAAATCGAGGGCAAATTTTTTTTCTGTAGTGTTAATTTTCCTTTAATCTTGAATTTTCACCATGTATCTTAAAACAGAATCTTAGCCACTCAGAGGTTCCCTAATAATTCTGAGAATTTCTCTTTTCACATGAATATTTCATTGCTTCACATGTGTTGCCTCAATATTATAACTTGTCTGCACTATGTTTTCCACTTCTGCTTGCTGGGATGTAACTTCTTTCTCAGCACCCATTTTAGCTGCGTCCAGCAATGAAATGAAGCAATAAAGAACTGAAGATAATCTCCTTCCTTACTGCAGGGACAATGTCCATCCCTGAAATCTACTTCAAGAGGAGCAAGATGCTTCTCCCAAAGGTGTTGGCTCAGGTAGGCAGCAAATGCTTTTGCCATATTTCACCCCAGGATGAGGCAGCCTACCCCCACTCACTTGGCTGGGGCCTTGCTTTGAATGCATCCTTGAAGTTAAGATCCTACTCTTGGTAAATCTTGCAAACCTCACCCAGCAAAGCTGAGCTCAGCTCCATTCACTCCTACAAATCTAACCGGTACATTGTTACGCATTTCAGGAAGTCTTCTGAAACTTAGCTTGGTGGCAAAAAGCAATATTGAATTCTACACTTTACACCTGCATACTCCTTTTTCATATACAGATGGTGGCCATGTGCAACTAAATCCCTCTGTGAAGAGTTCCCTAGCTGGTCTGCAAGCAGGAAAGCAGCTCCTTCTCCACCTGAAAGACAAACTCCTGACTGACATCGGCTGCTCAGAGGGACTGATACCTCCTGGGCTGTATTCAGGGTGCACCCACTGGACCCCACCAGCCCAAGTAAGAACATGCTGCCACACCTTGGAAACAACAAAGTGGGAGGCCAAACAACTCTAGCAACTGAACATTAATGAATTGTGCCCACAAAGGTGAGTGGCAAGCTCCTTCTGATTTCACTGAGTCTTTGTTCAATACCTAGAAGGGCTTATGAAATGTAATTAAAGAAATCTCCCCAAAGGAATAGTGGGAAAAAATGAAGCAGAGAATCCCAATGGCAAGTTCAGTGTTTAAAAATATCTCATCCTCCTCTTTCTGCCTTCTTGACAAAGACTACTTATTTCTGCTAGTTACTTTTAATTCATATTTTATATATTATTCATTACAACTAATTATTATTAATTATAATTTTAAAAGTATTGTTAACAGGAATGGAGAAGAGAGGACAGGCTTGAAACTAACCTTGCCCAGTGGAAAAGAAAACCTCAGCCATTGGTATCTCTCAATACTAGTGTCTGGGCTCCCAGTGAACCAGGTTTAACTTTCCACCCTCATGGAAGTGTGACATTAACATGACATTCAGCCACTGGCTTCACTTCTGCTTTCTTAGGTCTGCTGAGAAGTCGTGCCCAACTACTTTATTACCTGTAGTTTTACAGTTAGCCTGCAGCCTTCATTCCTGCAGTGTCATGCAAAAGAAGAATGCAAAACCAGGTATCTTAATTCAAACACATAATCCCCATTGATGCTCACAGGATCAAATTCCCCGGCCACCAGAAAAAACAAATTACTGCGAGGTCAGACAAAGAGGCATAACTGCTAAACTAAACACACTACAGTCCTATATTAACTATCATTGTCACATCATCTTGATTTTTCAGCGCTAAACGAGATTTGCAAACAAATAAAGTCCTGCAATGTGCCTATGCATGAATGCAGTTTCAGTTTCATGCATTCATTCAAATATCTGTACATATCTGCATTTTGTTTGCTTACATACGTAAGATTTAGTTTCCTAAATTCAGGCACTTGTACTGGGGAAACTGCTTCTATGAGTTATTATTCCCACAAAATAAATGGACAAACAAATAAATACTCTATTTTATGGAGCTGCGTGTCTGTGGATCTTTTCAGTCTGCTCTGTGAACCATCATTGAAGCAGTGCTCATTCTCAATTAAATATTATGAAGGAAGTTCAGTAGACTGAGGGCACTGCTATTTATGCTTAGTTTCAAAATCCTGTATAAACCCATCTCTCTTCTCTAGTACTCACTCATGTGTTTAACATGCAAACAATGCAAATTCCTCTTATTTGCTATGAACTGTAACATTACTCATAGGAAATCATCAAAGAGCTCTTTGGTTTAGAGGCTCCCCTTGCTCCCGAGACAGAAGGCAGGAAGAGTATGCTCCAGGCCCAGCACATAAGGGGGTGATCATTTGCCTTGTAATGTTTACAGCCAACACTATTTAACTAGCTGGCCAAAATGTCAAAGCTGCTGATTGCATTGAGTCTCCTAAGCATTTGAGAATCAATGCCAAGAACTTCTAATCTGTTCAATTTCCAAAGCAGAGTTGCCAGCCCTTGATTACTGCTGTCTGAGAGACAGCATCAACCCTTCCTCCCCATATGTCTGACCTGACATTGAAATTATAGGTGTTCCTTCCTCCATGTGATTGTACGTAAATATCGTAGACAGTTGTTTTAATTACATGATGCTTTGCTACTCTTACAGAGAAATGAGTGTTTCAGAGGGCATATTTGCTTTAAATCATGTAATTCACATCTGACAAACTTGTGTATGGTAAGAGAGTCCCAAGTTCTGGATTACAAATAAGACAGCTAAATACACTGAAGAAATTAAGAGAAAAGGAAAAAAACAATACTTTTTTTGTTTGTTTAATCACATAGGACCTTATTCCCTATATTTGTATCCATCTTAACATGTCTTACATTTCTACAGCCAGTATCACCACAACATTAAATAATGCATTTTTGGGTAAGCTGTTTTAGTCTAGCTTTGTGTTTAGCTTCTTTGACCTCATCTCTGTCACACCAGATTCTGACTATGCCTTTCCAACATCTACCCCCTTCTTTAAAACTTTCTTCTCTTGCTTGCTATGACAACTTTTGCCTATATAAACAAAAATCTTCCTTTCAGCATGGAGCAGAGGATTGAACACCTGGGCTCTACAACAAGGGGACAAAACAAAAGGAAGTTGTCAGTGTCAGAAAAAGGAGTTTATCAGGATGAAACTCAACAGCAAACTTCCCACTGACTTCAGTGACTTGTTTGCAATTATAGAAAGCACAAAACTCTCTATTCTAGTTACCTCATACCAATGAAAAGTTTGTCCTTGGTACTGACTGGAGAAAACAGGCTGTCATCTCAGCTGCCTACCAATGCCTGCAAGCTTCTGGAAATTTGAGTCTGAGCCTTCCACTCACTAGACACACTCATTCTATGAACTCACAGCATCAGTCTTGTCTGAATCTTCCCCCAGAAGAGCCTGATAGGCTGTTCACAACAACCTATCTGCAGCACCAGACAGAAGATGAACCCTTCTCATCATTCCCCATCAGTATTATATCAGCAAATATCAGAAATATATCAGTATTTCTCTTGAGTAAGTATGCTCTTGCACTTGTAGTGACCCTCTCACAGCAGCAAGAACACATTCAGAGACCATCACAGAAGGCACTAAGCGGTACCTTTAGTATCCTGGGGCACACATTACACTGATTGCTGTTTGCTGACTAGCTCAGGTGGTTGTGTCAATGTGATATGTTGAGTAATTGCCATTAATCTTGACAGTCCATCTTTCCTTCTGCACAAACAAGACATAGGTATAAATCCTGAGCCCACGTTACAGTGCTGTGCTTAGTTCAATACTTCCCTCATTTGGCTCAAAATAAACAAATACTGCAAGACCCCAATTCCCCTACCTTGTTGCAGCATATGATAAAAGAACTGCCACTGGACTGTGCTATATCCATGGACCCTTCTCTACAACCAGATTTGAAGCATCCGAGATGTGAGAAATTGTAAGGCTTCATTCACTACCTTTTCCACATGACCATTCAAAAATCAACAAGGCAAGATACACAAAACTTTAGGAAAGGCATCTCTTTGCAAACTAGTGGTCAAGAAATTATACCTAGTTTCCTTTTACTTAAATGCTCCTAAAAAGAAGCAGCTTGGTTTATATAGGGTAAAGAATGGAGTGGAAAACATCATTTGGTGATTGAGAGACAGATTGATCAATTAAGTCACAAAGAGATTTGCCTCAGTTAAAGACACAGAGGAGGCAAAAATAAGGTTATAGATTGAAATGGCCAAGTCATTCTTAATGACCAGCACTTACTGACTAAGGAGGCCATAAAGAAAATCTAATTCTGAAGGGAAAGGACATTACTTCAATTTACAAGCAACCTGTCAACTCCTTTAATGAAAACTTCACAAGTTTAATGTATACACCAGGTAATTTGAGATTTTTTTTAAGGCTGTTCCAAAGGATAAATTGTCTTTACTAGATCAATGCTTGTATTTTCAGAGTACTCAGAAGAGTCATCCTGAGAGACTCAAAGTCCTTGGAAGATAATTTAATGGTGTTCCCTCCTCCATTACTACCTATTACAATCTGTGAATTCACTACAGGAGTCTCTTGGTCACAGCCTGCACCAAGCTTCCACTCCACATTGCTTTAGAATATTAATCCAAACATGCCATCCTACACAAGCAAGTTTAAACTCAGTGCTGGCACAGTCTAACCATTGCCAAGAGACTCCAAGATTCTGGACCATTTCTTCTATTACAGTCTATATACTCTGGAACTACAGAAAAAAAAGAAAACATTTTTTCAATCTTCTTAACAATTCCAGAACACAAGGACAGTTACTGTAGCCAGCGATAAAGAGGCAGCTCTAAGCTGTCTGGATGTACATAGTCACAGGAATAATTAAGTTGATTCATTTTCAGGCAGCAGGATGAGAAAGCAGCTGTCAGAGGATTTAGCAGGTATAAGCTCTGATACGTTTTACCTCTTCACTTTCTGCAGAATTTAAAACTCATTGCAAAAAAAGTTTGTGCTGCTGGGGTTCTAGCTTTATTTATTTATTTATTTATTTAAAAAAAAAAAAAAAAAAAAAAAAGTCTGCAGACAAGAGACTTGAGACAATGCAGTGATTTTGATCAACTAGAGCAGTCTGTTTCCAGATGGTATCTGAGTCAATATAACTATCCAGTTTAGCAGTGGCTATCATTTTGTGGCAACATCTACCATGAAGAAACGAGCACACCGGGCAGATAAGAGGGAGGAAACATGACTGCAGTTCTACTCAAGGTGTTTAATGGGTCTGTAGCAGGTGTCTGAAAACTCAATAGCATAGCAATAGATTTCTTCAATATGAAATCTTGTTCAGAGCCTCAGGACCCATATAAGTTGTCTGCCCTCTGGTGAGGAAAAGAGAGAAGAGACCAAGACCTTGCACTAGATCCTGGGAGCAAGAAGGTTGAGTGATGAAGAGAGAAAAGGCTGAAGATGAAGTGAGGCCCACCGGTGTCTTATATTTCAGAGAAGTTCTTGATTTTTTCAGCTTATGTTCCATGGACTAATTGGTGGAACAGGTGTGGGAAACCAAGGAAATGGGAAAAGAAAGAGCAAAATACTATATATATAATACTTGAGAAGCAACTGAATGAAAGAAAACCTTCCCTAAAGACTGGCCTGAAGAAGTTAAAGGTAAAATTAATCATAATATACAGAGAACAGTGGTCCTTTACAAACTTGAAATGCTTGTGGATTTAGAATCATAATAAAAATATACATAAACACTGCTCATGTCTTCAACCATTTTGATAAAAAGACAAAGTGATAGCTAGTTTTTTCAGCCCACTGGCTTCTTGCAGGGGTAGAAGCAGATGCTAACTTCAAATCCAAGGTTCCAATTCAAAACCATGCTAATCTAAACACACATATCAAATACCACTTACTCAGATTGTACTGGGCTGAAGCAGGAATGACTGATAGACAGGAAATTCTTTCCACATTTAATATTTGCAAAACCCCATTTGCATCAGAAATAAGGAATAAATTTATTTCCTCTTTGTGCTTTGTGCCTTGAGGTAAGCAAAGAAAGAAATAAATGCTGTGTGACAAAGTGTTTCTGCCCCAGTAAAACGATGAGCAAAGTTAATACAACAGTTTTTTGTAAACTTTCTTGTTAGTTAATTGAAGTCTTAGGTCAGCCAATATTACATTATTTCCCCCAATGTCTGACAACCTCCTTTGGCAAAATAATAGATGCAGAAAATAACTTGTGGGTGGCATTTAATCCAGGGCTTTTCACAGACGAAATGTACTGATCTTCTGCAACAAAATGTTAAGTGAGGAGACAGGAAAAGTTACGAGATATTTGTATCCTTAGTCATATACCAATGTAATAATTAACATGTCAAATAACATGCTTGTGAATTCTAAAGGAAAATAATACACGAGTTATCCATGATTATAAACATATATTTGGGTGTTGCTTCCCTTAAAATACACAATTACTTTAAATAGCATACAGTAAATGAAAATCAACTATAATATACGGAAGCAAAGCAAGGACAAGATTTTAACAGGTAGTTTTTTTCCCATAGGAAAGTGCAAAATTCAAAGAACTCAAGTTCTGGGTATTAATAAAGAATAAAAAAGACTGTTTGAATGGGCAGAAAAACAGGAAAAGTGGGGGAACTAACTATTTAAAAAAAAAAAGGGGAAGAGGTCAGAAACATTGCTCAGTACATCTGACAAAGGGATAAAATTGTAAATACATTTTGAATTACACCTTCATATCTTCCTATCTCCTTCAGCTGAGATGAAAACAAAATAAAGGCTTGATCAGCTGCATTTCTGAAAAGACCTCCAGGCCATTCTACCAGTGCAAACCATGGTACTGAGCCCCATCCTGCTTGAGGTACGAATGGACACAGGGTCCAAGCCTGCCAGTGTCCCTGCTTGCATTGTCCCTTTCCCTGTCACCAGTCAACTCCAGGGACTCTCCAGCTCCATCTCTAAATGGAAGGAGAGCTGGTGCACCAGGGTCGTGACTTTTAAATACCAAGAGAAATGTAGATCACTAATTATCCAGTAGAATCACAGACATACAGCTAGCACAAATCACCAGGCAATGTAGGAACAGCTTCTCTACCTCTTTGTTCCATGCATCCCCTCTTCGTAAACCTTCTTCTCCCAAACCTGACAGACCTTGAAAGTCCATCTACTGTGTCTATAATGAACTTCACTTGCTTTCAGTAGGAAATTCTGCAGCTTTAATACCAACTTACTTCCTTAATTTTGATAGACATGTTAATAAAACAGAGGTATAACCAGGAAATAACCTGCCTTGCAGGGGTTGCTTAGCTGCCCAGGGTTGTGGGCTGTCAGTAAGTTATTGATGTGGATGGACACCATGGAGGTTGTAGGCAGAGATGGAAAGTAAGAGTGGGTTCAGGGAGTTTCAGAACCACACAGTACTCTTCTTATTGGCAGTTGGGTTTATTTTGATAAAGAATGCCACCTGATGAAACAGACTTTTCATCTTGTGTAGTTGTTTTGATGATTACTTTTTCCATGGTACAGAAGTTGAAATACTGAAAGCTTCTATGGAATAAAACAAATCATTTAGGAAGCAACTGATTTAAACATTCTTACAGTAACCCAAAGCTGTGTCTCTGTTCAGGAATACGAGAAAGGAAACATTTCAATTTTTTCCATGGAGATTTTTTCACAGAGGAGATTTTTGCCTATGAAAATTTTTCATCCCCTCTGTGTACACAAAAACTGTGTAATTTTTCCCAGCTCTGCTAACACTTAGGTGTTTCTCCAGCAATTCCAGAGGTTGGTCCACTATTCAAATAGTGAAATTTCTTATTTGGTTGTGAGTACCACTTCACATGATAAGTAGAAATTGAAAGCTTCAGCTTTTGCTTTTACTGACTTTAGTTAAATGGTATTCAACACCTCAATGCCAACTTTTTGTTTGGTTGTTTTTTTTACATGCCATTTTATTAGAAGTACCCAACAAAACAAAACCAAAACCAAAACACCCCAACAAACTTCCAAAGTTTCTACCAAACAAAAATGACCAGAAAGCCTGAAAATATGTTTTTGGCTTCAGTTCTCCAAATTAGGTTTACCTGATGAATGCATAAAGCAAATGCTCAGTGCAGAGGTTGGACTGTTTTATTCAGTCCTGTTATTTGCACATCCTTCCAGTTAATGGAAGGCTGAATATCCAGGAACCATCCAAAAAAGGCAGCTGGGCAGATGTGCTGTGCCTCTGAATGAACCCATATGTTATTAGGTAATGTAATTTACAACAAATAAGCTGTAATAATTTTTAGGTAAACCTTTGTTTTCGCATTCCTGTCACTGAAGAAAGCAGTGAGCTGAAAAAACATGTCTACAGAACACCATTTTTTTTTTAGTATGTCTCAAAATCAATAACTGTTTCAAGCGATAGTTGTATTGGTAGCAGTGAGTCCAACCAGTGCCACAAGAATAAAAATAGATGCATGAATTAACTCAATGATTCACAAAAATACATGAAGCAATGAGAGGACTAAATCCATCATGACTTGTTAGATGCAAACTAGAAAAAATATTCTGTAAATTCAGAGCTCACAAATTATTGACTTGACAGATCGTAATAAAATGTTGTCAGGACTATTAAAAACCAAGATCTGCTTGTAACCACCAAACATACACAAAATATCTCTGTCCAAGAAAAAATGAAAGGAAAAAACATTTTGCCATTTTAATATGTTCTATACTTACTGAAAATTCTGATATATACTTATTTGGAAAATTCTGAATTTGTGAAGTCTAGTCTGATGAGATCTTTGACTCAGGTAGTTTTATCACTACTGTGCTGATCATATAAATAAGAACACCACATACTATTTTTCCCCTTGTTGGGTGAGTTGTGGCACATAACCAAGCATATAAGGAATTCAACTAGACTATTCTTAGAAGAAGAAAAATCACACATGACATGTTTTGCCATACCTCATTCTAAAAACTGCAGCGGAATGGGTTATGGATCCAGAGACCTTTATTTTAGATTGCTGCAAAGGAGCAATCTTTTCTCCTTCAGAACAAAGACAAGCTTTTTTTTTTTTTGCTTTTTTTTTTAATCTCTTCGCAGTAGAGGAAAATAAACTACTCCCCAGGATTAGACAGCAGTCATATACTTTACACCTAATACTAACATCAACAGTTCACATTCAACCACCTCAATATGGTTACAGAACTGATTTGCTAGCCAGAGAAATTAGGAACGGAATGAACCAATTAGGTCACCCAATCCTTTGCTTCAGGAACATGATAAATTTCCACATGCACAGGGCAAGCCATCTACAGCTACATGAAATCTAAACTGAAGATATATCAGTGACCATCACACCTGTGTAGATTGCTCCCACTGCTGCACCCCCTTCACTATGTGTATAGGAAGCACCTGAAAAATTACACTTTTTTTCCTCCAGTGAATACTACGTCCATACCACATTCTCCCTTTTTGTTCCTCCCCTCTTTTCCCCCCTTGATCCTTTTACTCATATTAAATTAAGAGCCAAAAAAAATTTACTCACAGAAGGATTAAGAAAAGATTGCAGTATTTGACTTCAAGTATACTTCCCACTATTGATCTGAAACTACCAATGACATACAAAGGAACACATACATCTCCAGAAACACATCGATCCTGCCTAGAAGGGTAAATAATGTCTTAAAATGGTGTGATTTCCAGTAACCAACTAGTGAGTTATGGATGATGGAGAAAGGTTTACAATCTTCTGCTGACAAAAGACCTTTCCTCTGGTAATTTGCATGCTAAAACTGCACTTCTTTCCACACTGTCATAAAACACCGCACTTCTTTTGATATTCTCATTAAGCTGCATTTCTAATATGGCAGCAGACTCCTTCTTTCCTAAAACTCCATGACTATTTACTTTGTGGTTTTCTAGGAAAAAAGATATATTTAGAATTAAATGCAACCTATTTGTTTTCCTTTGAAAGATTATAGCCAAATTCTGTGCACTGCAGATCGCAGCACTCAGCACAAAAAAAGTATCATACTCATTCTGTAATTCCCCCCCTGCCTTACATGTGATTACACAAAGGATTGGCTTTGGTAAATTCACTTGGGTCCAGAAAGAAACTAAATGGAAGACATCATGCAACAGTGAACATAGCCTAAGGGACACAGACCCCTGTTTTAATGGTGGTAAAAAGAAGAGGCTAAAGATACAAAGATGCTATTTCCCCTTCTCAAGCTTCTGCTGCATTGTGTAAATAGAGTGCAGGAAGAGCATGTGAGACAATAAAAGCAAAAGTTTCAGTAAAAATCTTCTATGCTTTATCCTAATGGAAGTCAGGCAGAAAGGGGAAGGAAGTTCTCTAAGGCAAAGACAGTCAGGAGTGATGCAATCTGTGTTTCTGTGTATGAAACATTTGCAGACACTGTGGTAGAGTCAAGGGGAAACCATTGGGTAGAGGTGAGGCAGAGCGGGTGCAGGGGGCTGGTATTATCAGGGCTGTAAAGCCAGGAGAAGGTAATAAAGACTCAGGAAGGGAAAGGGGGTAATTGCCTAACTTGGAAGTGACTGTGTAAAACACACTTGGAAAAAAATTCTTCCTGAGTTCTATGATGAAGGGTGTAAGCCTGAATGAACCTGGCACCAACAGAGAGCAGGTGTTTACTGTAAAATAAGATACATCCAATACATAAATGCCAGATTCTTTTGGAAACCCCCATACCCTCTCTCTTGCATCAAGAATGCGTCAAGTCCAAAACCTGTTGAGAACAGTCAGTCATCTCTGGCATTTTCTCTAAACAGACTACTGTTATCACTGGCTTTCCATTGAAAAATTGAGATTTCCCAGTGCTTTCTGATCACTCACCAGCCTGCTCAGAAGGCGGCAGATGCCTGTGCTGTCACTGTCACCTCTGCACAGCCAGTTTAGCAGAAGCAGTTCTACTATTCATAATCTTTTCTTGTTTTTCTCTTCTTCTAACTCCCTCAATAGAGTAGAATTTTCCTGACCTTCCTTTTTTTTTTTTTTCCTTTCTTTCCCTTTTTTTCCTTCTATAGTTAAGATGCATTCCTGCGAGCATACTGAATGATTCCCAATATCACAGCATAAGCCACACACAGAAACATTATAACTTTCTATTGCAGAGGAGAGACAGGCTGAGGGAAGCCTCATAAGGATGCTAGTATAGTAGCAGAGAGAAAAATAGCAGCTCTCCACGGCAGCTGTGAACTGGGCAAAGTGCCCAGGGGCCCAGTGGTGAGGGGCAGTGAGCACCGGATGGATGGTTTCCATGGAGGAGTGAGCCAGGGAGGCAGGAGAAATGGCTCGTGGGAGGTACCACTGCTGGCTGCTGGAATGAGGAGAAGAAATACCTCCTGCCATTTCACCTGCCATCAGCACCTCCTGCCATTTCATCTGCCATCAGCACCTGTGTCTTCAGGGGGCTCAGTTCAAATCTGCTTACAACTTCAGCTTCCTCAGTCCTGAAACCTCTGGGGGAAGACCCTAGCTCAGAATACATTGTGCTGTGTCAGTTTGGTGGGTTTCAGTGATTTCCAGAAACACAAAATGCTAGGATAGCTTTAAATAAATTTTTAAAAAATTTGACCAAAGCGACACAATCCCAAAGGTGGCTGATCTGTGGCTTTTGCAACCCTCAGTTCTACAGAGAGGCCCTAAAAATTTCTTCTGCACATCATGAATCCTTGCCAAACTAAACATGACCTTAGCAGGGCTGCTGCAGCAACTCATGGCCATCACCTACCAAGCAGACAAAAGCAATGGTTGCTGGAGGGACAGCCTGTGAAAAGCAGCATTCAGACAACTACCATTATTTTCTGTGCAAGTAAAAATAAGAAGCTGCTATCCTGATCCAGCACTGTACATCACTGTATCCAAGTCCTGCATCAACATGTAAGTGGTGCACATATTCACTACACATCAGAATATTATTGGAGAGAAATACTGGAGCCCCACAAGGCTCTCTTGCACAACATAAACCAATGTTTGGCCTTAGGAAAGCAGCACGTACCTGTCTCATGTGACACGTTGCCTCTGCTGCACAATGGACAGAGAAGTATCTATTGTATTTCACTCAGGGTAAGATTACAAGTTCCTTCCAACATTTATAATGCACACCTGAGTTGATCAGACAAAAGGACCTGTAGATGCAAAACACTGTTGCCATTTCTGCAAGTTTTAAGAATAAAATAGATGGGAAGCCATCTATTAGGGAGGAAGGAATTAAACTATTTCAATAAAAATCTGAGCGAAGTAGCATAATTTTTAAAAGAAAGGAGACTTGGAGTGTAAGTACAAGGGTCAGCCAATTGCTTGTTGTTATCTATGTAAACCCAAGTCCTCAGAATAGCTATTTGGCACAGACACGTCCACAAATAGCAGGGTAGAACCCAAAGACAGGTAAGTATTTTCCAAGGAAAAAAAAATTATTCTTTTCTTATGGCATGTTAACAGCAAATATACCTAGCATATACCTAGCATAGCTTTTGATATAGAATCAGACCTGAACTGCAACAATGACATTTGATGGAGGATCCTTCAGTTGCCAGGTACAATGCCAAGGTCTTTCCCTTCCCTTTCACCTTCCCTTCATCTGAGAAGGGCATCTGCCTGCCCTCCCAGAACCAGTGTACTTCACAGGTCTGCATAAAACTCACAGATTCTAAGTTGGCAGGATCCATGTAAAAACACAGGTGGTGACTACATCTTACTCCAAATAATCAGCTAGCACTACTGACAGAGAGCAACACAGCAAGTTTGGAGAGGAGCACTTCCAATATTGTTACAAATACAGCCAACAGAGCTGCTCAATAGAAATACCACTATTAGCTGAGATGGGGTGCTTTCTGTTGAGGAAGGTACCAAGAGGAAAACATGCCAGCAAATTCCCTAATGGCATATTGTTCCTAGAGATCCTGAGTGCTCAGCTGCCACATGGACCCTGGATTTGGGTGCCCTAAGGCATGTTTGAGAGCCCTGAGAGGCCAAGGCTGCAGAGAAAACAGCTGCTTAAACAATGCCAGCTTTTCACTGTGTGCACAATAGGGTCCAGTGGCTGCAAAGGAAAAAGCATATTTAAGAAGGCTTTTGCAAAGATGAGGAAAGTGATGCCTCTAACAGTAGTTGTTCAGGCAATGATTCAAGCCCAAGAAAGCTGGAGAGGGACTTTTTATAAGGGTATGTAGTGACAGGACAAAGGAAAATAGCTTTAAACTGGAAGAGGGTAGACATTAACTTAAACATTAGGAAGAAATTCTTTAGAGTGAGGGTGGTGAGACACTGGGACAGGTTGTCCAGGGAAGTTGTGGATGCCCCATCATTGGCAGTGTTCAGGGCCAGGTTGGATGGGGCTTTGAGAAACCTGGTCTGGTGGGAGGTGTCCCTGCCCATGCAGAGGGGTTGGAACTCAATAATCTTTCAGGTCCCTTCCAACTCAAACCATTCCATGGTTCTGTGATTACTTGACCAAGCAAATGAAGAGCAACATAGCAGCTTCCCCTATACATGGAGAGTCTTCATCTGAGCATAAGTTCACACACTACTTCTATCAGCAAAAAATCCTTAGTTTACATCCATTTTCAGAACTGCTTTCCACTGTCACAGGGTGCCTATCAAAATGAGGAAAAAAAAAAGAAAAAAAAAGAAAAAAAAGAAAAAACAGGGGGCCAAACTAAACCCCATGTTACTGAGTGTGAAACAACTCGCTTTCCTCAGAATGTAAGCTCCTCCACAAAGCATGATAAAACTTGGGTAGAGAAAAACGGTTCAAAGGACTGAAAAGAAGTGTGTATATCTAGTTAGAAACATCCAAGAAGTCCCATTTAAGAGCAGACTCTACTTAAGAATCTGCTGCCTGTCCTGTTCAAAAGTCAGCATATTCTGTGGACAAAAAAACCCCAAGGCAACATCAATCAGTAGGGACTGCTGTGAATAAGCCTTTTGACATGTATGTGTAGGTCTAGCAGGCAAATGGCTTGCATGTGGATTGCTGTTGAAAGAATGTATCTACCACAGGCATTATCAATTAATTTGGATTTTTTTTTCCCTCACCTCAATCTTCTTTCCACAAAAATATCCAGTAAAAATCTATTTTGAGGTGCTTTTGTTAACATGGGCTAGGTTTTGGACATTTCAAACATTTATCTAAAGAAGTTAGAGATGTCACTGAAAAAAAAAAAAAAAAGATTAAAAATTAGCATCAACCTCCTCCTCAAAGCACTTTAACAGAAGTTTTATTTATTCTTGGATTTTTTGAAGAGTGCATCCCACACATTATTTGTCATTTTACTCTTTTTGGTCAACTTATCATTGTAATCCTTTTTTTTAATCGCTTGTGCCTCCAGACCCACTTCTTAAAATAAAGGAAGCCATGAAGAAGAAACCATTAGAAAAAAGAGGGCATCAGGAATATTTAGTGATTTGAAGACTAGAGCTTCTTAGATAACCAGTAAAAAACTAACAATAGAATATCAGATATAGGATGGCCTGGAAAAAAATTTAATAATCCAAATAATCAGTTTCTAATGGATTTTACATGCCAGTCAACGGAGAGCTGTCAGTGACAAAACTTTCATGAATATCTTATTATTAATTGTGGCAAATAGTGATAAGTGAAACCAAGCAGCAAATCTGTGTATGGATAAAAGAATTCCTATGACAGGAAACATCTCTAGAGCAGTGGGTGATACCCACTACACCAAACATATTCACAATTTACAAACCTGTGAAGTTAAAATGCCCTCAGCTCCCAGCAGAGTTTAGGGAGTCAGGGGCACTCAAGTGTTGGTTCAGACTAGGTGTGGGATGGCCACCAAAGAACAACCTGGCAAAAAAGCAGATGTGGACCCTAGGACTGGGGACCAATCATGCAAACTTCTCACCCCACCAGGGAACTTCTGCTTCCAGCTTCTCTCCAATGTACTTTGACACCAACTGATGCCCAAACTGGGATCTGGACATCAAGAAGGGAGCACAAATCACTAGCCAAATGCAGCTAGGTGAGAAGGGATAAAAAAACCTCAACAGACAGCTTAAAAATCAACCCTCTGAGCCCAGCAACTAGAGCAGCCTGTGCATTGAAGCAGCACCAGCAGCTGAAACTCTGGCAGGGAGAATTGAGTGGGAGTTGTGCTCGAGCTTGCTGAAGGGTTGTGGGCAGGTGGGAGGAACCGCGCTTTGCTCGGGGAAGGGAAGGCAACGAGAGGGAACAGGAACCCTATTGTGATGTGCCTATGGTGGGGGATATAGAGGATGTAAATTATCATAGTTTTCCTTCCACGGTCTTTATGTCTGATTTAAGAAGCTTGTTGGTGAAGGGTATTACTGGGTCAGACTAATCTCAGGCTCTGTACATTAAAAAAGTGCATTTTTATTGCTGATGAATATTATTATTATTATTATTATTAGGGCATAGTGCCTCTTCAGGAAGCACATCCTTTCCAGCACCCAGGCAAAGAGAGGGTTGGGATGCAGCAGCTGGAACATCACCCCGGCCTTTGGATCATTTACATCCAAATGGGGCAGGCAGGGCAGAGGCAGTGGGTGCCCTCCATAGATTTCTTGCCAGAGCTATGACTTGAGCATTTCTAAGGGAACACCTGACAACCACTCCCCTTTAGTCAGAGATAAAACCTGGGTCAACCTCCTCCTGCTGCAGCTCTTAGCTTGCCCAATGAAACTGCCCCTACTCAATACTTCTCCCCCAGTCCCAACCCCCTCCTCCTACTCCAAGGATGTAAGATATACAGTAATATGCTGCAGTAATCACCTGCAGCATCTCTGTCAACTTCAATCTTCCCAGATCACTGTTTTTATCACAACCTCCTAATAAATAATCCATTCTCTCAACACCTTCCCCCACCTGGGGAAAAAGGGAAGATGTTCCACAGTTCACAAGGATGCTGAAGGCTTGAGGGGCAAAAGGGATGGATGTCAGCTGGAACAATAGGATTGCTGCACATTCCCTGCTGCCATGGAGGCTCTGGCTCAAAGCAACAGAAGCTCACAGCCAGTAAGCACCTCTTGGAGGGCAGCAGAGTATGCTGGCACTGAAGGTCAACCTCCACCAGAGGACCAAAACACAGCCCTTTAACTATGGGCTCCCACAAGCTCTCCTTTAATGCACACCAGCCTAACATCATTTGTTATCTAAAGCCAGCTGTGTTTGTTGAGCCCCTTTACTTGCCTTGTCCTCCTTTGGCACTGTGCTTTTCCAGAGATACTTTGCTTATCCTCAAGCAAGAGCCAGACTTGAAACATGGCATGCACATAATAATTGTGCCTCTGCAATTTTTCTTCTGTTGTTCTTTTCTCCTTCTTTAAAATGAGAAAAGGCAAGCTGCTGTTCTGAGTGATTGTAGCATAAGTAGGTGTGACAGTGATTTGTGCTTTTTTTTCCTTGTAAATCACAAGGAAGCCTGTTTTCAAGAACAAAACCCAAGGCTTGGCACACACACTGGTTGTAGGAGACGAACACGGCTGCAGCACTAACACCTCTGAGGCACATGTGGATGCCCTGACCCAGAAAGAGGTTCTCTTTGGTATGCAGAGAACATTTCATTCCCAAGGACTGCAAAATATCTTATCCTCCAAATGAGCTCAACACAGTGTGCTGTGGATTCTTCCTCTTCATTTTACATTTCCTTAGAGAAATAAAACAAGTTTTAGGCTCCACTGGACAGAAAACAGAATGCTGGAGAGGACAGACAGCTTTCCATTTCAAAGAGGTGATAAACCTGCATATCCAAAGACATCTCTTTCAGGATTACTAAATTCACTCTCTGGAAGGAACAGATGTTAAATTTCCAGTTTCCAAGCAGAGGGGAAAGCTTTTCCACTCCTGAGATGCCGAAAGATTTGGCCAGCTGAGACCACTTCTTACTTTAGACTTCTGAGTACAATGCAAATGTGTAAGTACAGCTGAGAGAGAAATCTGTTCTATGCAAGCACATTTCTCCCCATATCTGTAACTGTGCCCTGTAGCTATGAGAGGCACAAAAGAAATGCCTTCTATGGTATCACTGTCCTCCACTCATAAATCTCTGATTTTATCCATCCATCCATCCCAATTCCACAAGTACTGCAGCAAGAAACTGATTTTGTTTTATGAAGACAATTATTAAGCAACATTCCCAGTATCTTTACTGGAAAAATAATTTTTTTTTTCATTTTCACTAGAAAGCACTAAAACCCCCAAATAAACAGAATTGGACACCAAGTCTAAGTGCATCCCAACAGAGACAAAGACTCAGTCTTGGGCTAGCAACAGTTTTCTTAGACAATAGAATATCAAAGCTTTAAGGTCCCCTCTTATCACAAAGTTCCACAGGCCTGGAAACAAGGAGGTCAAAGACATTGCAAGAGTGAGATTCCTACCTTTTAAGGGCTGACAGTAATTACGTCAAGTCACATTAAGTCCAAAGGTGTTAAAATGACAACAGTTTCACCATCAGGAATGTTAAGTCATTCTTGTAGTTGTTTTACATCAGTTAGAATTAATCTTTCTTTCCCCATGAGACCTCAGCATTTGGACTAAAGGTTAATCAGGCAGACTGCCTTTTAGTTGCAGAAATCTATTTTTAAACTTCCTAATTCACTGCAGAAATAAGATTTTTATAATACCCGTGCCCTTCATAGAATGGTATTAAGATTTTTATAATCACTCCCAAGGGTGGTTCCTATAATTAAGCTTTGCCTTCATCCCTCCTGGACAGCACATTTAAGAAAAGAAGAGGTGAAAAGAAAAGGGTAAAGTGAGTTCAGCTAACTTAGGTGCTGATCTGTTTGCTCACCTATAGCTGTACCACCGCTATGGGGCCTTTTCATGCACTGCATATGAGAACAGAAGTCAAGACAGTTTTATACCTTGCAGGTCACAATAATCATTTCACTTGAGTCCTTTTCCATGTGATTAGGAAGTTGAAAAAATAGCACACGGAAGAGCAGCTTCCATCCTCATCTGTGCTGGAGCTTCCCTCAACAGCTCAGGCCATCTGCACTCAGCTGTGTTGTGACCATTCTCTACACATAGTACTGGTATGCCCATGCTGGTTACCAGGTTGCTGCCTTGCTTGTTCCCAGACACCATGCACTACTTTTAAATGCAAGGTATTTCTCTCTCGGTGCCTTTTGCTCCCATTTACATGAGGTAGCATCAGCAGTGAAATTGTTTCTCTATGCATTGGGGAAACCTCTAAAAGCCTAACAAAAGCCTAGGCTGCTTTCAGCACCATTTAGTTCTGCACAAGAGCAGTTCTTAGATCACTCCCAGGGATCACTCTTTTTGACCTTCTCCTTTGTAATTACCAGGGCTCCCTGATCAGCCTAACAACAGTCATATATCATTGTTTGTGGCTGTCATTTACCCCACTTGGGCCAATTGATAGCAAATCGCCCTCTTTAGAAAAGCTGGTGGCATTACCTTGGGCACACAAGGCAGTTTGGAAATACTATTGCTCCTAGGAAACTCAGAAAAAAAGTCTCCATCAAGACAGTGCTGCCAAGCCACCCTGGCTCATTTCAGCAGACAAATTACCTCCTGATTAATTCTGCCCCAGCAAAAGTCTGCAAGAGCTGCCAGGCAGCAGCAACATTTGTTTAATCAGAGCCTCTAGCAATTTAAACACTTTTGGTGTCTGTGATAGATATCACCTTCCTCCTCCTCTCTTGCTCTGTTCCCCAACCATGGTGCCAGAGCCACTCTCCTCCTCTGCAGCACAGTAAAGAATGGAATACAGATGAACAATTCAGAGCTGATAAATCAATCTTCTTTTACTTATTCTTGCTTCCTCCTCAACTTTCCTCCCACTGCTATCCCCTGCCACATAAATACACATACATATAAGTACTGCCTTAGCTGGGTCAGTGTGATTTTTTTCTTCTTTTGCCCCATAGTACATAATAAATTAACCTCATCAATATCAAGACTTCCACCACGACTTCTGCATTCTGGCTGCTACTACATCATCAGAGTTCATTTTGGTCTCTTGTGTATGGAACTCCCACCTGAATGGAAGGGACAGTCATGAGTTTTGCAGTATATTCTTGCTTCTTTCTAAATAGATTTTCTTTCTAAAACATGATGTTCAGATAAGTCTAACCAAGGAAGACTCAACCAGAAAAGAGATGAATAAAAGGTTTTTCACCATATTCTCTGAAATATCTATTTGGTGAGAGATCTGGGGAGCATGAAAACTGGCTAATTTGGTTGCAGCATGCCCCCTGAAAGCTGCCACTACACAACTGTCACAGTGAGACTGGGTATGAATTCTGCCTGAGAGCTAAGTAACTATTTTGCTGTTAAAAGAGAAGTACACTTTTGCTTTTCACTGGATGTTACGAAAAGTGTTAGCAAAAAGATGTGTGCTTCTCAATCCTCCCAATAGCAGAAAGAACACGGGTTTGAGCAGTGAGGTTCACAGTGAACACAGAGATTGGAAAGGAAAGGCTTTTTCTTGGAGCAAGGAAGATGAGACTGATGAGAATTCATAACTTACTAAATAGATGTTCACAGCCAATGGTGGGAACAGAGATCTTTGTTTCTGTCAATACAGAAGCCCATCCTATGGGTTTTATAACCTTCATCTGCCTGCTTGTTATGCCTCTGTCTTTGTTTATTTTTTTTAAATGTACTAAATTGCTATTATCTTTCACACAAATGTCATTTAAATGAAAATGAGGTATTTTTTCACACATGTCCAGAGCACTCTAGGTGAAAAAAGATTTTACCATTAAAAAGGATTTTACCATGAAGCCATTTTTACTGTAAGAAAGCTGTTAAGAGTTCCTCAGGAAGGAAAGAAATGCATGGATCAGTTCTTTCTGTCCAATTTCAAATGTGTCAGAGCAGAGAATTTAATGATGCTATTTCAGGCATAACATGTTGTATTATTTTTGGTAGTTCCCAGCAGTTTGGTAAAGCAGGAAATACAAACCACCACTATCAAAGGTTTTGTTACATTTTCTGTAACCACATGGATTTTTGCCCAGTACTTATCATCTCAGGTGTTTGGTAGACAAGCTTGTTTTGTTGCAGACACCAGAAATATCTGCAATAGCAAAACAGTATCTCAACAGTACTCAAGTAGGAGATAATCTGAAGCTGGGAAATAGGGCTTTGTAAATGTGACAGGGAACTCTGAAATCTGTACATCTATCAATTGTAAAAGCTGTATTAATAAACATACTGGGGGGCACTGGTAGGGGTACTTAGCTGTAGTTGATTCCCTTGCTTTCATGCTCTGAAATTTCTCCTGAACAGAGCAGACTTGCTCCAAAATCTGATCCTCACTAGCAATTATACACATTATATACAAACCAGAATTGTTCAGTCTTCTCACTCATGCCCACATAAACAGAAGTAAAAAGTAAAGGAAAATCACATTAGTAAGCAAGCACCCACAGCACAGACAGATATTCACTGGATAAGATGGTGCAATGTTTAAAAACATTTTAGAGTAGGACTGCCCTCACCAGTAACATTTTTTCCTGCAACTGCCGTAACTCATCTTGCAAAACTCTTTTGGACTAAGTCAGCTTAGCTCTATTGAGTACAATTAAAAGCTTTCATTTATCCCAATAAAAAATCATACACGTTATATTTTGTAGAGGTTTTGTCACATTATGAACAATAATGCTGAGGGAAAACTCTACAGAATAGGCCTCTCAACTATGTTTTACCTTTATGCTTTAATAGGAATGCCACATCAAATATAGTTTCTTTTTTTTCGTCCTTTTCTGAACCAAGATTGTTCCCAACAGACAACTGAGGTGAGCATCTCCTTTTGCAGCTATTAGTCTCCAGCTATAGTCAATATTGCAAAGTGCTGTGGCCAAAGGACATGCATCCATCTCTTTTACAGGGCAGTATCCAAATTTTGCTCTCTAGCTTGAGAAAAACAGACTGCAATGTCTGCTAAACCTTTTTTACTTAATTTTTTTTTGGTAATGAATTATAACAGCTGCAGTAACCCCACTTCACTTTCTTCAGTCTTAGTAATTTTTAGTAATTTGACATGCAAGAATGAGAGCCTTTCAGTTCAGATAGGACCATTAGATCAACTATCTGATATTGACCTTCAGCAAAGGTCACTGTATTCTGTAGACTTTATATGTGCACTGAGTTCAGTAAGTTCAGATCTCTAAACCATCTCAGCCTACCATCTGGCTAAGAATGGCAGGCACCAAGAGGAAGGGATTCCATGTCTCAGGGTGACTAATTTATCAGTCTTTGTATCTACATTCATTTGATTTTAGAAATAACACTTAACAACTAAACAAAAAGCCTGCAACTGGCTTTTAGCAACAGTATTCAACAGAAGAAAATTGGCAAAAATGCATGAAAATTGGGGAAATTAGAACAAAATAGAACAAATATTACATTCTTGCTAAAGCATCAGAAAGAGTTCTAACGCTCCTCACCAAAATTCCCTCTTTCTCATTTTCTCAGCATCCATTTCTCATCCATGTGTACATATGTACTCATCTATCCTCCACTAGACACAGTCAAGAAAACACCTATTATATCTTAGAGTTGGTTCCATGCCCTAAGTTGTACATGAGGCAATTTCACAAGAATTCCCTTCTCCCTAGTCACAACTGCCTGCAAAAGGAACAGAGTTTATCTTCTGTGAGAAAAGGTGCATCATTTTGTGGCTACATAACTGCAACGGGCCTTATTTATATTATCACTTTCCTTATCATGTATGCAATAGGGTAACTAACCTGAAATCATCTTAAAAGTGATTATTGGGAAGAGTTTTTTTTTTAAAAAGGACAACTAATGTCAGACTATTGTACTGTTGGCTACTGAAACCCATTAATTTTTATTCTGAATGTAGGAAATATGTCCAGATAAAGATATTTGCCTACAGTACAAATTACAGAAGTGACAATCAGGAAGGAATTAATGCATACCTAGACACATGCACACACAACATACTGGTTATCATACCCAATTTAGATGCTTCTAAGTCTTAGCCATAGGTGGGAGTGCATTCATGCTGAAAGCGTGGCATTGCTGTGGGAACATATTCAAGATACAGATGCTGCCTTAAGCAGCCTTTCTTCCCACACAAATCCTTCTTTGCCAACACTTGGATCAATCTGGATGGATGTAAAGTGATGAGATAGAGTAATGCAGGCTCACACATACTCTTCTGTCTGCTCCAAGCCAGCCCTGCGATGTTCTTCTCCCTAGCCCTTGCCACAAAAGTGACGAGGTATGTTTGCTCAGATTAGCTTGTTGCAGGGCTTTGGGAGTATTGTAAAATGAAGTTCAAAATCCTAAACTGAGGTAGCTGCAATTTTCCTCTACCAGCCTGCAAATGTACTAAGTGGTGGTTTGAATTGAGTGAGAGAATGTTAGTAATGTAACTGGCAGAGGACACTTGAAATTGCATATGGGAGAATGTAGGTCCTGAGCTTGATGGAATGGTGGTGCTGTGTTCCAACAGAGCTTGAATTAATGCTGACTTTCTTCCCTGACAACTAACAAGACAACAAAGCAACAAAGGCTCTTGCCAATTCCTAGCCATGATTTGTCAAATCATGAATGCCCAGAAACAAAAGCATTGCATACATACTTGTATTCCCTAATGGAGGTGTGAAATCCAACCTACCATATTAAAATACACTATCCCTGCATCTGCCCTTGTCATATGTACTCTAGTTGTCTTTTTTTTCCTCCTAGTGCTTTTGCAATGGGATTATTCCTCTTAGATAGCAAATCTAATGTAATCTCATCTTTTCTTCCTCATTTGAGTTTTCCAAGACTGTTTCTGAAGCTAATGGAATCAAAAAAAGAATCACAAAATCATAGAATTACCTCGGTTGGAAACACCTTCAAGATCATAGAATCCAACCATTAACTTAATGTTCACAAGTCCTTAAACTATATCCCTAAGCACTGTATTTCTATGACTCCTAAATACCTCCAGGGATGTTAATATTATCTTGCTTGCATCTTTACCAACAAGCACTAGCAAGCTGTCCATCCATTAGGGACACAGAGGAGAGATCCCCAGGGAAAGCCCTCAGCCCCCCTAACCCTTCTCTTCCCACCACAATAGGGTACCTTTAAGGACACAGGCCCACCAAGTGACCATATATGACCAGGAAAGCCATGTACGGTTATTTGCTATGACATCATAATGGACTCTCAAGCTATGTCATCACCCAAAACCTATAAATACCAGGCCCCAGAAGCTGGCCCACATCCACTGAGCTTGGGGCACTAGAACTCCACAACACTTGGAAGAGAGGATCCAAAGTCAAGTGAATGGTTGTCCACCATAGGCAACCAAATAAGCACTTGCAGGAGGTGCAGCGAAAGAGGTGGTGAGAGGAGAGGCAGCATGAGCTTCACAGCCATTGCTCAGGTGGCTGATGGCGTGGAGCCAATGGAGGTGGACCCACCTCATGACAAGGAAGAGCCCATGGAAGTGGACCCACCTCAGGAGCAGCAGGAGCCCAGGAAGGTCAATCCACCTCATGACAAGGAAGAGCCCATGGAGGTGGACATATCTCAGGAGCAGGATTCACCTCCAGGATGGCTCCCCCTGCAGCACCACTTTGTGATAGGGCTTCCCTCCACATGACCATCGAGGTGGCACCGTAGGCACACCAGGCCAGTCTACAAGTGTTGGTTCCATCACCACACCTCGCGTGTTCCAGAACACCCTTTCTCTGCACCTGGCTGGCCTGCAAGTTCACATTTTCCATCTCCCCAACATCAACAATTCATCCACCGATGGCCGCAGCTCCTGTCAGCCCTTCCTTCCCATCTGCCACACTTGGCAGCCCTTCAGAAGGGCTGCCATCTTCCCCCTGAGCCCCGGAAAATGGGGCTTCTGCCAGGCTGCTGTGCTGGGAGAAGGCCCTCAGAGGACCAACAAGATCCCTGGGGCCTGAACGTGGGCTTTGTTTGGCCTGAAGACCAGAACGCTGCCTGAGGGGAGGCTGGAGAGGAGGGCAGATGCTCCCTGGCTGCAGTGCATGAGGAATGGCAACAGATGAAGAGGAGACACCAGGCAGCCAGCCACTCCTCCGCAGTAGCAGAAGACCACAGCTCTGCCAGGGAGAAGCACTGGCCTTCAGCATTATGGCCCCTCCTTACTGCTTTGTTCATTCCTTTCAATATTGGGGCACAATGTATTTTAAAACCACAATAAACCAAGAAAACGCCAGTAAAAATCCTTTTCCTCCTTCTTATTTGGTACACTGACAACTACATCTGGACTCCTCTGGCCCCTCCTGCTCTCCCAGCCCATGAAAGACATGAGGGAATGGGCTGCGGGCCCAGCCTCAGCCCTTTGGGATGGTGAGGGACTGGGGTACACGAAGGAAGGCTGAGAGAACTGCCTCTGCTCCAGAGGATGCTGAGAACATGCTTGGAACAGGTCATGAACAGAGGCTGTGGATGCCCCAACCCTGAAAGTGTTACAGGCCTGGTTGGCAGACATGTTGAGCAACCTCATCTAGTGAAAGATGGCCCTGCTCATGGCAGGGGATGGACTAGGTGATCTCAAAAGGCACAGAGGAAGAGGCAGGACCAGAGGAGAGGCACCATGAGCTCCAAGGCCATTGCTCAGGTGGCTGATGGTGTGAAACCACCTCAAGATGAGAGGTAGTTGATGGACGTGGAACCACCTCAAGCAGCTACTCCAGGGATGGTGACTCCACCACTGCTCTGTGGAACCTGTTCCAATGCCTGATAAACCTTTCAGTGAAGAAATTCTTCCTAATATCCAACATAAACCTCTCCTGGGACAACTTGAGCCCATTACCTCTTACTCTATCACTTGTAACTTCATTGAATAGACCAACCCCCTCCTCTTTACAACCTCCTTTAAAGTAGTTGTAGCAAGCAATAAGGTCTGCCCTCAGCCTCCCTGAGAATGCCACGCTACACTGCCAAGTAATTCACTCCATGACATTTTCAGCTGTGCATTGTATCTAACATCTCAAAAATCTATTCCACAAGCTTCCCAGGAAGATGGATGCACAATGTTTCTTCAAATGGCACCACAATCCTGTTTCTGCTATCTAGACTGAACACGTGAGAATGAAAGGACCTTCCCACCATCATCTTGTTATTTATGCAATGGTATGTTATCACATAGGCTGATCACCATGTAAGTAAGCAAGATACATCCATGCTGCCAAGACTTGTAGTTTACATAAGGAAAATGATAAAGTGGAACATGTTTATGAGGAAAGAGCACTCATAAGACTGTACATCAGCTCCACACAAACTGGACCTCCCCAGAGACACAGTCCTTGGTCCAGACCTCTTGACTATTATGCCTCTTCTTCTACACCTGGAATATTCTAGAAGCTGCTGTTTCTCGTAGTGCAAATGAAACCCAGCAAATGTTCAACCATTTAGAAGACTGGGTTTTGTGGAGTCTTGCCAATTCTGACCACAGACTTATCAAAATATTAAAGCAAAACATTAATATTAAATTTTAAACAAGGTTTATGAAAACAGCTACCTACCCATACCACCTACCTAAGGAGGATGCATTTGGAGAAACAGGAGGAGGTGAGGAGACCCTTCGAACCACTGTTCTTGCCCACACTCAATGTAGCACATGCTGCCACCAATTACTCACTGGAGTACAGCTTTGCCTTCAGTAAATCATCTCTCAAGGTGAACAAGTAGCCTTTCAAATAATCACCTTCTCAAATTGCTATGAAGGATTCAAAATCAGTATGGAGGGAAGATGACATTCAGAGAAATCTTTCTTATTTAATCATCTTCTTGAAGAATTCTTGCTTACTAAGCTTGTATTAATTTAATTTTCACTAGAGAAGGTATCTATTGCCACACTCCAGAAACCAACTGAGCACCACTGTGTTTCTTGCTACTCTTGAAAAGAGTTTGCAGATCAAGGTTACAATTGACATGGATTGCATACTGTGGCTTTCTATTGTGCTCCCAGCTCTAGGATTCCTGGAAATAATGGTTTGACTCCTCTTCAGGCAGCACAAATGGAAAGTACATGCTGGTCCTGTAGCTAATAGCTGTGCTTCTTTCTTAGTGACTAGGGCACAAATGGCTTGAAAACTTTTACCTTTCTTCACAAACAATTTATCTCTTGATCAAAGTACTTTAGACAGCCTAATACCCAATCTAGTTCTCCACACTTCCCATCTCTTCTGGCATATGAAGGAGATTAGCAAACACTCCTTATTTGCCAGATTGAGGAGTCCTGCCCAGTGACACTCTGGTCTTTGAGCCACACTTAATGGCTCTGTGTATTTCCTCACGACTTGCATGGCTTGCACTTAAACATATTAAAACACTTGTAAGCTGTTTCCTTACAAAATATAGATCAACAGACCTTTGGAGGAAGTAAACCTTTGCGCCTAAAATTATTATCATTGCAATTAATTGTACTACTACATGAATTATAATCAAGATCAGCCTGCTGGGAAATGGGAGTATTTTTCACATCCAGGTCACTTGAGATGCTGCTCTACCTCAAATGTCAATGAACATAGACTTAATACATGATGCTTGAGGGCAGCCTTCACATTGGTAGAAGACCTTCTGCTTCCTTCTTCTCCTCCCAATAAATGCTGCCAATATCTGAAATGAGAGCAGAGGGCAGATCTGGATCCTGGTGGCATAAAGAGCTGTCACAGAATGGAAGGAACATGTAACCTGAAATAAGCAACTGCATCTGTAACGAATGAAAGGGCAAATTTTGCAGTCAAATTCATGCAGCCATTCTGGTTTTAGGGAGACTATCCAGATAATTAAGGAAGTTTATTTGAATGGATTGGTGCCCAAATGCTTTTGGCACGTAAGAAGTCTGTGAGGAGAGTAACTGGGAGGATATAAACAAAAACAGGAGAAAACAACATTTCAGCTAAATATTAGAAAAATAATGTCAGGCTGTCAAATCACTTTCCAACACATGTGAGAAAAAGCATAGGTTACTTAAAAATTAGGTGGAAAAATTACACTATAAGTTCCATGCTCAGTGAGGACTGGACAACATGACCTAAGAATTCTTTTGTCATCCACAGTGCGCATAATTCTATACTGATTACAGATGTAAAACATATTAAGCTTAAGTAAAAATGTAATTCATTATATTCCACTTTGGGTGCATCACCTATTTAACGGGATATCTCCTAGGAAAGCAATTTAGCAGAGCAGCCAATAACATCATCTGCTGTTTAACTGGGACAGAATTAGCATAAATTCAACTTAATGGGGACACATTTAGCTAAGACCAAGTCGCTGTGCTACATCACAGTAAAATTCTACAATCCTAAAGTTTTAAACCCACTAAATGGGACTATAGGAAAAGTTGGAGAGTTGGGCAAAGAAAAATTTAATGAATTACAACAAAGGCAAGTGTAGAGTCTTACATCTGGGTAGGAACAACACCAAGTACCAGTACAGCTAGGGGACTGAGTTCTTGAAGATCAGTGAAGGGAAAAGGGACCTAGGGGTGTTAGTGGATGGAAAGATGACCATGAGCCAACAATGTGCCCTTGTGGCCAAGAAGGCCAATGGCATCCTGGGGTGCATTAGAAGGGGGGTGGCTATTAGTGGTGAGGCCACATCTGGAATATTGTGTCCAATTCTGGGACCCTCAGTTCATGAAGGACAGGGAACTGCTTGGAAGAGTCCACACAGAGCCTCCAAGATGATGAAGGGAGTGGAACATCTCCCTTATGAGGAAAGGCTGAGGGAGCTGGGTCTCTTCAGCTTGGAGAAGGGGAGAATGAGGGGTGACCTCATTAATGTTTATAATTATGGAAATGGGGAGAGCCAGGAGGATGGCTCGAGGCTCTTCTCAATGATAGGACAAGAGGCAATGGATATAAACCTGAGCATAGGAGGTTCCACATAAATGTGAGGAGAAAATTTTTTACTGTGAGTGTGACAGAGCACTGGCACAGGCTGCCCAGGGAGTTTGTGGAGTCTCCTTCCCTGGAGACATGTAAAACACACTTGGACACGTTCCTATGTGACCTCCTGTAGGTGATCCTGCTCTGGCAGGGGGGTTGGATTCAATAATCTTTCAAGGGCCCTTCCAAGCCCCAACTTTCTGTTATTCTGTGATTCTGAGGTTAATATTGAATCAGCCCTTTCTTGTCCTCCAGAGGAATCACAGGAGCAGTAGTTATAGTGCTCCAGAGATGATCATGTTGATGTTAATGCCTGGGGACTAGGTGTGCTAAAGACAGCATAAACTGTCTTTAAAGTGTCATAAACTGACATGTTGCCAAGCATACATGTCTCCACAGACAAACACAACAAACATAATTCATCTTTTCTCCTGCACAGTTCAGAAGATACTACCAAAAGGGGTTAGGTTTCAAGAGTCTGTAGGACTCTCATACCTCTCTGTGACTTCCAGCTGACACCAAGAGAGGACTGGGAGCACATGCAGAACCTGCCACACCTGACAGGTTTGTGCAGATGCTGTGGATTTCCTGTGGAGCTAGACATGAACAAAGCACACCAAAGTCTAGGCACCTTGTTAGCTCTGACAAAGACTCCAAAAGTACTTGGGTGGTCTAGAGAAGAGACATTCTCTGCAATAAAAGTGGCTTCCATAGAAGCCTACCTGCCCTTTTAAAACCCAGAACTAAAGCAGAGCACAGTCACAAGATACACAACTACAAATTTCCTCGTAATATAAAAACTCTTACTTGAAAGAAACCCTGAAAAAAAGAATCCCATTCCACATGGAAGTAATCCTGCAAAAATACAAATATCTTTGTAACAGTCTTGGGACCATATCCCAAGAATTGTCTTATTCTGGGATTTCTTTTCCACCAGATACTATAATATTGCAAGCATCTCCTTGCTCTATGGGATTGAAAAGAAATTTCATTGTCTGCCTTGGTTACCCATAGCCAGCATGGTTGGCTACCACATTCCTGAAGAAGTGGTATAATGAGTAGGTTAAGTGAGGGGGAAAGTACACAGATATAAAGGGGATCTGTAGCAGTAATTGGATACCCTCCCACATGAGATGAGAATTTTTAGTATCAGTGAATACCATTTAAAAGTTCACAGTAGGAACTGGAACCATTTAACTGAACAAGCATAAAATCACAGAAACTAAATAATTTATTTGGCACAAGTGTATACAGGCTCTATCCCAACCCAGTTTTCACTGGTTGTTATGAGCTTTTGTTAAGTACTGAACTCTATATTCAACTGTTTCTTTCCATGCATGAAAATTATGGTGACTCAGAGCACACACAAACCCACAGAGGCAACAGATGTCAAGTGCCAAAGACCCTGCTCCCCATTTTAGAAATATAACTTAAAAATATGGCTCATATTTTAAAAATATGCTCATATATCTTAACAATATAGGCTCATGTATCTTAAAAACATGCTCTGCAGAGATGCAGAGCAGCTAACTGGCCACTTTTAGATCACCTTAGTTCCCTGAAATAGTTTTAATCCAAATGCCTGAGTTGACATATCTGTGTGAAATGAGTGACTATTTAAACCCCTTGCCATGAAAACCCTGGACACATTATTTACTCATCCCTCAAAAAAATCACATATTCCAGTAAATAGGAAGTTAGTCACTCCAGAGAGGAACATGAGGAACCATACCGTGAAGTGTATGTAAAATAAACCAACATGTTTTCAGCTGTTTCTATTATAAACCTGTTTCCATTATGGGATTATCAGTATCTCGGGAAAAAGTATTTTAAATGGGTGATGCAGTACCGGAAACAATACATGGAATTGTTATTTGAAATCAAATAATTTTACCTCCCTACCGGCTTTATCCATTACTCTGAATAAAAACTGCAAATCTGTACTTTTTCTTTCAAAAATTTTGTATAGTGTTACCTCCACCCAGGCAGCCCCTAGGCTTCAGGCAGTTGCAGACAACACAGAAGGTATGTCCTTCTGAAAATCCCACACCCCTTTACTTAAAGATTGCAGCCTTGCCAAATTCAATCAAGAAAATTAACACAGAATACCTATTTCTCCATTTCCAGTTATTTCTCCAAAGAGTAGCAGTGTGAAGGAAACAAACATGCGGTGGGAGTCTGTGAGGAGGACCATCTCTACTTTCTACCCTTAGGAGGTCTGCTGGCTGCATTAGGAGGAAATTAGTATTAAAGTTGGGCACCATCCACATGGCTTCCCAAAGAAGCTGATAGACAAGAATCAACTGAATTGTCTCAGCTGCTGATTTAAAACTTCATCCACCTGAAATCCCAGACCTGGTAGTTAAAGCCCTGGAAAAGCTAGGACTCAGTTTCTCAAAGACCAACCTGAAAGACCTCCTCCCACGCCTCAGAATGACTACGATCAAGAGTTAAAGTGAAGCCACAGAACTCCATGCTGATTGCAGTCATCCTTCCTACAGAGGTTACTGAACACAGCAAGTTTTTCAGGATGTCCTAAGATCCCCTGTATTGGAACCTTGAAAAGGATGTAATTGAAACAAAGAGGGAGAAAAAAATGGAAAGAAATGTCTGGTCACCTGTTAACCTTTCCACGCTGCAGCACAGCAAAAAGTCTTTGTGACTTATGTATGGCTATATAATTTACCATTCAAGCAGTTTTGCAAACATTGTATTTAGTACTGAAAGAAGGAATTTAAGCAGCACATTTTCCTGTGAACAAAGGGGTAAGATTTTTCTGACACCTGGGTCATAACTTATGTGGGTTTCCAGTTATGATAAAATTCCTACTAGCTTCCTCTCACATAAAAATTTTCAGTAAATAACCTTTCCTGAGGCCCCATATGGCCATCCAAATATGTATTTCCCATGTCTTTTCTGATATTTTCAGTCTTCAACTGAAGCCCTTCAAAGTATTTTATTCTTGTAGAATAAAAGCCTCATGAAAAGCTTTCAAATACTGCACATATGACCTAGGATTAGAAATAAGTAGAGCTGCTTGACATACCTATCAGACCCATGACACACAAATTTAAACAAACCTAAACTTCAGCAGACAAACAACTGCACACCAGTCTGTGTGAAACACTCATTGGATCATTCAGATGGTGATTTTATACTAGAGAGTGTTGTCCTCTGGACTTCACAGAGCAAAAAGAATGCTATTCAAATTCAGCGGAAAGCTAGGTTTGTTTTTGCCAGCTTATGAATTTGTCAAGAAGTGACCTTTTAGCTCTGTTTCCCAGAGGTGTGAACATTTTTTCATACTGTTGATATATGTGCCAGTTTAGAGTAAGTTATACAGAGTAGCTGTTTCTAGAAATACTAGAACCTGACATCTTGGCTGGACAGCAGCTGGAAAACAGATTACTGAAGGACATAGGAGCAACTATTTCCTTCTCTAGAAAGGTTCCCTCTTTAAGTTTTTATTTTTAAATTTTGTATTACTATTGACATCAGACTTTAAAAGAAATAAAAGTATGATATTAATTTTAATGCCAAATAACTTCAGTAATTTTGTTCTTCCATATTGTTCTTGAAGTGCCTACACCCACTGTGTGGCAAGCTACATCAAAACAATCAGAAGTAACTAATTTATTTCAGTCAGGTAAATTTTCTCAAATCTGTTTTCCTCATCAGTAGTTTTCCAGGGGGAAACTGTTTTGACAGGGATATTAGTGAGGCAAAATATGCTTCTGAGTCCTACAGGCTTAAATAGCCCTCTTGAAGAGTAAAGACCATTACTATTAATAGAGGTTACATACATGCAATTCTCTCAGCACCACTGCCAAAGAAAGACAATCAGGAATGAGTGGAAATACCTGTTTTCACATGCATTTCTTTGAGGTCAGTGTCTTCAGAACAGTAATAGGTGGAAGACTCTTGTCAAGCACAGAGACTTAGCTTGACGTTCTAGAGCATCCAGAGAAAGTAATTGTCAGAGGATGACTTGTTAACTCGGCTCAAATTTTACAAAACCTCCTTTAAAAAGAGATATATACTGTTGTAGGATGCAACTCCTAGCTGCATAATCTTGTCCGTGAGCATCAATTACATAAAAACCTCAAAAGACTTAAAAGCAGGTTCCAGATTTGCCTTTTATGTACTTTGTAAATAGCTTTATCTACCAGATATTGTGCCTAAATATTTTCTTCAGTGTTTTTTTTAATTTCGAATTTTATTAGGATTCAACTGAAGATTTGTATCTCAGTATGTCCCATATGTTAAAAAAAGGAGACTAAAAAATAAACCAAAAAGATGTCAACCCACACCAATGTTTTTGTCATGCATTATCCAGATATAGGGCAAGAGCTCATTACATCCAAGAAATGTAGGTCAAAGACTCATCACTACACATACGAACAAAATAAACCATAATGATGTTCCATAGTGGGAGGTGTTCCTGCCAGTGTGAGGGGGGTTGGAACTAGGTGATCTGTAAGGTCCTTTCTAACCCAAACCATTCCACAATTTACACAGTTTAATCTTCTTTCTTTCATAAATGTAAATAAGGGACAAGAGTCATTTTGGGATTTAAATCTGCATATCTAAGTAACTTATTATGCAGCATTCTGGAAGCACAGTGTAACTTCAGGGAGGGAATGAAATGTTAAGTAATGGAACTCAGCATGTTCGTGCTAGGGTCAAGGTAGGTGTATAACTTTCTCCTTGCTGATCTTATGTAGGAGACTGCACTTTGCAAAACATTGTGGTGAAGAAATGTGCAGCCCAACAAAAAGAGCTTTTTCCAAACACTACAAGTAATGAACATATAGTAAATATTATCTGCATATTGACAGGAGCACATGAAAAATATTTCTATAATTAAATTTAAAAGAGGCACTGGAACATGCTTCTTTATCCTCTTATCCTCATTTGTGGTTGAGCAAGTGGGTATCAAAAGTAAAAATAGACATTTTTCAGCTCCAACCAGGCGAAAGCTCATCCCTTGGTTCTGCTATTACAGTGCCCATGGCAACATATTTACTGATACACAAGCAGATTAGTGATTAACCTAGGGAAACATTAGCTTACTGTAATGCATCACATGTTTTGACAGAGAGATATGAAAACTCATAGTGCTAAGAAACTACTACAGAGGATGTACAGGTCTGTTGCTAACATATATATATGTACACAACTGCATATATTTGCAGACTCAGGACACACTAGAATTTCAAAGTCCATTCATGCAATATGCTTGCTTGTGTTACCAATGGATAATATTTAGAATCATAGAATTGTTTTGATTGCAAAAGGCCTTTCAGATCATCAAGTCTAGCCATTAAGCTAGCAAACTGACAAGTCCACCACTAAACCTGGTTCCTATTTGTATTTTTCAATGCACAATTTAGACATTCCTTTTGATTGTGAGAGTTAAAATTATTCACAATGAAAATTATCCACTTTTTTCTTCTTTAGTCATTCTGATCTCACATTCATAAACTAGGAGCAACTTTTGTGACTTAAAAAAGGAAAATAAGGTTGAAAGAAACAACGACATTGATTTAAAATCTAATAACTGCTCCATACTAGCACAGGCACATCTATTGTGTACAGACTTTTAAGACTCTAGGTGAATACATCCAATGTACAGGATCACTTTCTACTTTTTAATTTCATTTAATGCTCTTGCCCTACATTTCCAAGGCTCTTATCAACCTTGCTGTTACCATTCCAAATGACCTCTGATACAGCTATTATGGTAACAGTGCATTCAACACTGCTGGTTCTCTATTGCTGAATAACATCTACTAGAAAACACAAACACATCTCCTAAGGAAAAAAAAAAGTGTTACAGAAGTCTGCAATTACCCATGAACATCCTGAGACAGGCAGGTGGCCAACCCATGTAAACAGTTGCCATCACCAACCAAGATTTATCAGAATTAATACCAGCTGAAGTTGTTACTGTCTGCTGGAAATACTTTGATGTTGCTTTCTTTGAACACATAACTCTTCCCTCAGGTCAGGTTTGAGATAAAAGACTGCAATAACTGTACAATGAAAATGTTGTCAACAGTACTTCAAATGAGAGAGCAAGGAAATGGCAGCTCACAGGACACTAAACCTCTAAGTAGTACAAGGCAGTGGCAACCAACATCACATTATATTATACTCTTACAGGATGCCCTTTTGCTCCCTCCCCATCCTCTGGGCGCACACAAATTGGTATTTTATTCCTGTGTTGAATCTGTGACATAAGAAATGAGATTTCAAAACAGACAGTGGACTCTGATTTCGGGGACAATTTAAGTGTTTATATTAAATATATACATTTATATAACATGAGAGAGAAAATAACAAAATGCTTGAAGTGTGCTCTGCATGGATACCCTTAGCATATCATATTCAGATGAGTTTGGAGTTATACCTCATCACATGCATCTAGCAGTAACAGATGAAGAAGGCAGCTTCTAAACTCACAAAGCTCTTGTGGAGAAGCTGACAGGGATGGTAGCAGGGCACTGGTATCTGAGTATCAATATGAATCATGTGGGGCTTGTTACAGACACAATGGGCAACAGCACACATAGGCACAGAGAAAGCTTGCTGACCTGTCCTTCTATTTGTGAATTTATTGACCTAAGACTCAGAAGCCAAGATTCTTTCTGCCCATTGTTTCAGCACATCAAGGCAGAATTTCAGTATGGTTTCTATAAGATGTACATAGGATTCCTTACTTAATACTTTAAAATGCTTTCTAAAGAATGAGGGCACCATACACGCAGATTTCCAGAAATGGGGAGCATCTAGCACCTTCAGCCCTGTAACATTCTGTAACTCAGGTAGAAGTCTTGTCTTTACAATTTCTTTTCCCCCACCACTTATGAATTATCTAATGTATATAGTAATCAATTTGAATAATAGTTTAATGCAAATTATCTTAAAAAAAAAAATAATTCTATGGTATTTGCATGGTCTTCTCCATACCCCTGCTTTGTCTTGTTCTTTTTCCACAAAAGATTCTTGGTCTATCTTGTGGAAAACCCTTTCTCATTTGGCCACTCATTTTTTTCCAAAATTTGGACAGAATCACATTGAGTTTAAATTTTATGTAAGCACGTAACTCTTGATTTATACTTTTCATTGACCAAACTGCCTTTTCCTGTAATAATTTAAAACTCAGACAGAAACAGGACAAATGAACCAATCCAGGCCTCTGTCCAGGTAAGCACTTAAAGATGCCATTAACTGCACACACCAGGAGGAACTCTGCTGAAAAACCCTGGACAGCCCTCTTGCAGGCTTCACAGCAAGTTTAGGAGGAGAACAGCTCACACTACCTAAATTTTCAAGTCCCCCAAATTAACAAATAAATAAATTAACCCCCAACCTAACCATCTATTTCAGCTAGGCCAAATCTGACTTTTTTTTTGCCGCTTTAGTTAGGCATGCTAAATGTAAAAAAAAAACCACAACCCAAACGGAACAAATAAAACGAAGACCAAAGTCACCACACATGCCAAAATGACAACAGAAATCTTCACCCAGTAATTCTGGGCAGACCTCTGGTGCAGATGTAGCTGTAATGACAGAGGAACTTTTATTGTCTGGGTTAATTGTGCAACTACACAAAAATTACACAGAAAAGCATCAGAGAAATGCCTTCAAATAGCATATGCTGTGTCTGTCCTGGGAGATACACAGTTCTGCTACTGATGATCCCTTGGAGCAAACCTGCATCGTAGGCAAACATTTTAAGGAACTGAGATTATGAATTCTGCCTAAGATGTTAATTTAAAGAGCAGTTTCATATATTATACCTGTAAATCAACATTTTTTCTAATGAGACAGTGGTTGCACTATCTGACTCTACTGTCTGAAAATCATAATCCTGAGTTTTAGACTAGCCTCAAATGGACCATATAAGCCAAAAACTTAATCATGACAATTTTAAGCATTTGCCTATTTGGCTGGCATTTATCAGTAAGTCCTCAAGCTGCTAAGGATTTTTGGCAGAACCTCCATTCGACTGTAATATCTCCCCAAAAATTGCACCAGGTTCCACTCCTCGGCTCTAAGCTCTGCCTGTTACTCCCCATGATGTACAAACGCTTTTATTGTTTCCTCATAAACTTTCCCTGCCCTTTGAGCCCTCCCTGGTCTCCTAGACCTCTACAGACCACAACTGTGAGCTGTATGAAGTTACCTGATACAGACTGAGTAAGAGAGACAGGTTCTTGTTGCTTTTGTTGAATGGAATGCATATATACAGCATTCTCTACAGTTACTTTCTGCACTCGTTCATTTTTTTTCTTTTCTTTTGGCAGGTTTCCCTTTCAAATTATTTCTTTTGGGCTCTTAATCTTCATCTCTACTTGCCAAACTAAAATGGTGAATAGGGCACACAGCTCTCAGCAGGAGCAAAAGCAACACTCAGAAGGAGAAGAACAGCAAAGCTGACAGCTGTGCTTTTCTGCACTGAGCACAGTGGGTAAATCAATACCCCAGCAGCCCTGCTGCCATCTGTGGAGTTGCTGGAGCAGACGGGTTATTTATAGAAACTTGTTTGCACAAAGCCAATATTTACCTGTCGGTGCTGTCAAAATTTGCAATCCATCTTTACTGTTACCCTGCTGTTTTTCATGTCAATCGTAGAATTTTCCAAAAGAAAATACTGTAATGTTTCACCCCCTCAAACGTTTCTCATGCAAGGGTCGTTTACGTTAATTGTGGCAGCAGGAACGCATCTGCTTTCCATGGGGCCTTGGGGATCCTCCAGAATGCCGGAAAGCTATAAAGTGATGTCAAACCTAAAGAGCCCATTTCTCTGTCTTGTTCCAGCAGCAGCGGCAACGGCATTTCCCTGCCAAGGCCAAGCTGAGATTTAATGTTACAAAAAAAACCAATGGTTCCCACCCCTCAAAACAACCAAAATATTTCCTTTTTAAAAAAATTGGCTGCTGCTTTTACTGTTGTAAATATACAGCCAGTGTTTTCAAGCACGGGAGAAGTTTAAATACAAAATTTCAGTGTATGTGCCTTTCAAAGTGAACTCAAATTCTACAGCTAAGTCCCAGGAATGAAATGCATGGGTGGGCTCAAGCTTCCAATGGTCAATTTTTGGTATTAAGACTGCTTCTGTAACCAGAGATAAAGTCCTATTGAAAGTGGCAATTAAACCCAGCACCATAAATCTGTATCATTTTCCATTTCGATTAACACAAGAGTGTAATTGATGCCATAAATAACTGAGAGGCTCAAGGTTTAAAACCAGCTCCTGAGAGCACCTTAGGTTCAACTCCAAGTGAGCTACCAGGAGGTCAGCACTCTGCCACATCACTGGCTAGCAGCCTTACATATCCTGCAAGCCCACAGAGCAGGGGTGAAGAAAGCAGGGCAGGGCTTAAAGTAGGAACAGTAGAACCAGTTTTCAGTAAGTGGTCTAAAGAAGGATCACATTATTCTGTCAGATGAGGAATGTATCTGTGATTTGGACAGTGACTACCAATGGGAAGTAGGACACTGCTTAAGTACATGCCAGCCAGGGAGCTGTCTAAATGAGGAGGTGAACAGGTGAATAAGGACACTGAAGAGCAGCAGAAAGTATGTCAGATTTGCTTTTGTTTGTTTTAATAATAATTACTGATCCCCATGACTTGAATAGCTTCTGAGCCCTTGGCTAGGAAGCAGAGTAAAGCCAGAAAATGGAACAAGGAAATTTCTTGCTCTTGTTTTCTCCACTGAGACTTGAAGAAAGGATCCTCTTTATGTAATACGGTTTCAGATGGCTTTTGAATATTGTTTAAAGAGCATGTCAAAGCCACAACAAAGTAATTCCTCTTCTCAGGTAAGGTCTATGAACTCCCTTTTGGGTAAGTATTAAGAGAGCTTGCAGGAAAATGTCTTGTTAGATAAATGGAGCCACAGATGTGACTTTCATCTGGCATGCAAAGCAGGGATGTTACATGCAAGGCAGTGATACCCAATCGTGAAAAGTAACATTTTTGACACAGCCATTCCTCCAAAACAAAAGGCTCCTAGATACACTTCTAATTTTTTTTTTTTTTGGGGGGGGGGTAGTGGGTGAGAATTTTTTTGTCTTGTCTCCTGCACTCGGAGTCCATTTTTTTCTGCAGCTGACAACAAAAATGTTGAGAGCTGATACTGCTCAGGGTCTCACAGGATCAATCTACTGACGATAAAGGCTCTTGTCCTACGTTCACTACATCCAAAGTGACATAATTCCTCTTTTTCTTAACACATACATCTGGAGCATACGTCTGGACTGCTAGGGCTCAAAGTTCTTCTGCAGTCAGATCACTCCATAGCCACAGCATGGTACTTTTCGTTCCACTTCACTAGTTACCAAGTTTTAAATCTGCAATATCAATGCTTCTACTGTGCTTTGTCCGATCTGGTCTAGCTACCACTGTGCTATTGTTCTGTGTTGATCAGATAAATATTTGTCCTAACCTACCAGAAAGCAGTGCCCCTATCCCAAGCCATTACTCATTTGTTAAGTTTTGACAGAGGTCACAACAATAAACACTCCTTAAAAAGAAGAGAAACCTCATGGAAATAGTAATGAGAAGGCACAGGCTGAGTTATATACTACACTGGAGTTCAACACGTCCATGGATACGCAGAAATTCTGCTTAAATGAAGGTAACCACTTGAATAAAGTGGAGTTAAAAACTTTGCAAGGACCATATTATGGATACCTTTATATATATATATATACTTACAGATCCTTTTCTCACTTAAAATACTAAAAAACAATTTTAAACAATTTTTAAAAGGCCAGCCCTTTAATTTACACACTGCATTAATATTTAGGTTGCAAACATCTGACTGTTGAATGCCATAGGTGTCTTACTGTGACCTTGGACACACCATTTAATCCTTCCATGCAATTATCCTCCTTTTACTGTTCTCCCCAGAACTGAAGACTGGCCACTGCTACATACATAACAGTGGCCAGGAGAAGCCAGTGGTACAGGTATAATTAGCATGTTTCACCCTCACTGGTGGGCCTTGCTCAAATGCTTAGGGTTTAAAACAGTAACACTTTGAGCTAGGAAAACACAATCTAGTAGGGCAACTGAAAATATTTGGTATATATGCTTTCCCCCACATTACCTAAGAACTTAATCTAAGAAATGTAATTTTCAGATATGAAACTACTTCATTAAAGAAATAAAATCCCGAGATAAGCAGTACCCTTGATATATAGTAAGGCACATTATAAATGCCACTTAGTTTTTTATGTATATCTATGTGGCTTAAAAGGAATTGGGAATTGTTATCTCCTGAAGTGTGCAGAGGCAGATCGAATACAAGTTTAACAGTTTCCTCTGCTCTAATGTCTATTACTGAGTTCCAGGCATGGGAACTGGATGACCCAAGTGATCCTTTCCAGTCCAATATTCATTATTTTTTTCTTTCCTTGTGCCTGATCTAAAAGAAAAAAAAAAAAAGGAAAAAGGCTGATTGCAGCCTTCAGCATACTTATGTGATTAGGGTAATGAGGAAGAGACCATTTTATAAAGCAGTTTGCAGATTCTGTCTTTCCAATTTCAGAATGCAGCTGGCTTCAGCCTCCCAGCTGGCAAAGAGGGGACTCCTTACCCTAAGTACTCTGCTTAATCTGGGGACTTCTCAATCAGACACAGCTGAAGTAGTGGTATGATTATAGGCCTTGGTCAAGTGTCGCAGTACAAGATGATTTATATTTAATCAGCATGCTCTAGATTCACTGCAAAACAAATCCAACACAGCTACAGACCCTGAAGTCTTTCTTAGCCCACCAGTCTTTCCTTTGTCTGAAAATACCCTCATGACATATGGTACCCAAACAACAAACATTTACAGCAGCAAAGGACCAGCACACAGCTTGGCCATCAGAAAAATCAGTGGTATGTGTTAAGGACCTTCCTTTTTGGTGTTTGGTTGATTTTGACCATAAGGTATGGTGCTCTCAATTCATCTGGAGAGTTCCAAGTTGTCATAAGCCATCCATTGTCTTCATGACAAAAAAACCCTGTCTGTCTCTGCTGTTACAAAACACTGAAATAAAATGCTTATACTAAGACAGATGTGCCAGGTCTCCTGGTTTGCGAAGGAATAAACTAATATACACAGTCTATTTTAAATCCAGCTTAAACCCCAATACACAGACAATTTAGAGGATTAAAGAAGAAACAGGGGAGGGGGAAGGTAGATTTGGCTAGCTTCAACTAGCTTTCATGGCACTGAGGTAAAGGACACACATGCTTTCTCACTCTGCTCTCATGAGGGCAACTTCCTTCTCTCTCAAAGCTATTTTGCTTTTGATGCCTCATGGGAAAGCATGGCCACTATATGGTACCTGTACACTGACATAACAGAAAGAGGGATGTGGGAAGAGAAGACAGGCATGGCAGAAACCTGTGCCAAGGTAAGAAAGTGAAGAGGAAAATTACTGCAGTAAAAATTCTCAGAAAAATGGGGTGGCTTTGGACCAGATTCAAATCTGTCTCTCACACTGGATAAAGCCAGGTTTTGGACCCCAAACTGGTACCAGTTGTGGGCAGTGATGTATTTAAGTGTTAAGAGAAAAGCATCTGTTTTGTAACCTTTTCAGAATCTGGTACATAGAAAGGAGAAATGTGTTTCAATTTATCTACCCTTATTCAAATTGCAGATGACCACATTGTTGAATGCCTTGCTTTCACCTCCAGAAAATAAAACTCTGCCTTACTGGCTTAATGCAAGCAATACCTATGGCTCAAGAAACATTAGCAATGAGCACCAGAACAGCTTGTAGGAAACCAAACTATCCCTCACATCATAAACGTCCACATCAGCTCTATCAAAAAAAGATGCCTTTTTGCTCACAAACATGATCGAGGTCATTAAGTTCCCTTCATTAGCAGCATTTTCCACTCTGCATAGACATGGATAGGCTGAGTGAGCCTGGGCACTGGAACCTTCTTTATTCTGCACAGGAGAACATGTCAGACTGGGGAATGGAGAGGGCATTTTTATTAATCAAACATAAACAAAACTGCCTGAAAACATTGTGAAGAATAGAGGATCAGCCTTCTGTAGGTCAAGCCCAAGGGCTACATTTGTATCCGGGGGCAACTTTATTATCCTCAGCTGAGCTGTACCAGGGATTAATTTAACCCTCAGAACAGGGTCAAGAGAAACTGGGAGAGGAACAGGACAGCCTATTAATAAGAGCTGTAAGGATACATGTTCCCAGAGTGTAGCTCAAATTCCTCCTTTCACTTGCTGTTTTTAGTGCAAGTGGGTACACACATATAGCAACATTACAATTTCTATTCTGCTCCCTCTGCTGTTGTCAAGAGTCCTTTCTTTTATTATATATTCTCAAATGACTTTTAATTTAAATAATTTACATTCTCAAACCCCATAACATCTGGTTAAGTAACCTGAGGATTGTTCAACTGACTTCTTGATTTTTTTCTTTTGCTTTCTTTCAACAAATTCTTAAAATGCATCTGTAGACAAGAGAACACTTTAAAAAAAATATTATTACTTTATTAAGCTGTTTTCTGCTTTAAAGCTATCTGTTTCAGCTGTGGGCTGTGAGCAGTGTTCCTGTTTCAGAAAGAGAAGGCTGTCAGGTTCTAAATGTGACCATGTACTTTAGGTGTAGAATTGTGCAGTAGCCCTTTATTGCATTAGCTACCACTAACAGGCTACAAAAAGAAAAAAGGGGGTGAAGAGGCAAAGCATTAATAGCAGAAACATCCTAGGACTCAGCATTTTTTTATCCTCATGGGCACATTTTTGGTAGCCTATTGTTTTATCTTCAATCTTTTCTTCCTTGAAGATGATTCTTATTTGCCCAACACAGTGAAGATGCTACATTATCATTTATTTATTTTGATGAAACAAAGCACCCCTATGTAACTGGAAGCACTGGAAAATGTAAATGATACAAGATTTACTCAAATACTTTTTCCAACATGAGCATTTGTAGAAAAAATGTGGAAAAGGCATCCATAGCAGGCACCTAATTGAAGGCGACTGAACTATTGCCTTCAAAACAATTAATATGCCCTGTTCTTTCTCTCTTCTTCCCTTCCTCTCTCCTTTTCTTGAGAGTTCCCTCATTCCTCCCTCCACAAGAAGCCAACCTGCAAACCTGACCTCAGCCTACATTTTATTCTGAGAAAGGGTAAAAGCACAGGAGGACACATTGGCTTTTACTTGATTCAACATTGCTCAGCCCACAAGCAAGCAGGCATTGCTGTTCTAGTTCTTGCTTAACAGTGCCCAACTCTTACCTGTCTATGTATTTTCACATGATATTAAATATATTTATTCAGATTTTAGTTCTTTCAGATCCAAATTTGGCTCTGACACTGACAAATTTGGGTTGTAAGAAGAATAGCCCTCATTTGGACCCAGTAAGCCAGAAATAAGTGTAACTGAACATCAGGAAAAATTTTAGGGTTAGCACATAGCTTCTTCTTGTTTCTCTACAAAACCACCTTTGTTAAAGGAAACTTCACATCTCCTTTACAGAACTAGACTTCTGGGGCTTTAGCTTCAAAAGTGTGTTGGTTAATAACACTGGTTTACAGTCTTAAACTTTATTGCAGGCCCTTTGCAAGAAAGCCTTAACAGTACAAGTTCAATCTGGTTGTGCTCTCTCTGAACAACAGTATTGAATCTTCAGTATATTTTATACTTTCAACCTCCCATTTAGTCAGAACAGTGCTATTGCTCACATATGTCACAGGTGGAAACCCAAGGAGCTAGAGTGAAGTTCTCTTGCTTGGTTTAAGGTGGCACAACAAATACGCAGTGGATGGAGGAACTGAGGCAGAGAGTCAGTCTGACTCAATCACCAATCACACCCTGAAACAGTGCTTTGTCCTTTGCTGCTTCTCAGAGATAGCCCACCAAACACAAATAATACCTTCTTGTTCAAGGCTGGTCTTAGCATTCCCATTCTAGATACAGCATGAATGTTCTCTCTCCCCTTCACAAGAGACTGCCAGCAACAACAAATCTTGGATTACAGTTCTGCTTTTCCCACTGCTCACTCTTCTTTGCCCTCAAACACTACAAGGATTTGTGTACCCTGCTTTCTTCTCTTGGATTTTGTGGAGTGCTTTCTGGCCAACATTCTACTCTGGTAACACTCAGAACAACTCTGATTCACCATTCCAGAGCTTTAGAGACAAGTTGCTTTACTGGTTCTTCTGGTTTTAAGTAAGCAAGCTACAGATCTCTAGAAGAGCTGACCTTCTTGCCTCTTCACCTGATAGAAGAGAGTAGCAGTTATGTCTGTTAAATTAGCATATATCTAACAGGTAGCTAGACTGCTAGCTAGTATCATGTATTTTCAGCTTATTTCTGTTATGCTTAGAGAATAGCTTCTGGCAGAAGATCAGTTTGGACAATGAAGAATTTATTATTCCAACTCTAACAGTACGCTGGAGCAAACCTGAGTGCCCACTGGTAACAGTGAAAAGCTACTGGATGGCATCTATAAACATCTACAGCCTAACTCCTGATACTGGCACTATTGAAAACTGCTTTTAAAGCATCATCTAGGTATTTATGCTTCTGAATTATCTTAAGAATGATTTTCTAAAATAAAACTGAGGTGAATATAAGGTGGAATGATTTATTATTTAACAAGAGATCCACCTAATCCTGAAGGGTAATTAACAGTATTTAAGTTGGGGGTGTGTGTTTTGGGCTTTGATATTCCTAAGAACTGGTTCCCCTTCTTTCTAATAGCAACCTAGAACATGTAGGGTAGGATATCTCCACTGGAGGTATTCTCTCTTACTTACCCTGTGGGAAGGCAGTCCTTACTAAAGCAAAGCACTTGGGGAAACTGACTGACAGATCAGTGAGCAAAGTGAAAAGCCTGTACAGAAAAGCTCTTTTTCATGATGCTAACTGAAAATTCACCAGAGGTGGGATTCCTGAGAAGGAATAATTTTCATCATTACTGCAGTAAGGCTATCCTCAAAAGATCCAAAGAGAAGAATGACATCTAAGCACTACACTGAAACCCACTACTAGACTGGTCAAATTCATTTATAAGAAAATCCAACAACAGTTACCTTGCTGCTAGGTTAAACTACTTTCTATTTAAAGATCAGAAAGTCCATTGTGGCTCTTGGTGAGACCAACACAAGTGACTGCAGGGGGTTTGGATAATCATGTTTAGAAATCGGTGGTTAAGGATCCTGAATTATCACAGGATTAAGGGCAGAATGGAAATAATCTCACTTCAGTGATCAAATGCTGCTGTCAAACGCACAGAGATTAATCTTCCTCTCTATCAAATCTGAAAACACGCATTAAATAGTGGAAATCTGTTCTTTTTCCTCCTTTTCAAACTTTTTATGGGTAACTCTACTCCTCAAAACTGATACCAGCAAAAAAATAACTGGAATGGTAGGTAACATCTTTAGGCTGTAGCATAGCCTTGTTTCACTTATGCATTTGTCAGTATGGTGTACGTATTAATTCAGCTACTTTTTTTGAACATGCCTTTTAAATCTGCCTTGAATCACCGCAAAAATAAAAATAACCTGGCAATACAAAGATCTTCATGTTATGCAGAAACATATTTCCAAAGATGAGCCTCTGAACTGTATCAGAAAGAAGTCTTCTAGGACTGCAGAGCAAAGCAAAAGGTGAAGTATTCCTAGATTATTTATAACATTTATACACACAAAGCAAACCATTTTTCTTCTTACATCTGCAACACCAGGCTTCCTGGTTATCTCCTCCTACTTCATAAAACTGCATTTTCTGTAATTGCTAATAATATTGGATTCTTGCATACCAGTGTCATGTTAAAAAAAAAAAAAAAAAAAAAAGCTCCTGCCCCCAAAACCAGAGGACTCAGCATTCCTAAGAAAACCTCATCTACTTTTCAAAGTAGCTCTAATCATGTTCCAATAGCATTTACTTATTGGAGTAATCCCACTGAAATCCATAAAATGGCTCCTGTGACAAGTTCTGCATAGCACAATGGAGAACTACAGAATTTGTAATAAAGTAACCTGTTCCTAGATATAAATGAAATCTACTTTGGTTAATTATCTCTCTTCTTTCTCACAAACACAGGAAAAACTGAAGAACCAGAAAACTAAAATGTAAAAACTGTACTTAAGAAATTATTTTTAATATATATATAAAAGTATGTTGCTGCCTCCTTTCTGGCCATTAAATGAAGGCTTGTGCTAGTCCACTGCAGAGTTAAAATAAATGTAAAATGCTACATTCAGAATGAAAGAGCTAAGGATTCACAGCTGGGCTTGATTATCAACCTATCATAAACTAAAACACACACGTCTACTTCTGCTGAGTCAATGGGGTCTTAAAAATAGTGGATTATTTTTTTTAAAAAAGATTCCCTACATCTTTAAGGCTGTTTGGGTTAGCATGGGCTATTTATAGGCATCAAGGAGAAAGAAGAAGTCTTACTTTGATTTCCTGCTGTAGGTTGCAGGTAAGAGGAGCTTGCAGGTTTTCAGCAAAATCTCTGCCATCTCCTGACAAACCTGGAACTGTCAAAAAGGGCGAATTTCACAGCAGCAAGATAAATCACTGCTATTACAGAATGACTTGGAATGATGAAACAATTTGATTGACTGCACCACTGGACTGTTGCAGCCAATTTGGCTACAAGTATTTTCTCTTCCTTTCTCCTTGCCTCCTGAGAGCAAAGCAAGTAACTTGCTGTTATCCCTGGTGGGACAAACATTTGCTTTTATATATTAGTAATCGAAATTGTTGTTTTGTTTTGTCTGACACATGTAGAGCTCTTTGACATCTTTAATTTTCTTTAGGAGAAGGTGCCTTTTAACTGACTTCAAGGCACAATTTGATCATGTCATAAGACAACCTCTTGATTCTGGGGACCAACCTGAAACTGATGGGAGTTTTAGCACTTGTTTTAACACAGCCAGGGTTTCACCTTCTGCACTGGTGCTCCTTTTAGGCAGCTCCTGAGTTTGCACCCTAAACACCATTTTCATATAAGCAACAAATACTACTGAGGCAACTGGAATTGCAAAGCAGGACCGCTGCGCTCTGCATCAAACCACACCCTCAGCAACCTCCTGTGTTCAGCTTTCATGGGTCTTCTGTGGCAAATGGGCTGTGGCATCAGAGAGGCACAGTCCCCTTGCTAGGTTACATGGTTTGCAAGCACCAATGATGCAGGGGCAGTGATGAGGACACCAGAGCAAGGGAAGGATCTGAAGGGGTCTGGATTCAAGTCCAGGTGTCTGTCTGTGCAGGAGTCATGATGCAATGTGAAAATTTCTTTAAAACCACAAGAACTTCACACTGTGATTATACCTTGGCACCCCTGTATTGCATACTGCAACAACCTCTGAGATTTTGGTGTTATAAAGCCCTTAAATTATAACACAGGCAAACATCTGGAACAAGCAACATCCATGCTCTGGTGTTTAAGTTCAAAAGAATGTAATCAGCTTGAGGCTTTCCTACACTTTTCACATTACAAATCTGTTGTGTATCTCTGACTAAAAAAAATAAGTTTAATTCAATTACCAATACCCAATAACAGTTAACAGAATTAGAAAGGTGACTATTTTCTTATTGGTTGAAACCTGACAGCAAAGGCTTTATGATAATAAAAAAAAATTTCCAACACACAGCCAGCAATTGTTTGCCTTAACAAATCAATGGTAGATGCTAATGATCAGATTCATATGCCTGAAACATTTGATATTTACTCTAAGAAAGATATTCTTGGTTAGAAGTTTCTAGGTTATACCTTAAATACATAACAGAAATTCAAAGCCTGGAAATGTGCTGGGCCAGAACCTTTGGCAGTGAAAACTGTTACTGCGATTGGTGCAAAGTTCTGTCTGGAGAAGAGGTCCAGGACTTTTGAATGATGGAAAACCTGCATCTGAAAGTGGGCTGATATATAATTTCATGCAAGAACAAGCAGAACTTAATTTTCATGTTTAGTTGTACCTTTCTTGTACCACTAGAAATGAGCATAATTCCACATGCAACTGAAAATGAGACATAAGTCATTCCAAGCATAAACCCCCAAAATTCTGTCGCTGTTTGAGCTATGGTGATAACTTGAATAGGAGATTTTTAAAGGTAAGTTGGGAAGTGAGAACAAAGTAATTTGTTTGTGAAAGAACCGAATATAGATTAAATTCTTCTATTAAATATTTAGCTGGGCTGCAATAGCATAAAAAAGTAGGAAAATTCAAGTACTATTCACATATAAATATAATCCAACTTCTCCCTGCAGTCACAAAGCATCAGAGTTATTTCTAACTCAAGCCCTTGCCTATTTCCTCTATGCAACAAAGCAGCTAGTGGTGTCAAAATGAGAGGTTTCATGGACATCACGTACCTCTGTGCAGCTGTAGCTGTTTCAAAGAATGACCCCAAGAGCTTGAACAGACAATAGATAGTCTCACATCAGGGAGGCTCTCCTTTCTGAAAGCTTCTGTCAGACAAATGGCTTAATTCTACCCTAGAAAAGGTGAGTATGGGGAGGGAGAGAGGAGAAGGTCTCTGTGAAGGCACAGAGACTGGAGAGAAGACTGCTTGGTCTATGGTCCTTCATTTCCCTGTGACTTGTGTTTCCCTGTGACAGGTACATTTTAAGCCCTTGTGTTGAATACAGGGACTGAGAATCATTTTTCTTGCAGAGCAAGGTTCTTCCAGCCACATTACTCAGCATTACACTGAACTGTCAGATGCAGAGGTGAAAACTTCATGGTGGTGACAAATAGAGGGACAAACTCTTCTTCCTTTGGAGGGGGTTCAGGGTAGTAGATCCAGCATGTCCCAGCACATCCCAGCTAGCTGAAAGCTGTGGATTGCTATGCTGAGCCAAGGGAACAACACAGTAAAAGGCACACATTGCCTCCCCTGTTCTTCATGCCCATGATCCAGCTGCACGGAGGGCAAACAGGCTCTGCAAAGCTCCACAGTCCGGCAGGATACACAAGCAGATGAAGAGAGATGCATTTCTCTCTCTGCAGGTACTCACTGGGACAGTCATGCCAGTCCTTCAGAAAGTGGTCACCTGAGCTGGGATGAACCTATGACTATTTACACCTTTGCAGGAGAAGGGTGGAAACTTGGCAAGCCAGCACACCTTGATGAGGGGCTGCAAAGGCAGAATAAAATAAGACCATTCTTTGCAGTGGCTTCTGTTAGGCACCAGTCAGAAAACTTGGTCTGAAGTTAGAACCTTATTAACTTTCACAACAGTGATTGCAGAGCTATATTTGTAGGAATCTAGAAAATCGGGTTTTGTTTTTAAGTATTATTTTTTATTATTTATCAATTACCTTGGTGAGGCTAACAAATAAACATTCTGCTGCTTCTGAAAGAAAGACCTTCAGCTAATCTTGAAAGTTTTCTCTTAATTTCCAAGATCCATGGGTGTGTGCCTTTTGTAAATATGAACTAATTCAAATCTTTTCACCATTTCCCCCATTTTTTAAAAAATATATCCATTTCATTTTTGCAGGTGTCAGAATCTCTGTGACAACTTTGATCTTACTGGAGATAACCGTATATGAGTAGATTCTTTTTATTAAAATGCAGGCTGGGAGTGGATCCAGGGGTCAATCCAGAAGGTTACTTATACTTGAAATCCCTATTTAAAAGAAAACCCTTTCTGTGTCTTCTAATATGCCTTTGGATGTGAATCTTGAAATACCTAGCAGTGAAAGCTGCTCTGTGTATCACGATGTTCCAAGTCATAAGAAAACTGAAGTTCAAAGAGAAGAGAAAACTAATAGAGTTGTGTTTGTAGATATGGAACAAGCACTTTCTTTGCCACATCAAAGGTACTGATAAAAGCAGTCAACCAATTCAGGATAAGAGTACATTATTTGATGTATTAATTTGACCATGTGCTAGCATTAATATAAAGATCTCCTTTTTCACCCCATTACAGGATTGACTGTGCATTACAGAGTAGTTTAAGACACCCAAACTGTAGCTGATTAAAGTTCTAGTTTATACAAATTGTATGTGCCCTCTGAGGTCTTCTATATTTTTTTAAAAAACCACTACATTCTTAAGTAGAAAAACCTGCCAGAATTTGTGGGAAGTCCCCCCAAAAAGGGATCTAAGACCCACAGACTTTGCAAAATGCTGCAGATGTACTGCAATATGTATGGGTTCTGCAAGTAACCAATAACAATACCAGGCATGCTTAACTCAATTCATACTGTAATTTTCAGAGTGAATGTCATGACCCTTACTGCATTGAAACATTATTGAATTTGGGTGATGTGTGTATGTAGATGATGCTACACTGAGAAGACTAAGTATGGAATACATTAACACTGTCCAGTTATACGGCCTCACATTCTGGATTAAGAATTTAAAGTTGAGTCTCCCTGAGACAAGGCCAATCTTTCTTCCCACCATGCTTCTCCTTACAGGGGCATGTCCCTAAATGGGCTGTAGTTTCTAATGATGGCATGTGGGTGTGTGGACACATGCTTCTTTTCTTAATTGAGGGCAAAGCACCTGGAGTAAAAGAACACAGAGCAGAGCCAAAGAAATTTTGCTCTGCTAGAGCAGAGGATCCAGATGAGACAGGAGAAGTTAGTGATACCATCTCAAGAGAAAGGGATGTAATAAAAGCATTCTGCTTGTTGACATCACTGTTTGTGTTCCCACTGTTCTGAAGGAGCAGCAGGTGGGGCATGATATTAATTTATCGTAGTACTCTAGTTGTCTGGAAGATATCAAGTCAAAATATAGAAAGACATCTATAATTACTTGCTTTTAAGAACAGTAAAAAGCTGTGTTTTGTGGTTGTGGTTTTTTTAAGAGACAAAATAAATGAGCACCATAAAACTAACACACTTGGACAGGGGCAGAGGGGCCTGCACTGGGCTGAGCTCTCAATTACAAATGATGATATACGTAAGGCAGCAACATGTGATTCCTCTTTACTAGACCACTCCTGAACTCCTGCCAAAAATCCCTCTGTATGCCACTCAGTGCTTCAAGACAATGGAAGAATAATGACAGGTCTGTAATATCTGCTGGAATTGACAGCTCGTATTGTTCTGAAAACTTTTTATGACGCACAGGAGTTTTCAGATTAGCACTCCACAATGCTGAACAAAATGGGTGTCAAGCAAATCAATGGGCTTCTCACAATTCACCCGTCTTTGTTTTACTGCTGTTACATTTTTATTCTGTGCTTGGTGTTGCTTTGCTGAGTGCACTTGCCATCTGAGATGTGAATGTGCATGTACCAAACAGGGAGTGAGAGCTTTCTGTGTCTTCGCATGATTCTTTAAGTAAGTGAAGTCCTGTCATGGAGTAACTTTTCCTAAAAATGTTTTCTTTTTTCCACACACAAAAGTACAGAACTGTTCTCATTTGAATTGTCAGTTTCATTTGGAGTTATGACTGTCTGCAATTCATCCAAGCCACCTAGAGAAGAGTACTTGGTTTGTAGTTTGTGTAACAGTTGTACCCATTCACTTGAATAATGGGTTGAAAACAGAAATACAACTGAAGCAAAAATGCAGACTGGTGGCTCTAGCATCTGTTTACCCAGAATATGAACCACAATGTTTCTACTACAATTGAAGCTAAGATCCAGGGAAAGAACAAAATATCTGAATTTAGTATTTCTGGACATGTATAAAGCCTACTTTCTGGATTTCTGATCTAGGCTTCCATTACAGACTAATATATGGGAATGAGACTCTGCAAGCAGATGAAGGATAACCCATTAATTTTAAAGCCTGTGGAAACAAATCAAAACCCGTGGCATGCCCATTTCACTCAGATTTTCAATATCACTGTTGCTGAGGCAAATGCAGAGCAAAAATAAACTGCTGCCTTTGTGAAAATTTTGCTCTTCTGAGAAAATGTAAGCACAAAACTGAAGACTGGATCAATGTCTGGTGGCTACCTGTATAAGTAAATGGAGGTATGCCAATTTGGTCTGGCACCAAGCATTTTAGAAGACATATGAGCCCATCAAACCAAGTGTTTTCCAATGCAACCAATTAAAGCTACCCCAAGATAGCATTTTTCAGCTTCTTCATCCTCCCAAGTGCTGCCAGCGTGCCACAGCTCTCACAGAAGCCTACCCACTCCTCTGTTGCTGGAACTCTTATAGCCTGGGAATCTGAAACGCTTCTCCCACATAGATCATCCCCAAGCACTAACTACAAGCAACTGTTCTCTGCAGCACTGGGTCAAAAATCTAATGGAAGTGTGTTGTTGCAACACAAATTTTTGCACCTCAGGCATCTTTGTGGCTTGAAGCCCTCAGACAGACTGAGCCAAGCACTATCCAAAGCTTAGTTAGCAGTTACAGGCTGTCCCTCTCCTTCCCCGTCCCCCTCCTTTTATCTGCTAATGCACAGGGATAGAGAAGCAAACAAATCCCTTCAAATAAGGTTATGGGAGATATAGGAACTCTTGTCAGTCACACAGTATTTGCCTAATGCTGGTGACTAAACTTGAGAGGTTTATGTTGTTTGAACTATATCCCGGGAATGCTAACAAGAACTAAAACATCATCTTAAGAGTTGCAGTGACCTTAAAAGACCATGTTCTCCTAGGCAGACACATTATCAGTCAGAAAATATAGCAGAAGGTAGTAGGTATAGAATTTAAAAAAATCCCATAGATGCAAAAGAGCCTCATTTTGATTCATACCAAAGGTATTAAAAATGACCAGCCTGGAACAAGGAACAAACCATGCCCAGGTGTGCAAGAGTCCAAGCTCTCCCTCAGCTTTTAATGGAATATCTCAGTCTAGCCCAAAGGATCCACCTCCAGGATGGGGAGTGGAGCACTTCACTTTGCCTAGACTGCCATATGTGATGGGATTTCCAGCTATAACAGTGCTAAGTAAACACAAATAAATGATACAAGCCCTAGGGCAAGGTGACATGGCAGTTAAATATATTTCAGTTTTAAATTTAATTTATGGCACTTGTATCACCGCTAAACAAAGATAAGTTTTGCAATACGAGTAAACAGTTCTCTCTTTTGCACAGATTATGAAAATTACATTTTTAAACCCAGTTCATAGGATGCCCAGGGACATAATTTCAATAAAAGGTGGCCCAAACATCCCTGGAACACACAGGGAAAAGTGACGTGCATCCATGTCTTCAGAAAAGGCAACAATTCCAACTTAATGAGAGGTCCACATGCATTATTGATACATTGGCTTCAACACTCAGAAGTACAGAGAGGGGCTTACTATAACCTCTACCAACAGACACTCTCACAGTACTGATGCACTGAATTCTATGTCCCATATCTTTCTAATTTATTTTGATCAAACAGATCCTGAAAACACTAACAATTCTTTTCAGCACCAACACTGAGGTGACGCTGATTCCTTTAACTGAAGGGATAAGATCCATGGGCACACCACACCTTCCTGCCACAACTTTCAAGGCAGTATCTCAAAAGTAAAGCTGACCAGTTAAGTCATATAAAAAAATCAGACCCTCAGCCTGAGATTCCCAGACAGCAATGTAGCTTCCCAGCTCCTAACACTGGGAAAGGAAGTTGTGCGTTTAGTTCTAAAAGAAATACAAGACACCAAAAATGTATCCCTAAAAATCAGGCAATTTCATATGATTTTTCACCTAATATGGCTATTATAAAATGTCTTATACACATGACTAGCCCAGACAGAGAATAATAATACTAAAAGTTTTTTCTAAATCTTTTTTTCCTTATTTCTGTCTTCTATCCATTTTCAGAAACCAGATAAGATGACTACAGCCACTGAGAGGGTTAAGCACAGTCATCCATGAGCTCCATGCAGCAAAGCTCTCTGTGTAACAGCAAATATCTGATAAAACACGAACAATGCTGAGCCGAATTCATGGCTGGTGTAACTCAAGTAACCCTCTAACCCCAGAGGGTTACAGAGGGACAGATTTGCACCCTGCCCCCTACTTCTAAATATACCATTCCTGCTTTACAGAATCAAAAGCACAGTCCCGACAGGCAAAGGAATCAACTTCTAACTCATGCCCCGCAATGGTGAAAAAGGAAACTCTCCACACTTAGCATGCACTCACCTGTTTCATCAGCCAACAAGAATGCTTTTCAATATATATATATATTTTTTTTTAAAGCCTCCTACAAAGGAGAAATTAATCAAAAAAAGGAAAACCAACAACCAAACAAAAGATAAAACTAATACAGGGGGCAGGAAAAGCAATGATTCTCTGTGCTGAGCACAGCGATGGGTGACAAACAACTCATGTTTTCTTGTCTCAAGGTCTGAACTAATGTTTTACAAACGATTGTAATAATGTGCCTGTTACTATAATACTGACACCATAAATGCTGGTGACTACATATGGGCACCTCGGATTTCTGTGCCTGTGATATTCTGCTCCATGTGTTTCACTTGCCCTTTCAAACACAGAGACATTCTGAAACGCTCCGGAGAATACAGCATCCTTCAACAGACTAATCTTAATTAGGCTAAACAATCACCCAAGGCAACGCAAGCAGCTAACTAGTTTGTCTGATGCCTGAAACCATTAGGAAGAACACGTCTGGCTACATGTGAAACAAACCTGAGAAACCCTTCCCGCTATTGGCAGCTGCCACTAATTCGCTTTTTCTGTTCCTTGACGCTGTTTATTGATCCGTGCCCGGGCTGAGACATCAGGATAAAGTAGAGGGATTTACTTACCGAGATCCCGTAGCTCCATCGTTCCCCGATGACAAATTCGCCTCCCACACGACAGTCAGCCAATGACTTAATGCTGCTTTTTGCGGGGGGCACAATGCGCGGGGGCGGCAGATGGTCTCCGACGAAGCTCTCTAGCGAGACCCCTCCTCAGCGTAGCCATGTGAGAGGAGCAGACCCCCACCCCCCCACCCACCCCCCTCCTTTGTACACCTTCGCCTGCTCTCCGCTCCCCGTGCCGCCGGGGCGAGCGTGTAGCTTTGCTTATGTTGCAGGTACCCGAGGGCCAGCCGGGCTCCCATTGGCACGGCCGCCGCCGGCAGCCAATCGCAGCCCGTTCCCATTTCGGGGAAACTCCTGCCCATTTATTTAGCATCTTGGGAGACCATATTTCTGAGGAAGAGCGCCGCTCCCCTAGCATCCTACTATCAGGCGGGGTGTGTGTGGTGTGGAAATACAAATCGGAGCTCCCCATCTCTAGGTCTCCCGCTCTCTGCTTGCTAGTTTGGTTTTTGTGGTTTTTTATTATTATTATTATTATTATTATTATTATTATTATTATTTGGGTTTTTTGTTTGTTTGTTTGTTTTTTTTT
>JAAWXA010000002.1:55360552-55424801 GCA_038090715.1 Florisuga fusca
TCTCCCGCTCTCTGCTTGCTAGTTTGGTTTTTGTGGTTTTTTATTATTATTATTATTATTATTATTATTATTATTATTATTATTATTTGGGGTTTTTGTTTGTTTGTTTGTTTTTTTTTTCCCAGGGCCTGGAGCTTGCCCGGAGGGAGCGAGGAAGCGCCGGGTCCCGCATCCACCTTGGCGGGGGCCGCGGGGGAGCGCGCCAGAGCTCCACAATTACTCGCTCCATCGCCATGGAAACAGCCTGGATGCAGCGGGCTGGATTTGTGTAGCACATCTGCTGCCAGGCTCATAATCAACCGCAATCTCATCTTTCCCCCCCCCCCCGCTTATTCGATTGTGAGTTTGCTTTCTCTTTTCATACACGCTGGGAAAGTAAACGCAGACAGAGCTGTGCACAAGTTGACTTTCTTCCTGCACAAACACACCGTGACAGGCATATGTATGTGCACATATGTACACCAGGAGTAATCACTTGCACGCATGCACAATTCTGTGGCTCCACATGCTAAGGAAGTACATTCCCTGTGTACCCAAATCACACGCCTTGCAAGCATTTCAAGTGTTAGTAACAGACCAGCACAAGACGAGACTGCTGCACGGCCCGTCAAAATGCTACATTTTGCTTTCTAGTTCCATAAAGCAGGGTCAAAAACTGACATGTCTATTTTGAAACTTCCTAAGCACTCTGCTGTTTTGCCAGTGGCCAGTTGCCAGTTTTCCAAAATCGTATGTGGAACCCACAGATGGTGACCTGAGTCTGCGGGCAACTAACTCTAGCCTTCATGTTCCCTATTCTGCCCAGGGCCTGATGAAGCATGCCACCAGGAAAACTTTATACACAAAAGTTACTACCCACAGACATAAACCCCCGTCCTACCTTCTAACAACACAAGAAAGGAGAGATGACTAGGTCAGAAGAGAAAAGGAAGCAACATTTGAGAGATAAAAGGTCATTCATTCATTCATTCATAGGTCAGCAATAGGACTTGACAGTTGAAGATAATTTCTGGCTGCTCTTCAGACTTTCTCTGAGACACCTAAAAACCCCCTTTCATTCTCTTCATGCTTCTGCAGTTACTGAAAATGCAAAATGGGAAGAATAGCTAAATGCATCCATTTATATTACAAAGATAAGTCCAAACAGAATATGAGACAAACCAACTTTCGTGATGGTGTTAGAGACGAGTTTCAGATGCAAAAAGGGTGGATACATTCCTTCCTCATGAACATTTACTTTCATTTATTTAACTAAAAGAAAAATAAAATAATAAGGCCCTTCTGGAAAAAAACCCCACATTCCTGTATTTCTCTAATGACAGAAATCCTCTACATTAACCATTCTAAATAGCGGTGTTTGAAAATGCACCATGACAGAGCTCTGCAGGTAGATTCCCTGTAGACTGTATAGTAAAGACCACTCCTTGTGTGATGTCTTCTACCTGGGCCTAATCCAAAGTCCACAAAGGTCTTTGAAGGTCTAGTGCTCAAGCATGAGGCTTGAACAGAGAGTAACACCAGGAGATCTAGCTTTTCAGGGCACCTGTCACTCAATTACCATTTTTAAGAGATAAAGGAAATTTTAAGAGAACTGCATTTTTTAATGGATCAGGATGTCATAAGGATTCAATTCTTGCAATGCTGTACTTCTCCCAGCTTTTCATTTTCTTTTAGAGCAGCACCACCTCCTACTTACTGCAGCACCACTGCTATAATCATGGCCCTGAGCTTGCAGGCTTTTGGTGCCACTCTTCTAGTTTTGAAACATTAAATTGTGGGAAGATGTTCAATGTGCATTTTAGGTGAAGGAGAGAGGGATTGCTAATTAAAAAGCTGAGATTTGCTGACAGGACTTGCAGGAAAAAAACGCCAGTGTATCCAGTTCCATCCCTCTCCCGCCCCTCCTTCTACCTAAACCACACAGGGCAGAGCCTGGTCTGAGGGTATAGAGCAAACCCCATCATTTGCATGTGAATGGTGAAGCAGCTCAGCCACTCCAACATTCATTTTGCTGTCATGTCTTACAGACTGGCTGTGTTGTCAACATGCAGAGTTTAAAATAGTCAGGAAGATCATAAATAAATACACAAAATGCTACTGGACAAAAAAACCACAACTGTAACATTCTGAGTGGGTCTCTATACTGATTTTTTTTTTTTTAAGCCAATATTAAATTGGTGTGCCTCCCAGTCAAATAAGTTGCTCCTTTCTTTTGTATTATACACAGAGTTCAAAATTCTTCATTAGGCTCTGCTTTGTTAAACGATGCACTGCTACGAGCAAATGTTACGATTATTAGTGCAGCTCTGAAGTATCTGGGGAAACCTTCCCTTGGCCCAAAGCTCTTCATGCATTTCACCCATGCATTCCCAGATTAGGGCTACCAGTCAAGAACTCACCAGACCTATCTTTCAAGTCTTTTCTTGCCATAGAAGAAGAACAGAAGTGACAAGACATCTCTTCTTCTGATAGAAGCAAGCTGTTTAAATATAAGTTTAAGAAACCTCATTCTTAGCAATTTTCTTTTCTCAGCAATCTCCCCTGTAAATTCTATTTCTTTTCCTCCTGATGTTGTATTGTGAGAATAAACAGGCTGTGAATTTCACTGCACTTTAAAGGAGGGCAAGACACCTAAAAAAACTTAATAAGGGAGATCAAAATTCAAGGCCAGAAAAATCCAGGCCATTTCAAAGCAACATAATCAACAAGATTAATGAAAAATCTTCAAAGTAGGATAAAATTATGTTGGTCAACCAAAAAGATCAAACATTTCCAGGAAGGTTTCCCACTGAAGTTTCTACTTGCCAATCCAACAGTAGCTTTTAGCAGGATGCTGTCATGGGCAAGAGACCTGTTTGTGTGTGGGAGCTGAGGAACAATCAATGGTGATATAATGGTTAGTCATCCTTCTAGATGGTGGGTGTTACTTTTCTTTAGCCTAGATACCTACATAGGAAAGATGGTTAACCTACTAAGACTTCTCAAGTCACAGACTTCGCTGTTTGGCTTCCAGTGACTCCTCTTCCAGTGCCATGAGTTACCTGCCAATTCTCCGTAAAGTTTCTGTCCTTTTCAAAAGTTTGGAGAAGCATCTGATTTGCAGCAGGAACAACTATTAATTTATTTCAGAAATATCTAAAGATTCACTACAACTCTATTCTGGACGCAGCAAGTAGGACCCAGCTTGTAGATAATACAAACAAGTATTTCAGAGACTTTCAAAGCCACATTTCACATTTAGTTTGGTTTACCCCAAATCCTGATATCAGAAGACATTATGCTCTACATTTTATTTCAAACAAGCAGCTTTGAGGGGTTCTGTTTGTTTGTTTCTTACTTTCTAATATTACTGCATCTGAAAAAAGTTTTTGGATAGCAATGCATAAACACTAAATCAAAATGCTGGGCCACAGCTCAAAGACATATCTATGCTTTCTGCCACTTAAGACTGTTACTACAAACCACAGAGCTTATCTAACTAGAGACACCAAGCGATATATAAGCTGCTGAAAACAGTGTCAGGAACACAGCTTTGCAAATCAGATTAAGCACGACCTTCAGAGGCGATCTGCCACTCTAACACCCAGGAAGGTATATATGATTTACAAAACCACAGAACCTTTAATTCTGCAAAGCATGGACAGATTTGATTCCCACCATCCAAACACCAATTTGCATATTCAGAATTCACTACCTCTGTACTTCAAGCACAGGGAGCATTCAAGCCTCCTCCTGCATCATTAGGTGAGGTGCCTCCCTCACGGGTTAAAAGCCTTTTTCATGCAGAGAGGTACATTACAGAAAATCTCCCCTCATCTTATACAAATGAAATTAGAGCTTTATAGAGTTTCATGGAACAGTCTTGGAGATAGACAACAGCAGTCTGGATGATGACTGTCTAGGGGCGTTGAATTTGCAGTAATTCTTCATCTTCTCTGACAACTGAAGTTGTTCAGCTAAGCTGAAGACAGCCTACAAACAATCCTGAAATTGGCTACAAGAACTGACACGAGTATTTCTCAGTTTTCTTATTGCTAAATGATTACATGTAGTCTGGGTGGTGAAAGGAGACTTCCTAGTCTAGACAGCAAGACTGTAGGCTCCATTTCCACTCTAAATGTTAACTTCAAGAAGATAAAAAAATGCTTCATGTTTAATGCAGAAGCAAAATATCCCTATCTTGAAAAAAAACACAAAAAAACAAGCGAGAAGAATAAAGCCATCAAACCACACATAAAGAAATCTAGTGTAAAAAAAAAAAAAGAAGGAAGAAAGAAAGAGAAATTGGGTTGCTTACAGAAAGACTATTCTGTCACAATGAACAGATTTTAAGTTGGATAGATTTTGATATACACACACACACACACAAAGTTATTTCTAACCTTGACGCTGTGAACAGCAGAGCCCTATCTGACAAATAATCTCAAGTGATGTTTAGGTTTGGAGGCAGTGTCATCTACAATCATAGTTATTTTTTCTTTCTATAGCTACCACTTAAAAAACCCCTTAGAATACACAAGCCCCTGAGGCTGTCCGTAACCTTTAAGTCTTGCCATTTAAAACATACATCACAGTTATATAGCATTAGAGGGCACTGAAGAATTTCAAATCAGTTACAAGAAGTCCAGATAGTAGACAGAAAAAGGTTTCACAGCAGACGTTGCTGACTTCAAGATTCCATTCGTAGCACCCTTAAGCACACAGCTGCAATGGCCACGGAAAGCACCTTTTGAGTTTTACATCCCTACATGAGCCAAATCTATCACAAATTCATTCATCATCTGCAGCTGGGGTTAGGATTTTCCCGCTTTCTCCTTTGCCCACTATGTTCAAATGCACATCATCATTTTGTATCAAACCCCTTTGCAACATGGTGAGAGAATTTTCAGTCACATATAGCCAGGAACAGAACAATATAAAATTGCTGCAGCACTTAACCTCCAATATTCTTCTACCTTCAGATACTCCTCCAGCTTGTGCTTTCCACACCCTGCCAGACAAACAACACAAGCTGAATTTATCTCCCAACTCAAAACAGTTGGAGACTTCCCTTTAATGCTCGGTCTCTGTAGGACAAAAACTGACTGTTGAAACAGATGATGCCATATGTGAATTTGGTCTTGCCTCTCTTAATATGCACACACACACACATACCACACAGCCCCCCTCTGGCCCCCATTTTATTCATTAGTGCATTACCATTTTCTTCTAGCAGATGCAAATTAATTTTCTACATGATCATATGGGATGGAAACAGAATTATTTATTTTACTTTTCTGCCTTTAACAAAACTAAAGAACAATAGGAGAGCCAAAATAAAAGAAAAAGTTATCCGTCTCAGGTATCTGAACTTTGATGCTGCCATGGTTCACTATTTAAATAATGACACATTATTGTTTTTATATGTTAATTACCTAAGTAGGTACTTAGGAACTACTTAGAGAGGAGATTATTTACCCCATAGACTGTAGAAGCCCATGTGTCAGCACATCTGCTGCACAGGAAGATTAAACCTGTTCACACAAAACTCATACACTCTCTTGCTAAGGGGGAAGAAGTTAGCTGAGTGAGACCTGAAGCAGTGGCTTTGGGTTTTTTCCAATAGGCCCTTAAGAGCGGCACAATGGATGGTGCTAGCAAACATCTCTGGGTTTCTAAAAACCCTTTATTCACTTTAATGGGCATTCTGGAAAAAAGAAAGGATTTTTATTCATGAGAGTTTTCTACACATGTGTTTTAATTTCAAAAATTTCTACTCTATGTTATTTAAGCATAGCAATCTTTGAAGACTGCTAAACAGAAGCCTTTGGAGGAATTGTATGACTGTGACCAGAATGACAATGCTGGTTGATGATGTTTAGAAAGTGTGTACTGAAAACAGCTCGGTTACAGAGTTATCTTTGTCTTGGTTCACCTTCCCAGCTGGTATTGAATGACCTTCAGACCATTATTTTAATAGCTGTTAATGGAAGCCTATCCACCTTTTATCATTGTCACCTGTGACATTCACTGCACACTACTTTCACATCACAGATTCACAGGGAAGAGAAAGCATCAGAAAACTGTGGAGGTGCAGAAGGTTATCGCCAAAACTACAGTCAATGAGAAGAATAGGTTCAGCAAGTGCCCAAGAAACTTTCCTGAGAAGAACAAGCTCTGTCTGCTTCCACCTCAAGCAAGCATGGAGGTCAAATTAATTCTGAGTGAACAGTTAGGGCTTGTTACCAAGTAGTTATTTTTTTTGCTAGTATATTTTAATGGAAACAATTTACCAAGTAGACACTTTGCTTTAGCTAGAAAGGTCCATATCCTCCGTACCATCACAGGGCAATTCAGAGCTCACAAAACAAACCAGCTTCAGAGCCTCCCTTGGCTAAGCTGGGCTTTGCAAACACCCCCTTCCTCAAAGACATTAACACTCACTTTTTCAATCCATGTACATGGAAATGTGCAGCCAAATATACATACCCCAAACACGTGTCGCTTGCACAACAGAAGCAAGCCCACACACATCCATTCACAGCCAAATGTAGTATAAATAACCTCACTATATAAATAGGCTTGCTTAAATGAAGTCTCTTGCTTAAATAAGGCTGATATAACTCCTCTTTCTTCTATGCTGCCAGTTGTGTCTTGGTGTTTAAGTCTGGAAAGTGGCAACCATGTTGGAATGAATGGAGAAAAAACCCCAGCAAAGCACATTAACACTGTGAAAGACAATAGACAAGAAGGTGAGTTCAGCATCTTGATGTAACATATCCCTGGTGAATATTTTGTGAATAGGAGAAAAGGCAGGCAATTTCTTTTTATATCTGTGTCTTTGCAACCTCAATATAGATAAATATTAGTAAGAAAGGTAGTAAGAAATTACAAACAAAGGTGAAGCAATTAAAGCACCGGAACAAATCACTAAAGCAGCAGTCCACACAAAACTAAATTTATAAAAACAAACCTAACATTCTCAGTTGAAAAAAAAAAAAGTATTAGAGAAGGAAAAGTAACTTTCCCCTCTTTCTCTGCATCTTTGGAAGGCCACCAGATGACTGTCCACACTCCTCACCATGCTGATGTCTGTATTCATCAATACAGTTTTATGGACATTTTCTGCCTTATCCTTTCCAAAACATTTCAAGAAACTGTTAAGACTGTTTTATCTGAAGATGGGTAGGAAGGACCGGCTGTCAGAAAGGACTCTCTGAACCTCCCTCTAGCAACCCTACTTTCACATTCAGCCCACACACCAGGCCCAGCTCTATCAGTGTTCTGGCTCATTTTGTCAGAGCTGTTGCATCTGTTTAGAACTTCCTTCACACTAATGAGTCTCTCCCTAATTAATGTTCAGTGTATGTATTCCTTCAGACTCAATCATCCATGACCTAAATATACGGTCAACAGCAGCATGGTCATGTTTGCCATCTCAGAGGCAAATCCCACCTTGTACTAGCTTTTTTTATTGAATCTCACTGCTCTTTACACATGGTAGGTGGAATGATTACTTCAGCTTCCAAGTGAAAAGACAAAATTTATAAAGGTCAAGCAATGTACAGGCAGTTGCAGCAGTGGGTACAAACTCCCAAGTTTTCTTCTCCTTTCATTTTCTCAGCTTCTGAAGCACAAACATATGTATGGTGTTAAGTCAGTATTTCTAACTTTTATGTTACCACTTTATTCACAGTTGGTCCATTTTCATCCCATTAATGCTTCTCTTTAAGAATATTTCAGAACTGGTTTAAAAAAAAAACTTGGAGTTTTAAAAATATTTCGGTCTTCCTTAATCATACAGGGATATATTTTCAAAGCAGTATGCCAGGAGTATTCCACGTGACTCCCATTCATGTTAAAATTAGAGACACAAGAATAAACCCCATATGCTGCTTTGAAAAGGCACTGCAACATGTCCAAAGAAAATTTCCGCAGCTTAACGGTTCTTGCACAATTTTTCTGCTTGTTTTTCTTCCTTTGATTTCAGAATATATTTTTAACAGCTTTTTTTTTTTTTTTTTAAATAACACTTTGTAGTACGTGGAAAAATAGAAAGAAGTGATTCACTGGTTATCTTGATTCCTCTGCAGCTCTTTTATTTTAAAATTATTACTTTAATCAGAACACCTTTGCTTTGTAGTATGCAAAGCTTCCAATTTTGCCAGTCACTGTAGGCAATCTTCCTCTTGGAGCTTCATCCCACAGTGAGATGTGCTTTCCACATTTCCACAAACATTGAGTGGTGCTCAATGTTTCTGTGTTAGCCTGAAACTACTTTTCACATCTGGACAGCAGATTTTTTCCAAGAAAGGCTGATGCATAGTCTCTTCTTGTTATTATTGATGCTTGCACCAAAGCCAGGAAACATGACTGTACAGGTTTGTAAATTCAAGGTCCCAGTCTCCCATTTGGATCTTCTGCCCAACAGAGTATCTGTAGTATCTCTGGGAGCCACAGAAGCCCACCCACCCAAAGCCAGCTGCCATCCTGGGCTTGCTGTGAGTGCAGCTTCTCCTAGTTTGCCTTGGTAATCACAGTGAGCATTGAATATGCTGTGCTCATATACACACATCCTAATAAAATGACCAGTTGATTATTGAATTTGTTGTTTATTATCGACTGATCCTAGTCAGTTGAAGAGAGAGAAACAGAAAATTTTAATCTCTGATAGCTCTGGTTCTTTTGTCATTGCTCTCTTATTTTTACTACTTACTAGCACTGTGCATGAGAGAACGTGCACAAGAAGTGTGAGTATCTCTTCCTTTTTCCTCATCCTTCCTCATTACTGTCCCAACCTGCAACACTTTTTCATTTCAGCCATTTACATCAAAAGTGCAGCAAACGCTGCATCTAAACACTTCTGAACTTTAACCTTTAAAGGATGTAAACAAAGGGAAAATAGCTTGCTTACATGTGGAAGGTGCTTCCACCATGGGAAAAAAAAGTATCCTTGCTCACAGTATTCTCTATCAGGATATGAGAAAAGAATTAAGATAAGATTGTTCTGCCATTAAAGCACTGACAAGTAGAAGACGGGCTAAGGTCCTGTCTCCACTACTAATTTCCAGCCAACATGCAGCAAGACACCATTTATGCGTTTTGTTATCACAGAATGGTTTGGGTTGGAAGGGACCTTAAAGATCATCTATCCAATTAAAAATTAACATCACATTGCCTTTTGTCTTTTTAACACTTTGTATGTTCTGACAATTTGAATGGTCTCCTTTGGTCAGAAACCTGTGCTTAAAATACTGGAAGATTCCCAGAATGGCAGAATGACAACTTGCACCTGTAAGCAATGGAGCTTTAGCTAAAGCAGAGGTTTGTGGACAAAACAAGCACTTAAAAAAAAGCCATGATACCCAAAACCAACCACAAAACAAAACCCACCTCCAAAACCTGTCCACAAGTAGCCAAAAATTGCTCTGCCATTGATAGAAATATTGGTTGCTTTAGGCATTGGGGCTTAAATATTTGAATGAGTTATTGTGGTTAGACAAGTTACCACATCAGCTGTAGCCTAAGGTAGATATTTAGTAAAACATACCTACATGTTAGCAAGAACATTTTGAGCAAATGCTTTTGACCTCCCATTTCAGAATAAGCTTGAATGCCTCTATGCAATAACAATTCAGCTGTCAGAGCTAAGACAAGTTAACTGTTTTGAAGGGGTCACTGCAGTTAATGGGGAAAGCCAGACTTTCTTGCAAGTGGCTACTGCATCCAACACAAAGATCTTTTGCACTTACTTTAATAGTAGAAAAAAATTACAATATTGGTTGATGCTGTATTTGTCTTTGCTTGCAGAATTACTATTTCTCCCTGTTTTATACTGGATAAGAAAGAAGGTTTTACACATAAAACTACAGAACAATTCAGGTTGCTAGAAAGCACTAGGTGTCATCAAGTCCTGCAGACACAGCAGAACTAACTTCAGCTTTAAATCTGGTTGCTCAGGGCCTTGTCTGGGTGAGTTTTGAGTTTCTCCAAGGATGAAGAGCAACTTGCTGTTCCAGTGCTGCACCAGTATCAAGAGGTGGGAATATTTTGTCCTAGCAGTTTTCTTCACTGCAGCTTGTCTTTTCTTCTGTCACTGTGCACTTCTTCACAGCCTCTTGTTCAGACAGTGGAAGAAGATACAACTGGATCCATCCTCCTTCCCCTAGTCTTTTCCAAGATGAACAAATCCAATACCTTCATATTCTCTTTGAAGACCATGTGCTCCATCCCACTTAATCATCTTGGTGGCCCTTTGTTGGATTAGTCCCATTTCATCAAACTTCCTCCATTGCTGGGACACAAAACTGGACACAGCCTTCCAGCTGCTACCTTACCAATCCCAAATTGGTGGGAATAATCCCTTCCTTTGACCTGCTTGCTATGCTTTAGCTAATGCAAACCAGCATGCAATTAATCCACATCGCACAAGGGTGCACTGCTGATTCATGGTACTCATCCACACAGCAACCATCCTAGAAGCAAACACCTACAATTATATTTGTAAAACATGAAAATACTCTGAGTCCTCAGTTTCCATTAGCAATTGCCTATCCTCAGCTTGATGTGGTACAGAAATTAATATCAAAGCCCTTGCCATCATAAAACTCAATGCTAGATACCGAAGTGTTACCCTAGTACTAAAATCAAGAAGCGTAGAGAAGGAAATTAGAATCATCAAATTCTTTCAAATGATAATAACTAAAGCAAATTGAGCAGCTATGAAACATCCTGTTCTCTGGAGCTTAAAAGCAACAAAGCAATAAAAAATCCCTAACCCATGCAGAGCTAAATAAGTTTTATGGAGAGGTTTTCTTTCTTTTCTCCCCAAGAAGAAGCACCATTTTAAAGATTTTGCTTTAACTAGAACCTTGCACAGTGAAGGGCCATTTAGGCCATATATATAACTGAAGCCATGTGCAAGCTGCACACATCCAATACTTTCTACCTGAGGTTTATCTGTTAGATTGGTGGAGACAGGAGATAGCTCTTTTGTCTACATAAATTAAAGTTTGCAGCCCACTGTATGTGGAACTAGGCTAGATAAATGAATAACCTGTTCTCTGGCATCATTATTAAAATGCTGTATTCACACCATTACACATGAGGGAAGACTTTTTTTTTGTCTCTGTAGGTATATTTTTAGGAATAAGAAACACCTCCATGAGTGTCATTTTGACTGTAAAATTTTAACAGTGTCCTTCAGATTTCTACCACTGCTGAAAATACAGTGGTCGACAAACCCCATCCTGGCTTCACCAACTGCCTTCCAATATTCTGTGACCTCAAAGGCTCTTTTCTGATTTTTTGACAGGAGGTCTGGCTGTGTAAAGTAGTCAGCAAGCACTCCATTGATAGAAAGTGAGAAAAATGGATAACATGCTCAGGTGGAAATGCTGTATGAGCCATGACATTGCTTAAAGGAAAGGGGACAGCCAGAAGGAAAGACGAGGGAAATAAATACTGTTGATGTCAAAGAACTGAATAGGGAAAGAGGCAAACAGGAGCTTCACTTAGCATAAAGAAATGCAGTAAGATTTCTACATCTAGTTGGTAGTTTATATATGTGCTTTTAAATAATCACATACAGGCCTTAAAATGCATATTTTAAGCATCAGTCATATAACAATCAGATCGAATCAGACTTTAAAAAATCACAAGAAAAAAAGCCCACTAACAACTTCCAAATCTCTAGCTTACACAGAAAAGAGTTCTTGGAAAGATTCTGAAGACCTTGGCAGCTCTGAGATTACATCTTTTACCTCATAAATCTGATTTTACAAAACTAAGGATGTTCCATTTCCCTACTTGGTGACTTTTCAGATGTTATTTTCACTATGAAGCACTGATCAATTGCTTCTGAAGAAACTGACAGTTTAACAATAACAAAGTAAAACCTGCACTTCTCTTTGGATTTTTGGTGAAGCATAACAAAAAGTTTTAGGCAGCCTTTACTATTCAAGCAAAATTCATACAACTGCAATTTTGAAATTCTTGCTGATGAGGTTCTCAGATTAGCAACACAATGAAGATCAGTGAGCTTCCCTGAGACAGAATACTTAAAATGACATAGATGCTTAAAATCTGGAGACATATCTCCAGAGAGAAGAATTACTATACAATTCAATACATGTTTGTGAGCTATTTCCCCAGATGCTTCCACTCTTCCAGGCACAGCCCTGACATTCTTGACACAAGAATGGCTCCTAAGCATTTCATTTTTATGGTCATGGAATGACTATCTTCAATTGATATGGCAAGACCTTCAATCAGCTGCACTTTTTTAAGGATCCTGGCACAGAATTTGGTATTGGTTTATCCACGTCTCTGGTGTTTGGCTTAAAAGGTTTAAATGCCACCAAGTCTCTCTCCACTCACACACTCAATTAGAAGGTGATATTCCTCAGCTTTCATCTTTCATAAATAGTACCTGGGGCTTTGCTTCTCTGTTGCCATAACCAACATATAATGGTAACTTGAGGAACGAGGAGGGAGTCTGTCAATAAAATATCTTTCAGTAATCAATAAATCCAAAAGCTTTTTTAAATAACTATTCAACAGTATAGAGGTGAAAAAGCAAAGAAAAAAGCATCTTACCACTTTCAGTAGCACACACAACACCTTCCACCCTCCAATAAGCAATTTTGCTCTCAGTGGAAAAGTGGCAGAACCAAAGTTCACAGATCTCAGCTTCACTACCATTGCCAAGCAATAACTGTTCCTTCTGTGGGCTCAAGCCCAAATATTGTGTGGGACAAAACCTAAGACTTCTTCAGAAAGTACATGTTAAATACCCCCCCTCCCATCCTCCTCCACTTTTCCACTCATCCAGTCTCTGGGAACTTGGGGACAGCTCATGTTAATAGACCACAGCCTGTGAACATCACTTAAGAAATCTTTGCACAGCCCATGCAGGACTCTTCTGCTATAGCTGCCCTATTGTCTCTGTTCAAGGTAACCTACAGAAAGCTTACAGAGGCAGGTACCTCTCTTGGTCCCATTTGCACGGTGCAGACATGGCTTGAAATAGTTGGTGTGCATAAAGGAGGGAAGGGGAGAGCCCCTCTGCTGCTGTGCACCATCTCCACCTCCCAGTCTGGCTCCCAGCAGCCCTTCCCTCCCATATGCCACAGTCAGTCTTAGTTTACACTACTGTTTTGGACAGGAGGATCATTTTGTCAGGGTCTGGCCAGTTACCTCATGTGCTAAAAATAGAGACACACACAGCAGCATCGACTGACGGCAAATGGTGACTGACGTGTTCAATCAAGACAATACACAAGACATAAATTGCAAACAACGAAGGACGTTTGTATAAGGACAGATGAGATGAAAACAACAAAGTGCCCTGGCTTTGCTGATGAGACATGTATGAAAGATTTCTGCTGCTCTTTTCAACCATGGTGCTATTTAGATTACAATTACTTATAGTGAAGCAACAATAATACAAGCTCTTCTGCTACTCTAAGAGAGGCTATAAAAATTTCAGTGTCAGCTACATCATTCATCATAATAACCTCATTTCAACTGAAACAAAATATCCAAGACATCACCTCCCCTCCCCCCCCTACCCTTTTTTATTTGCCTATAATAAGGTCTATAGTCTGGGGAGCTCTCAGACTGAATTCCATGCATTGTGATTCACAAAATGAAAATCTGGTATTATATGCCCACTGACATTCACATCAGAAGCAATTCATGCAGCAAAAAGCCATATGCCATGCACCTCTGATTTAACTGTACTACAAAAACATATCCTAGAAAGAAGAAATAAGAATACAGAGACAAGAGTGGTTCCCAAGATCTGATTATTATCCACACTTTAGGACAGGAATGACAAGGGCAATATCACAAAATACCTTATGGTGACAGTTCCAGTTAGGTTATATTGTTTACCTTAGCAACTGACACACCCTACATGCAAGTGAGGAATACTTTTCCTAGTGCAAAGGGTTTCTGCAGAGTACAAAAAAAAAGCAGTTATCACAGATAAACTGCACTCAGTAGTTCTCCTCTGGTTATCAGGCTTTCCACTCAATCATTTTTTTGGAGGCTGAGATGTTTATTGGTTTGATCAGCACCCACAGAGATGAAAATGAAGAGTGCTTTGAAAATATGAAGTACCAACAGTTTTAAAAATTGCCATCTCCAGGGTGTTAAGCAGACCTGTACATGTTCCACAATAACACACAGACTTCACTAGAAAGCTGGGGGATGAAATTCACAGTGCCAAGGGCAGCTAGATTTTTCACAAATAAGATGCTGAAACCAACAGCAACTTTCATTACTAGGGAAAGGATAAGACAAATTTTTAACCAAGCAATGGATTATACAAAAATTTTTTTTTTTTTTATTTTTTTTTATTTTTTTTAATAACAGAGGTTTTGTTGAGATACCTTCCCTTTCAGTACTTCAGCTTTAAAATGCTTTTCCTTTTAAGCCTATGCCGTCCATAAAATCACTGCATATGTGATCACTGGACAAGGATAGTTCATCTAGGATAATACCTAGATGTGATCCTTCTTCCAAAGATCTTCAAAGCCTTCTGACAAAGATGGAAAATAGTAAAGATGCTATTTATAATGGAAAAAAAATTAAACTAGAAAAATAGTTCATAAGCTGCAAAGTGCAGAGAAAGGGCAAGTGCTGTTCCTTACTGCTTCATTAGCCAGTCTAAGTACTTATATTTCACAAAGTAATTTTTTTAAAATATATTTGCATTTTTGACAATGATAGTTAAGACTGAAAATTTTTCAAAAGGAAGCAACCAACTAAATTTAAAAATACAGTCTTCCTTTTCAGTCTCTTTGAGCCTGACGGTCCCAATTTTGGGGGTATGAATTTTTAAATTTAGATCTGATTTTTACAGACAGATGTCTCCAAAAGTGGAAAACTGCATCTTTTGAGTCTTAAAAGCCCCTTCTCAGGTCCCTGTCGTTAGAAGCAACAGATGAGTAATAAAGTGGCTTTGACAAAGAGAATCACAGAATTACCTTGATTGGAAAAAACCTTCATGATCATCAAATGCTGACAAGTCCTTAACTAAACTATATTCCCTAAGCACTATGTCTACCAGGGATAGTGACTCCACCACTGCCCTGGGCAGCCTGTTTCAAAGCCTGATAAACCTTTCAGTGAAGAAATTCTTCCTAATATCTAATCTAAACCTCCCCTGGAGCAACTTGAGCCCATTACCTCTGGTCCTATCACTTGTAACTTCATTAAACCAGTCCCCAGCTCTTCACAAGCTCCTTTAAGGCAGTTGTAGAGAGTGATAAGGTCTCCCCTCAGACTCCTCTTCTCCGGGCTAAGCAACCCCAGCACCCTCAGCCACTCCTCTTTAGCTATATGCTCCAAACCCTTCATCAGCTTTGCTGCCCTTCTTTGGACACAATCTAGCAGCTCAATGTCCCTTCTGTAGTGAAGGGCCCAAAATTGAACCCTGTTGAATACAGGGGTAAGATCACCTCCCTGGTCGTGCTGACCACACTATTTCTGATACAGGCCAGGATGCCATTGGTCCTCTTGGTCACCTGGGCACACTGCTGGGTCACATTCAGCCGACTGTCAATCAACACATCCGGGTCCCTCTCTGCTGCGCAGTTCTCCAGCCACTCCTCCCCAGCCTGCCACCACCTCACCTAACCATACATGGAGACAGCCAGCTCCTACACCTTTAAAACTTTCTTCTGAAAAACTATCCAGTTTTCCTGGACTTTCGGAACTACTTCCTGAGGTATTCTTAGCCTAGCCCATGAAAGACATGGGGGAATGGGCCGTTGGCCCAGCCTTTTGGTGTGGGTGTGGGCAGGCTGAGGGAACTGTCTCTGCTCCAGAGGATGCTGAGACCCCAGAGCACGTTGCCCACAGAGGTTATGGATGCCCCTACCCTGAAAGTGTTCCAGGCCAGGTTGTCAGACATGTTGAACAACCTCATCTAGTGAAAGATGGCCCTGCTCATGGCAGGGGATAGACTAGGTGATCTCAAACGGCGCAGAGGAAGAGGCAGCATTATAGGAAAGGCACCATGGACTCCAAGGCCATTGCTCAGCTGGCTGATGGGGCAGAGCTACCTCAAGATGAGGAGGGGCCCAAGGAGGTGGACCCACCCCAAGATGAGAAGGAGCCCACGTTATTCACCTTACCACATTTATTCATTCCCCCACATTTAGTGCCAATAAATCTGAAGGTTTTTGCCAGTAACCAGGTGACAGATGCTCTCCATTAGCTCCCCACTACCCTGCCAGGGGAAGATTAAAAAAGGAATAAGGAACTGAGACTTGAGGGTTGGAAGAAAAAAATAAGATAGGTTTAATGAAGCAGTAATAATGATGGCAAATTATAAATATATATATATATATATATATATATATATATAAATGTAAATTTGGAACCCTTCCTCCTCAGCTGGTAATTATTTCTCAACCAGACAAGCCCCACACTGCACTGGACAGCAGATTGTCTGAGTCCAGGGTCCCAGTGACAGTCCACAACAACCTTGAAGCCACCAAGCAACCAAAAAGCAACAAGCCAAGGCCCACTGAGCTAAGAATAATTTACATTTGTGTTCCCAATCTAGATCCATCTAGAGAAGCTTAGTAGCCTGGTTGTTTCTATGCTCCTCAGTAGCCTTGTTATAAGGCTTGTGAGCATCTATACTCAGTACCTTCACCACTAACTTACTCAGATGGACAGTATATATCTTGCCACAGGCCAGTTGCCCAAACTGGTTCCCCCTTCTGCTGCCAATGATCTTTTTTCCACCTTTTCAGCCACCCCCTGAAAGCATTAGCTACCATCCAGGAATCAGTGTACAGGTAATGTAGTGGCCCCTTCTCCCAGTCAGCAATGTTTAGGGCCAGCTGGCTGGTTTTGACCTCTGTAAACTGGCTTGATTCACCTGCTGGTACCCTGCAAGACAGCAGAATCTATCAGTGAAAAGATTCGAGAGTTCTTTATATGCAGGGGCTTCCTTGGCACTGTCTCTTCTGGTAGCAGCCCAAATGCTGTACCCTCTGACCAATTTGTGATAACCTCCACGATGCTTGAGTGATTGAGACTCCCTGTTCATGGTGTCTATGTTATCTACTTACTCCAGATAGCATCAGTGGCGTGGTAGGTGGATGCTACCTTCCTCTTGAACACTTAAGACTCACAGTCATGGTAGCAGAAGGATCTGTGCCTCAGGGCCAATTACTTCTGAAGCAGCTCAAACTCCTTCATAGGCGGCAAATATATATTTTTTTTTTTTCTGAAAGAGAGGGACATATTTGGAGATCTGACAGGTGCAGATAAAGGTACAGAGATGGAAAAGACTTAAGAGAGCCATTCCCAAATGTGTAGCCAGTGAAGGAACAAACTTGCAATATCCAGGCCACAAAAAGCATAGCAGGTATACCAACAAAATGCTAGGGCAAGGTCTTCAACAGGCTGTCCCTACATCACATTTAACTGCACTGCTTAGAACAAAACCCTCTTAACTAAGTGGTTACTAATGGAAAAGACCTGACAACCTTCCTGCACCCAATTATGCTCTTCTAGAAGATTTCCATTGTATTTGGAAGGCGATTTTTTTCCTTAATTAAAAAAGTCACATTTTCTGTATAAACTACACAGAAGACGAGCAAAGTGTTATTTGATATATATTTATATTTTTCATAAATTAAGGCATCACACAATTAATTATACAATATATTTATAGCAATTATCTGCTTCCAATAGAAGTTAATAAAGTGCTAATTGCCTCAGGTATGAAAATGTGGAACTTAATTGGTGCTAATCTGCCTAAGATGGGGAAAAGCTGAACTGAATGTGAGAATAATTTATTTATGGTGCCCTTAACTGATACAAACAAAGCATTGCATTGCCAAGAGAAGGTGCAATAAAGCTAACAGTACAATCATTCCACTGGCTTGGCATTTTCCAAAGGTAAAATGCAAAAGAACAGCTTTTCAAGCTTCTCTCAAAGGAAGTTAAATGCATCTGTTTCAAATTGGTGAAAAAAACACCCAAAAATAAATAATAAAGGCTTTGGAGAGCATCTGTGAAGAGTTATTTATCATTGCAAGGAAAGGGAAGTGACAGACAGATTTACAGATTGGCCAAAGGATTTTACATTCAAGTTCATTTGAATTAATTTTTCTCCTGCTTGAGGTAACAGTTCTTTCATGCTCTTGGAGCTATCATTGGCCATCTTCCTCCAAGCATCCCTGTGAGGGGGTTGGAAAAAGGGGCACAGACCCAGATGGAAGCAGTAACCTTGGGGCTGGAACTGCTGTGTCAGCCTGGAGCTGACAGGGTGATGGAGTAGGCTGGAGCAAACAGCCAGACATACTGGTTCCCCTTTTGGTCCTGCCACTGCTTCACTCCCAAGGCACTTGTGCTCTAGATTTGTGTCTTTACCTCCTTCCTGTGAAATAGAGTTATGGAGACTTAACCAAGAGCCAACTCTGCAATGAGCAGAAAAGTGTAGAACTTAGATAGATAGCATCACTAGGGGGGATCACTTGAGGATGCCGAGAGAGCTGCTCCTCCCCTCCAGGTGTGCAGCGAAGCCCTGATGCTAGGCATGGCACTGCCATGGAAACTACTAGCCCTAGGACAACAAGAAGCATTTCAGACTTCACAGTCTGCTTCTGGAGTTTCCCAGATTCACAGAAGACCCAGCAAAGCTGCTGACAGCTCCTCTGTCATGTTGCTGTTCTGATCCTTTCTAAAAGATCCTCTATTCCTTTGTGTCTTTACAGGTAAGTCACATTATCTGATGGTGGTGGTGGCTCACAGCATGTGTTTCCACACAAAACACCACCCCCAGAAGTACACTCCTTAAAAGTCTGCCCTTGAACTCTTTGTCATATTTTGAAGCTAGCCTTACACAATTATTTATTCTGCAGCTGCTGAAAGCATGACAGCACTAGAGAAGCAGAGAAACCTATGTCATGACATCTCCGCAAACCGTCACAGAGCAAGGAAATGGCATTTTTCATTTTTATGTTATGCTTGGTTACATTTTCTGTTATCTTGTCATAGAGCAAGGAAAAATGTTCACAAGGTCTGAGCATAAACATCTTTTGCAGTTATCAAATGCCTCCCTGTTTGCTTTGGTATTTAATTAAATGACTTGCATAGGGCATTTATTGTTTGCATCTGCTGTCACGGTGAACAGTGTCTATTCTACTGATTAGCACACAAGAACAGTTTGTTATGTGTATACCTATCAGGGACATATATTATCACCTTGCTGAGCAGACCCTACGCCTGCACGGGGATCCAGTGCCACAGCTTGGTGTGTCACTGAAATAGCCAGATGCCTCAAGTGCAGTTGTTTAGGGTACCCAGGTGTGACACAATGAAGTGAATGCTATCTTGGCCAAAATGCTGAAACTAGAGTTTTTTGGGGTTACTAGGAATGTTTTTATTGTTACAAAATAAATTTTCATAGAACAATTAAAAGCCAGAGTTTCATACTCTGATGATCTCAAACATATGTCCATCAGGCAAAATAATTTAACCAAAGTTCTCAGTAATGAGAAAAATGCATTGGCAGCATCATTAGCCAACCTCAGAGAACGATTTGGTTTGGAAAGAACATTAAAGATCACCTCGTTCCACCTGCAAGGACAGGGACACCTTCCATTAGACCAAGTTGCTCAAAGCACCATCCAACCTGGCCATGAAGACTTTCAGGAAGGGGGCATCCAAAACTTCCCTGGGCAGCCTGTTCCAGTATCCTACCACCCTCACTCTTAAGAATTTCTTCCTAACCCTAACCTGAATCTCCCCTCTACAAGTTAAAAGCCATTACCCCTTTGTCCTATTGCTACGTGCCTTTGCAAAAAGTCCCTCCCCAACTTTCCTCAAGGCCCCCCTTCAGGTACTGGAAGACTGCTGTAAGGTTTTGCTAGACTCTTCTCCAGGCTGAACAACTGCGCCTTGTCCCACTTTCCTATTCCTTAAACCTGCAGTTTCAGTCCACAAATTCAGTTTTGATTTCAAGCATCATATAAGAGAACTTCCAAAGGTTTTTAGATTTAGCATCCCCTACTTAACTTTAGCCATATTGAAATTATAATCTGTGTCTTGTTATAAGTAGTCATTTTTGGCCACCTAAAAACTTAAAACTATGCTAATACACTAATAAAAGCAACTGTCATTAGAACCATTCTCTACAAAGCTGCTTCAAAACATTGGCAGGTGAATCAAATACTTTCACCTTTTTCTTCCACACTGGGACTGGAAGCAGCAATTTTTATTCTTAATGTTTCGTTTGTTTAAGATGGCACTGCACTAGGTACAAAATAAGCAAAATTGTTCATATTGTTCCACGGGTCTAATAACAAGCTATGGCTGTCTCTTCAGTTAAAATAATCCATTTGCTTACCGTTCCTCCTTTTAGCATGTGAACTTCAAGCCTACAAAAAGCAGCAGACTGAAATCTCTGGAGACCAGAGCTAAGAATAAACTTGTTTCCTACATAATGTCCTGTCTGTGGTCTCCTTGTCTCACCAGAAACAATATGTGTATTGTACAAGGAAATCACTAACAAGATAGTGATCTCAGTATAAATGTTCATTAGGGCAATATATTTGCATTTACTTAAATACAAATAGCAGAGATCATAAAAAAAAAATTCCGTTGGGAGTATGCTTTCATTTGGCCCCATGGAAGGAATTCTAGAGATTATTTTCTTGAATCTCATGTACCAACATGTTAAAAAATAAACAAAAAAGCCTCAACCAATTTAAATACATTATTGGCTGTGTGACAGCAGGGCCTGGTTCCCCTGAGCAGGGTGTAGATGGTCCCTGTGTGGGGGAAAACTGACTGATGAACACTCTTAAATGGGCAGGCTGGTGATTAAGGTTTCTAAATGCTGGAGTGCAAGATAACTCAGTCCAGCTTTCTTACAATCAACACAGACTCCAAAAATCAATACCCAAGGCTTTCTTCTACTGCAATAAAACACGTAGAATTATGTAAAGCTTGGAGACAAGATTATATTTTTGAAGTCATAAGCCATGCTGCCTGCTCATAAATGACTGTGGAGGACAGAGGGTGTAAAATGTCCTTTGATCATCCGTAGGCTCAAGTTTAAACAAAAGGTTTCATATGGAATTGCTGCCACTTGCACATCTGTCTATCCAACTCCATCTTAATTTCTCTAGAAAACTCATCAGACATGAATTATGCATATTTTAAAATGTTATAAAGGCATAGTATAAGCTTAGCTGCCTGACTAACTATTCTATTCAGACATCTACAAGCATACTGAGAGGCTGTAAAAAAGATTTTAGGTCTGACAGTATCACACTATCAACACAGAGATCCAAGGAGTTTTTCCAATGAAAAGCTGACAAAAGGTGTCTCTCTCTTAATGAAAGAAACTCAGTGAGACAAAGCATGAGATCATAAATATTTCACTGAAACGCCATAAAATTCTTCTATCCATGAGCAAAGCGCTGTTTTTAATTATTTTTTAAGGTTTAAAAATGAGCAAACCCGTATTAAATATTCACAGCATGAACTGAGGAACCATGATGCCACAGTATGTTATTTTGTCATCAAAAGAAAGTCTTAATCTGTGGCTTTAAAACCCCTTGAGAACTGAAATCTGAAGGGACTTTTTCAATCACTTGATTTCCTTTAGAGCCTATCACTTTCCAGTGCCAGAGGAGAAAATAAATCTCTATATGTGGACACAGACCTCCTACAGCCCCTTAATGTACAAGCTATTGTGATTAATCAAAATTAAACAAAAACCTTTTCTTCCATTATGATTAAAGACCAAAGCAAGTGGATTAGCTTTTTAGCAGAATCTCCAGGTCTGAAGAGTTACCATCAAACATTTTGAGAGTGTTAAATTTTGGAGATTTTGGGGCAGGAAGAGAAGAAAGAAGAAAATGAATGAACCCATCAGCCAGGTGGGTAGCAAACCATAGCAAAGTGGCATTTCACACATTACCATGACAATCAAGTTATTGAACTGAAAAATAGCAATACAAAGATGTACAAAGCAAATTTTTTCACAGCAACTAAGCTATGGCATCTTGTGAAGTCTGCTTTCCTCCTGTTCACTTCTGACAGTATGGGCTGAATGCTTCCTTGGTCCACGTGGCTTTTGCCTGCCAAGTTTTCACAAGGGACTGCATAGAAACTGGTATCCTTAACACACAGGAAAGATGTAGAGAGAATAGTAATGTGCCATGATCACCAAAGCCCCTTGCCAGGTAAGGAGTAGAAAGGGTGTTATTTAGTTTGTTAAAGCTATCAGCACAGGCAGCTGTCACCCACCAACCAGATGGGTAAACCTTGGTACCACTATATAATGTATCATCCCCCACAAATCCAGAAGTGCTTCACAAGCCCACGCAACAACACAGTTTGCTTCACTCACAGATCCCTTTAGACATTTATCAGCTGAGTAATGCACATCACCACCACATGTCATTTGAAGCATGTAAGAGCACAAAAATCTCCTTATGACTAGAAGAAAGGATTTAGATAAGCAGAACGTAATTACAGAACTCTTAGAAATGAAAGTCGCAAGAATTTAATATTCCCTCCCGTTTACAAAACCAGTTACAAAATCAAGACTGATTTCTGCAGCCAGAGATCCTGGGTTCATCTCTCATGCACCACAGTGCCACTGCCAGACACAAATCCTGGTAGCATGATGGCAAACATTTCAGATTTGCCCCTTGGAGTTAAGAATCACCTGTCTTCAATGACACACGTAGCAGGACCTACTGCTTACCTTGCAACCTGAAAGAGCTGATGACTGAAGCCATGAGATTTTCAGTAACAGAAAACACAAACAGAAAGCTAGCCAGATTAGAGAAGAAACTACCTGTTCTTCCCTGAGGCTCCACAGCATTGCCTAACCTGAAAAGTGAATGACTTTGTTTTCTTTTTAGGGTGATCTGGGTTGTTGTCTGAAACAGCACCTTTCTTTTCTTAGATTTCTAATGATATTCCAATTCAAGTTGTAGGAGATTATGCACACAAATCCTTCTTCTACTGAGACAGTAGATTGTCTACTGAGACAGGCAATTGTTAATATATTTATTTAAAACAAACACATACTATGAAGTAGTCTTTTAAAAGTTGTTGCTTTTTTAAGCTCTTTAATTTAGTTTTCTACACTGGTTCAGTGTAGCACCTTCTGTGCTCCTGGACCATTAGGTAAGAGAAGCATGACAGGAATTCCAACCAAGAACAAGCCTCTAGGCCATCTAGCTACAACTGCACACATTTTGGACTTCACTTGTCTCTTTTTCCAGGGCTCTGGTATGGCTGACAGCTATCTTACCTAAAAAGGGTAACTCAACAAAGGTTATTCCAAGCCATGTCCTAAGGAATCGCCTTCACTCTACAGCAGAAAACGGACATTTAGACTACTTCGGTAATAAATTGTTCCAATCAGAATTTAGGCATGATCATTCTCACCAGCTCCCACTTAACATTTGAGTCTGGTGAGTTCAGAGCTCTTCTTTGGCACATGCTGATGCAGTGCAGCAGTCTCACTTTTCATTCTCAACCAGCAGCTCTATAACCAACATCTCTCACAGAGACTCAAGATGCAGTCAGAGGATCCCAACAAAGATAAGGATGCCAGCTGGCCACGAAAGCACAAGTTTGTTCTTCTTACAAAATGCCAAAGATACTGTTCAGACCCATGGTAAATTAGACAGTTAAAACGGGGTATCTAGGGACTACTAAGACACACAGTTCTGTTCTCCATAGCTTTGCTGAGGGCCAGGAGATTGGCTGAAACTCCCAGAATTCTGTCTAATTAAAAAAAAAAAAAAAAAGGAATAGTGAAGAGTTTTGTTGCAGTTTTGGGTTTTTTGTTTGGTTGGGGTTTTTTTGGTTTGTTTTACTGGGCTGAACTGCACAGCAGTTTGTCAGGATTGTGTCCACTCTTGAATATTTTATCACTTTAGTGTTCACACGAAACAAAAGGGAAGCACAGAATTATCACTGCAGTACTCTCTTTGCATTATTTACAACCTTGGAGGCTGCAGCACTTCAGCATAATATTACTAACATAAAGAAGCAGAGTTTCCCCTCAAGCCAGGTTTTTAGCTTCACAGTCTGCAGTGCAACATGATTGAGAAAGGTCAATGAATCTCCCTACACCTCCCATCCCATACCCCCGCCTTCTAAATGCTGGTGCTCTGATGTGCAAAGAATCTGAGCAGATAAAGCTCCAGAGCATTCAGCAGTATGGGGATTAGTAAATCCCTATGCCTCCGGGTAAAGAATAGATGGCCTCATTTCACCATCCTGACAAGTTATTACCATCCCACCCTTTTTCTTGCCTTGTTAAAGTCCTCTGAAGTTGCCCTCATTTCCTTCCATGTCTTGTTCAAGAGCTGAATGCAGATACAGAAGAACTCCTCAAACGATCTGTCATGGGTGAAGAACATGGGATGGAAATCGTTGCAGGTCTCGCTGGCTAAAAACAGAAAAACAAGGGGGGTGGAATAAAATATGTACAGGCAGGAGCTTCAGAAAATAGACATAAAATACAATCAGCTGCAAAAATTAGAAAACACTGTAATCAAAAGGAATCATAGTTCTAGTAGAAAAAGATGTCAAAACATTATCCCCAAAAGCCAGCCTTGGTCTACAGTCTGAACGGCAATGAAACAGTAACTGATGATATTTGTTCTTTGAAAATAATGGTAAAAAAAAAAAAAAAAAAAATTTTCATCTGTGCTATATATCTGACAAGTTGGTTGGACTTGATGATCTCTGAGGTCCCTTCCAACCCAGATAATTCTATGATTCTATGATTCTATGAGTAGACAGCCTGTCTGTAGGAGACTGAAAGAAAGAACATGAGGAAGCAACTACCTGTTTGCCTGAAAGTTCTCTCAATGAGTTTTTAGTTTGTGCCAAGTTTTGTTATTCAGGTGGGGACAGAGAGACATAGGGAAGAAGCACAGGTTTCCTCATTAAAAAAGTCAGCTTCCCCACTGCTGGCAGCACGTACTATATTGCATACTAAGAACCAAACCCCAAACCCCAGCAGTCACAAACCAGTATCAGATTAATGTACACACTGAAACATGAAGCTCTGCTGGCATGGAAGATGATCTGCCCTATTGTACATGGATATACCACAGAGAAAACCAGAGACATACAGATAAAAATGTAACTGATGATATTTGCTCTTTGAAAATAATGTCTGTCCTATATATCTGAGACAGAAGGGGAAGAAAAATAAAGAACCCAAAAGTCAAACTTCCCCTTTTTAAAGAAATACTGGCCTTAGGGAAGGAAAAAAAAGAACTCTATAATGGTGATCTTAAAAAGGAAAACCAAAGTTTGACAAGACTGCTGTGAATCTCCTTGAGCAAAGAATCGACTTGAAAAATAAAGGCTGAAACAATGCTGACCTCTAGGCACATCTGAGCAACCTAGGAAGAGAAGGAGCTTTAGCCAAGGACTGGAAGGGATTCTTAAATCCTGTAGGGCCACCTTAGTAGGTTGCATATTTTTGCTCTTCAAAAAGTAACAAAAAAAAATCATTAAATTGATTAAGCCAAAGTTGACTAAACTTTTCTTCATATACTCAGTCCCTAAATCTCTCAGCTTCAGCTTTCACCTCTGCATGAGGGCTCCTTTGGACTTTTCCAGCAGTCACTCACATGCCTATGTAAAAGCATCTTTCCTTACTTCATACAGCCACTATTAGGCAAGCTTCCTCCTCAGCAAGAACAGCAGAATTATCGAGCACTGGAATAAATCATGCTTTTCATAAGGTTGGATCACTGTCTGACATCTGCTTCCTCTCAGTGGAACCAGAGAAATTAGAATTAAGATTCTTTGGTGGAGAACATGAATGGCTCAGGAAGGTACCCGGTCCTGGTACCTCTTCTAGCCACAGAATCGCCCTTTCAGCATGTTTAGTTACTTCTCTCACAGGAACATCAGTTGTTCTTAGAATCACCTGAGCCCCCAGAGAAAAAAGGTTTCTGATCTCCCCCAACATGCAGCACTCCAATTATACAGCAAAACTTTGAAGCTTAATTTTAAATTTGAAGCTTAATATTAACATCAATTTTACTACGATCTAATCAATTCCTTAACTACATAGCAAGGATGAGAAGTAATTTTGGAGCACAGGTTTCATTCTAATCAAGTAAGCTCCGTTTACTTCAAAGGTTGTGCAGACAAGGGGGAATTAGTCAAAGCACAAACCTATATTTATGAGGCACAACTCAATCCATTCAAAAGAATAAAATGCCTCAGGCATGAACTTCAGAGCACCTTCAGCTTCCATTCATTTCACTGGAGCTGCATGGGCTCAACACTTCCAATAATCAGACCTTCATCCTGTAATAATGTCAGAGACACAACAGGACAGTCTCAGAGGGCGCTTGTCTTTAAGTCAGGAAATACTATAATGATGAGAAGAAATAACACCAAGCAGAAGAATGCAGCCAGTATCTTTACTATATAAATCACAGCACAAAACAAGGCAATAACCCTCAACAAGCACTGGCCTTTCTGAGCCTCTTTAGAGCCTGAGCTTATCACTGCTCCTGCTCATAAAAATCAATAAATCAAAATTAATGAAAAGGCTAGAGATTCTCAGAAACTTGATCATCAGTTCTCATTCGTGCTCTTTATGACAATCAGCCCCAAACCATATCTACTATGTGGACTAGTTTGCACGCAGAATCAGAGGTGCCACCTTCCTCCCCTCCCTTTTTTTTTTTTTTAAGTAGGCAACATACTTTGTTTTATGCCTTCTCAGTCTGAAAACGAAAGAGTAAAAATCATTATTATAGATATAAATGGAGAAAGTTAAGCCTGTTAGAAAGCAAGATCCATGTCTTAAAGCACAAAGCAAATTCTGAGGAAAATTCAAAATGAAATGGTAAACAGCTTGCTTAAAATTTCCACCAGCACCCAGACAGTAGAGGAAGAAAAAATCCATACTTGACTTCAAAGGTAGCTTCTTGTATGTCTCAAAAAATTCTATCCAAAATAACACAATTCAATGGAAAAATCATAAATGAAGCATATCAGTGGTGATTACATCATAGCATATCTGCAGCTCAGGTCACGTCTATGTTCTGCTTCAAGTGTTTCAATGTCTAATGAAAGACAGTTCTCATCCCAGTACTTTCTTTTTCCTTTTGACAGGTAAGACAAAGATGAATGAAAAGCCAATACTGTGTTACCAGGGGTTTCCATACCAAAAGAAGACCAAGTCAAAACCTGGGGTCTTACCCCACTCACTCCAACTCCAAGTCAGCATCTCCAGTATGCAGAGGGGGCAAATTTAGAGGCTGTTCAGATTTACTAATTAAAAACTTCATGGATTTATTTTTTAACTGGCAATGTGACTGCTTCTAAACTGAAACTGACTTCCAGCCTTAGAGTAATTTGGAGACCTTCTGTGCAAGATCTGTATACAAAATTCCTGCCCTTAAACCCAGCACTCTCTAACCTTCACTTTGGCAAGTAGGGACTAACCACATTTATAACCACACATAAACACACACAGCTGCAATGCAGGGACGCAAATCATCATGATTATTTAATAACACCATCAGGTTTTAATTATGGTTCTGTGAGATCACCTTCAAAAAGAAAGTCACGGATGTCTGGCCTACATAAATCAGGTGAAGATTTTGTTGATTTTCCTTTCCTGGCACAGTTCTCAGAGCTGTAGATCAATGTGCCACCTCTCCGGATTCAAGCAGTCCTTCAAGCTTCTAGCTGATCTATAGCTGTGACTTTAAGGAAAAAGCTTATTTCATTTCTCATCATACATTGTACTGGCAAAAAAAGAACTAATTTCTACCAGGAAGTTTATTTGATTCCTTCAGTGTATGCTTTTAGTGTCTATCCAACAGAATTTTGTCTGTCAGTTCATTTCCTAAACTACAACAAAGACATTCAAGCATCCCAGAGTGTTTGAGTGGTAAACAAATTTGATATGCTGTGTTGTTCCACTGAGGATCAGTAGAAAGTAAGAGGGAAAAGGAAACAAACTGGGGAAGAAGAGCATTACACCTTCATTTTTTACCCCATCATCTCTGAGTGCCTTTTCCCCTGAGAAACAAGAACATCAGGACTGACTTCCTTTTAGCTGTGTGAAGAACAGTTAGGTATTTATGTATTTGCATAAACCTGTCTTGGAAGGGCACAGATTACATGATGATATTTCACCAAGTGTTTGACTTAAAGTACAGCAGAAATTTAAATTTCAGAATTGCTGTGGTGAATTGAATACAGACAGCAGGGATTTCTGCATGCAGTATAGACTCTGGGAAAGGACAAAAGCACCAGACCAGACACCAAGGCTGTTGTGCCACTTCACTGTCCAATCCACTGTGAACAAAAGGCCACCAGTTCAACAGAAGCTGGCTGATAGCTGAAAGAACTGATTATGTCTTTCCTTCACCTTAAAAAGTAGTCTGTGTGTAGGCATCTATAGCTAATTTCAACTTAAAGAGGTAAAAGGAAAAAAAAAAAAAAAAAAAGAAAGAATATAATCAATATAATTTTAGCTTAGGATTTATTTGATGCAATACTTGGAAGTAACACAGATAGCCCCTCCCTCCCCTCAAAGCTACAACAGCAGACAGAGATACAGTAATACACCTTTCTAAGCAAGGTACTGGCCTTGATCTTAAGAAACCTCTGCTTTCTGCCTGACACTGCTGAACTGCTGTGTTGATACTGATCCCTCACAATGTCTTTAAAATGGCATATAGATGGTCATTCTGACCTCCCCTGTGAAGTTCTTGAATTCAAAAAATGAAAAAAAAGTCATACCGGTGTGAAAGCAAAATAGCAAATAGCAATATTTACCATGAAGAAGAATGTCTGAAATTAGGAACCGCTCAACCCATTATTTTCAAAATCCACTCACGATGCTTTGTGGGGACAAGATGAGATGATTTAAACAGACATTTTTTTTTTTTTTTTTTTAAAATGTAAGGCTTGCATCCATCACATCAGGCATGCATTGGAAAGACAATTTACTGGTCACAAGCCACCTCATTCATGAATGTCAGCCATGTACAATTGGTCTACAAAATACAACTAGAATAGCTTTGATGAAGAAGGTAATAAGTAAAAGTGGTGACATTGCTCTGTATTCTCAAATATTTCAAAAGCTGGCACATAGCTTAAATCAATCATTTAAATATGGTCACCTGGCATGAATGCTGTCACACATAAAGGGACATAGAGACACTTGTGGTGAGCAGTAAGCCTCTATGCTGAGGATGGTATTAGCACATCCTGTGCACCTTGAAACTCATAAAGAAAAGCATCCTGAACTTGCATCAGCATAATTTTCAGCTGAGGGAAGCAATGACAAAGTCCTGGGAAACTGGTTTGCAAAGACCCAGGTAGAGAGGGCTCCAAAAACATCTCCCTGTTTGAAAGATACTCAGGATCCATGCAATCCAATCTCCAGAGAGATCTGTGTTGTCTGTTACTGAACTTCTGCTCAATTCTGGGCAAGTCTCATTTATATTTATCCCCTCTGTTGTTTTCCCCAGTTTCACAGAATGGAGATGATGACATTTGATCAGAGGGGGGTGGAAAGATCCATTGCACTTTTTGAAGTACAGCAACATCCACATATGAAGGGTGCAATATGGACCTTGGAAATGTCATCTCCGCTTGGCACAGCCTCCTCTGGGATTATATTTGTCAATAACCAAAGACAACCAAAGAGCAACTAACTCTCACTAGCTCTCAGGAGAAGGAGCACTGTAATTTCTGCTCCCTGAAGATGAGATACAGTAAAACTAACTACTTCCATGACCATTTTTATACACACGATCAAATATTCTCTCAGTAACACAGAGTATAAAAGATAAAGAGCACCTAATATCGCAGAGATACAGCAATTGCCAAGTCATCTACAACACTGATCCCTGCAGTCTGCTGGCAATAATTTGAGAGAAAACCTTTGGCTACCTTTCTGGCATGTGATAGGGAAAGAGTGTAATTTAAGGCAAGGGAGGTCACTAGCAATGGCACTGAAGTAATGAAGTAGTAATATTGCTGCCAATCATGTAATTTTCTTTCCCAGTGATCAGTGCTCAGTTGGTATTAGAATAAAAGCCACTCATTCTTTTTAGTTTGGCTCAGAGAATACGATACAAGCAATTAAGTTTCAAGACACAGCAAAAGTAATGCAAAAAGCTAAGCTGCATTTGTTAAATTCAAAGTCTACGTGAATTATATGAGGACTTTGTTTTGCTTTGTTTGAAATAAAAAGGGGATAAGGAAGCCCACTGAACTGCACGAGGTGTGCCACTGGTTTTCCCAGGGCTGTGGGAAAACACACACCACGTGTGTGTCTCAGAAATGTCACCCCAGATATATCAGGAGTGAATCCAAATCCAAAAATCTCAGGAACAAATTAGCATATACACAATTACTTGGGAAAACAATGAGCTGATCATGAAAAGTAGGGCAAAAATGCCCCCTCTTTAACCTGGTACATAGCATTTCCATAGCACCAAAATTACCCAGAAATACACTGCTGCAAAAGACCTTCAGCAACTTACCTTACCTAATCACATATTTAGTTGGAATGGAATGGATATGAAAGTGATCAACATGCAGCAAAACTGTCAACTCAAACTTCTCATAAAGATGCAAAGCAACAGCATTTCTCTGAACTGATGAGATTTCTCATTTGTGGAATTATAGAGAGAAACTGGAATAAAGGTACACATAAAAAGGCTTCCTACAGTCTATTAAGCTTTCCTTTTTTGAGACTGAGAATACACTACATTATGTAATGAAAAACAAGAATTCCGTGAAGCCTCAAGCCTGATGAGACAGGCAGAACTAGTATGATTATGGTATATTGATCTTCAAACTCTTCACTAAATTTCCCAGATTTACTGTATCAAAACCCCATTCCTCCTTTACCCCAATCTGCCTCTCTCCTAAAGGAGAGTAGTGGAAGAAGACCCTGACTATTGTAGCACAAGTCAATAAAGCCCTGCAGTAATCACTGCCAACAAATCGAGCAGTTCAGGGGTGGCTTCTGTCCTACATCCATAAGGAGGTGACTGAAGAACAGTATCTGTTCTCACCCTGCCTCAACCAGAGCTGATGGTGAACTGAAGGACAAGGGAACTTGTCCACTCAAGGAGGCTGACTTTGTAAAAATAACTCCTTTTGGAACTCCCACCAAACACGGAGACTTGATGTAAGTTTAGCAGCCTGGGCAGACCAAAAACCAGAGGACACAATTACTCTCTATTATCCACTCTCCTGAGGGAAGATAAAAGGTGAATAAGGATGAGAGACTTTAAAGCTGGAAACTGAAACTGAAACAGGTTTATTAGAACAGGAGAAGGGCAGTAACACATAGGATAAGGAACAAATATACAAATGCACATACAAATATATCACCAGATGGATGTGGACTGTTTAAGAACTGATGGTAAAGGAGCCCAGAGGAGCAGCAGCCAAACAAGGAGTGCAAAAAAGAGGGGAGCTGCCACTCTGCCTGACTTTTATAGGATATGGGTAAGAAATGGGAGGGAATAGACCCTTTGTGTTCTGCCCCTCTCAGATCTCTTAGCGTCCTAAAGATTCTCTCCTCTAGGTCCTCGTGCGGGTACCAAAAATTATCCTGGCCCACTCAAACTATGGCACTGCATCACACCTCTCCTACTTAGAATGGAGCTGAAGACTGAGCAAAGTGGTTTGGAAATGCAAAGAGAAAGCCAAAGTGCAAGGAGAGAAAAGTTACTATAAGGGTTCTTACACGCAACAAGGAAATGAAAAAGACTACAAAGAATCAGCATTGTGCTGACAAAGGTTCCCTATCTCATTCAAAAGCAGCCTATGTTTATTTGTGACAAAACAGGTTCCAGAAACAAGTAATTCTGAACTGCCTCTACAATGTGTCACAGCACACTGATGGGCAAACAGGAAAACAGGAAAGTACACTGCTTCCCTCTTCACGCTACTAATCCCAGTAAAAAAAAAACAAAAAAGCCAAAAACAAAACTAAAAAGAACAACAAAAACCAAAACAAAACCAAAAACCCCAAACCAAACCCCCCCAAAAAAACACACACAAAAGAAAAAAACAGAAAAAGAAAACAAAACCAACCAACCAACCAAAAAAAACAGTGATAAATAAGAAAATGCTGTTTTAAAACCTGATGGATAGCGTATCATTTTCAGAGGTGAGGAAGCACTTCAATCGAATTAGTCATGCAGTTCAAGGAGAAAACTCTACGGAAGTGGAAATGGCATGAAAAAAGAAGGGTTTGAATTTGTTGTTATCAGAAAGGAAGGCCTTTTGTGAATAAAATATGGAACTGCAAGTACAGATCTACAATTATGCTCCAGAATATTTACTGTATCCCTGAATAATAATATAAAAAGAATTTTAACCAATTAATGTGATAAATTAGCTTAGGGACTATGACTTATGGTCACTTCTAGTAAATCTGTAGACCAAGAAGGAATTACACATACAAGAAGGAATTACACATACTAAGCTGAGTCTACAAAAACTTGTTTAACAACCAGACACAAAGTTTTACGCAAAAACTTCCTACAACAGACCAGACTCCTGATACCTTGGCAAAGCCCACAAGGAAATGATGGCTACACAAAAGCTCAAAAAACCAAATCTTAAAAAAAAAACAAAAAAAAACGCATTTCCAACAATTTCTAAGCCCACCCACAGTCTGTCTCACTACTTGAAGACACAGTAACATTGACAGGAGGCAAGAGTTCAGCCCTTGCAAGGTAAACACTTTTTCACAACTGTTACATGCTGATACTCTAAGTCCTTTCCCTGTTGCACCTGCCTTCTCCCTAAGCCCTCAGAGAAACTAGCCTTAAGCATATCGTCAGACAAATCAGGAAGAATGACAGTAGCAGTGGAGCAGTGGAGGACGTAGGTATTTTCAGCATTTATAAAGAGCAGCATAAAGGCAGTCACACTGCTTAACCACTCTATTTAGCCCGACAACACTCACTGGAAAAGTTTACTCCTAAATGCTATACTCTGGCACAGTTATTATTGACTGGTGCATCACTACAGATGCAGAACATTGAGGGCTGGAGTCAGAAGTCTGCAGGTGTAGAAGTGGGCACTTGCCTGCCTTTGCTTGTTAACATCCTTGATGTTTGCCTCCCTTGAGCTGTATACTGAGATGCCTTTCATAGCAGGATTGCTGACTTTTCACTTCTTATTCTGAGTCTTCTAGAGAACACAAGATTACTACTGCTCCTCCCGAAGGGATTACTGCTAAAAAGCACACTTTTACTTCTAATTACCCATTTTCTTGATTAGGAAGTTATATAGACTGCATTACAGGTCTCGCGCGTCTCTACAAACCCTCTGTGATACTTCATCAAGAACATACTCCAGTTACCACTTAAAATAAGACCAAAAAAAAAAAAGAGTTTTGGAAAAGGTGAGAAAGAAGAAATTGGTACTGAAGTTTGAACGGTTATAGCTACTTCCTTCTTGGTCTGCCATAGGCAATCATCATTGTCAAGTGTGGCAGCAACAACAGTGATCTGTAGGGAAATGCTAATTTTCCCTCTCCTCACAAACTCAGTCCCTATTTGTACCCAGCTGGACTTGCTGAGGTGAAGTTCATCAATTCACTGAGGAAAAGGCACCTTAGTTATCCAGCCACAACTGCCTGAATTGTTTTTTCACCCTACAAATTGTATTAATCTCTAGATCATGTTTTTTTAAATATCTGGGCTAGAGTCCCATAGTCAGACTGGCAGAAGAAAAATAAAACTGACAAAGCACACTTTTTTAACACAGACCAAACTGAGTAACTGCTTATCACAAAAAAAGGAAAACAGTGATGTGGTAGGGTGCAAGCTGCTCAGGAAACTTTGAAACTCAGTGCTTGTTACTGTATTTATCTGAGAGCACCAGCCTAATGCCCTGTTTAAGAGCCAAGCATGTTCAAATGGCTTTTTGAATATTTACCAGTTTCTAGAAGGACATAAATTAATATTAACTCTTCAGATGTCAAACTTTAACTCTTGAAAGACAAGCAGAAAATCAATTTAATGAAACCACAGGCTTAACAACAGAAGCTATTTAAACACCACATATCTAAATGACATTTGCAGCTCATAAGCTACTCTAGCAGAGTTTTTACTACTGTTATCAGAAGTCACATTTTAGAAATGTTAAATGAATTTGTAATACTGCCCAACTCTCTTATTGCTCTTCTTTACATACTGAAACATTAAACCAGCATTTCAGTCACATCACTATTAAAAAAAACCAACAAAAAACAAACCCCCCCACAAAACCCCCCTATGTTAAAACATTGTGTTTTAGTCTGGGAAACAGACATCTTGCTTAGGAGTATTTTAGAGGATACTAATATTTTAACGTTAATGCCTGTTCTATATCCTAGGGTATTTGCCTTGTATATTAACAGATATACTTCATCGTAATCCCAAACCTTGTCATTTATAAAGAAGCTTAGAGAATCACCTTAGAGATAAGGGAAGTAGTGCAGGTTCTCTCTTCATAATACTTGGCATAAAAAGCCCCAGAGTATAAATGAAATGGATGTGTGGGATACTGGGAGAGGAAACAGGCCCAGAAAACACATTAAGACTACCTGTGGTCATATCTTCACAAACTGTCAGAATAAGGAAAATAAGGAAGAAATTTGGTCTAAACGATACCATCTGTGGTGTGGGTAACTGCTCAGTATTCCCTCATAGCTTGTTCCACTACATAGCTAGTTTCTAGCTTTGTTATTGTCATTGTCATTTGATATATATTTTCTCTTTTGTATTGTAAATCCATTATTTGTTTTGTCCTTGTTAGCAGCAAAAATTGAATAAAGTAATTTTTACATCATGCCTTGAGGTTTCTGAAGACAGCTATGTCTTTTCTATCACTTTACTCCACACTGACCATGAGTAATTGTCTTTTTTCCTTGAGGGCCCTATTATCCCAAGTGTATTATCAGTCACTGCAGAAATCTGTCTGTATACATGAGAATGACAGAACAGTAACATACAAAGATGAAAACAATAATTTCTCAGAATAAAAAAAAAAAAATTAAAAAAGGCAGGCAAAAAGCTTCAGCTGAAATTTCTTTGTTGGACTGTGGCTGTATTTGAAGAAGGAGCTAAGCTAATGTGCTTAGAAACTCACTCCTGTTACTACCATCACAGACACAGTAATTGCAAATGGAAAAAATTAAAGTAATCTCAGACAAGAACTCTCTTTGCTTCCGCATTTCTGTTTAAAATTAGTTTGTAAATTTTAGGATTATTGCTTGGCTGTTTTTTTACAAAGCATTATCCCAGTTATGTCTCAAGAGATATTGCATAAGAGCCAAGAGTACTAACCTTGCTTTTTGCTAAAATATACTGGTTCATAACACAAGCTAAACAACATAAGTTCATTTGAAAAAATGTCATCATGCCCCCAGAAAGCATTGTTTAATTCTTTCTTGACTGAAACTGATCAGCTGTGACATCTGTGTGTACAGATGTATTTAAAAATTGTAAAGTAATACAACTGGAACAGAAAAGCATTTCCTAGCCTACTGTGACAAGTTACAGAAATAACATTTCCAAACAAAACAAGATTTCAAATGCTTTTTTTGAGAAATAGTTACCATTACCAATAGGACAGAGTCAAATTATTGATTTCAAATTCTCTAAGGCAAAAGAAGAACCAAATTGGTGTTATGAGAAAAATAAACGTCAAGCTCTTCTCATTTAAACTTGAGAAAAGTAGTAGAAACTTTTCTTATGGTAGAATAAAATTCAGCAGCAAGAAATCTTCTCCAGCAAGGAATTAGAGTCTGAACTGAAGTAATTCTAACTGGGGGTTCAGCTTGTTTATTTAAAACAAAACAACAACTGGATCCAAACATGACTGATTATTCAGAAATGTCTGTGAATGCACACTGGAGCAGTCTTAGAAGGTGCATGGCCATTGGCAGCTCAGAGTAATGGCTCAGCTGCAAATGGAATACCACAGCCCTGTTCCCAGTTGGGATTTGTTTAGCATGAGGAACTAAAACCTGGCCAGTGCAAATATTTCTACTCCTGCTGGAGGTAACTTGCAGCTCCACAGTGGCAGGTCATCAAAGCTCTGATTTCTGTTTCTCCCACAAAGAAGTACTGTATTTTTGCTACAAAATCACCTGCATCTTGTGTCTATGCTGACAGTTTCAGTGGTGTGCCTCACCTCACTGGTGTGTGTGTGTGTGTATCTGGCAGGGCACACAGAATTATCAGGAGCAGGGTAAGAGAGCTTTTCCGCTCTTTTCACGTGAGTTTCCATCTCTTGCTGCCCAAATGCAGCATTACCTCTACTCCTGTTCCCACAGCCACAGTGCCTTCTTTTCTCTGGCTCTCACCTGGCAGAGCTGGAGGAGTGAGGTAGCTGGTGAGAAGCTGGGGCTCAGTGGGAAGACAGTGAATGGTACCTTGGTTCCAGCAGAGGAGTTGACCCAGGGGCAGAGTCTCTCCCACCCCTCGTGCAGCCCCTCGTGCATCTGCCTGAGGGACACCAACTGCTCCTGATTTCACAACAACCAGTCCTAAAGCTGAGGTAGATAGACCTCAGTCAGCAGATGAGCTCAAAATGGAAGTAATTCCAAGTGGACTCAACTGATTTATCCTTCTGTTATCTATGTATTCATTTATCTCAAAGAAGGCCAGCCCCTCCTCACACAATACAGGGGGTTCTATTTCAGTAGATTTAGCAGGAAACTAAAACTTACAGGCTTCTTTCTTTCTTTCTTCACATGCCTGAAAGACATGAGGGATGTTTTTGAAACTAAAATCAGCACAGTCAAGATTTTTAAGATTCAAGTGGTAGACTAGCTGAAGCTGCACTACCTCGCTGTGCTCCTCAGCCCTCGCTGTGGGCCTGAGTGGAGTAGGGATTTCTGCCACCTGCCAGAAGGAGCAGTGCAGATGCCCAGTTTGGGACATAAACCACCCTGGTGATGGAGCCCTGCTGTGGCACCTGGCCTGGCACTCCCTGGGTCTAAAGACCAGGCAGCAATGGACTTCACTCCTTGTCATGCCAGCAGTTCAGCCCTTTGTTGATGCTTTTGATGTTTAAATATGTAAATACCCATAGTTCCTCCACGGTTTCATTAAGACTTTAAATCTCAAAGAAGCTTAATTTTTCCCAGCTATCCACATGAAGGTACACAAATTATGCGCCAAACTTACTTCTATAAAATCTGCAAGACAATCTCCTTCATACGAAACATCCCCTTTTTGAAATCATGCCCCTTCCTTCATCATAAAGGTTACTTTGTTAAGTCCTCCCCCTTTGTACTATAAGTGGCCTTGCAAGTTAGGCAGATTTTTAATAGATTTATCAAATAAAGACAATACAAAAGGAAACATAAGACATTTGTAATAAAGGGAGGAAGAAAAGGTGAAAGTGGATACTGTCAGGGCTGTTCTCAATATCAGACAAAGCTTCAGAACAAATTTTGAAGTAAAGTACGTAAAAATACACTGAGACTAGAATAAAAATTGCAATGGGTTACCAAGAAGAGATCAAGTCTGATTCACCTTACCTTCTTTGACAAATAACTATTGTTTCTCATTGGTGAAATGTAGCAGACTTGATCTGCACAGCAGACAGATTAGTTCTCCTACATCTGACTTCAGTAAAATATTTTGATATAACACTGTGTGCCAGACTGAAAATCAGCAATTCAACTGGAGAAAATGGGATTTGACACAAGAATCAGTGAGGTGGGTGAGATGCTGACCACATAGGGAAATGACTAAAAAGTAAAGAAGTAATCAAGCTAAAAGTAGTACTACTGGAATTTCTCAAAAGTCAGTCTCAGACTCTGGATTTTCACTAAAAATGTTGGAACAAAATCTAGTAGTATGTCTGCAAAATTTACTGGAGCCCTAAGGTGATGGCACTGCTGGTGGTATCCTAACAGATGATCAGTGTCATAAAGGAAGGACGTTGAGATCTGTAGAGATCAGAATCATATGGCACTGAATATTAGGAAACATTTTGCGTAGTTAAAAAGATTTCTGCTCTAAGTTGAGACTCACCAGTTATTAAAAAAAACAGCAGAGAAAAATACACCTTGTATACAGAGCGATCACTGTGGCAAAAATCCCAAGAAAAGCAACAGTAATCCTAAAGCACAGTCAGTGAAAAATTACTAGCACAGGTCATGAAGTATCAAAACGACGACACAAGATGCTGGTAGCACACCAACTGGAACAATGCCTGGATATCTTGTCACCCATACACAAGATATGGGGCCTCAAATGAGAATCAAGTGCAAGGAAGGAAAGGCTCATTAAATGGCTGCTGGAGAATGGTATTGGAATGGATGAAACTACTGTGCTGGTTTAATCTAGTAGAATGAAGGCTGAAATCAAATAATACAAATACATGGGGAAAGGGGAGAAACAGAGAGAGGAGAGGTATTAAATAAAGAACAAAGTTGTCATGATAGTAAATTTAAAATCATTCTTACTATGTCTAAGCTGGAAATTAAAAAGTTTCCAATCCTCACATGCATGAGAAGAGCAGTAATTAGTATAATGATATAGTTCAATAAATCCATGAATGAGAATATATGATGTGGCTACCTGCAATGTTCCAGCTTAACCCCTCACTTTCAGTTCTGCAGTAGGGCTGTTTTTTGCATTGACATCATAAGGCCCAGGCAATCTACCTGCTAGAAGCCAGTTATTATGGAAGTGCTGCATTAATTTTTTTCTTCCTTATTTTCACTAATGTTGATTTACTGAAGTAAAAAAAATTACATTTTTGCATGTACCATACAGGAATACATGAAAATATTCTACCTTTCAAGAAACAGAAGTTACTCATTCTGATGGCAACATCAGAAATCCTTTTTGCTTAAGATTTTGTAATTTTTTACTAGAAGCTAAAATGCACTAATGATGGTGTTACATCACTAGTCAGAGCATGCATTAGGAACAATTAAAAATATTTCAACAATCATTATGACATAGCTAAACAAATGATAATTTCTTATATCTATAAATGCATAAAATGAGAAGGTAAACTAAGGAATGTGTCCTATATTTTTCACTCTTTCCAAAAGTTTTGTAACAATTACAAATATACCACTGCTAGTTTTTCTCCCTTCCCAGTTTCAACTACTTTCCTCACATACTCATCTATGTAAAGATTTCCTATTTTTGGAAAACCTTTGTTGTGCTCTCAGTGGAAGTGGCTGGAATTTCAGAAAAACAGTAAGATACCCTTAAGCCTTTTGCAACAAATCCCACACCTCCTCTGCAATGCTATTGCTGCAGGGATGGGACAAAAATAGTATTATTTTGAGTACTTTTGCTCATCAGATATGGACCAGGATGTATCAGCTGGGACTGAACTTATTCAAGCTCTTTTGGCTATCCCAAGAACTGTATCACACAACTCAGTTTTCTCAAGTATAAAATAGGGTTAATATTTCCTTTCTTCTTCTGACAGTGATTGTTTAGATGTATTGCTTTTAATGATAAATCTACCAGTATGTTTGAAATTACTTTTCCCTGGGGACCCATAATTCAATTCGTCCTTGACAGAAGGAGGAACACGCAGCTTTTCTAACAAATGGGCTTTCCATTGCCTCAGCAAGATGGTGTAAAAGTCAATGCCATCTCAGACTCCCACTTTAGAAATGAGGCACAATGTTTTTTATTATTAAATATATTACTCAGTATTACTGAATAGATGACTGAGATTTTCCTGTAAAAAGAGATTACCTCCCTGAAATATTATCACAGAAATTCTTAAGAGTCAACTCTCATTTAAATACCAAATTTTGAAAGTTGGTCCTTTATTTTTTAAAGCAAATCTCTAAAATATATAAATGCAGGGGAGTGTTAACCCCAGCCATGCAGCGCATAATGACAGATGCTGCCATACCTAGTGCTGAATATACCAGGAAGAAGATTATTTAATTGAGTTTTGAATATATTATTCATTGCCTAAATCCCCTACCTTCCCACAGCCAAACAATTTTGAAGCTGAGGGTCATTCCAGGTCTCCAATCACCTAAATTCTTTCCAACTTAAAGTGGGGATCACCCAAATTTCACTTCATGGGAAATAAGCTCATAGCACCATGTAACATTAATCATAGAACATTAAGGTTGAAAAAGCCCTCTTAAGATCATCAAGCCAAATCATCAAAAATTGGAAATTTTTTTTTAACATGGAATAAAACACTTTCTAAACCTGAACATTTTTAGAAGACCTACAAGATAAGCAAACTAACTCTGATTCAAAGGCAGGAACTAAGCAAAGTAGTCCAACATATGTGTATGCAATAAACATCTCCCTTTCATTATACATCTACATTTCCCTGAAAAGTATTTTAGCTATGCTAAGTTGATCAGTGAGACAAAAACAAACAAAAAAAATCTACATCATAAGAGAAGTTCAATTATTGTTTCAAAATATCCTCTGAGCCATTTTTAAATTATGAATAGTGCTGATCCCCATTTTGCATGAGTCATGGCGAAGATGCTCTATTAGTATGCCTGTAATTTTTCCCACTATTGTATTTTTTAGCCTAAAAATTTTTTTTCCTAAAAAACTTAGCTTGTTTTAGAATAACATTTATAAAGTAGCATCTTACCTGTGGGGAATACTATAAAAAACCAAATAGCTGCCTATATCCTGGAATGAGCCCTTTGAGGACTTAACTGAGAAGAGCTGGAGTCTCTTCAGAAAGATAAGAACTGGCTGTCCTTGATCTTCATTTTTCTGTTTTCAAATAAATGCACATAGTATTATAGAATGGTTTGGATTGGAAGGGACCTTAAAGATCATCTACTTCCAATCCCTCCACCATGGGAAGGGACACTTACTACTACATCAGGTTGCTCAAGGTCCCATCCAACCTGGCCTTGAACAATTCCAGGGTGGGGGCTTCCACAACTTCTCTGGACAACTTGTTCCAGTGACTGATGAAATATGTTCAAGACCTAAATATTTACTAGTCCATTTTACTTAAATGTACTAATCCTATCAGGATGCATAGAAAAGGACAGCAAAGTCCTCAAAGGACTTACAAAGTTCAAGGGTGGCAAGAGGTCCTTCCCAAAAAACCACACAGGTCACACTATTCTAAACAAACTATGAAGATCCCCAGAACACAAACTTCCAGCTAGACCATGACATTTCCCACTCAAAGAGCTTAACTGAAATTGAAGCAGGGATGCAGAATGTAATGATATCTGTTCCCTAAGAACATCACTATTAATCTATTAATAATACCAGAAAACACAGGTAAAAATACAGAAATTTGCAGTGACCCGTATTTCCACAGTAAACCAGACCTCGCCATCAGTACCTCCTGAGATGTTGGCTCTCCTTTGTGCTACACCCAACTCCACAGGAGGAACCCTCTGGCAAGGCTCCTGATACTCACCCCAAGCCTCTGTACTTGGATTGGAACCTCCACCTCTCCTGAGAGATTATAGCAATTAAATTTTAGTATGAATATAATCGAAAGTCAAGTGCAGAAGACCCAATAAGCTCTTGAGTTACCGTACTGATACCAGGAACTCTGCAAATGCCCTGAAGGCACAAAACGAGTAACAGACAACATTTTGTGATGGTTGTGGTTATGGTACTTATCACAACCTATCACAGAGGAGAACTCTTTGTTATGTGCAGGTAAAACTTTGTTAGATTCTACGTATGTAGAGGAGGGTGATAGCCGGTCTGGTTGAAAAGTTCATCACTGGCAGAAGTGAGCAGTATTTTTAACTAAAGTAGCCCAGGTACTTCCCAAGCCATGTGAAGCAATGTGGGCTTAGCACTAATAAGCATACTACTAATAAGGACAAGATAAAAAATAGGAGGAAAATGGGAGTCCAGGGCACAGATTTTGTCATATGAATTCAATGTGGGTGGAGAGGGGAAGCAGTTAGAGGGAGGTGGGTGTGTATGTATTTGGGTGTTCTTTTTCTTTTCATGCTTTATGCTTTCTTCCTCCACTTCAGAGGATTGTTATTTGCATATTGCTGGATACAAGCCATTCTTATGACTCAAACCCACTTGGTTGAGAAATTAAAAAAGAAGAAAAGAAAAAAGAAAAAAAAAAAAGAAGAAAAAAATCCTTCTAGCAGGCACAACAGAATTATTCACAGAAGCAGATAGGGTACGAGTTGACACAGTTAACACAAAGAAGTACCACATGGCTTGGGTGGGCATTTGTGGTCAGGCACCTGGAGCAGTGAAACAACCAGCCATTTTAATGATAAGGAAAGGGAAAAGTGAGAAATTCTTTCTTCAGTTTTACTAGCATTAATCTGCCACAAGACAGACTACCTTGCCAACGCTTCCAAAGGAAATTTCTTCTAGTTATTTGGAAGAGCTATTATCTGAAGCCAAAGAGAATATTCACACAAAAACTTTGTTCTTGTACATATATTCAGACAGGTGTCAAAAAGCCTTTCAAAAAAGTGTTTGAAGAACAGCATTAATACATTGCTGTACATACAGGCTTTTTTTTTCCTCTTCTGCATATTCAGTTTTGACCAAGTATTTTAAGTAAAGGATAAAGAAAAAGGAGCACTCTTGTAGAGACACCAGTGAGTTACGTTGTGCCCTGCATTTATTGTAGTACTTTCAGAGGTCTCTCTTAAATGAATGGGACTAATTGTACCAATCCAAGCCAAATTATATAGGTTTAGATTTTGGATTGACTTATTCCTGAAGGAAAATGTTTCACTGCAATTGATGCAAGGGAAGTTCCAGGACCTGACCTGCAGAGAAAAGATGAAATTATGTACATATTTAGTAAATGATCTCTTAGCTAATACATAAAAGAAGGTTAAAGAATAACTTTTGAGAATACCCTAGGTCCATATTTCATTGAATGAATGAACTAGCTTATTTTATTGGTCCAGATAACATAAGTATCACGGTAATTTTTTTTTGTGAAATGGTTAACTATAATACCATGACATTTCAGTTAAAATATTTCAAGGAGGAGAAAAAAAAATTGATTTCACATTATAAAAGCAGGCAAAACATTTTTAATTGCTTGTAATTTCCTAATTACCACTGCCTAAGACTACACATGACCATTGCTGGGTTGGATATTTTTGTTAGATTTTTAAAAATTATTATTCTATTTTTATTATTTTGGGGCGGGGGATTGTGGCGTTTTTTGGGGTTTTTTTAAACAGACAAAGAGTAGATTTTCTTCTGGAGGGAGAAGGTTGATGAGATATGAGGAAGCATCAGAAAGAGCCCAGCAGCACTAGGTGATTGAAAGAAGGATGAGAGAAGTGTCTGACCACTCTGTGTAACTGACACAGCTTGTGTCTGAGGGGAAGATAACGCAAGAACTGATAAGGGTAATTTGTCAATATGTAGCTGTAAGCCTGAGCTATGTGAAGACCTTGTTTATCACATGTTGACTCGGCCTAAAAGACTTCCAAAAGTATGCCTTCCATATAAAAATAAAATAAAATAAAATAAAATAAAATAAAATAAAATAAAATAAAATATAAAATAAAATAAAATAAATAAAATAAAATATCCCCAAACTGTCTATATTCAGGACCTATCATAAACATTTAAGTGGGAGACCTGCTCTCTAGACCTCCTTTCCAGGAAGCATGCTTCTCACAGGAAAAGGCCTGTTGCACTTCACATCTTTTTAAAGGTTGAAACACCTCCTGAACAATTGCACCTGAGGAGGGCAGGCCTCTGAAGTCCAGACTGGGTTCAACTGGTGCCTCATCGTGAAAGGAGAATGCCTGGTTAATCAGCTCTTCCAGACTCTACTTAATGCAATCTTGCTCAAGTTTATTGCTATATTTGCAGGAGTTCTCATCAATAATTTGGGCAGCTCAGGTTTACAAGGGCGTTGCATTCCTGAGACCCTACATGGACAGTTTTCAATGGATGAGAGTTAGGCTGTACTATACGCTTTTCCCAAGGGAATCCACACTTTCCTCTGCATTGCACCAAGTGTAAAGGGGAAATCTAATTTTTTTATGTTCCACTACACAGAAATGGAAAAGGAGGAAGCTCCAGAGGTACAAGTATTTCTTGACTTCAAGTGTTCAGATACATTTTCTTTTTCCTAGAATTACTACTTTTAACTTCTCATAATAAAACCTGTACATTTTATAGGTGGAACTCCACAGTTGGGTATAACACACAGCAAGTAAAAAAGCCAATTGATCAATGTTGTATCAAGTAACTCGATATATTACAGGGAGCAAACGTAAGTCTGCAGCAGCAATATCCTTCAGATAAAATAACTGATACTGCCTCAGTCAATTGTTTTAAGGATAATAAAGTCATTATATGCTGGTGCAGTGTTAGAGAATCACTATCTCCTTCAAACACAAACATCTCTGTCTGGTTTGACATTAATTACCTACAAATGTCTCCACACAGATGTGCCAGTGGGAGACCATTACCTTATGACAGCATTTAATAATTCTAATATTGCCCATTAGCCATAACTGTGTTGACTCTACCTCTCTCGACAGCCTCCAAGAGATCTCTCAGGTATCTTCTGGTGTCAACTGGTTGGATTGTGTAGCTGAGAAATTAGAGGGACCCTGCCTCCAGCCAGGTGGAGGTAAAGGGATAACCAAGTTTACTGAATGCTGTGGATTCAGCAGCCTGGCACATAAGAACCAAAGTATTACTGGTGGCAAATAGTGGTGCACAGTGCACGCTCATACCAGATCAGGAGCACAGGTTCCATATTTGTACCTACTGCATACCTACTGTATTCAGAAAGCTATTTTTCCACATTTTTCAGAACTTCATACCTCCTTTGGTTAAATTGTATTGACATTGACTCATGTGCCCAAACTATTGTGAAGGACAGACACACATGGACAATCTGATCGCATCTGGTTCGTTTTCCTAGCAAACAAACTGAAAACAACAAGAAACTCTTTGTCTTTCTAAGAGTCAAATAAAATTTTAAAATAGAGGGGAAAAGGGCTGAAATACAAAAAGATAAACAGTCAAAAGAAAAAAAACCCCAAACCTAGTAACAACACAAAGAATTATATTAAAGAATCGTGGCAGCTTCATATCTTAAAACAAATAAACAAACAACAAAACCAGGTAGCATGAGACATGAGTGTGCTGAACACCTAAAATATCACCACATGGAGTGAAGCTGAGTATGGCATGCCAATGAAACGGTATTCATTGATGAAAATCAGCAATCTTGGAGCTGTTCCTATGGGTTGTCAAAATCAAGCCGGTAAATGCAACACCACCTAATAATACCTGAAACAAAAACCAGCAGAAGCATACTTTCACTGCAGACAACTGCTCTGTATGCTGGTTGCTTTCTTCATCTACAAGAATGTTACTTTTATGCATATTGATACTCTCACAGTCCATGTCACCTCCTGTCCTCTCTCTTTAGTAAGGTGTCTCTTTACTCTGAAAACAAAGGGTTATTTTTAACTCGGAGATGACAGCCAAAACTACCACTCTGATAGGTAAAACCAGAGATGATTTCATATAAATGCTCAGTGAGCTATTCATATGCATCCTGCATAGTTGGGAATCCCCAGTCAGTCTAAATTATTCTTAGAATTTCACAGCCTACTTAAAATACAGTAAACTCAATGCATTATACCACGATACAAAAACTGTTTTAAACCTTACAGTAGTTAACTACAAGTAAGATTCTTCAATAGACTAATGGAAGAAAGCAACTTAGTGTATTGCAGGTTCTTCCCTGATTTGCTCTCTGCAGGCCATTCTTCTAATAGATACACAAGAAAGAAGAGCATACTTCTTTTCCCTTGAGACACAGTAAGACACATGCAGAAACGTAAGAGTAAAGCAGACTGCAGTCTCCACTGAGAAAAAAGGAAGAACTTTCCAATTCAAACAGGGAAACTGTATTTTGCACCCTCAAATAGGTCTGTCTTCTGGTTAATTCAGGTAAATCATCCCAGACATCTTGGAGACGAGCACTAAATCAAACCTTAAACCAGGCAAGTAGTCATTATGTTTGCTAGGACTGCAACAACTGAAAGTCTGTATGGTACCTCTCTTTCCGAGCCTATAAAATAAACTCCTGCATTTTCTATGTTTGTTTTCCTTCTGTTTCATAGGGGACAACGCAAAACAGAACACAAGGAACATTTCATATACCACTGGTTTAAAAGATAGCTTATATGCTAGAATGTTCAGTCAAGTTGTTTTTAAAGTATTTGCAGTATTTTTCCAGAATTCCAGTTTGAGCCTTTCCAAAACCTCAGGATCCAGCCTGAATCTCATTTTATTGCCGTGTCCTGTAAAATCATTAGATACACATTTGGTCTTTGATTTGCTTGGACTATCACACCAAGTGAGAGAAGGATCAATTCATTAAATGCACAGTAGTTTCACAGAATCTCAAATACATTTTTAATACCCTGCTCAGGCCTTTCATATTTGTATTACCACTACCTGCAAATTTAAACAATTCAGTTGCTGGCTTAATTTTCACTTCTCATAAGCAGAGAATTAAAACCACAATATAATTTGGGAGCAGATCTAAAATGCCTGAGCTGACTCATTTGAACAAGCCTGAAAAAGACATGAACCGCTTCTCCAGCAAATATTTTAAAATAGTAATAGTTATTTGGCAAAAGGTTAACAAACAAAAACACTTATCAGAAGTAATCTCCACACATCCACGCTTCCCTGTGAGAAGTATAAGCAGCAAACTATAAATTCAATGAAGGCAGAAGTTCAATGAACTAATATGCTTGTCTAGTATGCTGATTATGTTCATCTATTTGCTATTGCAAATCTACCTCTTCAGAGGTAGGTATCCAGGTTTCTGCATTACTCACTCAAAACAAATGCCCCAGCATTTGTAGCAAACGTGGGCTGTGCCTTTACAGTGTCCACATTTGCACACTTCTCTCTACATTTCTCTCTATGTGCAAGTGGTGATAATCTCTGACACATGGCATTATGCATTTTACAGAGTAAATGTGATCATTCTGTGGGAGAGATGCCAAATTTTGGCAGCTCCAGGGTATACAGGGGAGTGTTGTAGGATTATGTTCAAATGTCCATAGGCTTACACAAGTCATCAGTACATTCCCACAATCTTTCGCACAGAACCTCCCTTCACAGAGACCACTTGGGGAGCCAAGTGATTCTATATTCTGAGAACTTCTAACTCAAGTTACCAAGGACACATTTCCTCCTATCAGCATTACATCTAGTTTCTACACAGTTTTCTTCTACATCCCCTGGCTCAGTTAGAGCCTTTTTAGAAGTGGCTCCAAGTGTAGCAGAACCCACCAAAAGTTGCCTGCAGCAGAGCCAGGGCACTTCTGTAGACAGAGTTTGCTGTTGGAGCCCTGTGCAATCTCTCTGTGTTGGCTGTCCTTTAAGAGTCAGTAAAAGAGAGAGGTCCATATCTTTTTCTTCTAGTACCAGTGCCTCTGTGCCAATACTGCAAATGGAAGTGGGCTTCCAAGAGTAGAAAAGAACACTGTGACCTCCTTCCACCATGGATTACCATGAGGTCCAGGCATAATGCTATCTATTAAGACTTCAGCTAAACTGGCTGTGTCAAGAGGTTATTGCCTAGATGCTATTTTTAGTTCTATTATGGTCAGCTGTGGCCTACAAGATTACAGTAACAACACTGACCTCTTCTTAAAAAAAAAAAAGCCTTTAAATATAATGTTATAAATTGCTATAGATAATAACAATGACCGCTATTATACTATTTTATGTCTGTACAGTAATGCTTATGGTAACTTGATTTACTCATCCTAAGAACTGCATGAGAATAAAATTTCACACAAAAAATATCCAGATTTTAACTAGGAATTAAAACCTTGAACATATTCAACCAATTCACCATAAAAATACCAGCTGTGAGGAAACATCACTGGTTGCTTCCAAGAGCCACTGACATGAGAACTGAAAGGAAGATGTGGGCTCAAGTTATTTAGGATGGTGACTCTGCACCACCAGTTCACAGGCAACATGAAACAGACAGAGCCTTCTGCAGCCCATGAACCAGACAGCACAAGCCTGTGTGCTGACACCATTCTGTATTTGTACAACTCCTGTATCAAGCATTTCCAATGACAACACCAATTTTTTTCCAGGGGCTGTATAAATGACCCTTACCAGCTTAGTATTCAAGCCTGACCTCATCATTCTTGGCACTAACAATTCACAGGATACTGCCCTGGCCTTAAATTACTCTGAAGTGGGCTAAATGGCATTACAGAATCTCTTACTAAAGGCCATAAGAAAAAAAATATCAAAAACTCCACTTATTAATCACTTTAAAGATTTTGCATCAAAAATTTAAGCTTTCCAAAAAGGTGCAAATGATATGACTTATTACATGAAAATTTAGGCAACTGTAACCTTCACTTGCACCTCTTTTAAATGTACCTCAGTTCAGTGAAAGCTGGACTGGAAGCAGGCCCCCAACCAACGAGATTTAATTTAAAGAATCTTTTGCAACACCTGCCTCAGCAACACCTGCCTCCTGCCTCTGAGTGCCAATTCCAGGCAGGATATAAAACTGCCAATTAGAAGTCACGCACTGAAAAATTAAATTTCATTAGTGAAATGGAATTTGTGAGCTCACGCTGGCAAATCTACATCATTTAATAAATTACTGCAAGCCTACAAGCATTCAACATCAGAAGACTCAACCCATTTTTACACAAAGTAGTTCTTCCCCTTTGCCATCTTAGTGACATTAGCATTAGTTACTGATCCAGCTGTGCCTCTGTCACACCTGCTTATCTATGTTGTTCTGAGTGGCACGGGTCTATCTGATTTCTGCTCTTATCATCACAAAATCCATCAGCTCTTTCCTTTTCTAGCCACACACATCCATCTTCTCAAACTTATTTTGAGTCGACACAAAAGCTAAACTGGCATGCTAAAAATCAGTTATCTCAAAGCCAACTAAGTAATCCACACTGTTAAATGGGGTGACTTAAAAGCAGGAGGCAGGAAAAGAGTCAGAAAAACTTAAAATTTAATTGAAAATGGACTTCTTCGTATTGTTAAATATAGTCAATATCCATTTATGTTATATACCTAACACCCCTCTTCTGTTTCTGTACTCCCTGTAATACTTTTTCCTTACAACACAGCCCTCATATGGTTACTTGGGATATTTCTGTCCGTTCCAGGGGAGCTGCATTTACCCCTAGACAAGATGAAATGAGATATTGACAGGCTCATGCATTTTCCTTGAAAGTGATGTCTCAGCAGAAAGCTTTCAATTTGGTACAGAAGTGATATTTCACCTCCAGAAGTAATGGCTCCATCATATTTAATACTGCCAATGTTACATTTTTCCTAGGTGAAAAAAAATTGCACTCAAACCTAATGTATTTCAAAGAGACTAGCAATGTCTCAAGAGAAAAAAAAAAATCTCTACCAAGTACATTGATCTTGGCTTTTCAGAAGTTAATTTCTGGGGCTTCTACTTTGGTGTTAAGAGTAGCAAAGGTCTTGTTTTCTGACAAGGTGATTCAGCAGACTAAAAATTAAGTCCCATGGACTTTGGACTCAAAGTGCTCCAGAACCAAAACATTCAAAGTTATTAGTCACTGATGCACAAAATCTCAGCCACAGCCTAATTCCTAGCTATTTTTGCTGTGATGTATCCATGTCTATTACACTTAAAAGACACCCCCTAGTAGTGTATGTAAGTTTTAAGCTTCCATCTGAAAAAAAAATGTAGCTTTTGGCATATGTGACTGCAGATGAAATCCCCAGAAAGCCTACTGAAGCCCATTGCAAAGCTGCTGGAAACCTGTAAGCTAGAACAGGACTAACAGCCATTATTCTCATTTCTCACACAAATGAGAGATTTACATTTTTTGTAGAAGTAGGTCCCATATATGCCACATTTTGTCTTTCGCTTCAGAAAAGAGTAATACCAACGAACATATCCTTGATCTCACCTTAGAGATGCAAAGTTCAACATATGAAAGATCTAAGAGATTTTAATGAAAAGATAACACATTTGTGAGAAATGCAAGTAGGGCATTCACATTAGCATTAACTGTCACTAGATAGATCCTTCTGCATCTTAAAAACACAATCAGCTTTTTATACATGCACCAAAATAAGACTAGATATACATTCTTAAGACCACAAGATTCAAAACATCATCAGTCTGCCCTGAGTGAAAGGCACTCCTGAGATTTCTGATAGGGCTGTAATAAAAGTCCATGACACTTGAGAAATGCAGGTGGTAAAGGGACAAAAGCTACAGTCTTGCCCCTGGGAATTCTCCAATCATAGCTCACATCAGCTCTGAAATGTCTCAGTAATGAAACAGAAGTCAGAAAACAGAAGTCAAATTGCTGTGGGATTCTTTTCATTTCTCAGACAGGAGTGCCAGGAGTGAGAGATGAGCACTTCCTCACTAAGATCTCAGGCAGATCTTTCCCTTGCAATAAAACAGTCAGGTCCTGTAATACGGCTTGTCTAGCAGGAAATACTGCAAGACTCAACATACCAGAACAAATCCTTCCTTGAAACACTCTGTGTGTGTTTCAAGGACAGGGCAAAACTTGAAAATAGGTTGCAAAAGCACATGATATACAAGCACATGACAAACAAATTACACTTTGCTTCACATCAGGGTCCATGTACAATCAGTAAGAACCACCACTACCACAAACCTCTGCACACACACTCCACACACGTTAGACTGTCTTGGAAGAAATGTGAGCAGATGGGTTCCTACTAATGAGGTGGTTTACAGAGCCTGCTCTTCAAAATGAATGTTTGAATAAAAAGAAAATAAAACAAACTTACTCTATGTGCTATTTTTTCCCCAATACACTAGTACCGCCCGTACCAGGAAGAATTTTAATGTTTGTTTTTTGAAGGAATAGCAATACCAGACATGGTAAATCATAGGGTTCCGTGAAAGTGTCAGTGGGATGACATTCTGGCCTCCTCTTCTGCTTTCTGATGCCTTTTGGAGTTCCTGACAGGTATATATAATAACTAATTGTGTACAGAGATATACAGTATTCTGTGAATCAGACCTAGAGAGTGAAATAGGGAAGCTAGATTCATACGGAATGCTTCAAAGTAGCTGGGCTCACATCTCATCTCACTTAAGTGCAAAGTCTAATCCTCAAAAATTTATTTGGAACATACACTTCCCCAGATAGCATCTGTTTTTTAAACCCCACTGAATATATCATCTTTGATTAATCTTTATTCCAGATGGAAAAAAAAAGTAGATTAACATCCTGGTTTGAGCCAGGACAGAACCAATTTTCTTTCTAGTAATTTTACTCTTCAGCTAAGTCTTTTCTGAGAACAAGTTTCAGCACTTGCTGAAATCAACAGCATGTTTTTCAGTCAGTGTCTGTCCCTAGGACTGGTAAGACTCAATGTTTATTGTTACTGCTGGAGATTGGTATGCAGAACCAAGGCCACTGCTTGGTTATGCTAAACTACTTATGTGCCAAAAACACAAGGGAGGAAAAGGGGTCACACCTGCAAACCCCCTTGCAGTGAAGAGTGGTGACCTAAAATTGGCCAAACGAAGTATTCCTTCCCATAAACATCATACTCAATATAAAGCTGAGTAATCATGGAGTTCAAGCTTCCTTTGTCCATGGCCAGTGTCCTGGGAGGACTCTGTCTGTTCATCTGCCTTTGATCCCAATATACATGTTCCTGAATCCATGCATTCCTGAATCCAGCTCCTCTCTGCCTCTTCTCCAGGGCCCCAATCTAGAATTCTCCCAGGGCTGCTGTGCAGCCTCAGTGGTGATGTGAGCATTAGTGGTGAAAAGCCTGACAGTGGTTTTGTATACATTTTTATATATTTAATTATTTTCTTTTTCATTTTTATTCATTGAAGCTCTGTAGTTCAGTTTCCAGTCCATAAATCTTCCTCCCTTCATCTCTTTCATTCTCTGGGAAGGGAGATGGGGTTAATAGTGAGCACCTGTCAGTCATTCAATTGCCAGCCCAGCATCGAAGATTGACAAATAATTACCTAGGCTTTTAATCTGTTTTCTGACCTGTGGTCTTTCTGATGAAACTGTTACTGGAAGAGTACACAGCACAACAAATCTTCAGACAACTCTTCATTATCTGCAGGAAGTTGTGGAAGATGATAAAACTGAAGCACAAACTTTTTATTTAGCTACAAAAAAACTGGTAATATTATAGCCACGTCTGTAAAAAGATGGGAAAAAAACACCTTCTCTCTGCTAGGGAGAAGGTCAAGTGCATTTGGACACAAACACTGACTCTGACCCACCTCTTATATGCTGGTAAATCCAGGGTATATGAAAAAACGTGAAGCTTTCCTTCACTGTAGTGACATATGAACCAGCGTAGTAGATTTTTGCTGCCTTTCTGTGAGGAACAAGATGCACTTTATTTTTGTCTAGGTTTTCCTTTCTCTTGTTCTTAAAGATTAATACATAGGTTTTCCTTAACCATGTTGGGATCATAAATACTTCAAGATACGTATACCACAATTCAATCCCTTATGCAAATCACCTGACACTGCACCTCTTTTGGGAACACGAGTTTTATGAATCAGAAAAAGGTCCCGGGGAAATTTATAGCAACTTTGAATATCATAGGGAAGTGAGAATTAGTGTCTGAGTAAATTAGTTGTTGAGCAACAGGATGTTTTCCTTAAGTAGGTGTGCTGTGAATATCCTGCAGGGGAGGCTGACATTAGACCCTTTTCTCCACCCTTCATAATTGCTTCTACGCCAATGCTCCAGCAAGGCATTTTGGGAATATTGTCCCCTGCCCTACTATGTGAAATCCAGTCCTCAATAGAACACACCACTTGTGGTGTCATTGTCCTTCCATGAGAAGGTTTTCTTTCCATTAACACATCTACAGTAATACTGGATTTTACAGAAGTTCATTTGATGAGGAAACAAAAAGAAACACACACACACTGCAGAGGAAGTTTTAAACTGCAGTGAGTAATAGAAAATAACAGTGGCAGTTTTCCTAAAGCATCTACAAAATTTTTAAAAAATTATAATTTAGCAGCGACAAGGAAAAACACTTTTTTTTTAAATTTTCAAAATGAATAGGTATCTGAAAATATATCTAATCACTTCAAGCTGTCACCACCCACTCCTGGAATCTGGGGGTGGAAAAGAGGAGGAAAGGAACTGCTGATGATGGAAATGTTCGGTTATTTGTTCATTGTCAGTGAGCAGGGACAGAAATAGCTCTGCCAGTGTGCTGAGATGATGTGTCAGTTTGTCTGTCTGAGAGTCATATCAGCTTTTTCAAAGCTATGTAGTGCAAGATGCTCCTGCTATACTGCATCTAACTGGTACGTTTAGAGGATATAAATTCAATGAGATTTTAAATCCTGATAGAGATCCATGCACATTTCAGCCTAATACATCCATCAGTACCTAGTGTTTCATCTACCTAATCCAGAAGTTATAACAAATGGAGTTTTTCCTCATGTCACATCATATATGGTGTTATCTTCAAACTCCATCTACTGAAATCAAAAGAATGTTAATTTTACTGTTTATTTCTAAGCTCACTATGACAGATGCAGAGAAAAACATTTGAAAAAAACAGGTGTCAAAAAGGGTCAAGTAAAAGAGATCTTGTGATTTTTAAGACAGTCTTGGGATTTAATGTAATGGGATTTAATCTAATTTAAAATGGGAGGAGACTACCTCTTTCCCTTGTCTCAATTGTCTGGTAAAGAGAACACTTGTTAAATGCAAAAAAATTTTGAAGTTGCAGATGCACACACTGGAATAGCTTTGTAACTTCAGCTTGAGCAAGCAAAACAGATCTTTAAGGCAAAGTATGTTTCAAAGTCCAGCTGTGACTATGCAGAAAACAAGTAATTTCCTGGGCAAAACCAGGAAAAAACCCAAAGCCCAAAATGACTCCACAAAACCCAAAATCAACAACCAAACCAAAATCTCAAACAGCCCAACAAGGCATGCCTCCTCTCCAACATTTCACTGGAATTTCTGAAATGCCGATATCATTTCCAAGCCTTTGACACTTAAACTATATGGGGAAAGAGAAAAGTTAAATACAATCAAATTTCATCTCCCTAGCTGATAGTAGCTTTCTAAAATTACCCATAAAGGCCATTTGATTTGGTAATATATTCACCAGGATATGAAATTTACATAATGTTTTCCAATGGCTTATTAATATGCAAATATTGGCAAAAAGATTGAAAATGCAACTCAAATATTCCTAAAACATGATTGATGTGCTATTTTAGAAGAGGGGAAAAATAACAAAATGGAATATCATCACTGCACAAATAAAGTACAGCCAGAGAATTAAGAGAATACAGTAAGTTGAGTTCTAGACCAGTTGCATCCTGCAGATGCAAAAACCAAAACACAAAATTTGCAAATGCAAGGAAATTATTAGAACATCCCTTTGCTGTATAGAATCAGAAGGAAATAGTAGGGGTGGCTGATGGGTTCACCACTGAAACCAAAAGCAATAGGATTCCAGGACATGCTTCCAAACATCTGCCTGTAAAGCTCAAGAATTCCTCACAAATAATCCTCAAGACTTTTAGTGCCTTTAAATACAGTAAAATACCGTTGTATATAGTACTTATCTCGCCCTTCCAAATTACAGGCTTATGACAGTCCTGATTGTGTATTACTATATGAAAAGGCTGGAACTTTCCAGACTGGAAGTACTTTAAGGCATTAATTTAGGCAAAGACTACCAGCATCTAAGCCATCAGTTGGTACCAGGGACACGAGTTCTAACAGCACCCACAGCTGCTCACTGCAGAAATTGCTCCTGTCTGGCCACAAACCCCTTTCCAAACATACATGAAAAACAGGGGTGCAGCAAAAGCAGCCAATAAAAAGCTGAGAGCTACACTGTCCTTAAAGTTGGAAGTCTTTTTAGAACAAAAGATTCATTATTTTTCAAGGTAATGGTCAAGTTGCACCATGACACCACACAAAGCTCATCTGTTTGTGTGATACCTGCAGTACTGCCATGACAAAATCCCAAGCCTTTATGTTTTTTATAAAACATGAAAAGGGGAGGCTCGTTTTTTGTTTTACATTTAGTTTTTTGGTCAAGAAATATAAGAATTTTTTCTATTGCAAATCATGAAAATCAAAAGCCTAAATGAAAACTAATTGCAGCCAGATTAACTAATAAATTTAGGGCATTGACAAACAGACTCAACCCTTTTTTCTGAGGAGAATCATTCATAACCTCACAGCTTCCTGTGTTATGGTTCAGACAATTTTTTGCCTGTTTAAGGCAACCTTACCTGCGTAACTTAGGTATACACCCTGAAATGTCTGAGGTGAGGTTTGCCATCTCCTCTAAAAACCCCAGATGAATAGTAACCGAGCTATTCACGGAGATGCTGCACAGCCTACATTTGGGAAAATGAGAGCCTATAAATTGGTCTTGCAAACTCTGCTCCATTCTGTGATAAAACTATGCTGAATTCTGTTGTGTTTAGCCCTTCTTGGTTCATCTAATCAATGTTCCATCATTGATGGGGATGAATAAATTGTATTGTATTGTATGCCAGACATCAAAACTTATGGACAGCTGCACATGTGAAGGACAGAATATATTCTCATTGTTAAGATAAACACAAGTGCAATGTATGATAATAAAGCAATTACCTTCCCTTTCTGTTTCGGTATGTTTGGTGCTCATTGAGTGCTTGTAGAGGTCCAAATAATAAACTGTCAGAGATCTTGCTTTAGAAGTTTACTCTACAAATACCAACTATATTCTGTGCTGAGAGGCTATAAATTTAAATATAAAATACACACCAAGAGCAAACACACGACCTAAGGAGTTGTAATCCACTAGGAGAAGACTTAAAAAAGCTTAAGAAAGTCCATGCCATACCAACAAGCTCTTTCACACTCACATGTACACAAACAATTCATTATTTTTTATGTCTAAATAGCCTACATCAGATGAACAAAGAGTCCAACACTTTTCCTAGCTCCTTATCATTCACTTCATACATGCCTATAGCTAACATTATTATGCTGTGTTTTTGTAAGTGTCTGTCATCAAGTGGGTCTTTGATGTGAAGAGGCAACAAATCTGGATAGAGCTGATGGATGTTTTAAGTTCTTTTTTAAAGGCTCAATAGAATAATTAAACTGATGCTCTGTAGTGGTAATGAGGGAAAAAAACAGTCACCAGCCAGCTAAAGGATTATTAGCAAGTGATTTAGCATGCTGTGCACATATAAAACACAAAGGCCCAAGAAAAATAAGTAGATAGCCTGATCCTGAAAAAGTGGGAACCTCAAACTGTTGGAGGCCAGAGGTCTGTTACTATACAGCATTTGAAACTACAAGAATAGACAGAATACATTAAAAGGTGTTTAGGAGCAGCTAGCAACTTTTCTGTCAGAAATTATTTACATATCTAATAACTCTTCATAGAGAGCTCCATTTTGTCCTGATGTTCCTAATACATGAAATAAAAAATTATGAGAACCTAGCCTCAGACGAAAACCTGGTTTCAGAGACACAGACCAAGAGCCTGTATGGGTGCAATATACTGCCAGTTTTGATGGACTGGTGGAGTAGACAGTATATAATAATATTCTTCTAAAGTCTTATCAGCATATATAGCAACACAACCAGTGTGTACAAAGAGGGCAGCTCTAACTTTTCCAAAAAATGGTGAGCAGGAATTATGCTCTGCTGTTTCTGAGAGGTGTCCTCAGAGCACACGGGGGCTTCCTGACACAGTGAGAAAAAGAAATGTGAGAGGCATTGTACTACCACAAGAAGAATAGGGCTGTCTTTCTTCAAAGCTCTCATGAAAGAAAGAAATGTAAAGTCTAGCTACGCTAGCTAAAAAACGGGCAAGACATGCCTACACTTCCATTTCCAATGCCTTACAAGATCGACGCAAGATCCTAATGCATTTTTTCTAGGTCACAATTTCACCTCGTTGCTCCACCCTACAACACTACATCACATTTACAGCTGCTTTAATGCCATCCCAGGCTATTTGAGATTCCTCACCAAAAAATCAAGAATCCGCTTTCCTCTCCCTTATTTGCATGTACTAAAGATTTATATTTCAATATTACACTTAAGTTATTTCTCAGTTCACAATAGACAGCCATGCAAAACTTCAGCACAAAGAGACCAGAAATTCAGCACACATAAAACAAAAAATTCGTTGTCATATATGAAGAAATATACCATGGGATGCATTTACAACATTCAAATATTTGTGCATAGTTTCTGCTAACCCAGGAAAAGAGAATGATACACACACAGAGTGAAGAAGTAAAGCTGAAAAGGAAGTTTCAAGTGTCTTTACTCACTTTTTAAATTCTTCTTCATAGAACAGAACAGCATATTACCTTGCAGCTCCTGTTTTTACTTTACTTTGTCAGCACTATTAAAAACTCTCACTGAATGCAAACATTTTTAAGGTCTGTAAAAGTCCTGAAGGTCTATAGCTTTCTCCTGTCACAGTTCCAGTTAATCTACGCTTCTTCAAGAAGGGCAAATGAAGTTTAATTGTTAGAAACTAATTTTCTTAAGTTTTTCATTAGCAAGCACTTCAACAGAAATGCAAGTGATGGATGGTATTTCAACATGTACATAACGTCACTAACATTATAAATTTGTGTGACCTTCACAGTGCAGCTCCACTCCTCCAGGTAACTCACCATTACTGTTATTTTACTTGCAAAGACAGAGCTCAACTGGTAATGATTTAGAAAAAAAAATACCTTAAGAGCAGTTTGATTATGTTTTACAATTAAATACTGCCAGTGAATGACAAAGTTCTTGTTGTTTTGATCAACCCTTTGAGAAAATACTCTAGAAAAAAAATATTCAAGGACATGCCCTTTTTAATTGATCAGGACTGATTGATGGCCTAGTATAAGCCCTTAATGAAAACAGTTATTTCACCAGTTTCAAGATGGTATATGATCAGTCAGTTTAAAATAGCTTTCCACAGAATCAGGTGGTGCCAAAATTTAATGACAAAAGTTACGTATTCCCCGATTTGGTGTTTTTTTCTGAGAAACATGTATTCATATGTTTGGTCCACCAAGCAACGGAAAGGACCTTTGTGGTTTCCAGAATAAATACAAACAGCATGTTTACAATGCATGTTTACAATACAGTGCGTGGCTGAAGAAGCAGCATGTGTTAACCAGTGAAAAGATTCAGCTAAATGTAATGAAACTGTACTCAGTGCCTACCTTATCCCTTGTTAATTCTCTGTTGGGTCATTCTGCCAGATCCCGCATTTTGCATTTTACATACTTCTAAAGCTCAAGAAGTTCCCTTCACGGATTCCAATTTTAATGAGTTTTCTATTCTTCTTGGAATAAACAAAGTTTAAAAGTCCAAAGAGTATAAAGCTTTCTGTCAGACGATCTGCCTACACAGTCCTTCAGCATCTCAGAAGTGCCTCCAGTGCCTTACAAGCATCCATGAAGCTTCATGTGCAGGGACAACCTGCGACAATTACTGATGCATTCACTACTTCAGAGTCAATCCAGTACAGAGTTGTTAGAAGGATATTCAGCTATTCAAGGCAAGGGGTATTCTTTGCAAGATGTCATGTATTTCCCTGCAGAATACTGCACATTTCTGACCTTTCCAAGCACAGCCTTGTCTTGGGAACAGCAGAACTAGCAATATATACTGTTCTCATGACAGCAGACATCCTGCTAATACAATTGTCCTCAAATCTCAGAATCATTCTGCCTTTTCCAGACACCAAATCTTCAAGTCCATCTACTACATCTTACTTCCACTCTGAAAATTCTTTAGTTTTGCCAAACATTTCTAGAATACACAAAGCAACATTAAAATACATTGATGGTTCTCATTAAAACAACACTGGGCTTCTGTACATTGTTTGATTCTGTGTACAATTCATTAAGCGACTACATGCCTCCTTTAATACAAGCAGCTGCAAAATTTCCAGTCTGCTGCACAGCAGTGCTGTGCAACCATGAGAGCTTACTTCAGATTCAAAGCACAGCTTGCTGCAAAATACAGGAGATTTTGGTTATTCTTAATAAATCTGTATCTATAAAACATTAAGACACTGTGAAAAAACCAAGTCCAGAATGGATTCCAAAATTATTTTTCTCAATTTCAGTGTGCTCAGCATTAAACGGTTCCCAAACAATAACCCTTAAAATATATAGGAATTGGTCTAGATAAGCAATAAATGTTCTGGCTACATCTCAGATGTCTGAAGCTCCTTCTTTCTGCAGGTTTACAAGTGAACTTCAAAAGCACGAATTTAACTAAAAGACTTTGTCTGTTGTTTCCTTCTTTAAGGCAGACTCCATTTAAATTACAGAATCAGTGTGGTTGGAAAAAAACCTTAAAAACTATTCAATCCAACCTTAAGCCTAACATTTCCAAGTCCATCACTAAACTCTGTCTCTGAGAACTTGTCTACACATTTTTCAAATACCTCCAGGAACGTGACTCAGCCACTTCTCCTGGCAGCCTGTTCCAATGTTTGAAAATGCAAGAGGGAAGTTTGTTTGTATTTTTCACCATATTAACTTACATCTTCTTGGGAAACCATGAAGTGCTGTGGAATACACAGAATGAAGAGCTAACGTAGTTCTCCAGGCTCAGGAGAGACACTGAGTTTTCAAAATGGGAGATATTTTTAAGATTTTATTTTAGCCATACTTCTTCCTGGGGCAATAATCCAAAATATTTTAGTATTTCCTGTTTGCTGGCACTTCTGCCCAGACTTTTAAATTACTATATTGTCCATTGTAGCCTATTAAAAATCCCAAATCAATCCTAGAATCCCAGTAACCACATTAAAACAAGCTACAACTGTTTCACCACATTGTCAAGTCTGCCGAAGCCCTTGCTTCCAGTCATCACAGCAAAACAACCTTCTGTTCTGCTAGTTTCCTAGTTCAGCATCCTCAAAGCTAATGCCTATACCCTACTCCCCATTTGAATTTGTCAAACTTTTAATTTCCAGGTCTTGTTTCTTGTTAGCTCTTTCATTACCAGATGAAAGAGATCTTCACGCTTAATCAGGTTACTACTTTTAATTTAAACAATTTCTAATTGTATATTCACACCTTTTCTTGACTTGAACTGCTTTCTGAATTCATCCTTCCCCCTCCAGTGATTTTTTCTTAGTATTTAGTAACATTGAAAATCATGTAAATGTAGTTTTAAAGAAGTTAACAAATCCTGCAGCCAGGACACAACAAGTATAAGCACTTTGCACATCCAAAGCAAGTTACAATCCCTGCTTCAAAGAGGAGACATATGACTGTAGACAGTAAGAAAAAACACAAGTTCATACTAGACACACCAAGGTGGCTGGCTCACTGGCCCAGAAGCCAATATTGTACCAATTTTAAAGGCAAGAGTACTGTGTGCAGAAAATAACATTCAAAAAAATCTTTCTCACTGTCACTCGGAGGTAAAAATGAAACACATTGGTCAAAAAGTGTCTGCAGCTCCATTGCTCATATTCTCATAGATTTTGAGGATACTGATAGATATTTTGCAGAGACTTCACAGTTTACCATAAGCATCAATGTACTGTGGGTTTTTAGAGTAAGAATGGGTTAATTGCAGAGAAATTAATATCTCCCTGGCAAAAGAAGACTTTAGTTTCTCTCCCCTGTGGGACTGTCAGTAAATATGAATAGAGGACTGTTTGGTAAAATAAGATTCTGCTGTCATGCAAAAGAAAAGTACTCAGAAAGCTGCTAGCTTAACACCTAGGACAGGCAGATTTTAAAGTCCCTGTAGTCAGGAATGGCTAATTTCTAGTAATGTTTCCAAAGGAACTCTTAAAACTCAAGATCAAAATAGATTATTTTAGCTATTCCCTGCTCCCCTACACCCATTGCTGCTACCTAAATTGTTTTCAGATGTTGCTTATCTTCCAGCCTACACTTAAGATCTGCTTCATTTTTGCTGTGACCGAGGGTCATCTGATGTGGTGATTGCCTGGGCAAGAGGATAAAAAAGCTGGATACATAAGAAAAGGTAGATGTGTAATAAAAAAATAAGTCAAAGAAGGTTAGAATTTCAGTTTAATTATTTTATCATTGTCTAAAGATATGATAAAATTCCAGGATGAAACAGAAAATTACTACCTTTCACTAAATACTTTTTTTGGAAAGAGTAGTTCTTCAGCTTTCTAACAAACACTGACTCCTAAAAATGCTTCTGTCTCCAGAAAATGAAATTGCAAAAAGTAGTGTGAGAATACTAAAAATTCCCTTATCAAATTTCATTTCTGGGGCTTTATTCTTTTTCAATTTAAGAGAAGGAGAAGGAAGAGGAGAAGGAAAAGGCAATTAGCTCTCAAGCAAGAGGAAAAAATTTAAAATGCAACATTCACTTATAAACACATTAGGTTTGCTGTAGCAAAAGGAAAATAAAACCAGGTGAGGCCTCAGGTCCCGAATGCTGAACCTGCAGAGACTAATATGCTTTTAGGTAAAGACCAACAAAAAGAAACAAGCCTGTACACTATGGATTGTGCAATGCAGAGGAAAAATTGTGCAAAGATGAAAAAGTGCTTCCTGACCCTTGCAGCAATCAGCTTACTCTTTGAAGCATGAGATTTGATTACCTTCATCTCAGTGGGTACAACCATGAATATCACTGTATAACTTCTAATGCCAAGCACATTCTATTTAATAAAGGGACAGTAATGTGAGAATTTCTGCAACCTGGGTAATAACTGCAATGAGAAATCCATAGCAAGAACATTTATAAGGGCATTATCATACATTAGCATTTAGGTCTTTTCTTTCAAATAAAAAAAAATCAGATAAATCGATCAAATCTAACAAACCCCATGACAATTCCCCACGCAGAAAAGCAAGAAGGGCCGATACTTCTATTTATTCAACAAGATACATACATATGACAATACGTATATCTGACATGTGGCATATACCCCTGGGGTCTGTCATAAAGCTTCATATACCCCTGGGGTCTGTCATAAAGCTTGAATGCAGATTTTTGCAAAAGCGCCTAAACACCCCCCATCCAAACAATCAAATGGGAACAGTGACGGTTCAACATCAGTGTCCTACTCACTGAAATACTCAAATACACTGAAAAATACTCAAAGTGACATGCCTGAACTACAGAATAACTTCAGGCAGGCAACAATATTGGCTTATGAATATTTTTAGACAGCAGCTCCTGTGCACACAGCACTAATTTATCATTCATTTCTCAGCTACAAGACTCCTCACCAGCTTCAACCCAGAATAATTTCAGCTGAACCTGTATGGAAGCTATAGCACTTCTGCAACTATCTGGTTACAGCTTAAAATACTACTTCCCACAAGGAATGAGAATTTGGAGGGGTTTTGAGGGGTAGAAACAGTGCCACAGAGATACACTGTAGGCACAGATCAGAGAGTAGATTAGGGCCACTTGTGCATAATGCTCAAATTCTTTCTTATGACAAACACTAGGTTTTAATAAACTACAATTTTCCCATCAAATTTACCAAGTCCAGATCTGGAAGGTTCTTCAGATCTTGTTTTTAATTTTTATATTTCTCTGCAGTGTTAATGCTTCCCAGCAAAACCAGTACTCTGACACATGGGTATTCCTTCTCCCCATAGCATATGTATGTCATGTACTGAGAGTTTAGAAGAAGAGGGAAGATTAAAGCTACCTTAGCTTTCAAAGATACTGAGGAGGAAATACAAATGGTCTGATCTTCTCTGCTCTTTGTAAATTTGTCAGTGCACCAGGCACGTGCAAACCTTACTTATCAAAGCAAACCTTACTCTACAGAAGAAGGAGGGTTGATATCTGGGGTGTTACTGTCTAATGGCAGCTCCAAGGCACAAGGGACAAGATGCAAATCATCCTTTTAGCCAAGATATACAAAGAAAGCTATTACTGGAGGAATCAGAATTACCACAGTGTTTGCCAAGAGTACTTGCCTTGGCAAATGTTCAGTAAAGCCATTCTCATCAATGCGTTTTTAACAGCAATAGTAGCACAACATTTACAGTAAAATATCCTAATCTTTCCTGAGATTTCATTGAAGAGGCTTACAGACATGTTTCATTCAAACTTCCCTGTTACTTAAACATTACACCAACCTTTCTCTTAAGTTTTAGCTCCCCTACTCTACAAGTCCACCTCTGTAGAGCAGTTACCATATGCTCAGCTCACAGCTTGCTCTTGACTTTTCTTTCCTAAGACAAGACTTAAACATATATGCTTAAATGTTTTGCTGAAGAAGAGCTCACTTTCCAAGTCATGAACATTTTGGAACCAAAGTCAAATAATTAAGAAGTACACTACCTAGATTTGGGGAAATACAAAAAGCAATTGAGATAGCATGCCTTGCACACCTTTGTGTGAGTCCTTGCTGAGACAAATTCATGCTTGGAAGGACCGTAAAGAAACAGTAAAAAAATCACCTTGTTGCCTGAAGCTATCTAACAGAGTGGGGCAAGGGGAATATAATCAGCATTAAAGTGCTCTCCATAAACAATGAACAGTCTAGCAGCTTTTATCTACTCTGCACTTTAAGGAAGTTTCCACTGCTGAATATTTTCTGAGCAAAAGTAATTTATTGCGGCTTTTAAATTATACAATTCAAAAATGGTTAGGAAAAATGTTCCGTGTTCCAATATAATAATGACAAGTTTTGAATTTCTTAAGACACTGGCAGCCTGCATTCATATTTTGAAAACTAACATGTACAAAGTACTAGTGACATCTTTGCCCCAAGCTGTAACTATTTATAAGCTGTCCAATCCAGCTCAGCCATACAGTATTCATTTTCAAGTGAAGACTAAACCTGAACGTACATTTAAGATGTCAGTTTGAGTGTGCACTTCTCAACAAAATAAAAGGCTGATCACATGTCATTTCAGATGTGCATCTGGGACAGCCTTTTTTAAGAAAACTGCTTTCTGTACATTATTTTAAATGCGTATTTTATTACAGACTTTTAAAATGACAGTTAGAATTCCACGTAAACAAAACCATTAAGGAAACATCCTGATGAACAGGTGAGTCGTCAAGATGAGTTAGATGTGACCTTAGCTCTGTCCCCTTCGAATAAGAGGCTACGACAAAATCTTATTGCTGCATCCAAAGACAGATGCTCTGTAGGTGTAAATTAGCAACACTTGCATTCATAAGAAAATGATCATCCACTCTCATAATGCAGATAGCAACTGTCCTTTTACATCCCTGGCTGAGGAGTTGGAACAGAGT
>JAAWXA010000002.1:55424817-55581553 GCA_038090715.1 Florisuga fusca
AGAGGTAACAAGCTCAATTAGCTCTCAAGCAAGAGGAAAAAATTTAAAATACAACATTCACTTATAAACACATTGGGTTTCCTGTAGCAAAAGGAAAATAAAACCAGGTGAGGCCTCAGGTCCCGAATGCTGAACCTGCAGAGACTAATATGCTTTTAGGTAAAGACCAACAAAAAGAAACAAGCCTGCACACTATGGATTGTGCAATGCAGAGGAAAAATTGTGCAAAGATGAAAAAGTGCTTCCCGACCCTTGCAGCAATCAGCTTACTCTTTGAAGCATGAGATTTGATTACCTTCATCTCAGTGGGTACAACCATGAATATCACTGTATAACTTCTAATGCCAAGCACATTCTATTTAATAAAGGGACAGTAATGTGAGAATTTCTGCAACCTGGGTAATAACTGCAATGAGAAATCCATAGCAAGAACATTTATAAGGGCATTATCATACATTAGCATTTAGGTCTTTTCTTTCAAATAAAAAAAAAATCAGATAAATCGATCAAATCTAACAAACCCCATGACAATTCCCCACGCAGAAAAGCAAGAAGGCCCGATACTTCTATTTATTCAACAGGATACATACATATGACAATATGTATATCTGACATGTGGCATATACCCCTGGGGTCTCTCATAAAGCTTGAATGCAGATTTTTGCAAAAGCCCCTAAACACCCCCCATCAAAACAATCAAATGGGAACAGTGACGGTTCAACATCAGTGTCCTACTCAAAAATACACTGAAAAATACTCAAAGTGACATGCCTGAACTACAGAATAACTTCAGGCAGGCAAAAATATTGGCTTATGAACATTTTTAGACAGCAGCTCCTGTGCACACAGCACTAATTTATCATTCATTTCTCAGCTACAAGACTCCTCACCAGCTTCAACCCAGAATAATTTCAGCTGAACCTGTATGGAAGCTATAGCACTTCTGCATCTATCTGGTTACAGCTTAAAATACTACTTCCCACAAAGAATGAGAATTTGGAGGGGTTTTGAGGGGTAGAAACAGTGTCACAGAGATACACTGTAGGCACAGATCAGAGAGTAGATTAGGGCCACTTGTGCATAATGCTCGAATTCTTTCTTATGACAAACACTAGGTTTTAATAAGCTCCAATTTTCCCGTCAAATTTACCAAGTCCAGATCTGGAAGGTTCTTCAGATCTTGTTTTTAATTTTTATATTTCTCTGCAGTGTTAATGCCTCCCAGCAAAGCCAGTACTCTGACACATGGGTATTCCTTCTCCCCATAGCATATGTATGTCATGTACTGAGAGTTTAGAAGAAGAGGGAAGATTAAAGCTATCTTAGCTTTCAAAGATACTGAGGAGGAAATACAAATGGTCTGATCTTCTCTCCTCTTTGTAAATTTGTCAGTGCACCAGGCACGTGGTGTATCAAAGCAAACCTTACTCTACAGAAGAAGGAGGGTTGATATCTGGGGTGTTACTGTCTAATGGCAGCTCCAAGGCACAAGGGACAAGACGCAAATCATCCTTTTAGCCAAGATATACAAAGAAAGCTATTACTGGAGGAATCAGAATTACCATAGTGTTTGCCAAGAGTACTTGCCTTGGCAAATGTTCAGTAAAGCCATTCTCATCAATGCCTTTTTAACAGCAATAGTAGCACAACATTTACAGTAAAATATCCTAATCTTTCCTGAGATTTCATTGAAGAGGCTTACAGACATGTTTCATTCAAACTTCCCTGTTACTTAAACATTACACCAACCTTTCTCTTAAGTTTTAGCTCCCCTACTCTACAAGTCCACCTCTGTAGAACAGTTACCATATGCTCAACTCACAGCTTGCTCTTGACTTTTCTTTCCTAAGACAAGATTTAAACATATATGCTTAAATGTTTTGCTGAAGAAGAGCTCGGTTTCCAAGTCATGAACATTTTGGAACCAAAGTCAAATAATTAAGAAGTATACTACCTGGATTTGGGGAAATACAAAAAGCAATTGAGATAGCATGCCTTGAACACCTTCATATGAGTCCTTGCTGGGACAAATTCATGCTTGGAAGGACCGCAAAGAAACAGTAAAAAAATCACCTTGTTGCCTGAAGCTATCTAATAGAGTGGGGCAAGAGGAATACAATCATCATTAAAGTGCTCTCCATAAACAATGAACAGTCTAGCAGCTTTTATCTACTCTGCACTTTAAGGAAGTTTCCACTGCTGAATATTTTCTGAGCAAAAGTAATTTATTGCGGCTTTTAAATTATACAATTCAAAAATGGTTAGGAAAAATGTTCCGTGTTCCAATATAATAATGACAAGTTTTGAATTTCTTAAGACACTGGCAGCCTGCATTCATGTTTTGAAAACTAACATGTACAAAGTACTAGTGACATCTTTGCCCCGAGCTGTAACTATTTATAAGCTGTCCAATCCAGCTCAGCCATACAGTATTCATTTTCAAGTGAAGACTAAACCTGAATGTACATTTAAGATGTCAGTTTGAGTGTGCACTTCTCAACAAAATAAAAGGCTGATCACATGTCATTTCAGATGTGCATCTGGGACAGCCTTTTTTAAGAAAACTGCTTTCTGTACATTATTTTAAATGCGTATTTTATTACAGACTTTTAAAATGACAGTTAGAATTCCACGTAAACAAAACCATTAAGGAAACATCCTGATGAACAGGTGAGTCGTCAAGATGAGTTAGATGTGACCTTAGCTCTGTCCCCTGTGAATAAGAGGCTACGACAAAATCTTATTGCTGCATCCAAAGACAGATGCTCTGTAGGTGTAAATTAGCACGACTTTACAGAAGTCAGTCATGCTACATCTGGTTTCTACCAACAGAAGCACCATTGCACTTCTCTTCAACATCAGATCTTCTCTGTACAACACCAGATGACTATGGAAGAACACCAGGGGATCCTGCTGCAAACCAGCATAACTACCATCCCAGCAATTTGCAGCTTTAGTAACACCAAAGCAAGTGGGTTCAGAACATTACTAGGTAAAGTCCCTTTGCCAGAGCTATGCTTGGCAAACCTTTCAGTTTTCTTTCTAACCCCACACTTGCAAACCATAGAGCTATTCTAACAAAACAAAACAACAAAAAACAACTAACCAACCAACAAAACCTAAAAGCCTCCAGAAACCCCCCATGAGACACCAACAAAAAAAAAACCAACCCAAAACAAAACAAGAATAACCATTTCTAAAGCTAAGATAGCAAAAAAAAATAGCTGTCCATTCATATCTGCCTCATATGGTAACTGAACTCCTACCCCAGATCCTCTTATTTTTTTTCACAGTCCCCACTTTAAAAGACCAAATAATAAAAATGTTAAAACATGAAGGGAGCTATCTGCAGAAGCCAGAAGCAACAGGGACAAATATACCACAAATGGCAAATCATTGACACACAAACAGACCCCTGCATGTGGACAGCAAACACATCTGTGGGGAAAAAAAAAAAAATCATGAATGAGTTCTTAGCAAGGAAAATGTCTGAGACATCTGGCAAACCTCTAGATCAATCATCTTTTTTAGCAGCAAAGGGCAGTGCAAGTCCCATGGAGGGTTGGGACATCCCAAAAACTACCTTGTACATTCCATAGTTTGTATTTCAGGTACTCTTCTGCACATTTGTAAAAATAAAATTGATCTTTAGCATTTGATTAAAATAGGGATACACCTTTGTTGAGATGGTATGCCTCTCCTACAGTTACCAGCAGAATAATTCAGACCCATCATGCATGATTTGGCATTAGGCATCTCATTACCATACATCTAAAATAGTTGCTAAACTGTTTATTTATAAACATAGTGAATATGTCTCGCAATAACTCTGGTTTATTTAGGGTAGTATTCAAAAGTAAACATCATATCATTCACCCAGGCCTGTCAAACACTGAGTGTCAATTTGGAAGCTGCAAGCAACGAACAGGTGTTATCCTGGCCCACTAAAGAGAGACAGATTTTTCCTTTACATTTCCAGTACATTCTCTCAAGAAACTGCATTTAAGAGCTTTAGATGTATTAACAGCCAAATCACACTTTTAAAACAGAGCTTTTGATGTCTGTTGCACATCTGGTAGGAACAAGAACCAATGATACTTATAGGCATTCTTGTTTCCTTTTGCCTTGCTCTTCTCTCATTACATTTCATGGAGTTGGGTGTAAAGATAAAAGAAAAATCTTTATTCGGGAGAAGATTCAAAGGAGGAAAATGGCTGAAGAAAACAAAGCATTTTGGTGGTGCCCCCTGCTTGTGCAACGAGAAAATGAAGCTTGTGGTGGTGGTTGCCAAAACAGACTACAGCTGGATCCAAAACGTTATTGATGGGTAACCAAAGTTTATATATATTGATACACTCTGATATTGAACACTCTGGACTAATGAAGATACAGACACGCTCTTCTATCTGATAGTATCTAACAATTTGTCAAGGGACTGTAATCAAAGCCAAAGACAGCTTGTTTACTCTGTATTAAAATACAATATTTTGTATCATACTGTTACAGTAAATGACACATATATCATCTGGTATTTTGGTAGAGCTTGAGATATCCAGGAGAAAATGGGATGTATCACTTCCAATGAGCAACCCCACAAAGAACAACTGTGACAGTAATAAAAAAAAAAGTCTGTGAAAAAGACCACAAATTCTACTACACCAAACCCTCTGATGGGAAATTAGGTGACCCTTCTAGAAATTATGCAACCACCCTGCTTCATATAGAAGAGATTAAAAGACCAGCTGCCGATTTCCCCTACTCCACCCTCATCCCTGATATGCCCCCAAATTAGTAAGAAATACAGGAAAATAGGATTAGTCATGTTATCTACTGTGCCAGTGTACAATATGCAACAATACAGACAAATTATTCTCGGAAGAAATTTTGCACTGAAGTACATTTCAGGTATCACTGATCTTACTCCATGGCTCTTAGAGGTCAAATAAAGAGGTCAACTTACGTAGCTCTCCTACTTTGAGTATTTCACACAGCATCTTTGTCAGCTCAATGCTGCTTCGGCCAAACGGGCACTCGTGCTTGTCTTCTCGACTGCTGTTCTCCAGGACAATCTGAAGGAGGAATAAAAATGGAAAAGAACTGGTTTGAAGAATCCATGAATGGAAGAACTTTCCTCCACATCCAAACATTTACAAGATATGCCAGGCTGAATTTAGGCAACTGTGTGTGGAGGCTGTGTTTGCAGAAACCTTAGCCCTCCCCACGACAGCTAAATGCCCTATGTTTGAGGCAGCCAGCAACACAGAAGCAGTCTTGATCCATGACCAAGTGGGAGGCTTTGCAGTTCAGCACCATCCCTCAATTGGACAAAGTGCAGTAGAACCCAGAGGGAAAGAAATAGCTTTATTTCAGATTTTTCAATTAAAGTATTTAAGATATAATGATTTATAGATCTGAACACACTAGAAAGAATGAAAAAAGCCAAACAAACAAGCCCAAAAATGTGGGACCAAAGTTACATTAAAAAAAGAGAAAATATACTTATTTTCTCTATTATGGAAGAAACGTGTGCTTGCATGCAAAACATTTCAGGGATCACTCTTGCATCAAGCCCGTGAATGCTACAAAAAATAACGCAAGGAGAGTCTATATAATCTCTGTGGAGTGACACTGCAAAATCAGTGGGAGAAAAGAATTCCTTGGATATTTTTATACCCATAAAGCTCTGTCATATCAGATCCATTATTTCACTGTAGATGAAAAAACATACTGTAAAAATACTATAGATTTCATTGAAGCTGTGAGCCTGAAAGAGAGCAAAATAGAGGCTGGAAAAAGAAAATAAATGTTCAAAACAGATTTGCAGTAAGAATTGTCTTTGCAGTAACAGTCTTTGCCCCCAGCTTTAACAAAAGAAAAAAAACCCTCTCATCCTAAACAGCTGCTGGATAGCCTGTGGATGAGGGACAAGGAAAAAATTAATTTAAAGGTAAGAAATTTTTCAAGCACCAGAGAACTTCAGAGGCTCTCTAAATTTTCTTTACAACCTGATGTTTAGACATTGCTCTCTGCTTTGCATGCCTTGTATCTCCTTAGCTCCCATCTTTATAATTTTTGCTTGCTTGGCTTTTTCTTTGGTTGTGTTTTTGGTTGGTTTTGTTTGGTTGGTTTTTGTTTTGCTGTGTTGTGGATTTTTTGGGGTTTTTTTGTGTGTGCTGTTTTGTTTGGGGTTTTGTTTTGTTTTTTGCGGGTTTGGGGTGGGTTTTTTTGGTCTTAAATCTTTCAATTTTGGCAGCAAAGAAAGCTTTAGAAGAGTCCAAGGCTGGATCTTCATTCAAAACCATGTGATGGAGAGGACTGACACAACACTGGATGTCAGAAAAACCTTTTATACACACCCCAGATCTTAGTTGTGACTGTTTCATGCTCTCTTATGTACAGAAGCCTGCCCTGTGAAGCCATTAAAGGTAAAAGTGGGAAAAGAGGGAAAACCCAGAAGAATGTAGGAACACTACCAGCTTCACACAGCATACCAAAGCCTCTTCACCAAAGTATCTACTTTAATCCTACTGTATAAGGGCAGGCTGATGCTGATACTCTGTTCCAACTCCTCAGCCAGGGATGTAAAAGGACAGTTGCTATCTGCATTATGAGAGTGGATGATCATTTTCTTATGAATGCAAGTGTTGCTTTTTCCCCCTTTTTTAATCACCTAGACTTCCTGCAGAATCTTAGGAAGTCACTAGGAATATTATAAATGTTTGACCCCCACAAATTTAACTGGCCTTTTCCAACAGGATGGTGTCAGAATCATGGTCACCAGTTTGCCAAGGGGAGTTACTTTTCCTTCTAAAATTCTGGTTTAAATTACATCTAATTGTTCCATGTCATCTCTGGATAACAGCTGTATCAGATCAAAGAAACACCCCTGCAATTTTTGTTTTACATTGCTGCAGCCACTGTTCAAGGAATACCTGAACAGGACTTGCATTCTGGATGAGTCACAGTGCTTGAGCCTCTTTCATGGAGGATAGTGCTACATTTCCATACACAAATGCAGGAACAAGGACAGAGTAGCACAAATTCAATGTAAAGCTGTGTCTCAACACCTCTTTGAGATCACATCTCTTGTTTTATTATTACTGTGTTCTTTCTCTCCCATAATAAAACATAAAATCTGCATACTGGAGCAGGGGGGTGCTTTGACACAAATTTAGATACAGCAGAGAAACACTGGTAGTAAAATCAATGGAGAGGCAAAATGAAAGGCTAAGGGGGAGGGGAAGGAAAGCACTCGGATCAGTATTCCTGCTCGCTTCTGGCTAATGCATTTTGTCGAGTTTCACATTAATGAGATATATTAACATTTCATGAGCACATAAATATTTAATGGTGACACCAGATATGCATATATTCTAAGGCAGAATTACAGCAATCAATAAGAATGTCAGAGGAATAGTTAAGGCACTGTGTATTGCTATACAGCAAATTAAATGGCAATTTGAGTAATCAATATGTAAAGCAGCCTTCAAATGATCGCCTGACACACTCTCTGCAAACACCACCTTTTAGCATTTGCTGTGCAAAATATGGCAGATCTGACATGTTACGTTTCTGTAAAAAAGGAAGATGGAAGGCCCTTTACTACATTTAAATACCTGTAGGCAAATTTAACAGATACAGATCTTCACTAAGAAAAAGCAATGGTAAAAAAGGGAAAAAAAAAATATTCTTATACATACTCAAAGAGAATCATTCCTAATCTTGGCATCAGATTTACAACAGTCATTATTATATTTGTAATACTCCTTTCGTGGCTTTGCGACTCATATCCTGTTCCAAGGTAAAATGCTATAAATACAGCTGATAAGGGTATGATGTTAATGTTATTTCCTTTATCATTCTAGTTATGCAAGAGAAATAAGAAGGGAATGGACATATTTACTTTATAAACTGCTGAAAACAATAGCAGGGAAGGAAACAGTACACAACTTTAGACTGAAAACACTTCTGTATGGCTACACAGCATACTGCTGGGTTGACATTCACATTTCCATCACAACAGTTACTTTACCAAGGAAAGAAAAGTGGTGAAGAAATCACAGAACCGACACAACCTTCACTCAAATAGAGGTCTATCATTAATGCTTCTGAAGTGGCTGCACTCTACTACCTTCCTCCTCCTCCCCCACACAAATCCACAGCCAGTTGCGGATCCAGACTTTTCACAATTGGCACATCAGTGGTTAAATTTTGCTTGGAGAAAACAAGAGAGGCAGAAACCACTGATACTTTGGAACAGTTGTCACCACAGAATGATTATATCTGCAATCATTTAAGGTAAAGACCCTAAAGATCATCAGCTCCAACCATTAACCTAGTGAATGGCCAAATCCAGCACTTAATCATGTCCCCAAGCAACACATCTATGCTGCTTTTAAATACCTCTGGGGATGGTGACTCAGTCAGTTCCCTGGGCAACCCATTTCAATGTTTGACAATACAAGAGGGAAGTTTGTTACTGTATTTTTCATAATGTTCACTTAGATCTTCTTGGGAAACCAGGAATTCTGTAGAACTCACAGAATGAACAGCTAACAATACAATCTAAACCTCCTTTTAAGCACAACTTGAGGCCATTTCCTCTTGTCCTGTCACTTGTAAATTGGGAGAACAACCCCGACCTTGCTACAGCCTCTTGCCAGGTGGTTGTAGAAAGACATACGGTCTCCCCTCAGCCTCCTTTTCTCCAGGCTGAACAAGCCCAGTTGCCTCAGACCTTCCTCATAATAGTGGTGCTCCATACTCTTCACCAGCTTTGTTGCCCTTCCCTGGTCATCCTTCAGCACCTCAGTGTCCTTGTTGTAGTGAGGGGCCCAAACCCAAACCCAGCCTTTGAGCTGCGGCCTCACCAGCACCGAGCACAAAGGGATGAGCACTTCCCTATTCCTGTCGTTTCTGATAGAAGCCAGGATGGTAATGGCCTTGGCCACCTGGGCACACTGCTAGCTCATATTTCATCTTCCTTTAATTTTACCTCCACTCTTATCTACTCAGCTCTCCTTTACTTTGGTACCAGGAATTTATTTCTGTCAGATTTTCTCTTCTTCTGTCTTTGCAGAGCTATACAGTGGGGAAGGTCCAACATAAAAACATGGCTTCTCATAGACTGGATGTTACACAGACAAAAACCAAACCCAGATCACAGTATGGCAATATTAAATGCTACAGATCCTCTTATCTTCTTGTTTCTTTGATCAATACTGCCCATTACCATAAGGCAAAGTAGAAAACCACCATGATGTGAAACACTCAACAACAGCAACTTTTTTTTTTCTTTGGTGGAAAGAAAAAAATCCAGATAAAAACCTAAAGATAAAGAAAACAAAAGGGAAACAAAATTCACAAGAGAGGAAAGACAGGAAAAATTTGCATGATGAAGACATTAACAAGCGAGACAGAACAGTAACTTTTTAAAAAAAAACAAATTGTTCTGAAAATTCCCCCAAACCACCATCAAAACTGCAGCTCAGGAAAAGGGAGAAAAAACCTGAAAGTGAGTAAGAGAAGCATAAGATGAGAACAAAATTATATGACAAGATGAATGATATTAACCTACTAGCGGAAGAGGAGAAAGGAAGAGGTTTAAAAATGTTTTTAAAAATGCAAGGAGGTGAAATTTTTAGGAAACCGGTGTTATCCATTTTGTTGACAGTTTTGGAGATTAAACTCTGAAGACTGCTAAGGCACAGGAATTTGACAGTATTTGTAGCAGAACACAGACCTGTACACTTTTTAGTATTTTTAAATTGTCTTCTCTATATATTTCTCCACTCTTATTTACAACTTTTTGCTGTAAACGGAAGATAAACATTTCCAAATTACCAAACAAAACCAATGAGTGATCAGAATGAGCAATGAAGGTTTCATATTTCCTAAGGTAAAGATTTCAGGCAGTGTTGGTCAGCAACTGGTAAGAACTAAATTTCTTCTGGGATGTAGCCATAACAATTTCCTTAAGTACCCTCTCTCCTCTGAAGCCACATCTTTTCAAGAAGTGGAAGGCAGCCCTCCAACATCCAATGGTCCAAGAAAGCATTTAGAGAAATACAGAAAGAATATTCCTCCTCAGAAAATACATTATGTGTGGTTTTTTAACTGCAAGATCTTCTGTACTCCCCCTTGTGTTACAACCAATCGTGTTCAAGCATCACCCAAAGAAAGCTTACCTGCCTCTACTAGGTATCTACCAATGGCATAAGTGGTAACACCATGTAATTCATAAATTCAAGTATCATGCTAAGATTACAGAAAAAAGTACAGAATCTCCAATAGAAAAAAAATGAAAAACCACCACAAAATAAAAAGATTTTATATCTTTTCAGCTGTGTTTCTTTATGATCTTCTACTGAATGATTAAGTCCATCACTACACCTCAGGTGCACAAAACAGACCCTCAGAGAGGGTCTAAATACTCATTATTATTTAGTGGACTAAATAAAGAATTTCCCACATTTGACTACCATGGGCTTAAGAATCTTTATCAGCTTCAACAATGAAGCTTATATCTGCAACTAAGAATTAATGACTGACAAAAGGCAAAGTTTTCAAGACAGGTTTCTCGTCCAAAGCTTTCTCGTCAAAATCCAGGAGGATAAAGCCACCAGAGAAAAATACTCCTTCTTCACTGGGAAGGAATATCCATTTAGTCATTCCCTTAATCCCTCATATTAAAGATTAAATTGGCTCAAAGTATACTGCCCACAGCAACTGCAGAGGTAATTTTCCAATTCCTGAACCAACTTCAGAGCTCTGCAACAAGATAGATTAATTACGATTAGGAAGTAAATACAGAAATGAAAGGCAAGATCCACTGTAGCTGCATCAACACTTATCATAAATCCCACAGCAGACAGATCAACAAGCATTGCTGTGCTATTAAACCAAGCATTTCCCCAGACCTATCTTGTAGTGCTAAAATGATCCTGTGTTAATAGATACCATGGTTTCTAGCAGTCTGCTGTAGGTTAGTATCAAGAGCTTCAGAGAGCAGGTTAGTAAAGATGGTAAAAACCTCCTTAGATCCAAAATGAAAAGTCAGGCCGCATTTTAATATCCAAAAATTGCTCTTCCTTTTCTTGATACTGATTTTCCATTCTTACGCCTTCTATATCACATATAGTAGGCTTCATTATTCCCTTTTCATCTAGATGCTTTAAGTAACTCTATAAGGAAGCAAGTGCTAAGGATATGCTTCCTGCGAAGGATAAAGGGATTCTACTGCAGACAGACTCAGCTTCCCTTCCTCCTCTTCACCAATTTTGCTTTTTTCATAAGGCAGCTTGTCATTTGTCTCAAATTCAGCATTGGTATTCTTCTAAGATCCTTCTCTAAGCACTGTCCCTTCTAACCTGTCTTTTTAATCTTCATTATTTTATTTCCAATTTCCCATTTATTTCCAATTTTCTCTCTCCCTTATCTCAGCCTTTCTTCACATTCCTGAGGCATTACAGCAATTCCTCACGGCAAAACTAATATAAAGCAACAGTTACATCTGCCTTCCTCAGGAAAGCACTAGAATTGCAATTTAGGTTTAAATTTGAGAGAAGAGCTGAGACGAGAAGCAAAGCCATGCCTTATTTGAGAGACCTCTAGTTACAGGATCATGTTAAGGATCAGACACTAAGAGTCTGATATTTGCTTTCACAACTATGAATAAGCCCTGTAACCTGCTGCTCCTGGGGAGAACTTCCTGCAGAAGGCACAGAGCCCACTTTGGCAGAGCAGCCAGGAAACAGGCACACAGCCATACTGGGCAGGAGGGAAAAGAAAAGCATCTAATAATTTCATCATATGAAAACATATAGGTAACAGAGTGAATTAAAAATGTTCTGGTAATACGCCTCCTTCCTTTGACACTCCATGCAGAAGCAACCGTATCACTGTAAAGCATGGTGGCAAGGGCCATGATGAGAAGGGCTAGTTGCCATTTCTTCTTCAGAAGCAGCACCAGGTTCTGCTCTTGACTTTCCACAGCATATAGCAAGTTACGAAAGAGGAGAAAACTAAAAAATGTGAAACAGCCCTTCTAGTGACTAACATTATCATGGTATGGATATATAAGATCAGCATCAACCTTTCTAGCACATCAACAAGACTGTCTGCTAGAGTAGCAATGCAAAAGCTTCTGTCACAAAGTAAATGGGAAAACCTGTGAGACTGTATCTAGTCTTCTTTCCCCACATATACACATACCAGCTTTGCAGGTAGAGGGATCATGCCTCAACAAAAACCAAAAAAATCTTTCTGTGCTAGTGCAAGTGCATGGTATGATTCAAAACCTTCTGAAGACAGTAGCTAGACTTGCAACAACTTCTTGGCCTTTTGGATCAGGATCTCATTTAGCCAACAGCTTCCCTTTACATGGGAAAGTTTAGGTGTGTGAGAATTGATCTGAACACATGCTGGACTGTAACACTGTCATGTGTATCCTATCGTGCATCCCACACAGGGCTGTGCAGATGCTGTTATGACTCCCTTACAATTATCTTCGTTCCTCAGCACTAACTTAAATCTGTGTTTATGCTGCAATGAGCCATTCTAGGCTTTTGCCTCTTTACTGTAGGACACCCAACCTGAATTCTGCCTTAGCACAGCTTCCTGGTGTGTTGGTACGGAAAGCGGAGACATTGAGTGATGTTTGGGGGAAAAAAAGCAAAATGCAGGCAGAAAAATAGATATCTGAGTGGAAGGTAAAAACGATGTTCAGTTTTGGGCTCCTCACTACAAGGACATTGAAGTATGTCCAAAGAAGGGCAATGAAGTTGGTAAAAGCTCTAGACAACAAATCTTATAAGGAGCAGCTGAGAGAAATGGGGATGTTTAGACCTGGAGAAAAAAAGTCTAAGGGAGACTTCAGCACTTTCCACAACTATGTGACGAGTAGTTGTAGTGACACGAGGGTTGGTGTCTTCTCCTGGGTCACAAAAGCAAAAAGAGGAAGTGGCATCTAGTTATGCCATAGGAGGCTTAGATTGGATATCAGAAAAAAATTTCTTCACTGGAAGGGTTATGAGGCACTGGAACAGGCCACCCAGAGAAATGGCCAAGCCACCATTCACATTTAAAAGATGTGTAGATATGGCACTTAGGGATTTGGTTTAGTGCTGGACTTGTCAGTGCTAGGTTAATGTTTGGACTTGATGATCTTAAAGATCTTTTCCCACAAAAATGGCTCTAAGATTCTATGAAAGACTGGCAGATGAAAGAAGAGGCATTTTCAAGCTGGGAATGACTGGGCTCAGGTGATTAGGTCTTATGTGGAAAACTGCATTCCTTCATGAGATACACCTGCAAGGTATATGAAACAAAGCACACTTTTCTTTTTACCTTTAAGAGAACAGAAATAAATTACATCCATTTCTGTGAGGAAAAAAAATGGCATGGCAGAAATCAGGCAAGTTTTATTTCAGGAAATGCTGAAATGATACATTGGACTACTCACATCTGATCAGGTGAGAATGAGTAGGCTTTAGAAGACGTGAATTGACGGAAGGACAGGTAGGCAGTTTCCTATACAACAACTGCACAGATTAGAAAGTATATAGCAGCTGGTCTGGCTGTGACTCAACCCACTAAAGTTCTGAAAGGTCTCTGCAGGATGCCAGCAATCTTTCTGCCTGCATCACTGGCCCTTGCAAACAGAACCTGCTCCTCCACTGTGATTTCTGATGGTTTCAAAAGGAAAAACTCCCTCACTCAACCCCCTCAACAGCATCAACTCAAGTAGCTGCTGGGGAAGAAGTGTCTCTGCATCTCAGCTGTATAAATAACCTATTTTCCAGCTCAGTAGATGCAGGAGAAAGGGGATTTTCTATTACTGACCCTAAGCCAGCTCTATTTTTTACTTTTCAGGTGATCAAAATAACTCTTGGCTCAGCCAGAGTCCAAACATTGCTTTGATCTGGAACATTTTATAACTTCCAGAATTTGTTTTAAATACAAGAAAAGAAAATTTAGTAACACACATCATGCACAAAAATGTAGTAGAAATGGATCCATTATAAAACATACCAAGGGATTAATAAGCCCAACTTTTCAGCGTGGATTTCAACACTGATATTCCACCCTGGTGTCAATATTTTATACTGAAAATTTTACATCCAAGGAACACTTATTTTTCCCTTAGCATATGAAGAGCCTACTACTCTAATAAATGGCAAAGAATTGGGCATAAGCTTGGGTAGCAGTCTGGGCAGAATCCAAACAGATGGATAGCCAATGATCAGACCCAGCACTACAAAGTTTATTTGCTGTTTCTGCCTGAAACACCAATTTCTTGTGCTTAAATAAAATGATGAAACAACAATATGTATCTTCTTAAGGCAGAATCTCACTCCAAAGTAGCAGTGAGACCTCCTAGAATGTGGCTGGCCATAAGCTCAGAAAAAAAATGTGGACAAGTCACCAATTTGTCAGTCATCAAAAGCAAAAATCATTACCATGAGCAATGTGGACCCCACTACAGCCAAATTCAGACAGGGCTTCTCTGCAACCCAGCTGACTTACTCTGAAATTCAATAAGCTCTAGTCAAATCCTACACTCCCTCCCAGATGAAGGTTATCACTGTAGTCAGACAACTGAGAGGAAAATGTAAAATAAGGGAATAAATCAATAGTAGGGCATTAGAAGCTAAGGTGTAGCTGCTGTAAATTCAGTTTACCCAATAGTATATGATCTTTCTGTCTGGAAACACTGTTCAGTTAGTCAAAATCTGAGAAGAATGGCAGTCCAGTCACACCTGGAGCTGTAGCTTGGATTCTGCTGCCTGCAAACACCTGAATGAACACCTGAATGAACACTGCACATATAGGGCTCAACTTATCGAAACTGCAAAGCTGGTGTTTCTCTAAAAGCATCCCAGGCACAAACATGGCACATTTAAACACAGGCAACAACTGTCAATTTTATCTTTTTGGTTTACAAATAAAAGGGGTGCTCCATTTGAGTTGCTCCAGCTTGCACTTTACATCAAATTAAGCAAATATTTTACATCAATATCAGGAAGCACTGAAGTGCATGCGTGCAAAAAATAAAATCAGGCAAATTAGTACACTCCTATATAAACATGCATACAAAATAGTTCAGTTACAAATATTAATACCTCTCTCCTCATATCTTGAAAATAAAATACATCTGAATAGTCTTGCACCACAAATTTAAGACAAATCAATAAGGAAGCATCAAAAATAGAGATGCTAGTAGTAATGGTGACATGACAGTATTTCCATAGAAGGCTTTTCTTCAGACCCTTTTTACTCTCAGGAAAGTTTCAAAGGCACATTGTAACAAGTTACCAGTATGAAAAATCTCAAGATGTCCATACTGAATGAAGTCTGTTTTAAATGGTAACTTATAATTTTATTTTTTAAATTAGTAGAACATGAAGCTGAAGTAGTTTTGGAAAGAAGCAAATTGGAACTGGGAGGGTGGGGAGAGGCGGGCGGACTTGTCTGCTCCAGAAGAACAAGAACAAAAAACCACTCTCTCACAAAGCTTTATTCAAACCTAACTTTTAAAATTTCTTGCAGATATTCAACATTACTTCCATCAATGTATTACACATACTGCATCACCACCTTTTAAAAGCAAAGCCTCTGACAATAGCAATTGATTATTTAAGTGGAACATGAAAAAATGCAGTGCATAGCAGTCACTGATAGCACCAGACAATTAATAAAAAAGAGAAAGAAAATCTAATTCAACAGAAAACTAATTCAATAAGAAACTTTTTTTTTTCTTTTTTTTTTTTTTTTTTTTTTTTAAAGGTTTTCTCTAAACAATCTTTCTTCTGGATGTTCCATGCATATTTGTGTCATAAACAAAAACTGAGAATCAAACCAAATTAATTCACTGTCTAAATAAAATGAAATAATTTTTAAAAAAATCACTGTTTATCTGAAGGAAGACATTAAGTACAGAAAACACACTACATTAATTCCAGGAATAAGTGTACATCAGGATAAAGATGAATAAAAGAAATGGATTGTGAGGAAGTAGGTAAGAAAGAATAATACAGGGAAAACCGTAGAGTTATTTTTGCTTCCTGATTCACTGTGTGACACGTTTTTATCCTGAAGAGCTTTCAAGATACAAAGTTACCCATCTGCTCCATTGCCTTCATACCCATGTTCTTCAGCACATCACAATTGTATTTACTCTTCCATCAGTACTTTTGTTTGGTATTTGTCTTTGACACTCTATTGCCTCTTTCCCCAAAAAGAACACTTCAGCTTCAGGTATCCTTCCCAACTAACTAATCCATTTATTATGAAAACTATTTCTAAAGAGCATCACTTATGAGAGGCAAAAAAAGGCATGAAAATAGAAGAGATTACTCATTTCCTCTCTTCTATTCCAACTTCTCCTTATCCATTTTTTTCAGCAATGCAAGAAGTTACCCAAGGGCCACGCAGATGGAGCACCCTCAGGAAGTGGCAGGTCAGACTGCAGTGATTTGTACTGATGATTAAAATGCAGCACTGCCACTAGACTACTCAAAAGCATGATGATTTCCTGACAGTATCTTCTCTCAGTACATTGTATTCTGACAGGAAAAACTTCATAGTTTCCAAGTTACAGTCTCAGTTTTTAACTACTGCACACCACAGATATCTCATTCAATGGCTTAGGAGTTAACCCATGGTACAGCACTCAACTGTATCGCAAAGGGACAAGTTGAAAATAATCTCTTACACTGGGAACCAAAATCTTTCCAGATATGAACAATGAAAAAAGAGAAGAGCTTGAAAACAAGTTGTTCAGCATTAAAGGATTATTCGTATAGCTGATGATTTCTCATAGAAATTTAACCTTGACCACAGAGATAATTTTCATTAGGGTATACGAGTAGAAAATGTCCCTGAAAAAATAATCAAGGTTAACAGGCTATACAAGGAGAGCAAACTGGTGTTGTGGGACCTTTGGGAGCCAAAGGCCATGAAGAAAAGGTAATGTTATATGGGAAGTAAGTCAAAATGAGAAGGAAACAAGCATGTCAGGGCTCACAGGAAACTCCAGCACACCAGCTAGTAAGCTGAGTAGATGAAAAGAAAGCAGCTGTCTTTTGTGATCAAAGACAAGCAGTGCTGTAGGAGTTGCATGACACCATTCATCTCAGAGGTGTTCAGTCTGCTGTTAACATGACAAGGTGGACCACTAAGGACAAGTGAGCTACCACGCCAGATGGGTAGGCTAACATACTCCCAAGCTGTGTTAATAGTTCCCAAAGCAACCCTGAGCAAAGCCATATTATCTGAGTGTGCCTTGGCATAGCATTTCAATTGTACATGTACTCCTTCTCAGGTGGGAAATACATGAGGCACTGAGACACTCTACTAACAGGAACCATGCAAGAATGAAAACAAACATCTCAAAATAACAGCAAAAAATCTCAGTAATGCAGCAGCAAAAATACTGCATTACAGAAGCAAAACTGAGCAAGCATCAAAGTTCTTTTTAAAGAATGGCTAATTACATGCTACACTGAACCCAATTTTTAAGACAGCATGAAAACAAAAATTAAGAAAAAACCTGTAAGATGTCAATGAGAGCTCTATTTCAACAGAATTCCTATCATCTTTAAATTCTTTCAGACTTCTATAAAACACAACTACCATTTTGGATCCCTGGCTATCCCTACTAAGCATATTCTTTGGATTTAGAATTTTCAAAAAGAAGTCTATGAAGCGGCACCATCCAGATCTTAGAAAATTTTAATGAGGAGAAGTAACCCATTCTCTTATTCTATTATAAACAAAACCACATTTCAGCATAGCTTAATTGGAGAACATACTCATTGTCTAGTATGTCAAAATAATGTTTATTTCAGGGGTTTATAGGGTTTGATAAATATTGCTGTATTGCATGCTACTAAAGTTTTTTTTTTAAGGGTTACTGCTAGATTCAAACTGAGGCAGAAAGATATCTTTAAAAAAAAAGAACTGACAATCTTATGGTCTCCTGTTATGCCCATGGAACATCCTGGCCTGAATATCAGCACACACTTTGCAAACCTATCAGAGCTTTGATGCTATTCTACTTTGAGCAAAACCAAGATCATAATGCACATGTAAGAAACCTGATCTAGCTAAAGATGTCCCTGCTCATTGCAAGGGGGTTGGACTAGATGGCCTTTAAAGGCCCCTTCCAACATGAACTATTCTATGGTATTAAAAGTTCACTCTTCTCTCTTTAGTATAAATGATTGGTGTGTCTACTGCCTCATTGCTACACACAACCTTCCTCAAGGTTGTGCATGTGAACACTTTCTTGGAAAGTTAGACCACGTCAGCTATCTCAAGACACTGGCTTTCTACTCCCATCTCTGCTTGCTAGGTTTGTGCTTGGTAAACATTCTATTTCAATAAAGGTCTGGAGAAGTTGTTACATTCAGAGGCAGGTATTATTAAGCTGTATGTCTCTTCTTGTAAGGATGCAACATGTAACTTGCTTTAACTACCCCTGAAATAACAAATGTGGGAAGTGGAGTGGGCAGGGGGCAGGAACGGTTTGTATAAGTGAATCGTGATGCTTTTTACCTATTTTTCTCCAAGCTATTAGCTCACCTACAGCAGTAGTTTCAGTGGGAGCATCTTAATTCTCAGGACTCTGTCAACTTAGTCACCTATAAAGGCATTTGCTCATCAAGGCCTCCTTTCCATTAAAAACCCTAGCAGTTTTAGGTAGACTTGGAGCAGGATAGAGAACTCTGCACGATTACTACTTTCTGAGCTTATGCACATCAGTCATACATCTGAGCGCAAGCTCATGTCCCTTCTCTTTGCAGGCCTAAGCAGAAAGTAACATTTGCAAGAAGTAGTATCTATAACACTTGATTTGGCAATGAGACTAGACAGCTGTATAGCTTCCTTCCAAACCTTGCACAGATTTATGTCATGTTTTAGCATTTTTTGCCTTGCCTTCCTAGAGCTTGCTGCTAATGATATCAGGATTCTGAACCTCCTCTTCCAAGTCCACTGTAAACAGAATACAATCAGCGTGCAGAGGCAACCACACAGATCTCAAAGATAAGAGAAGAAGCCTTACCCTTATATAAGCATCCTGGTGATGTTTAGCAAAGTACAGCATATTGTCAAGGGCTAACATTCCTGGAGGGGTCTGCGTAAAATCCATTGCTGGGTTTACATGATTCTGTAAAAAGATAAGCAAGATCACTCAATTAGCATCTTTCTAAAAGCTTTCAGCTCCCCAGTGATGTGCACCATGTTAGCATGCTGTGCCAACAAGTCCAACAACAGAGCTCTTTCCGCTGAGCAGAAAACAAGGAAATGGCTGACACCTCAAGCAACTTTAAAGTCAAATGCAAACACTGTGAGGTTGGCATGTCAGCCATTCACTCCTATAGCTAAGGAATGGAGCTTCCCAAAGGTTGAGTACTTTGGAAGCACAGACCTGCAAGTCTTTCATGGCAGATAGAGTCCTTGAAGTACTAGAGACTAAAAGCACTATTTTCATGAAAATGAAGCTATATATATGCAAACGGACACCAAAATATCTATTTTTAAAACTGCTATGGAACTGCTTAAAATAAAAGAGAAAAGAGAAAAAATTACTGGATTCAGAAGTTGCATGAAGTCTATTGCATCTTGTGAACTCCTGAACACAAAGGTCCTCAGACTAAAGTTTATTAAATTAAACAGATTCACCTTGTGGAATTCAGATAATTTTTTTTGTTATGTGCTGAACTATGACTTTCAGTTATGGAATTAATGAGTGAACAGGCTGAATATAACCAGAGCTTCCACATGTTCCTACAAATTTCAGAAGTTCGGTTTCACATACTGGATAAAAAACTTTGCTCAAAATATTAGTTAGTCCATCTTCTAATTAGATAGAATTAACTTACATTTGAGTAAGTTTCATGTAGTTCACGGTTTAGATATGAACATTTGCCTGGCTATGGACAAGCCTGGAAACACCACAGAAGCTCCTTAGAAAAACAAAGATCCAAGAGCATGTCTCCATCAAAAAATGCCTACTGTTTGATATGCTCTGTTATCAGTATCACCTGTGCAAAATTTCTAGCTCCACTCATCACTTGACACAAAAAGATTTCCCTCGTCACTTTGTGATGTCATTTCTATTCTGTAAGACCCAGCAGACACAGACTTTAAAAGTGCATTTACTAGCAGAAAACTAACTGGCAAAAATCAGCACAGATTTCATCTTTCACTGGTTTGTTTCTGCTGTGTGCTCAGGATCTGATCCATCCACCCCACCAACAAAAGCATGGGTTTTAGTACTTTTTTTTTCCTGTTGAGTCTGTCAGGCCATAAAGCTGTAGAAATGTGAGATTGCACTCTTTTGCCCACCCTACCTTTAGATATATGACAGACTCATTTTAGCCAGACAATAATTCATGGTCATGCGAAAGATCACAAACACTAGAAAGCAAAAATTATACATTAAGATGGCTGCTGCCACTTTAAAAGCAGATAAAGATTTTGTGCTGCAAATGGCTTGCACAATTTGTTCATTTTGTATCTCCAGCTTAGGAGAAGTGGTGTACAAGCAATGTAATCGCAGGCTTATCATTTTGCAACAGGGAATCAAAGAGGATGTCTGAAATCCTATATCTTATATGCAGTAGATATTTCAGGATAGCAGTCTAGAGTGAGAAAACAAAGGCTTCTTCTAAGTGGTGTTTTAACAAAACTCATCTTTTTAAAGTTTTGGGTTTTTAATCATTTAAACATTCATCTGAATGACAAACAGAAGTAATTTGTAGTTATTTCCCCAGCTCAACCTTCCATCTTCCACGTGACACATTTATCAGTCAGAAAATTTAAAATCTTTACAAGACTGTTTTACACAGATCATAAGTCCAACAGACTTCAGCTTCTGGAAGGGAAAACCTCCTCTCTCTGCCATTTGCAAGCATTCCAGGCCTTTTTGAGAAGCTGGCTCTGGCAGACACACAGATGACCCTTCCCAACAAGGCCAGCACAAACACCTTCTCAGGACCTTCTGTACACTTGAAACCACCTTCATTTTGGGTATAAAGTACATTTTCCGGGGAGCATCACTTGATACTTCTCCTCACCATGAGCATATTTCTTGGGGAAGCTGTCAACAGGGAACGAAACAGAGCCAGTTTTACAATGCCTTTGGCAAGCAGAACTTCAGCATAGGGCTGTGCATATTCTCTCTAACCACAAGAAACAGCAACAAGCAGAGTATACTTGGATAAATACCTGGCAAGCAGAGAGTATCAAGTCTCAGCTACCTTTCTCCTGCTCTTGAAACATTAGCATTCAGTTTACTGGTATGTAACAAACAATTTTTAAAACTGCTTTTTAAAATAAAAGCAGGACACTAAAATAAAAAGGCTCATCTACTGTTGCTTGGCTACTTCTTTCCTTCACCCCACTGTACATCTTAAATTATATAGAAAGGTTGACAAAAAACAGTGAGGGCATGAGAAATCTCATTGCATTTAGTAAGGATGACTCATTTTGCCTCTTACCATCACTATACTTCTATGTTTAAGACAAAAGGCCATGCCTCCATACTTACTACTTTTTCTCCAAGTCAAGACCCATAAACCCAACTATTTTCAGGTTTTTGTTTCAAAAGTTTGTCAACGTTGGATCCCAGGATAACTAAAGCTTGATTTTCAGCTAAGTTAAATCAAATAACCAGAAATATGCTGGCTGATAATAGCTGAGGATCCAAAAGATAGTTCTGGCATCTGTGAGACAATGTATTATCTTCAATTATTCTTCAAATTCAAAAGGAATGCCAGCTGCTTTGTTCCCTTCCTTCTTCCTCCCTCTCCCTAAAATTAAACTTCTCCTAACACGCTGAATGTCTGTGGTTGAAATATTAACTTATTGAGAGTGGGTTTAGAAATGAGATACAAGCCTAGGTTATTTAAAATGATGTAGTGAATAATTCAGAATCATGCAAACACACACACACCTACAAAATAATTTATTAAATATATGGAACACAATGCCTCAGGTGCATTAGTTGCATCTGTTCAGTATAAAGTCTGTTGCATTTTTCTCTTACAAAAAGCCAAAAGTAACAAATAAAAATGGAACAGATTTTTTACCTCTATTTTTTAATGTAAGTTTTGACTTTTTTCACTAGACTGAGTACTATCTATGCATCTCTCTGCTTCAGCATCTGAGTAGTGTTTAACAACTTACACAATACATGTTAACCTACCTAAACCAGCAAGAATTTGTCAGCCAGTTTAGCAGGGTATTATGCAAATGAGAGTTCATTCTTTTGGTAAGATGGAAACTCCAAATCACGTCTGCTTATGCCATTTAAAAAAAAAAAAAAATAAAATTATAACATTACAGCTGTTCTGGATAAATTCCAGTGCAGTAATTTTATTTTAAAAATCTAACATTCTCGTGTAGTCCTAGATGCGTAAAGCTTTCTTCTGTCCCAAATTGGCTCCACTGTCCTACTTTTGGCTTCCAAGGCAATCTCTAAACAATGTACAGATTTCAGTCATAAGAAGGTATACTCATACAGAGATGCCTATTAACAGTAAGGGTTTACTATCCATAGATAACTGTTCATGGAATAAGCACTGCTCATTTCACATTATTCTTAATGATAGGGTCTTCCACATGAATATGCTGAAATCACTTCTCCACAGAAATAATTTCTTTCTCTACATTCCTAGCTTTATGTGGTCCAAACTTTTTATTTCTGTCTTGACAGATATTCAGAGCCCGGTTGATTTTGGGTCACTGGTATGTTCAACTACATAAATAAGCTGTGCCAGTTTGTCCTGAAGTCTGTGTGCAAGGAGGTGCTAGACCTAGTAACATCTATTCTACAGAGAAGACCCAACTTCTGTTTTCCCAGCTCCAAAGCAGCTGAGGTGAAACACTGTTCTCTATGCCTCACATCTCCAGGTTTGTATAACAAAAGCACTACAGAAGTTCCCGAGGGAGAATTAGAACTCTATAAGTACAGATGACAGAAGAAATTCAGAAGATCTGAAGAGGCCCATTTAAATCATGTCGATCTAAAGTGAACCCTGTCACAACTGGTCACATTTTTTCGTACAGAAAAAGGAACAATCTGTCTTCGAAGATAGTGCTAAGGACAGTAATCGCTTTCTCCCATCTTCAATTACTTGCACTTAGTCATTTTCTTCCTTCTTTTCAATCTAAATCATGGTTCTGTGGGCTAGGAAGGAAAGCAATCACCTGGTTCTACAGCACCTATGCAAAAACCTTCCCTAGCTCAAACGAGAAAATTAAAATACTATATACAGGGATGTTTGTTCATAAAAACTCAGGACCATGAGTGTGAGAACTTTAAAATTATATTCACAGTAAATTATGAATTAATAAATTTCTGTTGGAAGTATCAATGAGCACACAACCTCCCCATTTATCCCTTCACTAAATAATCTCAAAGTTTTACATGCAAAGTGTTCCCATCTGTTCATATACACAAGGATTATAAATCTGAAAAAATGCTATGTTAAAAATTTTGTGAAGTGGTAGTCAGCTAAAATTCATAATGAAGAAGTAATCCTGTATTTTTATTTAGCATCACTATATTCAAAAGGATGATGATACACACAACTTCCATATCCAATTAAATGAGATATAATGGTAACTTGGGAGTTTTCAGCTTCTATGTATTCAATGAAATCAAGAACTAACAGATTTGTTTTTCCCTTGATAACCCTTTAAATACATGAATGTGTATTTTGTGTCTTCCAAAGTAATTTTTTCTCATTTTCCAATAAAACTCTACTACAGTGAATATTCAGTAAGCCAAAAATTGGCTTTTATTATTCAGTATATATTCAGTAAGCCAAAAATAAAGTCTTACAAAATATCCTTGCTTAAAACAGTGGTAGTTTTTTCCCTTTAACATATTTCAAGCTTTTTTCAGGTTTGTTTCAGAAAATGTTTGGCTGTTTCTACCTGTTTAACTTTTTTGTTTGTTTTCAGTAACAGCTTTGCAATACTTATCAGTAGACTGAAATTATCATCCAATAATAAAACTCTCATCTACAGAACTTATTAAGCAACAGCCTTTCTGGATCAGTTTCAGTTCACCAGTATAAAACTGATCTTCTCAATAGCAAAGAAGTCATAAGCACAACCTGCACATACTTCTCTATTTTAAAAATTTCAAAAAACTCAATAATTTGACTACCATATTTCCCTTGCTTCACTAAGCTACTATGCAACCTAATACAATGCACCACAGAGTTCTACAGAAGTCACCACCACAAATCTGCCCCAACCATGATTAGATGCTACAATGGTCAGAATTGCAAACCTCTGAATGTTATGTTGGTGTAACTAAATCAGTTACATTCATCAGGTAAAATGTAACAGGACATGTCAAAAGAAAAGCACTGCATATTTTCAGCCACGAATAAATTATGTTGTAAAGCAAGACATAAAGCTCTTGCATAATTCTTTGTGCTTCAAGCATGCCTATATTACAGTTTTACAGTTACATGGAGTTAATGCTTTGCATTCCAAGATCTTATGTCCTATGGACTGCTGAAAAGTATCTAAAATGAGTTCTGTAACTTAAAGTCATCACATCTTTCCCAATGCATGACAACTATGAACCACCTTTCATGTTATATTTTGGTTAACAAGGACAGACTTTAAAGTTGGACATGTTTAGCGCTTCACAGATTGTTGACTTCTTATTATTGCAGTAATGTTTTCTGGGCAAATGAAGTTATCAAGCAGTAACAGGACATGTACTCTCCCAGGGATATTTAAAATTAATCAATAGGACATGGTCATTTCAATTACATTTTTTTTCAGTGTGGGAAATTACTACAAGATATCTCCCAATACCCACTAAATTTACAGGATAACAGAATAAGCAATCAAGCATCCCCTCACAGATCTAGCTAGACTGGGTTGAGAATTAAAAGTCATACTTGTTTATTACTACTCCACACTTGGGATTATGAGTTCATTTAACATTACTCCAGCAGACCCCACCAGATTTCTTGTCCCATACTTCTGGGCACAGTCAGTCTGGTTTAGATGAAACTACTGCTGGACAAGGCATGAACTAATCAATCCAGACAGCTTTCACTGCAGGCAATTAGGAACCATTCTCAGGAGACTTTCTGAGGGCTCAGCCTAAGGGAGCTAGGCAGGTACCCTCCCAGCAGAAGAGCAACCAAGGGCTACAGCTCTTCAGACAGCTTCAGCTCTTCCAAAATCATGTGTAGTGTTTATTTCCCCATCTTGGCCAGCAAGCAATTTTTGTGTTTCTTGAACTAAGCACTCAAGAAGTACAGCACCATAAACTGGCATGCAGTATCCCCAGCCTAAAAAGAAATAGTGTTATAAACATAGGCCTTTTCATGACTTTAGAACGTGTCAGGAGATTGACTGGTTTAATTTTACCAGTGTCATCAAAGCAGTTTGCCTTTTCTACATAGACAGGATCTAAAGCATGAATTCACATCTTGCCCAGCAGGATAATTATCAAGATAACAAGAAGACAGTTGTGTGAGAAAACAGCATGAACAGTGCTAGCAGGAACAGAAAAAAAAAATTAATCCACCTAAACTTGAATATTGTAAATAAACTTAGATTAAATGTTTTCAGCTAGATGAAAGTCAGATGCAGCAGAATCAAAATCTACCTTAATAATTTCATCCCTGTTTTCAAATCCTATCAAATGTGTAAATAGTTAGACTTCAATTGTTCTGAAGTCCAATTTCAGCATGAAAAGCCTTTTCTGAGTTCCAGTAAGCTTAATGTCTGCTGACTAACATACACTGTGACTTCCACTCATTATTTAAGCGTAATGGCTGGCATTGTCTCTCTGAATAGAGGTGTAGAAGCATTAATGCTCCTGATTGATGCATCAAAGAGTACTTACGAAGGAGCAATTCAGAGCTCTTCAATGGTCTGGATAAAAGTTAAGGACAAAATGGTTAATAAGTGTATGAAAATACATATTTTAGCATACGGACAGAACTCATGAATTATACAGTCCATCAAAAAGAAAAAATACCCACAATCCTAGGCCTTTTTGTTTAGGAAAACAAAAGTTTAAAAGCCAAGTTCCACCAAATCTTGGGCTGCTTGAATCAGTCTTCTAAGCCTAAGACTGCTAGGAGAGAATCTGTTTTATTGTTTTAGTTACACTTCAGGCAGTTTTATCTAAACCTTTTTTGACATAATATTTGCTTCTATAACTAATGTGCATTAATTAAAACACGTTTCTGTAGTGTTTTCTTGTAAAGAAAAAATACTACAATTATAAGCAACTGAGTAAGATTAGGGTAAAAATAATCATTGGAATTTTCCCAAGGATTTGTATCTACAGGGAACTCACATGTGAAGCAGCCCACTAAATTGCTGCAGTTGTTTCTCCCATGCATCCCTCTCTCTTCCATACTCATCATCACTCAGAAGACTGCAGTGAAACTCCATACAAATAATATCATCCCTTCTGTAACAACTATGAGCTCCTGCACAAAATACCATGCTTACGTACTATGGTAGGTATGGCACAAGCACAGAACAAGAATGGCAGGGAACTATGCTTCCATGTGGACTTCATTAACGAAGATGAACGCCATAGCTGGGGACAACCTTGCATCCTTTCAAGTTGAATTGCTTTGAGAATGGTGAGCTTTGCAAAGAGCCTAAATCCAGTGCTAAGCGTCGCAAAGGCAAATTTGGATAGATCTTGTGCTCCCAGATATTTCTAGGTAGAGAGGTTTCATCTTTTCCTTTTTCAACCAAGCAAGCTAAAATGGCTGTCATGCAAAAGGAAAAGGCCAGGCTGTGTTTAGTTCATATAAAGAGGAGAGAGAAGTCAGCCCTGTGTCCGAGAGAACTCCAGTTCAAAACAAATCAGCCATGTGAATCTACTGGCTGCCTGGCAGACAAATACAACAGCTGGCCAAGTTTAAAACCAGGGAACTGAGCTGAAATGTGATCTGTGGCAAAGCATACAGACTGGCAGCCCTAGCTCTAAAATCTTGCTGCCATTGCAGAGCTCTGTGGTTCACACATTGGTGCTGCTTTTGTTACCTGTGACTTGGGTCACACTTCCAGCAACCACAAAGGACAACCTGAAAACTGATCTACATCAAAGGAACTGTCACCATCACCACATAGTTTAGTTACTTTTGGACATAAGTCCTACAATGACTAGCTCATCAGTCAAATCCTTTCCTTGTGTCAGCACAAACAGCTAGGCCAGTAGAGGTCAGAGATGGATCTGGAAAAAAGGACCAATCTTTCCTAAAACCTTTGAGTTGGTACTTCTGTCTTCAGTCAACAACAGCCCTATGCTCATCCTATAGCAAACCCTCATCTGCCCTCTGTAGTGAGGTAATAAAAAAAACCAAACCAAACAAAACCAACCAACCAAACAAAAACCCCAGCCCACACCATATCCATTTATTAGAGAATTTCAGTCCACCTGACTTCCATTTTATTTTGTCTCTCTCCACAGAAATCAGAAGCTCTCGTGACTACAGCTGTGCTCTGAAAAATGCAGATATCTTTTGTATGTCTAGGTATTGTTCTGCTCTGACTCCAGTTTCCTCCAGATAGACATCAGTATGAGGATGTAGCTGCACCAAAACACAGGAAGATTGTTTTAAATTAAGGATTTTTAAAAGAACACATACTGATGCCGCTCATGAAGTGGTTGTGTAACAAGCTTACTACATTGAACAATCAAAATATTCAGAATTCAGATAAAAAGGTGTTTTAAGTTTTGGGAAATAATTCTGTTACTCATAAATGAATCAGTTTTCTCCTCCATGTCTTTAAATTCACTCACAGGCCTAAGTTGTTGAAATCATGTATTCAAAGAGAATGCCTGAAGAAAATCCATATACTTTGTCTGCTATGTTATCTACTGTCCTTTGAATTTTATGAAAGCCAAAATAAATTTGAAAAATGAAAGGAGGGGAAAAAGATAGGTTCATTTAAATAACACACATTTGCATGTATGCATACACTGGAAAACTGCACAGACCTAAAGTATTTGCAGTGATAAACTTTAAATTGAATTTACACTGTTTCACAAAACTACTAGCACTTTAATGTCAAGCAAGGATTTCTCTGGAATCAGTTATCCAAGTCAAGTCCTGTGAAACAGATAAAGCCCATACTACAAAAAAGATGTCATTATGTCTGATCAGTTTTGGGGGACCTGTTCCTTCATCTTATACTTTTGTATGTGAATTCTGAGGCAAGTGCAATATGTAATATCCAGAGACAGATGTTCAACATTTTTTTCCAAGTGAAGGGATCAGAACTTGCTACGATACACTTGAAACAAAATCTTCAGCCTTAGTGCATCCAAATCCATGAAGCTTGCCTGCCCTCACCAGTTTATAAATGGGATGTACATCGTAAATGAGCAGCAAACAAAAAATACAGTGAAATCTCAGACAATACGTAAAAAAATGTATACCAGAGATGCAATGTTCTGTTGCCCCTAATTTTAGATTAGCACATTTATATTTGTAAGTGGAATTTCTTCAGAAAAAGCATACTCTTTATAATTATGAATAGTTTAAGACTTTTACTTTAAAATTCCACAATTAAAATATCAGAAAGGAAAAAAAAATTTAAAACTCTTTTAACCTCTGAAAAATAGCAGAACTTATCCTGCCCTTAAGAAACTGATTTAAAGGATGATGCTGCCAACAAAGCCTTATAGTAAGTACAAAATTATCAAATAAAGTATTAAAAAAAATACAAAAAGATGGAGATTTTACAAAGTCAATTCATTCCCATAGACACACATCTACAGATATTTAATTCTGATGAGTTTTAAGTTCATTCTTAAAGTAATACTAAAAGGTCAAAGAAGGTTGGCAGCCCATCAAAAACTAATTTTTTTTTTAATATATATTTTTAATCTGTTCTCCTCTCGAAGGACTAAAGCTATGAGGACTTCAGCAGTATACGGTAAATGACTCGTTTATTTCTTTTAAGAATGTACAAATTGTTAGATACAAAATCACAGAATTGTAACGATTGGAAAAGACCTCTAAGGTCACCGCACCCAAACATCAACATCCTCCCTGCCCCCAATATAATAAATAAAACATATTTATCAATATCTGTATCACCACGCCTGCTAGAGGATATCCTGAAGTGCCTCATCTACATGGTTTTTAAATACTTCCAGGGGTGGTGACTCCACCTCCCAGATGTGCAACCTGTTCCATCACCTAACTACTCTCTCAGTCAAGAAATTCTTCCTAATGTATAGTCTAAACCTGCTCTGGTGCAACTTCAGGACATTTCCTCTAGTCCTATCATTATTTACTTGAGAGAAGAGGCCAAAACCCACTTCCCAAGAACATCCTTTTGCATAGTTGTAGAAAGCAGTAAGGTCTCCTCTCAGCCTCCTCTTCTCCAAACCAAACATTCCCAATGCCCTCAGCCTCTCCTCATGGGACTTTTCCTCCAGACCCTTCACCCGCTTGCTTGCCCTTCTCTGAACTCACTGCAGCAACTCAGTGTCTTGTAGTGAAGGGCCCAGACACCCATAATTTCTGACAAACAATCCTAGTAACTCACATGCAGCTGCAGGGTAAACAAGAACAACTTTAACATACGGATTTGCTGGCCCCACTTGTTGGTCACTGAAATGATGCATCTGACCCAGGGGCCTCAGGCCAACAGTACATAGACAGCATTCATTGCATATGTCAGGCTTTCATGGTTACAGAGAGATTAAGTTTTGGAAATAGTTTCTGAGGTTTTCTTCCAGCCATTTAAAATCTCATTCCTCCAAACAGGAGCAATTCTCTCTTGCAACCCTCCCTCAGCACTCAGGGATGGCAGACTACAGTCTGATTATGACCAAGGATTCATTGCCTTGATTTGGATTTACTGACCAATTCACAGCTTTTATCACCCATCTCTCTCTTTTTTTTTTTTTTTTTTTTTTTACTGCAGCCACACTTGGCTGAGAAGCTATGGGAGTCACCTAACATCACATGCCCCTGCCACCAGAAGAGATCCCTGCTCCAAGTGGCTCAGGGTCTCAACAGAAGAGATTTGCCGCTCAAACGCTAACCCTGGGGGCTTACTCCCCTTTGAGGTTGCACCAGAGGAGATCTTCCTCACAGCCACACACTGACTTGAAGGTCTTGGCAAATCCAGATATCAGGGTGGAGAGCTTCAGCATGAATTCTGCTAAGTTGCAAACCTCAGCAGGGCATGCTTCATTCTCTGGGCCACAATCCTATTGCTTCCACAACCTAACACCAAATGCATAGCTCAACATTAAACTGTGGAATGCTCTCTTTATGGCAAAACAGTAACTTAAAGCTATGAAATTATATTTATGGGAAAGAATGCAATAGGTCATACACCTATGTGCTCCTAGCAGCTCAAAGCACAGGGTGGCTTTCCTGATCTTGCTCACATTTGCAGAACAGAGCCTGAGCTGGAAATTAAACAGAAGTTTTTCTGACCATATTTTTATAAAATCTCATCTTTTACAGATTTGCAGAGACTGCTGAGAAAAAAAAACCCTAAAAAATCCAGACTGAAAGAAAGTATCCTTTCACAGAGCCTACACAGGTGTGAAAAACACTCAGACACAGGAACAAACTATTATTTTAGAGGGAAAAAATATCTCACCAGTAAGTGCCAGAGAGAAAATGAACTCTACTTACAGTCTACTGTAACATGAAAGCCAAATCAAGTAACTTTTCATTGCCCTTAGAGGCATTATTTTGCCTAAACATCAAACATCTGCTGGCATTCAATGGAGAAATGGGAATTTACAGCCCAGAACAGTTATTTCTACAACTTCTGAGGCTGAAATGAGTCTGTATCCATGCAGGTGAGCTGTTAAACCATCTTTGTGAACAACATACACCCGGCATGATGCTAGTGCCCTCTGCTGTGCAATACTACAAATTCGTGAGCATCTTTTTAAATGAGGTTGATAGAATCACAGAATGATTTGGTTTAGAAGGGACCTTAAACATCATCCTGCCCCCTGACATGGGCAGGAACAGCTGTACTCCAAATAATGTCAAGCCATATAAGTACATTAAATCAAAGAATTCTATCTTTAGGTGATTATTGAAGAAAAGCAATTCTGACCAACATTCAGTATTACTGTAAAGAGAAGATGTAAATATTATTCACTTATGAAACATTCTGTGAGACAACCTTGTGGAGCTGCATACTGCAAAATAATCTAAAATATTAAGCTAAAAAAATTAAAATAATCCTTTGCTTTTCAACAAGTGAAACAGAGCCTTTTTTTCCAGTGGGAAATAAAAAGTAAAATAAATTAAAATAAACTATCGCATAAAACCTGAATGATCTCCATACTGATTTAGGAAATTTAACTGTAAAATTAACAGTTGAGCTTACTGATTACAACTCCTCTAAATGCCAACATAGACTGGCAAAACTTCCAGTTACATCTTTAGTACCACAATCAGTTCATTTATATTTCCTTTCTCTTGCATTCTGTTGCACTTTTCTAGTACTTCACATACTTTGTTAACCTTTCTAATACAGGTTTTGGTACTTCTGCTTGTGGCTGCTCTGCCAGAGATCTAGCAAGAGCAATGTTACAGAAACATTAGAGAAGCAAGAAGTTAAAAGCAAATGGAAACCTGAGAAACATGTTTAAATTACCAGTAAAACTGGTTGTGCTACCTGAAGTTCAGGTTGTCATTTTCCAGTTTTAGACTTTTTTTTCTTCTGATACTTAACAACTTATTTATGTGTCAGGAGATGTCTAGCGTCTCTTTTACATTCAAACACTGCAGCAAGTTTCCACAAATGATTTGATCATTTTGAGGAATATTTTGGTCTGATTAAATACATTTTAAAACAGCTGCTTTGTCAAGAAACTTGAGCCCACTCATGTTCAGCAAGAAAAACTTCTGGTTTAGTAAAGCCTGGCATCAGCCTTGAAATTCCTATGGAATGTATGCTGCATTTGGCCTCATTATAAAAACTCAGGATGAAATGAATTTAACAAATCTCTTTGGAGCATGCACAGTTTTTATTCTGAAGACACTGACTGCCCTAAGCATTTTCTGTCCCCATCTTCAAGACTTAGAAAAAAAGCAAACTACAAGTGGAGTTGAAAGAGAGTAGAAGGGAACACAGAAAAATAGACAGGGTCAAAGTCAGGCTTTTGGGAGTGGGAAGGATTAGAGGAAGAAGGCAGGGCAGATACCAAGACAGAAGGGAAGGACTGTAACTATCAGCCTGAGGCTGAACAAGAAGAAGATCACGGCAGAAATGATGAGCAAAGTATAAAGGAGGAGAAAAGAATAAGGCAGATAGGGAAAATATTACACATGCAGGTAAACAATAGTGACAGAGGGAAGGGAATGAATTAAGGCTTTAAAGGCTTATTTTGTGACTTTTCTTAAAAACATTCAGCTTTCCTGTACAAGGCAGGTTAGACTGATTTAAGATCAATATTACGTGAGGTCCTGGGTGATCCATCTTGGCATTCCCAGTGACTAGATATTGTGCATGTCATATTCCTATGCAAGAGGACTACACAGATAAATCTAACTCTCTGAAAACATGATAGAACTGGTCCTCAAATTCTCTTTTGTCAACAGTCACTGTACAACTACATCTCTCTCCTAACACCTAGAAATAAATATGTATTGTTAGGCGTCACCTTCCAAAATGTATTCTGAGGAATAAATCAGACAGAGCTAATTTTTAAAATACCTGCTGAAAAAATTCAACTTCAAAACTAAATGACAGAATAGAGTGAAGCTTTTAAACAATGGAGAAGAGCAACCTCTAGTGGTCAAAAAGAGTAAAATTGAGAGAATAAATGACACGTTTCTATCTTACCCCACTGGTTCAATATTAAAGCAATTTCAGTGGCAAAGGGCAAATCATAGTGGTTTTTGGTTTTTTTTTCTGGTCATAGCATTTGTAAATTTAATTATGTTAAATAAAAGGGCATTAAAATCTATGAACTACATACTACAATGAAAGGTGAGAAAAATCATGTTCTTTCCAGTCAAGTGCCATCAGTTTCTGCTCTGCTGCATGGTGCTTACAGACATCATTAATTAATGACAAAGAATTTTACATTAGAGTAGGCCATTGCTACATCTAGAAATATGGCAACTAAATTGAGGGTCAGGCACTTCTTTGCCAAGGCAAAGTAGCCTCAGCCACTGCATACCTGAATATTTCAACAGAGTGAAATTTTCTCAAACTTATTATGTTTCCAGCAACAAGTGATTTCAAGAGTTTTGAAATAGCAGACAGGGAAGGAGAGGGCTGTGGGAGTAGAGAGAGGAGGATGGAAAACTACAAATTAGTTTCAACAGTACAGACAACCTGTCATCTATGTTATTCTATCATTAAGCCAACGCCTAAATCATATAAATTTAAAATTCAAAAAAGAATCAGATCTAAATTGGCACACGGACAGTATAATTCTGAAAAATGTTCTGCTGCCACTGCCAAAGCTGAGAGGAGACATTTTAAATGTAAGAAAGTATTACTTTTATTACAGTCAAAATGTTCCTCTGAAGAATAATCAATGCAACGCTTCCCAACATTGCAATATATCACCAACAGGAGGAAACAACAGAGAGCTGTGAACAGAACAGCTGAAAATGAACAATCAACACCTTTTCTTTGAGTTTTCCAATATTTTATACCAAGTCCAAATTTTAGTCCCCAAATCAATCACAAAATTTCAGCTGCCTGGTCAAGGTTTTTCCAGTCTTACAACTCATGACGTTGTAAGACTTCAAGCACTCAGATGTTCCTTTTTTAGGAAGAAAAGGGATGACCATCCTCAGGTCTTCAACAGGAATAGCTAAATAAATGCACTACATCAGGTCTGCTTCTGTCCATCTGCCCCTCATCCTCTCTCGTAGAAAAGTTTTATCCTCCCTACCCAGGCAGACTTCAGTGATCTAGCAGACATTGATAACTTCAGGAATTTAAAGACTATTAATACTCTTTCAGGGCATGGCATCCCAATCCAGTCTCGCTTTTCCTATTTAGGGCTCATCTAGATCTACTACTTTATTGATTGCCACTAATCCACACCATGTAAATTTCCTAGAATTGCACACTGCCCTTTCACTGTGTTATCTCACTCTGACTCAACCTCTTTCTATCAGCCCATAATAAAGGATGAATGCTTATCACATGGCAATCTAAGTATTTCTCTACTGTTTTTCTGACAATAGAAATCTGAACTTTCTTTTAACACACACACACACACACACCATCCCCAGTAAACTCATGCCTCAAATCTTCAGTCCTATTGTTTATCATTAAGATTAGGTTAAAATAAATCAACAATTTAAGTTAAATTCTTCAAAACTAGGATGCAACTGTTTCACAGCCCAAAAATAATACGCAAAAAGTAACACCCGGACCTCAGGGGAAAAAAAAAAAATTATCTAGCTGTGGTTGAGGTATTCAAATCAGAACCCCCACACTTAATAGTAAAAAAATGAGAAGGAAATTTTTATCTACAGTTCAGTTAGAGGTGGGGCTCACAGTGCTGACTATTACTATCATTGCCCAATATTCCCATTAGTAGGTCCTGTTCTCAGTTGTTAATAGCTTGGACAGCACTTATCACCACAACTGAAATTTTCCACGATGAGGCAAATATTAATCTTTGGAGCATACAGCAAAACTCAGTTCATCCATATCTGAAAATAAAACACAGGCAAAAAAAAAGGCAATTTGGGTCTGTCTTTAGAAAGTCCTGACAACTTCCAGTACAAAAGCTGGAAATGAGAGCTAGGTGACTGAGCAGGCTTTATACTGATGGAGGAACAAACAGGGCGTGAAGAGGAGGTGGAGAGAGCTAAGGGAAAAGCCAGAGCAGCATCACACCATGAGCAGGGAATGAGAGTGGAAAAAGAAGAAAGTCCGGGAGGTTGATTAATTGAATGAATGAATGAATGGATGAGGTAAAGGGCATCAGGGACAAGACATGCTGGAAGGAGACACGTCCAACACGAGATCAAAATGGAGCAAAAAGCCCAAGCAGAGTGGGAAATCATACCAAAAACTAGGGAAAGAAATGGAGACAGGCCAGAGGGGATAAGGAGGTATAAAGGAAAGTGAGACAGCACAGCAAGAAGACTTCAAAAGAGAACACAGAAAAAAGGGAGTGCCTGAACTACCATGGCTCAAGGGAGTGAGCCCAGATTCAGCCTAAAGACATAGTTAGCAAAACCAAGAGGTGTGGTGCATTTATTTTGGCAAGCATCCAGCCAGTAGAGGAGGGAAAGGATGAAAAACTTTGTGTCCAAGATAAGGACAGGGAGACTATTTACCATTTACCATCATGGGCAAAACAGACTTGACTTGTGGAAGGTCAATTTAATTCATTGCCAATAAAATAGACTTGGGTAGTGAAAAGCAAACATTAAACCAACACCTTTCCCTCACCCTTTCCCAAAGCTTAACTTTAATCCTTCATTCCCAAATCCTGAGACAGAGGTGAGAACAAGGATGGGCCATGACACACAAACAAGGTGGGAGAAACAGCAACTTCCAAGTGAGCATGAGGAAATTATTCACACTAGAGCTCTACTAGATTGGTCAAAGAGGAAAAGAGCACATTTCCTAGACAAAAAGTTGAAGAGGGAAAATATTCTTTAAATGGGCAACACCATCCTTAAGCATCCTAACAGACTTATCAAAGAGACAATGAGAAGGACCCCAGAAGATACCATAAGGAAAATAAGTATTTTTTATCTTCAGAGCACTACTTGGATATTGTGCTGTGAAACAAGAGATTTTTGAAGAATAAGATGAAAAGATAAAACAAAGTAGATGCTCACTTGGGATGTGAAGAAGAGAAAAATATGAGTCGAGGATATCTCAGAAGTTCCTCAGATCTACATTCTGCCTAAGGCATGCTTTAGTTACTCTCAGCTATTTTTGAAGTCTCTATAAGACACTTCCTCCAAACTATTCTGGTGCAGCTTTTCCTCACAACAGAATGTCTGCAATGTCTAACGAATCACCTATACTGCCATTTAAGACATTATTCATTTAATTATTCATACCGCTCTCCAGACTTCTCTAAGCAACCTAGGTGGTGGATTTTTTTGTTTTCTATATAGTCCTCATGTGTTTTATTTTCTGGACTCACCATTGTCAAATATACTATATAATACACTATGTAATATATATTTTATACTATATAATTTATTCCTTTTTCCTCTTTTTAAGTTAACTCTTATAAGACAGCTCGTTTGTCACTACCCAGTCCTCACCCTCTGCACTCACACTGCATTCAGTCAGTCCACAACTCATTTCATATGTAACTAAAATCATACAGTGTTCTAGATGATGGCTCAGAAATACAGAAAATGACCTTAACAGTTTAGCTTCTCTGAAAATATCTTTCCAGATATATTCTAGTTTAAAATTTTACTTTTTTGTGGCTACATTGCACAAGCCTTCTTATCTTTTCACGTAGATAGATATTTTCCTACAGAAGGAATTCTTGCCAGGTCCTAAATTACCACCATTGCACTTTTTATCTCTGAATAAAACTACATTTCTACTTCTCAAATCCAAAAAGATTCTACTATCTCCTCTACTAAAACACATTTTATTTTGCTACACTACTAAGTTTGGTGTGGTACAGCAGAATTACAAAATCACTTTCCAACTTGCTTTTCGCACTCAGAGAAATAATGTGTATTTTACTGAAGAAATATTTATTGAAGAAAAGTCAAACAAAGAAACCCAGAAGTTCTACACTCTGCAAACTTAAGAAAAACTGTTCTAGGATGAGATTTTACTTGTTTGTTTTTCCAGCTTTTTAACCTATTTAAGTTTGTCTAGATTTTGGTCAGATTTGACACTAATCATTTTCACTACACACACTCAATGGCTGTAAAAATGTTTAAAGAATTATGATGAAAACACACAGGATTGTTTCTTGAGCTCTATTGCCTGCCTCAGGTATGAAAATTAAGTTTGCTCAAAGGCAAGAAAATTTTAGAAGCTTAACATACTATGAACTTTACAATTCTAAACTATTTGAACAGATCAGCAATTTTAGGACTGATTTCACCATTACCAATATGTGTGGCTTTATCCTTTAAGTATCTCTAACACTGAACTACATTACTATTTGAAAGTTATCAAAACTACTACAAAACTACTACTACAAGAATTGACAGGGATATCTACTGGTTGGGATTTCCTTGCCAAGACACTCTAAAAGGGGAGGCAGGGGGGGAAAAGAACTCAGGCTTTTCAATTTTCAATTAACCCATAAAATTATTAAATAGGGAGGAGTATATCTTAGATCTCCTAACTGGGTCATCTTTTGTTGCATTCATCAGCATTTTAACAAAACTCCTCAAGGCTGTCTTATCTAAAAATCTCTGTCTATAATAAACTTCACACAGGTCATCACAACCATCTAGAGAGGTCTTGTGTTTTTTTAACTGGATGTAGTTGGATACTTTATTTTCTAACTGTGTCATTTTGCAAATGACAGTTTGCAAACTTCTGAATCCATGTTGGGACTTTGTCTCTTGTTGACATTACATCTTAAGCAGGGAAAAGCTTTTTGATGTGGCTGAGACAAATAAATGAGCAAGATTCTTGCATTTCATCTAGAGAAAGAGAACAAACAGTCCAGAAAAAACTTGATGGATAGACATGGTTTTACTCTCCCTCTCAAAAAGGATGTTTATTCAGTTCAAGAAATTAGCATCCTGACAACCAACACTAACAGAATGAAGGCAGCCTCCTGTTTGGCTGGGTTTCTTCTTGTGCCACACAGACAAAACTGGGGGAAGAGAAACCTCCCATTCTTCAGACCAGAGATCAGTTTGCTAATGCATCCCTCTCCCAGCAGCTTATGAAAGCACTGAAGACACTTTAATGATGGAGTGAAAAGAAGTAGATGGAGTGAAAGCAGCCAGGCTAACTGGCACAAGCACAGCCCAAGGCTGGAGATCACCAGTCAGGTTTCACAACAGGTTCTGCTGCCTTCCTCAGCTCTGGGAGAATGGTCAAATTCCTTTTCAGCTGTGAGAAAAGTTGTGCAAGAGTGTCACCTGTACTCTTAGTAAGTAAAACAAAGTAAAACTTCCATACAAGAGTAGAATAACTCTCCTCAGTTTACTAGTGATATTTTTAATTATTTGTACATTGCCTCATCATACTGTTAGCAGGATAACCTGCTTCCCATTGGGAATCCTGCTATCGTGCTCACTTCACAGATCACTTTCCCATATTTCTTCTTGCGTCTTATTATGCCTTCCTATTTTTTTTCATTGATTTATCCCAGTTCCCGTTCCCTCCTAGACTTTGCTCCACAGACCCTCACGGAAGACTACCATAATCACATTGTAAACCATGCTGCACTTGCTACTGATGACTGTTGCAGTGCTTTCAGTAGGATTCCCAATGAACAGCCCAATTGAGAGAAATGAAGGTGATGGGAAAGTCCCTGCTGCACAGGCACAGCAAGAGAGCTGCAAACTCAGACAGGAGTATAACACATTTTAATTCACAGTGAGTGTTTTTCTCACAACCCCATAAGCTAAAACAAGCTGTTGTCAATAATGTCAGCTCTGCAGAATCAAAATATATCCTGTGGAACTAACAAAAGTATTGGAAGAATCAGTGCCAGCCTGTACTACTAGTGATCTTTAGTCCTCACTAAGCAGAAGAAAATACAGGATTGGAACTCAGATCTGTGCGCTAGTCCCAGTTCAGCTTCTGTTGGATGCTCCATTACATGCTCAGTTTTCCAGCTCCAGCTTTCAGAAGGCAAGTTCAGATTTTTGAAGATGCTAGGAAGTTATATGCCAGTGATGGCTGTGGGAGCTGAGAGTCTTCAACATGTCAGGAACCTAGAGTGAGCAGCAGATATCCAAAAGTGACAAGCCTTTAATTAGAGAACAGTTGTTTTAAATGTGATCTCCTTGATTCTTACATGTGCCACCATCTCTGTATGTACAGCTCCACCATGACTTCAGCAAACCCATCATTGTTTCCTCTGTGTTTGTCAACATTTCTTTACTGGACAAACACTTAATTTTCATTCTCCTGTGATAGTGACTCCCATCTCTGTTCTCATAGAGAGAGCTGGAGTCTCTACATCCAGCCCATTTGCCTCTAAGCCAGGGCCTGCACTTCCTTTTAGTTTTGGCCTTGAGGGCACAAAGTCCTCTTCTCATTTCAACATAGGAGCTGCTCATCTCAGAAGCTAGGATAGAAATGGTCTTCTATTGCACAGGAACTGAGAACAGATTCCTAGACAACGTAAAACTGCACTGAGCTTCAAAAGCTTCTTCAAAGCATTATTTTTATCTTGCGCTTACAATCCCAAAGTGGTGACTTCCTCCCTTTCCATCTACTTATTTATGACTCCTTAGAGATAAAAGAAGCACTGATACAGCAGCAATTTTTCCCCACTCATCCATAATGAAAGCAACTATTAGAACCCAGAAAGCCTCCTTCCAAAACCACAAGGGCACTGGGTAATGTTGAACCCTACACCACAGTTCATGCTGAGCAGAGCACTCCAACCACACAGCAAGCTCCAGCTTGCACCAACAGCCTTTAAAACCACTCTGTTGGCAACTGTGGCTACTGCTCTATATTAAGTGTATATTTGCCAGACCAACAAAGTAATGAATCACGTGTGAAGCATAAAATTTTACCTAAGGAGAAATAAAATTGCATGCTAGCCTAGAGCAAAAAAATAAATCAAAATACTGTTTGCAGTGTATGCATGCACGCTTTGTTTCCAGAGGGGAAAAAATACACATTATTCAATAACATAAATCATGTTATTCAATAAAACAAATGTATGTAACAGTTTAGCCACGTTGTTCTCGGTTCCCCAGCACAGTTCCAGGCAAGATAAGAATTCCCATTTGTCTGGTTAAGTCAGGGTAAGACATTCTGCATCCTTTACTCACAGATGAAAGGACTTCAAACAGCCAAAACACAAGGCCCTACAAAAGTACCACCTGGTAAGTAAGTACCATGCTACCTGAGATTTTTTTCTGCTCATCAGTCCATACTATTACTAAGAGAGTACAATGACTTTACATGTCTGCTACAGATCCAAAAAACAGTGCCTGTTCATCCAAGATACCATTACAACTTACATTTGAATTACAGCATGTCATGCAAAACTCTGTGCTAAAACCTCAGGTAGTTATTTCTTCCAATTAACCCTAACTTCTGCTAAAGCTGTCACTTGGGGTTAGCAGAATTTGCATTAAAAAAAAAGAAAAAAAGGAAGAGTAGTGATTGATTATACGATGTACTACAACAGATGCAGACATCCACTTTTTCAGTGCACCACCACACAAAAATACTCACAATAAATCCAAGCTTTTTGTAGTCTCGAGTATACATAGATTTGCGTTTCTCAATACTGCCGCTGCTGTTGTTAGGTTCAGATTCTGCATCAAATGCAATTCTTCGGAGTTCAAATATGATATCCCGTTGAGCCTATGTTAAAACAACATCAAAAAAAGTGGTTAAAATAACTTACTTCTCCCTTTAATAACCAATGCTAAAAAAGCTGTTTCAAAACACTGTATTCCCCCCAGCCTTTCTTTATCAAAATTCCCTACTTTATACTCAGAGAAACAGTCAGCAAGAATGACTTTTTGGTTCTGTTTTTCCAAAGCCCTCATATTTGTGGGGTTCACACGCAGATGCTTGAGTGCTGACTTCCAGAAGCTGGACCCATGTTAGCAAAGCCACTAACTACACACTTAATTTTGACCACAGTCACGAAGCCACAGAAGCCAAGAGATCACACACATTTCAAATTAAGCTGGTACTTAAGCACTTTGCTGGCTGAAATCAAAATTGGTCAGCACTCAGCATTTCTTTTGGTAACTGTTAATTTTTGCTGGCATAGGAATAGCCAGCAGAGGAATTACTACATTTACACATCACTATAAATGTCTCAAATGACAACCACTCTGTCAATACTAGCAACACTGTTTGTAACTCTCTCTGGAGATATGCAATAGTTAACTGTGTGCACATTCCTGAGAGTCAAGCTTTCCTGCCTCAAATTTAAGAAAGGGGAAGGGTGAAATCCTACAGCACAATGTTACTTGTTTACAACTCTCTCTCAGTTTCCCACCTCCTCTTCTCCACATAATCAACAAGTCCTAACACAACACCCTCTTAAAAATGAAATCAGGTCTCTCCTTGTACATGGTCTAAAAAGAGGCCACCAAAAATAAACAAAACACATTTTAACTATGGCTCATTGACTCTCTATTTAAACTTGAATCTCTTAGGGGAGTAAGTGGCTCCTCCGCACAATGAACAATATTAAAGCTGGTGCTTGGCCAGCAACAAACAAATTATTAATTATTATATAAGCTCCTAGTAACAAAAAAGGGTTTTATTGTAACACAAATTAACTGCAACTCTAGCACGACAGATAGTTTCCAATTAAACATTAATTTTAGCTCGCAGAAGTACTTTTAGAAAGGACCATGTATCTCTGTTGCTTCTGGAAAGAACACAGAAGAAAAATGCTGGACTGCTGCTCAGAGTTTTAGCTCAGGACGAAACCAGATTCAGTTCACAGAACTACATGCTAAAGAGAAAGGTCTGACCATGCTGTTCTACTTTTGCCCAAGGAATGCAATAGCCAGCACATCTTCTAACAATGAGAACAACCCAGCTTCACAGAAAGAGAATTAATCAATTGTGTAAACATCCTTAGCAGTGTCTTTTCCTCCATAAATAGCTTTAGGCACAGCAATGAGCAGTTGTCCTCTTCTTGTTCTCACCAGATCATGTCAGATGCTCACCTGATCCTGTGGATCCATTTTTGTCATCATTCTGTCCTCCAGAAGGTTAAAGGTAAGTACTTGCAGAACATAAAGCTGATGTGCCATTTCATTATTGATGGCCCTCTGTGCCCTGATAACATGCTGTAAAGAAAGAGAGATACCAGTGAATGTCATCTTACCAGAAAATGACTCAGGTGTTTCGACTTCAGTAAGTATGTGTTTGCTGCTCAATAGTGTATGTACACTCCGGAATAAATAAAATCAAACCAGGATTAATGCTACTAATTTAGGTATTATATAAGTAACTTCAAGGGGCAGGACATTACAATAACAACGCAGTAAAGCTTTCTCCTTCTAGCCACTAGATCAAACTTGTGCATATGTGGAGAAGTGGCATGAAAAAAAACTGATCAGTACTAAGAAGTCACTTTGAAGAAAAAATTAACTCCTTACAAAGCATTAGAATTCTGTAAAAAATAAAAAAGAGAGGATATTAAGAAAATACTTCAGAACAGTTGCCTGAGCAAAAAAGTGTTCAGGCTGCAAACACCACGAATAAATACAGTGATATAAGAAGGCTACTGCTGCAGAAGTCAACATCACACCACAATCCTACCTTGACTGGAAAACCCTGTTCTGTATGAGGAAGACTACTTAGAAATACCTTAGTATACAGTTCCTCATACATGGAGAATTATCCCATTAAGAAAGCAGATACCAGGCTGACAATTTAAAAACCCCTAGAGTAAACAAAAAAACCCCTCAGGATTTCCATATGGGAAACAATCCAAGGTTACTAAACACAAAACGAATACGTAAGGAAAGAGTTATCAAGGAGAAGATGGATACAGCAACCAATACTGTACAGTTCCAGGGAATAAAAGAATCTGGCTGCCAAAAGGCACTGGAGCATTTTACAATAGTAAATGTACAACTAAGAATTTTTATGAGCAGAAGCAGTGTAAATTTCTTCTCAGCCAAAACAGTGTAAAACAAAAACTTCCGAAAAACCCCCCCACCTTCTTTTTTGCACAAATTGTGACAAATTCTATGCAGCTATATATATCATGACAGAGTAATCTGTAGAACCAAAACCCAGAGATATTCAGTATGAACTGTATTTTCACAAAGAAACCCCAACTTACTTGACTGGGTAAGTACCCTTTCAGATAATCAGTTTTGAATCCAATCTACAACCAGACCATTACCTTGCATATCACAGGCTTCAAAACATAGCAGAATACAAGCATAATTAAAGAATATTACAATAAAATCCATGGACATCAAAACTGGAATCAATTTTATCTCTGACAGTGAAAAATAACTTTGAAATTTATATACTTACAGTTAAGATGATGGAGCGAAGCTGCTTTTGTGCCAAAATATTTGCCATTTCCTGATTTAAATAAAATAACAAATAAAATATTTTCAGAAACAGTTATAAATTAAAAGAAGCAGAATCAGTATATGATTGCACACATTATTTCGAGGATCACAAACTCAGATTACTCTACTGTGAGAAAGGAGGCAAAAAAAGTGAAAAGTCTGTCAGAAGCTGAAGACTTTGGAGATCCCAAACCAACAATGAAAGGCCCCAGAAGTGATCTCTGTGGGTTAAACAGAGTATTCAAGAACAACCTTCCCCCCCCAGCCCCCCGGAACAGAGAGGAAAGCCTGGAATGGAAGCCATCTGGGACTTTAAAACAATACATCAAACAACATGCTTATTTACATTAATATTTTGGCTGTTTTCAAGTCAAGTGCTCTAACTTTCACCCAATAAATCAGCCTACAATTTGGTACTGTTTCATCATAGCAAATAATACTTCTTCCCTGTATTTTGGCAGCAGTGTTGACATTGGTCCACTCCTTTGTCTTTAACTTGTCTTTCTAGATGTGTCTGAAGTCATTATCAAGGATATGTTTTTACTGTCATATTTAAGCAGCTGATCTGGATGTCCATGCTGCAAGCTGTCCTAGAGTGTATAGGAGGGCATGTTTCATACTTATCACACCTAAGAGTCTAATCTTAACGATACCTACAAATGCATACCTATTTTTAAGTTCCATCATCTTTTCTATCAACATAGAAATACATGTGTGTGTGTGTGTGTAAGTGTAAATATGCTAGCATGTGCAATGGATACAATTTATAGCAATTACCATAATGGAATTATTTTTAAATTATTGCTTTCAAAATGTACTATTTAAGGATTTGGGTAACGTATTGCATACTGCTATTTAGACACTGTTTAAATGTACACAGAGGGGTAATGTTTGGAATTAGTAGATTATTGACTAGAAACAGAGAACAACAAATCATATCAATGCTGACAGATGCTTATGGACATTCTTAGGATGCACTGTGATTCTGTGCAGTTGGCATCGTATCAAAAATACTGCTCACCTTTAGGAGAACAATTTTTTTAAAAAAATCTTGATTTTTGTGAGAGTTGAGGGGTAATATAGAGTGTATATTCATTATTTTTATATAGTAAAGAAATTAGAAAAGAGGAAAACTGAGACTACTACATAAAACATAGGAAGAACTGGATTGCCAAACATGGTTGCAGAAAAAACGTAAATAAAGTGTATGAGAACTTGCTTGCAAAAGAAAGTAATTCTAATTTCAAGGCAGAAGGCAGTCATGGATGGTGGCTGTTCTCTTCAAGTTAAAAGGTTCTTTAACAGCATATAGGAACAATAAGGAAAGAAGAAGGGACCAAAGACAGTACAGATACAGAATGATACTGATGTTTCCATCTCTCTTGGAAATGCACAACTGAGCTGCAGGGGGAGTGCCAGGCACACAATACACTTCATGTGCTGGAGAACAGATTGGCTGCTTTTGTCAAAATACATCCTCTGACAAGAGATGAACAGGTAAAGAATATCAGGAGGCAGTCTTTTTTGCACTCAAGGGGAAAAAAGAATCCTTTTATTTTATTTTTGGAGAGGATTATAAAATTGTAGCCTGTTTCTTATACCAGTAATTTAAAATGCTGCTGCATTGTTTTTTGTCATTGGATCAAAAACTGATAGGAGCAACAACAAGCATTCACACAAGTCCTGCATCAAAATCAACTTTGTCTCCAAGAAGACTGTACAGCTCATCTAAAGTAAGTATTGTAGTAGCATATGAGAAAAAGAATTATTTGACAAAATTTGCAAACTCATTTCCCATAGCAACAAGTCTCCGCAAAATACAATTGCCAAAAAAGTATTTCAAACATTCACAAAATCATTTCAGTGTTCATACTCTCAGCTCTTCCTGAGAAACACAGTAAAAAAAAAACAAAAACAAAAAACCCCCAAACTTCGCAAGTCAACCAGAGTCCTCATAAAAAAAAAAAAAAAAAAAAAAAAAAAAAAAAAAAAAAAAGGAGGGGAAGAAATTCAGGTAGCAGGACCAATTCCTTCCTTAACTGCAGTGCAGTCATTCACACCACAAAAGTCCCTTTAAGACAGCAGCAGAGAGAGTACCAAATACTCTTGAGTCTGGTGGTAAAGCAGGGAGTGCTGAACCTTAACTTTTGAGTACCCAGGATCAGGTAATTATTTGAGACTGCATCATCTGAGTTTGTTTTCTTGAAAAGACAGAACTCAGTAAATGAGGTCAGTTATCCCTATCTTGAAGCTAATGGACACCTATCTTCTTCACTGTGTGGGTTTTTGTGTTTGTTTTATTTTTCCAATTAAACCACGGTTTTACTTTGCCCCAGTTGCAATTTTAAAAATATGTTTGTACTTTTATATAAAGATAAAGCAAAAAAAAAAGCTTTGATGTTTGTTTAAACAATCTCCAGCATTCAAAAATGTAAATAAATCTGAGAGAAACCCTTGTCAGAACTGATGAGCAGCTATGAATGAACTTGTTCTGGACACTAACAGTATGTCACCACAGGGATCATCACTGTGTTCCTAGTGACAGAAATGCTAAATAAATAAATGACTAAATTTATTTTGACACAGACTAACGACTTCATAAACATGGATAAAACTTCTCTGTTTCATAATACGTAACATTCCATCTTCGTTTAAGAGCAGCTAGTAATCTTTAAATATTGCCTTTTAAGACTTCTGATCTGTGGCACTGAGGTTAACTTAAAATAGTACCCCATAAGTCATGAAACACTTACATGGCAAGATATTTCCATTTTCAAAAAGGAACACATTTTTTATTAAAAAATTTGGGGGGGAGGGAAGGGTGTACCAAAAAATAGCCTGCTTTCACAAGCTGTGCTGGCTAGAATTCAGTACAATAAATACTACAGCCAGCCACAGTCAATATGGTTCATCTGAGGTTACAGGGAACTACAAAAACACAGAAGAATGTTTAATCTCTACTAATATTGGTGCAAGATGGAGGCAACTCCATTAAAATGAATGCTATGTCTGCATGAAATAACAGAATTTCAGTTTGAATCAGCTGCAGGAAAACTGTGATTAGGGCATCCATAGGTATGAATATGACACACTTTTACTACAGATATGTAGATAAACAAGACCAAGCAACTTACCTGCCTCTTGTCATCTGGTGCTTTAAGGAAAAGTGCATTTATTACTGCAATGGTATATGTCTGAATTTCTTGGTCTGCCCTGTTTGGAACAAAATTACAAATATGAGAAAAGAACATGAATACACAGGAGCTGTAGAAACTGATCTTGCAGTTGTATTAGAGCAGGTAGACATGAAGGGACTGTTTGCACTTAATGTTGGCCGTATAAATTAGGCAATGAGTGAAAGTTGGTCATGAACAGGTTATCTCTATTATTAACAGAGACAAGAAGTTCCAGAGGGTGAATCAGCATTCAAGAAAGGTGGAATGAATGACACCTTTGAAGTGCCATTGACCCTCCAGTGATAATAGCCAGAGCCCAGACAATCAGCTTGAAGTAGGAAGCTAAAGAGAGGAAGAGGAATCTTCCTTAAAGGGTTCTAGAGATGAACCTGCAGGTACCAAATGCTTTTCAGGCAAGTGGAAGATATCCCAGCTGGGTGACAAGGATAGCTATACATTGAACGCAATATATTATTCTATACTACAAGAAGCAGTTTTGATCCATTTAACCACTGCACATTACAGTTTAAGAAAGAACCTCTCCCTTTTCAAATACACTTTCAGCAAGAGCTGACCAGTTTTTGTCTTACATGCCTCCCAGAGGGTGACAAGAAAAACACGATCTGTATGCTAAAGTGTTAAGTATTTTATACTCCAGGGTGCTCTTCTCCTCATTTCCCAGCTGCAACTACACAGGCAGCTTAGCACAGAAAAAAAAAATTAATAACTTTAAAAAAAACCCCAAACTTCAATGATCAAGCAACTCCAAAAAGCTGACTGCCAGTCATAAAGCCATTTAAGGGTGGGTGCATAAGTCATATAGGAGGTTACTGGTCTTTATGCTATTCTTCCACTCTTTTTCCAACTGCTGTGCTCATTTTGGGGGAAAAGAAAATCCACTGTATCAAGGTGGCAGTGGAAGACACTCACCCCTGCAGATGTGGGATTAGCTGCCCAATTGTGATCTCCTGTGCCACCTTCTGGTACAGGTCGTGGCTATTGAGCACCATCGATTCCAGGATCGCTAGAGACCGTTGCAAGATAGAGATGTCCGAGGCAAATTTGTTCACATAGCTTGCTATCTACAAATCCAAACATTTAGAGAATTTAAATCTTCTCATGAAAATGGGGAAAGTGAAGAAAGAAAAATGTGGATGTGGCTCAGAAAGGCATTAGAGTAAAAGTAGTCTTGTCCACATGCTAGGTGTCAGCGAATATCTGAAGGAAATCAACTAGACACTGCAGATACCTTCAAAGGGCACAGTGGCACAGATTCTCCATCTGGCACAAATTACCATAGATTTATGTCAGTATTCATACCATCAAAATATGTGCTTTGACATTACGTTATTAACACAATAAATCAACATTAAAAGAACTGGAACGGTTATATTTTCTGTGAGGAAAACTTTGAAAAGGACAAGAAAACTTCTTATTCTGTCCAGTAGAAATCTGTGCAGACAGTTTGATCTAAACAAATATCTAGGCGCAAGGCAACTGTTGCAAAATTGAAATTTACATGTAGCTCTCTGGCAAAATAAGCTTCCCCCTCCCTTACTGTTACCAACAACTCTCTCTAGGTTATGAATTAAAACTCTGTTGATGATCAATCAGAACAACTGGTTCCATAGCTCTGTTTAGAGTCCAGCCTTGCTATGTGTTCATGCATTAATAACCTTCACTTTTACTGTAAGCCGCTACAAACAAATGGCATGTTAATCAAAACCAGGCCTGATCCCTGCTTTTTTTTACAGTGTGGCAATGTCATGCTGCACACTCACATCTGCAGAGCCAACACAGATGTGCAGTGATTTGTGGGAATGTGCGTTCTGTCATATGCTGCCCAGTCCACAGACCCAGCTGACCAGGAAGAAGCTTGACTTCTGCTGACACAGGAAACGAGAACTGCCTGGGTTTTCTATGAATGTACTGACACCAGCACAGTTGAGCTGAGAAGTATCTGAGGAAGCACAGACAGACAGAAGAAATGTTGTGAGACCACAGCTATTTGCTCTTATAGCCAAGTAACAGACTACAGTGGCCATGTCTGAAGTTTGATGCATTCCTTTCAGAAAACTTCAAGTCCACACGCATCTTCAATACTTGTGCTACCAGCCACTAAGGTGATCATACTGTGTTTGATTCTGGATGCTTGCTTAGGCCTTGGCACCATTTTCCTTTTGAAGAAAGATATGTCCCATGCTTAGGAAAGCTGCCTAGCTGCCTGTAAAATTCAGTTAAATATTGACACGCGGACAATGACATTGCTCTACACTTGTGACATTTTGGGTAGTAATAGAGAAGTAAAACACCCTTTCTGCAACAACGAGGAAAAAGAGATAATTTTTTATTCTTCTAAGTTATTGCAGCACTACTATTTGCCCTGCTACTTGGTCTGCATTGCCACAATTTGAACATGGTACACTGAATGTAACTCAATTCAGGATTTACACATTGACTTTACAGGCAAAAAATAAACCAATCCATGCACGCATAGAGAACCAGAGGGAAGAAGTGACTCAGTTAGCTTTTTCCTAGTCTGAACTATCAATATTTGCTGCCTGCAAGTCCTAAGCCCACATAATATTTACATTAGTATATGCTGCAAATTATGCTCTTGAGAGCAAGACGCTGTATCTCAGAAGCACTGTACTAACCCTACCTCTCTTAAGAGCAATCCAGTTGGGGTTTGATGCATTGCAGCCAGAGCTGCCAGATGTCCAGAGACACACAATATGGATGGTGTATGTTGTATGTACAGAGCAATCCTGCACTGCTCACAAATTAAGCTGAATGCACTCTGGATGCCTTACGGTCATCAGGCATCCACGGATCAATTGTGCAGCAGGAATACAATATGTTCAGAGTGTATCCAAACTTGTCAGGCTACTGTCACCATGCTCTTTAGAAGCCCTGACATATATGAGTTATTCTTGGTGTGGCAGCTCCTTCCCATGATATTTTAAGTGTCAGTGTAAATGCTTCACTGGAACCTATTCAAACCAGGGGCCTGCAGAAATCTAACAGTATAGACAAATGAAACCTCAGTCTAAGACAGGCTGCCTTAGACCTGTTTAATTCTTCTGATCCTGGACCATAAAGTCTTTTAATCATAACCACAAATCCAAGATGTGAAACTGGCTTGCATGTTTAAAAACCTATGAAATGTCACACCAAACATATATGCAAAACATACTCCAGGTAATTTCCATGTTAGGCCACCTACATTCATAACCATCAAGCTGAAGCATGAAGTCTGGCCAAAAATAATAAGCTTGTCTACCCTGACAAATAAGGTATGCCAGTTCCAGAGAGAGCAAAATTAGACTAAAAATAAATTCTATGACCATACTTGCCTTTTTTGAAAAGAGCCAAGAATCAATATGAATTTAAGTTAATGTTATTTGCTGTTGTCTTCTTATTGAGCACCACACATAGGAACGGTTTTCAGCATCCAGAAAAAAAATTGCACTCCTTTATCAAAATTTTGATAAAAATAATGCAAGCTCACAGAAATACCACCTCTCCTCCAGAAACAAGCAGCTTCATTGCTTCACACTTTTACATGAAAATCTGTCATGAGACCCACTAAGGATAAAACCATTTGTCCAGCAAAACATTTGTAAACTTCAGATCTGCATAGTTCTACCAGGACACATACAGTGAAGAAGTGTCTGGATGCTTAACTTCCAAATCATTCCAAAATGATTTCAAGTGAAAATAGGAATCAGAATGCCTTTACAAGTTTAGTCCCAGTGCTTTGCTGAAAAGGGAGGCAAACATGTAAAGTGAGGGTAGACAAGAAACCTATAGCAAACTAAACATCGTCAGCCAAGTTCTCTTCCTACTTCAGCATCACGTAAAGTACAGGAAAGAATTTAAAAGTTAAAAAAAAAACCAGCAAAATTAAGAGAAAAAAAGACAGGGAGGGAGGGGAAAAAAGGAATGAAAAAAGGAGGGGAAACAGTAGGGAAAACGGGAGGGGAAACAGGAAGGAGGAAGAGAAGGGATGGACAGAGGCAAGGGAGGAAAGAGGAAGGGGGAGGGAGGGGAGGGAAACAGCAATTAAAAATATATCTGAGAAATTATTTGTATAACTATCTCAACCAATACTACAAACTTTTTTTTTTTTTCCTCTTATAGGTAGTAAAGATGGGAGTACTTAAATTTGTATAGTGTATTTTGATAACCAATTACTATGTCATTTTCTAAGAACTGGGCATCCAAATCCCTTAGTATATTATGGAAGCTGGAAAAAAAACTTCATTGTCATAAGCAAGAAAAAGGTCTTGAGAGAATCTTGCATATCATAAGGAGGTTTTTTTTCAAATTCCCTTATGAGAAGGAACAAAGCTCTCCTTGAAAGTATCAATTCTTATTTGCAGCAGTTGGAATAGCAGTCTTTATGTACCCAAAAGATGTATCCAGCACTAAGTGATTAGTCATTAAAAGCAGTTAGAGGTTCCCCTTGAGGTGTCCTCCAGCTTCTACATTTAAAGTTAGAAAACTATTCAAGAAAATGGTTTAGATTAATTCTTCATCATTTCAGTTTGGCTTCTATTTAACGTGAAAAACAGCTTCAAAGAGCAGAAGCACTTGACTGCAAAGTTCACCTTCAGCTAGCAGAAACTTACAAGCTCCCTTCCTTATCCACCCTCTCAAACACTTGAGCCAGCCCATCAGCAACCTCAAGTGGCCTGTCAAAAGCCAAGGTCAGAGCAGCAAGTGAAAGTAAAGCTGCAGATGGCCACCAAAGAGACATGGTCCAGAAGTGATCCTTCAGGTTTGTCCTTTGCCCACAAAGCCCCACCAAGAGCTCTGCTGTTCTGCATCCCAACTGCATGGCAGGTCAGGATACACTCCTGCCACTCTCATCTATGTTTGTCATTCTTTGTCATTCTGTTTCTTTTCTGTCTTATTCTTTTTCTTGTCCAGAAATGCCACTTCTGATTTTTACTTGCCAGTTTTGGTATTTGGTATTATGGTGATTTGTGAGAATGCTTTTGTTTGTGTCTTTTGTTCAGTTTTTTAAATTGGGTCACTGTCCAGGAATGGACAACCTAGGGATGTGCCAGACAGAAGAGATGAGCCATTGGTGCTGCATCCACCTTCTCCTGTAGTTACCCACAGGGCAGAATATGTTGATAGGGTTACATAAAGACAGTTAATTTTCAATCACTAACAAAGCAGATTGATTTTAAACTCATTTACGTTTTTTCATATGCTTCTTGATTGGCTCCATGAGCATGAAGTCAGTGAAATCTCATGAAGTCAGTGAAAAAAACAGCTGTACTATTTTCTTTACCATTAAAAGATAACAATCATCATCACTATCTAGCTGGACACAAACGACATCAATTCTACAAGTTTCTCATACAAATAGCATCCATTATTTTTAATAGCCAAATCTGAGCTTTAATACATCTAATGCTTTTTTTCATAATTGATTCTTCTTTCACTTCTGGCAATAAAAGCAAATTTGTGCTTTCCTCTGGTTGCAGCAATTTTCTAAACAAATTTAAATTACAAGTCTTTGCTCTGACACACTGTTAAAATGAAGAGCTCTTTGCCACAGGTTATATTTGTTTCATTACTGCTACTGGTATCATTTTAGTGACATAACTCTGGTATCTTTTGGACCTCTACAAACAGACTTTAATTAAACATAAATTCTGAGTTCAATCTGGCTTGAAAATTCTTTGTGAAGAGGTGAGGCTGTTTTTTTTTTTCCACAGCGTAAATGAAAAGGGTTAATTCAGTAACAAAAACTTTTTTCTGAAGTCCATTGCATCTCCATAGAGTACTCCCATATTTCTGCTGCTTTTACATATCTCCTACATATAAGAAAATAAAAAAAAAGTTGCACATTGTGGAAAGATCTGTTACAAAATTATAGAACTCTGCTGCAAGATTCAGGGGAGACAGAATACAACTAGATAAACTCAAGTTGATATCAGCGTAATTTCAATTTTTAAATTAATTAATTTCACTTCCTTCCATACCCCCAGAGGAAATATCTCAGTGCTGGTTTTCTTTGAAGAAATATGGTATTACTCATTTTAATTTTCATTAAATCAAAATACTAATTTTTGGCTTAACTGCATAGTGTCTGTACAGGTCACTTGCTGTAATTGAGCAAGCAATTTCTTGTGTAATAAGCCCAATACAGCATTGACCCCATTTCACTCCCATTGATTTCAGCAGAAGTTGAGCCAGATCCTGTAACTATGTATATTTATATTTTGAAACAGCACCTTCATTCCACTCTGATGTATTTTTTTATCAACGACCTAAACAATGCCCCTGGAGAAATAACCCCCCGACTCACCTCCAAAACTTAAAATAGTAGACGCAAATTGATATAGAACAGATAGCATTGATTACAAATTTACCTTTTTAATGAATGCCACAGAGAATGTATCCCATGATACAATCCCATGATCCATCAGCTCAACAAATGCAGTCAGTGTAAAGGACAACATATCTCCAAAGCTGCAAGAGACAGGAGTCATGACAACATTTACCAGTGATGCAGCAGGGCAATGACCAAGGGAATAATGAAGCAGGAAGCTTTCAGAAAGGCAGGAAAATTAAACCAATTATGGACTAAGAGCTAAAAGAAGAGCAAGAGAAGCCGTGCAACAGACAGTCTCTAAAATAATTTATTATGGACATCAAGAACAGACACCTGGAAGAAAGCAATTTTTTAAGAGAAGAACTAATCCCCAGGAGAGCACCACATGCAATGATCAAGGAAATCAGATAGTCCAAATTAATCTTCTCTTATGAATTCAGAGTTTCTGATCTACAGGAGAGCAGCTTATGGAAATGCTCCTAATTAAATGTCATACAGAAGTGCCACGTTTTGGTACCTCTGTATCAAGCAGACTGGCAGGCAGTGGATTGTTTGTTCCTTCTCTTACAAGTAAGCAAATGTATTTTAAAAAATCACCAGAGATGTTCTATTGAGCAGCAGTTTTCCAATAGTTGATGCCTCAGTCTCTTTCTTTGAATATGAACATTTTGTCTATGGGCAACCACATGAAGTGAAATCCAAAGTTCCCCTGGGGAGCATGCAGCTCAAATTGTTTAGGGTTTGCGGGCAGCTACCCAGCATTTTATGCCTGTATATTTACACCTGTAAATTTCAGAGTCAATGCATCTTTGTATGAACTCAGCTAAACCCAAAACAAGTTTAAGCTCAACATAAATAATATGCTCTAACCTAATTAGCTACATGGGAATTTTCCATCTTGAAAAACAGCTTTTAAAGATTAGCTTAATTTCTCAGTCTACTCAGGGCCCCAAACAGTCAGCAGCCATAATGATTTCAATGAAGTTGTTCAATGAGGTAACTACTCAATACAAGCAGCAGGGCATGGAGCCCAAAATGAAGCAGCATATTACTTTTAGGGGCATGCCAACCCGCCTGCAAGGTACTCTGCCACTAAGCCATTAACTAGCAGAAGCATACAATCAATCTAAACAGCATGAATAGTCCCAGTGACTTTAATGCAACAGCATACCTAATAAAATGATAAAATTGAAAAAAACCCAACAACCAACTTCTGTCACACTGGAAATGCAATGCTTAGTACGTTGAAAATCTGAATTTAATACTATAGCCACAGGTAAGCAATGTAATTACTAGTGTTCACTGCGTGGTTTGTTCTTCTACGATCCTGCACCAACTCAATATAATTAAGTGAAAATCCACTCAAACGGAAGATGTGTATTGCAGTGTAAAGGAATAAGGCAGAAAATCAGTTTCAGTGTAGCAACTTAAACAGACAATGTACTGGATTTGCTATAATCTGCCACTTAGGGATTTCTCAGGGTGTGATGTGGTCCTTGGTGGACCCTTCAATTCAGACCGGGGCTCTTGTTCATCAAAACTCCATTGATGCCTTCCACTAAAGAAATTTATTGACATTTTGTGAGCAAAAGCAGAAAACCCCCAACACACTTTTCTTTTCCACAGCAAGTAAGGGTGTTCCACAGTGGCTTTGATTATTTATGACAAAATCTACATCAAACAAGGCAATTACAGTGTCTATAAAAAATTCATGGTAACTCTGCAAGGAATGTTTTGTTCAGCATATACATGATCTGGAAGTTTCTGGTTTTGTTTTAGACGTTAGGGGGCTGGTTTTGTTTTCTTGTTTTTTTAAATATTGTAAATCTTTTAAGAATTAAATTAGATTCAAAATTTTCAAAATTTCAAAATGTCACCACTGTCATTCCAGATAATCAAGGATTTCATAATAAGATAACAATAAGAGTTTGCAGGAAATTTAATGAGCTCCAGTCCCTTCATTTACCCCAATCCATTATTTTTGCATAATATGGGTATCATGAATGCACAAATAAAACAACGAAAGCCTTCCTTCTAAAAACTTGTATTGAATTCTCATGCAACTTCATGACAGAATGCTTCCACAAAGAGATGGAATTCTGTTTTTTAAGAAGCTAGGCTAAATTAGATCCAAACAAAAATATTTTTTAAAAAAATCTACAAAATATAGGCCACACAGGTTAGAAAGCAGGTAAAGGTATCTCTCCTAGCATTAAGCTAATGAGATGATTTACCTCCCCATGTATTGTTTAAAAATGTTTTCAATTAACCTGTAAGATATAAATATTCTTCTATAAACTAACCGAACATGAAAACTTATCTCCATTAACAGTGGGTACAGTTTAGAGCGATTACTTAAACTGTGTTAAGCCTGCATATAGATATTCACCTCCAGGACAGAAGCAGCTGGGCTTCAGTTTAGTTTAGTGCCTTTATATTCGCCAATCCTATTTATTCTTCTCACCAAAACGACTGATTAATCCTGCAACTTACTCCATCTTCCTCCACAGCTTAGGAGGGGAAACTTGGTTAACAGATCTGAAAATACTGGTTTTCATCTATAAACCTGGGTTTAGTATATGTGACCATGATAGAACCACTTGGGATCCAGAAGGTGAAAGTACTTTTCCATTTAAAATGATCAGACACCTCACGAAGTGTCACTCCTGGGACACTGCTTCAAATAATTAAGGAGAATGAAAAGGTGCAACACTGGGACTAATCAAGCAGCAATAAACACTCCATCTCTACATATTATGCAGCACCACACATACCTAGTATGTGTTTTTAAAAATATATAGCTGTATATATATGCACCTGTACATACATGTATACAATAAGTGGCACAGCAAAAGTCAACAGCCAGGCTTAAAGGATAAGCATTAGGAATAGCACAGCTAGAGATGCAAGTAATCTCCAGGGTAACCAGAGCAAGATAAGGATTAAAGTATCTGGAGGGGGAAGGGAGAGGTGTTGATTCATTGTTATGTGTTTAAACACAAGCAGAGAGGTAGAAATAGACTTCCAAGCAATCCATTTCCATACACACACACTCATCCTGTTAAGAGCGGCAGACAGAGTAAAAGGTAGAAACTTAAAGGGAATCAAAGCTTGTTCATAAAATTAGTAATCTTAGAAAATATACGGCAGGAGCTGTTTAACTCAAAATCAGTGAGTGTTTTAGTCATAAAGAAAGTCTGAAAAATTATGGGGCTTCTTTCTTCACAAAATCTTTTTAGGCTAATCCACAGCACAGGGCACAGCAGTTCCGTAAATATCAAACCCTTGCTGCTCTGGCAAATTGCCTTAATGGCTTTACAGGAATTCTTGATGAAGGTGCTTTTTAATGTGTGCCATCACAGCAAGAAGAGATAAATGGCCAGAGAGATACACGGCGTAATTGCAATTTCATATCTCACTAACACTGACATTTTAATGATCTGTGCTATCAGGCAGCCTACTTGCACAATACCTCTGGAAAGAAAGCCTCTTCAGGGCTCCAGCTCTTAGGTGGGGAGACCTTATGGTGGGACAGCTGATAAAGTTTCCCCATTCTCTGCTGTTTGAATCCCCTCTTCTAACCACTGCTGTAAGGATGGCCAAGCTGGTTCAGAAAGCACCACCTCAGACAGAGCAGCTTTTGGCAAAAAGCCTCAAAAGCAGCAGAAAGCTGTGGTGTGTAACACCATCGGCTGTCCCAGCATGAGCTGTTCTAGAGGGAATAGATGGCTGTGCTCTGATCCACAGCCAGTGCACCTCAACCCCTCACAAAAACCTGACTGAAGAATAAGTCAATAGTTCCATTGCACACCTCTAGGTTTTAGAGAAATATCAGGTTAAAGCCTGTTAAATCACATTCCAAAGAATTTTCTGCATTCTTACCTTAAGAAACTGTGAAGGAAAAAAAAAACCTTCATGCATTTTGATATTAGCTTTTCTTTCCTAAAAATAAAAATCTCAGGAATGTGTATGTGACCCTAACCACCACATCTGTCTCTCACCTGCTTTCCTAGTATCATTTCTACATGCCAGATCATCTTTTTATGTGTGCTAAGTAATCCTAAGATGTATAGATAGAACTAAGTCTGATATTTTGAAAAATGCCTAAAGCAATTTGGATTTCTTATAAAAATAAATTAATGAGACTTGAGCACTCAAATCCCCTAGATGTTTTTGGAAAAAACCCACAACTCAATCCATTTTTAATACACATACCAAAATGAACACTGCATTGCAATTGAGGAAGGAAAAAATATTCAGCTGTTTAAATTATTCTCTAAATTGAGATAGTCACACTCACTTTTCAAGAGGTTAAAAAAAGAAAAAAAGAATGGTGGACTACCTCATGTTACACGTGTTTTACACGAAAAAAGTCGCATAGGAGAACCTGGATAGTAACTTCTGCTTGTCGGTCAAAACCAGAACACAGCCACCATCCCATTAGGACTAGAAGCCAATGACAGGACACCTTTACATGAACAATTTTTCATGGGCAAAATGGAACCAAAGCTGATCTCTAATTGTGCAGAGGGGAGGCAGCAAAGAAACAACTTAAACTGGGCAGGAGGCAACAAGAAGAGAGTAGCAGACTGCCACAAAATGCTGGAGTTAAGTAAGCAGTTAACTTTAAGTCTCTTATCATTCAGTGACTGTGCTCACAGCTTAATACTGGGCAACTGAAAGGTCTGACATCACTGAGGTCAACATCAAAGAGTAACAACAGCTCTTTAAGTTAGAGTTGTCAATGATAAATGGCCATGAATAAATTTAAGCAGGGGTGCAGAATATATCTAATCATCAGAGGACATAAGCTCTGAAAGACCTTTGAGGGCAAGAACCCAAGTCTAAAGCGAAGACTGATGATGCAGCAGGATGCTTTGCAAGCACAGAGTGAATAAGTCCCCTTTTTATTGCTATGACTCCTCTTAGGTTGCTTCTAAACTGCCTTGTTTCTTCAAGTAACCTTTCCAAGGGTGATGCTAAGCCACCATCAAATCAAATCAAAGTAGGAGCAATTCACACCTACTTGATACTTAGCACAGCTGAAAATGACTGAACAGCCTGCAGGGTAGCTGCCCCTATTTTCCAAGGTGATGACAGAAAATGCATTTAACTGGTATGCTGTGATTGACAGAGATCTATTTCCAATTTATTTATTTATTTTCATTGTAATAAGCACCACTGAAATATTTCTTTGTGGCACAGTTTCACTGTGTTAATTAAAAAGGACCAGGCCTACTAATTTTAAACCACTTGTGTTCCAAAACCTGAAATAGCTTTGTACTTCTGGTATCAGGGCTTTGCCTAGCTCAAAAATTAACTCTGATTAAAGAAAGCAAGCTGCAAATTTTAAACAGAACTGTAACTGTTCTTGAATAAATCCAGGTGTAGATACTCTTGTATGGAATATGACTAAATCCACTTTGATGTACATTAAGCATTTGTTTGCATGGTAAACTAGCCTGAAGGAACTATTACACACTGGTTCATCATGAAGATCTAATTAGAATTACCTTTTCTATTATTCTCCATCTTTTAAATTCTTGGTTTTGCTCATTTCATGGTAATTTACTTAAATGGATCAGCTTTTCTTAAAAGACCAGGAGTAACTAACTACAGAGAAAAAGCATCCCTCTGCCATCAGAGTGGTTTGACTGCACTCAGAACTCCAATGCAAAGGTACAGATACTTCATTTCTTTAAAAATCCAAGTATCAGCAACATGGGATACATAAAATCCCAAACCAAAAATGGGAAATGAAAATGGGAAACCAAAACTGGAAAACCAAAAATGGGAACCCCTAAAAATAAGAAGACACAGAAAAAGAAACTCACATTTTAGAGGAACTTATTTTTAGCAGAGAACACTATTAAAAAAAGTCTCTCTGTGAAAACCAGGTTTTAATTAAATCTGGCAAGCATGTGCAAGCTATCAAAGATAAAATGAAATACTGGAACTTTATGAAATATGTCATCCTGTAAATCAACTTTTTTTTAATTAGCATTTGGCTTCTTTAAGTTACTTTTGTCAAGAAGACAGCAGGTAGAGGCTTAAAAGCTTTTAAATTTACTTCAGTTCATTATATCAAACTGAGGTTTTCTTTATAGTTCTTATTTCATTGGGCCTTTTCTCATTAATACATGGGTGAAAAATTGGCAGGATGTTCAGTAACTACATTCATAGAGCAGTAGCATATATACTTTACCTTCAAAATGTACAAACAGACTTCCTTCCTGAGCATGGTTTCACATCCTAACCAATGGCTCTGGTATCTCTTTTAGTACAAATCCCAAACTCAAGCTTTTTTGTTATTGTAATTGTATCATTTAATATAGTACTGATGGAAATCAAGATACTAAACTGTGTGCCTGATGTAAACTGAAGCTTCTATTGGCAAGGATTTAACTTGCAAAGTTAGAATAAACATTGGCCACATACACTTCCTTTTCTACTGTATTCACTAATGTGCTGCATCTACACTGATCAATAACAATCCTCTTCAAGTGGAGAATGGCTGATTCCCATGAGGAAACCAAACTAAACTGTGTAGAAAAAATTAATTCAGATCATCAGTATAATCAGGTCCTAACACCAGGGTGCGATGCAACTATATAAGTCAGCATTTTAGTAATGTCTTGAAGAAAATAACATAATTTAATGTAGAGAAGCGTATAGGATAACAAAATTCAGAAGCAGAGAGGTGCTGAAGGAATATAACACTTATTTTACAGTGAACATTTTTCACAGCAGTGAGAATAAACCCACCATCTAAATGCACAGGAGGTACCTTGTCTCGACAGGGGTGATGCTGCCAAGAATTCCAAAAGCCTCTTGCCATTTTAATCATTTTCGTCAGAATCTAAACTTTTCTATTATGAAACAAGTTGCTTTGCATTAGGTTGAGAAAGCGATATAGAGAAAGGATCTATGTTTCCTGCCAAATTGATTCTTACTGTCTAATTTATTTATTAGGCAAAGACTTAATAATAAATGTTTCAGAACATGGTTTATAGTAGATTTGTGAAAGTATGATTTAGCATGGTTTCAGATGGGGAGCTGCATCTCCTGCATGATAAACCATATCGAGCTCTCAGAGTGTCAGATACACAGTTAATTGGTTAGTTATTCCTTTGCTTCCCTGGGTTTTAGCTGTTCTTGACATGTCAAACTTGCAAGTCAATCAAGATATTAGAGTATCTCTTGGGGTCCAATTTATCAAAGCCTTTGTGCTTAACTTGAAGCATACAGTAGAGTCCCATTTCTAATCACAACACAATAAGCATGCTTCTGAACTTCCTGATATGAGGCTCTTCACTATATTACAGTTTTCCTTTTTACAGTTATCTGCAACAATTAGCATTACCTGGCACCAGCAAATAGCAGGAATTCAAGCTGGCACAATGGTTGTTACTTTCATCTCACTAATATCAACAATTAAAATTGCTTACTAGCTATCATGTAAGCCAGACAAATTTAAGAGGGGAACTGGGGAAGACAGGAAAATAATTGGTTTGCTTAAATAAAAAACAAAACAAAAGCCGTAAAGAAGTTACAGAAATGAAGCACCCATTCCACAAGCAAAGCAAAAAAGGCTTCATAAGAAAACTTTAACAGGCATCAAAGAGCAGAAAACAGAGAATGCTGAAGACTGGCTGAATGAATATGCACAGTTGTGTTTACATATAAAGATTAGAGCAAGGGCCTGAACTTAGTCATGCAAAAGAAGAGGAAGTGTGCAAGGTGATGATCTAATCAGGTTCTTACCAGGGCTTCATTATCTTCTGCAATTTCTGATATCGTCTGCAAAATTAAAACTTGCACGTGAGGAGACACACTTTAAAACATCTGTTCTCTATTTTCCTATGCATACACACACATACTTGGTTTATAAAACTGAAAGACAGGCACACAGTAAGAGGCAGTAAATTACTAACAATTTGCTGTGAATAAAAAGAGGTCAGTAACTAGTAAAGGACATTCAAAATTTGTTTAAAATATTTGTTCAGAATGCCTGTATTCACTTCAGTTAGGAAAAAAGCAGTTGATAGGAAAGATGGATCAGATTTTTATAAAATGTGTTTCTCTTGACCTTTAAACATTTCTAGCCATCCTATATTAGTTAGGTATTTGTGTGAAAGAAACCTTTGGTACAAAACAATAACAGATTACATATTATGTCTTGTTGCTATGACATGTGGTCCACTGCCTGGAAAACTCCATCAGATGAAAATCTCCATATTTCCTTCCATACTCTGACAGTAATACTGATGTAAGAGCAGTCAACAGGGTTGAAGACAGTTGTGTAGCTAGGACCAAGAGACCAAAATCCCAGCCTTCTGAAGCCAGGAACAAGTTTTCTGTTGACTTCAATGGGGGGCAAACAATTTACCTTGTGTTTTTAACCACAGAGTTGTTAAACAACAGAGACCAAACAACTCAAAAGCACCTTGTACCAGCTTCATGACACCAATACAGCGGTGCAGCCTTATTCCAACAGAACATGTAAGCTCACCTGTAGCTCTGTTGCTTTTAAAATTCACACCCTGATGGACATGCCTAAAGCCAAGCTGTTGACTCAACCCACTTGAGAAAGACAACAACCTGCTTAATGGTGTCACTGATTCAGATTCTAAGAGGCAAAGCTGCACACACGGCCTTCCATGTGATGTTCTTGCTTTCCTAGTAGCTCCCAAAACATGTGGCTTTTAATTGCAGTAAGGTTTAATGTACCCCAAGACTTTTTTACCTAGGCATATCCTATTTTTGTCCCCTAGGTATACATTGTTCTCTATCATTAGCAAGCCAGAAGCTATGGCATCACATATTCAGAAACTGAAAGCCAAATATTAAGGGGGGGAGGGGGAAGGGGAGAAAACAATAAATGTATCTGAAAGCTGCAGCCCACTCATGACAATTTACAAGTCATCCCGCTAATAACCATCTTCAGAACTGCTGATTATGCTACTATGGAAGCTGAAGAAAGATACTATCAATGCTAAAAATGGCATACCGGATAAATAAATTTTTTTAGAAAACCTTATTTAGGAAAAACAAACAAACAAGAAAAAAAAAATCCATCTCCTACTTAACACCTTCTTGTATCTCCTAAATCTATTTCACAGTTTTATTTCAGAGGGCTGGATACAGCTCCACACTGGGCAGACTACTGTTCAAATGGAGAACGAGGTTCCTCCTCCCTCCTTGTCTCCTTCACCTTTGCACTTGCTGCCATACCATTCAGCCTACAAGAGCTCTAGGACTCCAAGTATTCCAACTGTTGATTTGACTCTCTACCAGAACTTGGCTAGATTTTTTTTTTCCCTTTTGGTACAGCAGTAATGCCTCCCACTGTTTATGCATAAGTTATGCTTTCTACATAGACCACAAAGACCTCCTTTTAGAGACAGGCCAGTCTCAGGGAGGGCAGCTTTTGGGCTGGCTTGTGAGAAAACACAGAGTACATCACAGAACTGTGATTTGAAATCATACATTGCTAATTGTGAGCTACAATACTCATACCTGAAGACAATGATGGCACAGTTTATGGCATATCAACACACAGATTGGACTACAGCCTAGCTCAAATTAGAAATGTGATGAGATTTTGTTCTTAAATTACATGGCTTCAGGTTTTTTTTTTATGCTGCACTAGCTGTCTGTGTAGACAGTAATCATGAGCAAACAAAAAGCATACTTAAAATCAGAAAGCCTAAAAAGAGGAGAAAATTAATATATTCAGGCGAAGTAGAAAAGTTCAAAGCATTTTCTACAGTAGATGATCCCAACTTCAGCTGAATGTCATTCCTGTGCTTCCTTGCTGCAGAAGAATCTGCTAAAACTTATCAAGAAAAAACACCACCACAAATGGGTTTTGTCATCTCCCAAATGCATGTGGACCCAAACAACCTTATGCAGCACATGACAGCAAAACTTCATAGCACAATCCTGAGCACGGTTTTTAAACCAGCTGTTTTTCATATAGATGCTGGCTTGGGTTAAGTAGCAAGTAAACTTGAATTTGGTATTGTGTCTGTCTGACATCAAAGAGAAACAAGAGTGGTGTTTGCACATTGTTAGCACTTTAAAGGGCAGACTCAGTTGTGCCAGTGTTTTTTCACAACAGGCACATTTCCCCAATTAGGTTCATTTTCTCCATGACTGAGCCCAAGGATTATGGAATAAACATTTGAGTAGTAGAACAAAACATTTTAGACAGTAACTCTCTTAGCAGTTACAAAACTCTTATTCATCTTGAGTTAACTGGCAAACAGGTCAGAAGATGTGCGATGTTAAAGAAAATAGAAATTTAGAATAATATTGAGAAACAACTGAGTCATACAGGACTTTTCTGGTGAAGCAACACAAAGATAGAAATTTTGACTTGAAGGATAACCATTGTATTAGACCAAACAGCATCTAGGAGTCTGTTGCTTTAGTGTGATAGGAGCCTAATCAGAGACATAAAATGTTGCAGTTGCACTGTACAGGATGATTATAGATAGACTTTTACCACTGAAGACATGGAGGCCATTATCTAAAAGACTGCATGCTATTTTCATCCCATCACTGAACCAAGAAACTAATATAGCAGGACCTGGCATGAACAAGAGTTTCTCTCATATTCGCCCAAAGACCAGGCTGAAGTGGCCACTGAAGGAGTAGCCAAGCTAACTCTTTTAGCAAGTCAGCCTGGAAAGGAACAAGTACAGTGTGCCACCTCTGCCAGCTTTCCTCTTTCTTTATTTACAAAACTGTTGTTTCTTCTAGAGGGTTGACTCCATTGTAGCAATTACCCAGTTCTGTAAAACACTTCCTGGGTGAGTTACCACAGGTATGGCCAAAAATGCTGAAAGCCTTACTGATCTAGATATTGTAATTAGTTCAGTAATTTTATTTTTTTCTTAGAAGAAACCATACTTCAATTGCACTTGCACAGATGGGAACAAAATCACAGCCAAAAGGTTATGAGGATAAATTAAATAGCATTTGTGAAAGACTCAAGTACTAGAGTGGTGAAAGACAAAGACAGAAATTCTTATAAGGGGAGAAATCTCAAACCAAATGCCAACATAATGCAAAATAAACATTAACAACAAGTCACAGGTTTAGACATTTCATTACCATAATATGTTCCCTGTTTGGCCTCAAAGGAACTTTGTGATACATTTCCATCTGAATCCCAAGGAGCAGCAGCTTCCTTTGGACTTCCCCAAGCCATATAGATGTAATTCTTGCCTCAATACTGCAGGTTATGTCACAAACAACTTCTAGCAGAGATCAGCTTAGCAAGGATCCAACTGGATCAACTCCTATGTACTCATGTGCAAAAATTGCTGTAGAAGGAGCAAAGACACCCCAAACCTAAACCCCAGCTAGAAGAAAACACAGTAAGGGCTTGTAGCCACTGGGCAGAAGTATGGAGACATCATCTCCTTGTGGGAGCCAGTGTGGACCCATGGAGTTAGTGATGCCAACGGCTAAAGCAGTCACACCACATCACTGAGCCTACACTCTCTGAGGCAGTACAGAGTAGGATAAAAATACCACTGAACATAAAAACTTTTCAAGCAGTAAGGCCCCAGAGAGGGCAGTTATTAACAAAGGTGGAAGATGTTCACAAAACCTTCCTCCTGTATAGAAAAACTGGTGGGATGATGGATGAACAACTTGCTTAACCCAATTAAATCAGTATTTGGTTACTGGTTTTCAGCCAAAGGTAGCCCACATTCTGAGTAACAGAGAGTGTTTAGAAATATGGCAAGACAAATACACAGGAGTACATACTTCTGGCTTCTGTCTGTATCAGGTGTGGCTATTGCATTTTAATGATGTCTTGGATGAAATCTGCAAAATTACTACTAAGCTATGCAGTAGCATTCCCACTCCTTGCAGCCACCATAACACCAGACAGCTACTACAGTCCAAGAGAAAAAAAACATCCTGCCAAGTTGTAGAAATGGAAATTTAAACCTATTTCCTTATTTTTGCTGCTTCTAATGTTGGTTATTAATTGAAATAAACAAAATTTTTGGGAAAAAAAAAATCACTTAGAAGGGATAAAGAAGAAGTATAAAACCAGAGCTTACATAATATTGGAACAGTAAGAATTAGACAAAAGCACATCTCAAGTAGTCAACAGCCTGTCCTTGAGACATAAACCTGAAAGACAGATGAAAGGGATGGAAAAAAGTACTTTCCACAGCTTACCTTGGCTATAGCCTTCATCACGAGGTAGAAAACACTGAGTAATTGGACTCATCAGTCTCATCAATATTAACATCTCATCAGTGTATTAACACTCTATTAACATATTAAAATACTGACCTGTAGGCTAGCAGGACCCCTACTAAAAAAAATCCACTTACTCTTTCAGCATGCATAGTGACATTTTTAAGTACTGTCCCTTTAAATAGAAGCCAAGAACAAGTTAACCAATCACTTATTTGAGTGACAGAATATAATTTCAGATCAAATAATCTCACATGTTTCTGAGTATAAAGCAGCCCTTGTGCTTTGGGAAGCTGAATTTGCTTTGTGGAGTACCACCTGACTCCCTTTTCCATGCAGAACTGGAAATTAAAGCAAATATCTCAAGCCTGTGTGGATCAGCTTCTTGCACCCTGGGGGATGGATCCCACTTTTGGGGCAACAGTTCTTCAAGTTCTGTATTTTAGTCCGAAGTTTTAAAAAAAATAAACTGGTTTTGTCCAGCTTGGTGCTCACAAATCCACTGCTGGAATTACTCTTTTTATCATATTTTACAAACATGGTTGCCAAACAACAAACAGTAGAACTGTCCCCTCTCCTCTTCCCTATTCCTGTCAACAAGGTATTGATATAGAACTTAGCAGGGTCATTTAAATGTTAATATTCTTAGGCACAGGCAAGAAACAAGTCCTGGAGAAAAGGTATTTAGGATGGGGGAGTGCAAGGAGTAGCAACTGTTCTCTTCAAAGAGAAGATCTTTGAGTGTTCAGTCTTCAGATGAGGCATATAACTCAAATGCAGTGTGCTCCGAGTGTGTGACATTGATCAGAAGGATATACAAGAAATTGTGCTCATGTGTGTGTGTTGAGATGGAGAGTGGAATCCAACCTGAAGACTAATGGGAGAAACAAACTCAGAAGACACCAAGCAGGAGAAAAACAAGCCAACCAAAAAAAATCCTCCCTCAAAGAAAAAATGCTACCTCACTGCACTGAAAAACTAGGCTGCAGCCCTTTCTTGTTCTCCTGCTGTTACCACCATCTCCACACTGGCAAAACTGGATAACCTGATTTTATATACTATTTTGGATTTTTGCCTCATAGACAATAGTCACCCTCTCCCGACATTACAGAAGCACTAAGAAATGAAGTCTGTGTAAAGCCCTGTTGGACAAGAATTGATTTTGGCAGCAATGTCAGATTAAGTAATCTATGCTTCCAGGTGAAGCTTCACAGGGATGGCTGAGCCTGTCTAACAGCCCAGTGCTGTCAAAAAAAAAAATTATTTTCCTCTCTCCACCGCATGGTTTATTTTCTGCTGGATTAGCAAACTGAATTGGCTCACTGAGGAGTTCAGTGAGTGCTGGAGCTGAGCAAGAGAGGGAGCACGTACTATGGAGTCAGGGGTGGGGAAGAGCGGAAAAGGACTACTTTATTTTGTAGCAAAGCCCTAATAACTTAGCATCATCCCCATTTTCTGAAAATTCATTTTCCATTTAACCCAGTGAGTTGTGCCTGCATGACTGTTTTCTGGGACAACCATCTGAGCTCAGTCAGGGAACTGAACCAGGAAAAAGAATATTGTATTAAAAGTAGCCTTTATTGTCACTTTTAATAATCTACATCAGTTTTCCAGTCCAGTCTGCTACAAATGGTTCTGGTATAACTCTTCAGACAAAAAAGGACAGGAACAAGTGGCTGTGAGCAAGGGCTGGCTTAAGTGCTTTGACAGCACTACTGAAATACTCATCAGGCTGAGATGGAAAATAACATTAGCAGGTATGTGAGCAATTGTCCCAAGAAGTGTGTTACAGTCAGAATAACTCCCAATCTATCTGTCTTCAGTTTTCCACTGGGCTGGTATACAGTACTATCTCTGTAACGCAAGCCAAGAGCTAGAATTTCACTAAACAATACGATTTGTCCTTAAAGCATGCAGAGTTGCCATCTCAGAGATTTCCAGCTGTAAAGCAGCCAACTCTGCAACTGCCTGTGTTCAGTAGAAGACACCTTTTAGTTGACAGTCAAAAAACCATAATAATACACATTTAAAAGCTTATATGAACCCAATCTAGCTGCATTTATTAATCCCAATAGGAAGCTGACAGACTTTAACAACCACCCCAATTTAAAGCAAGTTTTTCTCTCCCATCTGTGCACTAAGCAATTACAGCTCCTTTAAAATTCAAACTGGGATATTTTCAACCAAGTTCAAGAAGCACCAACCAGCATGCTTCTGTGCCATGGCTGGACTACAATTAAGTTTTTCAACACTGCCACGTTGATGAAGCAAGCCTCTGAAGAACAACCTTCTCAACAGTGCCAGAAACAATTCTGGTTACTGACAAGGCATCTAGGCTTAGCATAGTCTGGTTTTTGGCAGAAACTGTTATTTCAGCCAAATTACAAATGAAGAGACCTTGATAATGCAAACAAAATACTGAAAATTCTGCATAGGCCCTTGCTTGTTTTCCTCTCAGTCATTACATCATTATTATCATTACCAGTAATAACAAAAATATATTTGGATTCCTGTTATTAACTCTTGGGTATTTCAATATTTATGGCTTGTAACTTCTGGGTTGTTGGGTTGTTGTTTTGTTTTGTTTTTTTCTTTCCTTACTTTATAAGGAAACATGAGGGGTTTTTTTTCCTTTTAAGGAAGGATGAAAGTCTGCCCCAGTCACACAACTCTTCTGTTACGCCAAGGAAAACAACCCTGCCACATCCTTACCAGTCTTCTGTTACATCAGAAAGACTATCCATACAAACATGATTTTCTGAAATATTAATTCTGGGCCCAGACTGTGACATACAGATCTGACTGAGAAAACTACATCATTTAAGAATGGGTAGCAAGGAAACATAATAATTACTTCCAATTTGGTTCCTGAACACATTTTTCATCAGTCATTATGATAGCCAGGGCCTTCTAAGCACTTCTCTCCTGCCTCAGTTTAGGGCACTGCACTCTAGAGGGAAAGCAGAAGCAGCACACCCTCACTGTTCCCTTTAACATTGGTTGTACATCCAACCAGATGGACTTAGAATTCAATTCTCCTTAAATGAGGCATAAATTTGTCCCAAGACAAAAAAATTAGGAATACTGTGTAAATATCTTTCTGAACAGTCTCTGAAAAAAGAAAATTCTGTCTGCACACCCTTAGTGCGGTGACACAGATGCAGTCTGAGAAGTGACTGGACATCACAGATAATTATAAATGGAATCACCATTTACTTATTCTTCATGACCTAACTTGTCTTGCAGTCTCTGCTATAATTTATAAGTCACATGAGCCACAAATATAAACATAAAACTAACTTTTTTATTTATTTCTTTAGTTAATAGGAGACTTAAGGCATGTTCTGGAAGCAAGAATGAGCCTGAAGGAAAAACCAACAACAGGATCAAGATACATGTGGACAGTTTCTGAGGCATGTTGCATCTCTGCTGATATAAATCCACTCATATTGACAAGATGTACCTCAGCACCACTAGGCCCCCAGTCTGTCAGCCCTATGGCTGTCTCCACACACAGCAAGTCTACAGTTCATATGCTCTAAGCAGCTGGCATTCACAGAGATCTGGCCCAAATTACTGTATCTACACATAGTATTAAAACCACTTTTCAATACTTCTGCACAATAAAAACAAACTCTCTCTCAATGTCAATATTTAAAATATTTCAAGCTATATTCACTGAAAGAAACTGAAAAGTTTATTCTCTAATGCATTGTCATTTTCTTCAATATTCAGCAATATAACACGTGGAAAACTAACTAGGCAACACTGTTTATTCTTGTTAACTTTTGATATTACTGCTTTTCATCACCAGCAAACTGAAGCCAAGGTAACTAGAAATCTCGGGATTTTCATTCTCTTACTCTGGTCACTGTATTTCTACAGTTATCAGCTTCACTGAAATGAGTAAGTAGCACACTAAATAAAGCCAACTTTATTTCTAAACAAAGTGTAGGCATCTTCCTTGGTGACAATTACAAAAAATCTGGAGTCTTGCTTTCCAGAGGCTGCCCACTAAAAGTTAATTACACACTCAAATTATAACTTAAGAGCTCCCCCTAACATGAGTTCCACATGCAAAGAAAACCTCAGAGCAACCTTACGCTGGTCACAACAGTACTTTTAATGAGCACTGTCTGCCCCTTTGGGGAAAATAGAGAATAAAGCTTGAATTAACAAAATTCATCATTTCTAGAACAGCTGCACCACAGAGGCACCACTCATCCTAGGCTTACTGATGCAGGGCTGTCTTCAGCTGCATTAACCCATGGGCAGCTGGGAGAACAGAGAGGGGCTTCTTGCAGAGCAGCAGCAGCTACCCCATGGGGTCTGTTGCAGTTCTCATCTCCTCAGAGTCTTACTGCCAAGTCTTCAGGTTGCTATGAGAGAGGAGAGAGAGCTACTTTCATGCTAGTTCACAGCGTGCCTGCTCTCAGGTTGTGGCTCGCCAATAAATCTATGACAACATAGTTAGGTCTGTTGCTACAAAAAAGGGGCCTTTTCTGTATCCACTCATACCCATCTCCTCTTTTGCTTCTGCAGGTCTCAAACTCAGCAGAAAACTTACTCTGCAAAACAAGTGTGGATACTTTTCAGCAAAGTTAGTTAGCAGGAGTGGGTCTGCAGAAGCATTCAGATGCCAGCACCAAATCCAGGAAGGAAGCAGGATTGGGATGGAGAGCAGGGGTTAACACACAAGGACCAGAAGAAACTGGCAGGGATCTGGACCACCTCTTAGCAGCATGGAGACATTAGGGTTCTTCTCAGCTGTGTGGTTGAGTCATAGCTTCACATTCAAGCAAAACTGCCTCAATAAAAGTAACTCAAAGGTAGGTAAGAACTCCACAGTGAAGATACACCTTACAGGTATCTTTACAAAATACACTGCCTTCTAATATTGGATGATCAAAGAAGTTTATGCCCTTCTCTGAAACTTCTGGCTGCTCATTCCTCTTCTAAGACTCTCCTCCTTTCTAATGATAATATAATTTCTTGGGTAGGTCCACCTGTGAATACTGAAGTGCCTAGAGTTAAAAATGCAATTGGGGAAAAGAAAGTGGCAGGTATTTTGGCAGGGAAAAGATCTTTCTGCTTTGAAGCATTTGAATGCCCTGGTCAGCATCACAGCCCACAAGGTGACAGTGCTGAGGACACACAGCCCAGGGGAGGAGCTACTGTCAAGGATGCCTTCAACTTGTTTTGCCCATTCACTGAGCATCTTGCTGGACCCTCTTATTAATGGTAATGCAGAGGGTCCAAGTGAAAACAGGCACAGAGAACATAAGAGGGCAATTGACTGACTCCAAATGCTTTTCCTTGACAGCCTAGGGCAGTCAAATAGCTGGCTGTCCTTGTCCCACTCTGTCTTCTACATATTTTTGTTCACTCACAGGCCATTTTAGGAAGCCATCTTGTTGTAATAATAAAGTCAAAACCCAAACCAAAACGAAGGCTTCTTCTGTGGAAATACATTGTTGGCCTTGTGTGCTGAAATATCAATGAGTGACAGACCCTGAAGTGGGAGGACAGGATCAATAGTTTAAAGTCAGATGAGAAATGAAAGCAGCAGCAGCATAGCAGGCTTTGGCTGCTCTGTCTGTATGTATTAGGATTTACTCATTTCAATAAATCTCAAGTTCTACTAAATATGCTCTTATCAGCCAGTGATGCACTGATAAAAAAAGTGTATAAAAGCAGAAGGGAACGTACAGCGTAGCACATATGTTCTTGCTTTACAATTCCCTTTGCAAAGCCAGATTTGGAAAAACCTGACCTGCAGACCCCTCAGAAACTGCAGAACATCTAGGCTGCTGAACACAAAAGAGACTGCAATGAGTTCATTAACACACATAAGCTGTTGGAAACTCTTACACTCTTAAGTCTTTGTTCAATGCCCAAACTAGACAGCGCTTCTCCCCACAGGCAGAAACACTGATAAATAGATTAGACGGGCAGATGAATCAGTGCATCTTTGGTGATACATTACACCAGTGAAAAGAAAAATCTGAAATCTCTCCAAATGCGAGACACTTTAAAAAATATAAGAAAATAAAAAAGAAAAAAAGAAGGAAAAAAACCCCAAAACCTAAAGTAATAGGCTACTCATACTTCCAGTCTACAAGCCTGCTGTGTGGTTTGAAAACTTATACTCTCATCCAGGAATTACTACTAGGGTGTAATTTGCTGAGCAGTTCTTTCAGTAGTGGTGCTGGCTTCACTGGTTTTCCTCCCAAATAGTTATTTTTAACCCAGTCCAGTCTGCTACATGTTGGCCCATCCCACAGCTACAAAACAGGAGTAGATATACATCTGGAGAGTATGGAGGGCACGTCCTCTTCTTTTGATGCAGCTAAAAGAAATGCCTGTAAAAAATGTGAATGTTCCCTGTCTGTTTCAAGAAAAAAAAAAAATTTTAGTTTAAATACTTTCCACGGTGGAGTAAGTTAAACCACTTAACTTAAACAAATTAATGACAAAATAAACTAGAAGCAGTGACTTTTAATTTGGTTATGTTCTGATCTGCATAAGCACAGGTGAGCCTGCCCATTCAGTAAACCTTTAAGTTAGTACAGTAACTAACTGTGCATATGATTACACAAACCTAAGCTGCCTGGTTTTTAATTTGATTTATTTTGTAACCAGCAAATATTATAGGAATACAGGACAAGTTGACAGATTTTACAACTAGAAGAATTTTTTTAATTTTTTTTTTTTTTTTAATGGCTCAATGACACAGATCATACCACTGCAAAAAAATAAAGACCACAACTCCAAAACACTGTAGAGGAAATCATGAGCTATTGGAAATCCAGTATACAGCTGGAGTTAAGAAACAGAGATTTGAAATCAAATATACCATTGACCACAGAACAGGCAGTGATGAGTGAGAGTGTGCTTTTACGTTTCCCAATCTAAGGACTACTGGATTCTAAAAAGTTCTTACTTTTGCTGTGGAAAATCCCCAGTGTATTTCTTTTGAGCTCTTCAGAGACAATTTGTATTCCATTTCAAAGCCCACCTTACTACTTTTGCTTCACTCCCTAACACTATTTACTTTGTTGAATCCAAGGGATCTCAAGCACATTTGTGAGGGGATTTGGATTAATTTCAGCAATTTATTTCTAAAGTCCAGTCCACAAGACTGAACACCCCCAACGAATAAGAAAGGTACTTAAAAAGCATTTTATTTCTTGTGGGAAAGGATGTGGGTATTTCTTCAGCATAGTAGAGGTTGACACTGACTGCAAAGCACTAAAAATTTTACTTGAAAGCAAAAGCCTACTTAAAATACTAACTTAGAAAAAAAAATTTAATAGTGCAACAATCCACTTGATGGTTTTATGTAGTACCCTTTAAAGTAAGCCAACAGACACTTATTGATGACAATGGTCCTAAATTTCACCAATAGCAAAAATCGTCAAGATAATGTGGTAAGTAATAAATCTTGTTCAGAGGTCAGCTTTCAATTTACTTTCAAAAAAACATTTTTATTTGAAAAACACCAGCCAGAATTAAAACAATAAAATTGGAAATAAAGCATTGAATTTTGCTCCATATGTTCTCAGTAAGATAAATTTTAAACCATTTTCATATTACATCGTTTAACTATCAACTATTAAACATACTATCAACAGTTTATCTGAAGTCCAATGGGTAGAGAAGGAACTAGACTCCCCAGAACTCAAGGCACAGAGGGTACTTCTGTCTTCTCATTTTGCTCGCCCCCAACCCCCCCCAGCTCATCATTAAAGGAAATTTTAAAAGTGTTCGCATAGATAATGAATATACTATCCTAGCAGCTCAGAGCTCTTCAGATGTTTTATTTTATATAATCTTAGAAGCTGTACACAGAAATACTTCAGGTACTCAGGGAGTCAGCATGAAAGCACCCCATATGGGAGGAATGTCAGAGTGTAAACAGAATACTTACTCTGTGCCACTTTCAACCATTTGTGTTAGGAGGGAAATGCCATCTAGGTTTATAAATTCTTGGGCAAATGTAATATCCCGTGAGTAGTTGGCTAAATCTTTCAGTGCTTCTAACTTTGCATCCATACTAGAAGACTGGATCCTCTCATGGAGCTGCTGTGCATTTTGAGCCTAAGTGAGAAACAAAACATACAAAATAAAAACAACAAAAATGTTTTTGTTACAGTGGCAGTAATGAATAAAACACTAGCACAAGCAGGAACAGCAACCATGTTTAATATTAATGATAATGCTCTCATGCTCAGAAATTATTAAGTAGCTCACATATGAATTATTTTTGCAAAAGCATATTACTCATGTATTAGACCATTGTTACCTATTACTATTTGGATTGTTGCAGAATCATAAGCTGAGCAATGGATAGATACCTCATTGTCTCAGGCAAAATGTAAGCATTGCAAAAGGCAACCTTTGGCTTGAAGAGCTTATGTGTCATATCAATAACAGTAGAAAGGAAAATAAAACAAATTGCATCAGACATCTCAGTACAACAAGAGCAGCACTTTTTTTTTCCTGCCAATGCTTACTCAGTTTATGTACTTCTCATGACCTTTAACAACAAAGACCACATACTGTCCTAATCAGGTCATAGCAGTAGAGACCAACTTCAGGCTTTCTGAAGGCCTCCCCCTTCTTTCTTTTGTTCACAATCAATTAAAAAACTTCACATACTCTTCTACAAGAATAGGAATAATTAGTTCCCACATAATACTATATCATCATTCATGCATCTTTATGAAAGTCCAATATCCACATGTATTAGGCCATCCTGCCCATTCCTTCAAATACAGGATGAAGCAGTGAAATCCAAAATGAACACTGATGGTAAAAAGCTAAAGGGATATTTAAATAATGCATATTAAACTGTCTCTTTAGCTGTACAGCTACTTAAAATACATCTCACGTTTTCACTTTGAGGCTTTCACTTACCTGAACACAATATTCAAAAGCTTTAGTTAATAGCTAGCTAGCCAATACTTTTCTTAGAAAATTAATCCTCCTAGGGAACAGAGAGATACTTTCAAAATTCAATTTCCTAAAATTCACTTCTTACCAGCACTGAATGAAAGGTGAAAGAGAAACTATATGTCATTGGGAAACCAAAGTAATGGTAAAATCTGCTAAGAGTTATTTTCTCTGAGATTATGCTTATTCTTTCTCTGCTTGAGAATAAAAATTTAAGAAAAGGCTGTGCTGACTCTTTTTTTTTTTTTTTTCTTTTTCCTATATTACTTTTCTACTCAAGCAATGAATATATTCTTCACAGAGATGGTCACCTCCACAAACCAAGACCCTGAGATAGTTGACATTTTTAGTGCAAGTGAATATTAAAACAGGAAACATATAAAACACCACAGTGTCATTATTACAGCTTCCTATCTACATAACTTTGACTGCTTCACAAATATGAATAAAATTAAATGTCCCAATATCCTTTGAGATCAGCAAGGTTTGTTACTACACATTTTTTCCCAAGAAAAATTAATGCATGGCCAGAACCAATGTGGTGAAAAGCGTGCACAAGGAGGAAATATCTTCTAGTCAATACGACCGTGGTCAACATCTTCAGTTTAGACAGAACTGAAAAGTATTACCTTCAGCCCTGAGCTTTTCTATGTCCTATGTATAGGATGGTGCAGCCATAGCAGTTCCATTATCTATAAAAAGGCAGAATCCTGTCATCCAAAAGGTCTTTCTGCCACCCTAAGATCCCTACTCTATCAGCTGGTTTGAGTTGTAATGGGGAAACAATGCCTTACACAATCTCTCTGTAATGGCAATGTCTATCTAAATGGTACTTACTAAAAGAATGTTTTCTCAAACTCACGCAGCTGGTAAGCTAAATCACTTGGTGAAGGCTGTAGAAGAGAAAAAAATAGATTCCACTAACTTCCAACTTCCAGGATAACCACAAAAAATACTTCCTCCAACCCTTTCCCTTCATAAGAGTGGGTGAAGGAAGTTTTGTAAATGTACTCTTGAACAGTCAGCTACCTGTGCCCAGGTGGCCAAGGCGGCCAAGAGCATCCTGCATCAGAAATAGTGTGAACAGCAGGACTACAGAGGTGATCATTCTGGTAAGAATGCACCTGGAGTTCTGTGTTCAGTTTTGGGCCCCTCACTGCAAGAAGGACATTGACTCAATGGATTGTGTCTAAAGAAGAGCAACAAAGCTGTTGAAGGGTTTGAAGCACAAAGGCCAAGGAGAGTCTGAGGGAATTGGGATTGCTTAGTCTGAAGAAGAGAAGGCTGAAGGGAGACCTTATCACTCTCCAACTATCTTTAAGGAGGCTGTAGTGAGGTGGGTGTTGGTCTCTTCTCCCAATGAACCATTGATAGGACAAGAGCAAATGGCCTCAAGTTGCACAAGGTGAAGTTTATATACTAGATATATTTGGATATTAGGAAAAATGTTTTTTATGGAAAGAGTTGTCAAGCATCAGAACAGGGAAGTAGTGGGATACCATTGCTGGAGGTATTCAGAAAAAATGGCACTTCAGGACATGGTTTAGTGACCACAGTGGTTTTTGGATGGCAGCTAGACTTCATGTTCTTCGAGGTCTTTGCCAACCTTAAAGATTCTATGATTCTAAAAATTTAGAGCAACCACTATTAGTATATGAAAAAGTTCAACAGCCAACTCCTACCTCCCCAAATTGTCTTTGTAGAACAGCAGCAAGCAAGAAAGGACATTCAAGTAGAGTCAGGAGAACATCCACTTCCAAACCCCTTCACTTCACACCTACAAATGCTGTGTAAACACTGCCTTATCTTCATTCACATTAACGACAGATTATTAATGATGGAGTTCACCCTTCCTCTTGAGGAAGGATTCCTGCTCGCAGGAATCACACCCTGGGCTGGTGAAATTCTGCTGCCATCTCAGCTGGACTACCATTACACATGAATCAATAACAAGCATGGAAGGAGCTAACCCTACACCTCACAATAAAAATGAGAACATCATTATAGGGATGTGCATTACCAGCTCCCCTACACTGCAGAACAGCAGCACAAATGGGACTAACCTATCCACCTTAGAGATAATCCTCTTTCCTCTGAAGTCACTGAAAGCTTTGAAATTCACCCCACTAAAACTAAAAATATAATCTAAGATCAGAGACAGCTTGTTCCTCTCTACAGAGCACAAAAATCTATAGAGCAGTGCCTCCGATACGAAAGTGATTCAGCTCTGTTTTAAGCACATAAAAGAGAGCTTACCAACATCACAGGCTTTATCTAACTATGCCAACGTTAATACCCCATCAGCAAAGTTTTTACACATCTATGGTTTTCTTGCAGCAAAAAAGTTCTGCAAGACACTGCATCAAATCAACCTTGCTCCTTCTATGAGAAAAGAACATAAAATGGCAGAGCAGACCTCTTCACTAAAGGGGTAAACAAATATTTGGCTCAGCAGCAGTGCTGGTGCGTGTCTCACTGGAAATGTGGCCAAAAGTAATGCTGGCTGCTGTCATCACAAGTGTCTGATGGGTGAAAATATTACTTTAGTGAATACCATGAAGTTCTCACAGACCTCCTAGTTCTTGTTGCCATAGCACTCATACATGCTTAAGGAATGCACAGCTCGCTTACGACTGCATTAAAAGTGAAACCTAGGTGAAATACACTCTGAGTGCTTGCCAGGGAGCTATTTTAATGATTTACAAACCATCAGAGGATGGACAGAGAGCACTGCTCATTAAAGCAATAGTAAAGCTAGCTCTCATGTCTCTGCTCTTACTGAAGAATCATTCAGATTAAGAATAAATAAATATATAAAATCTGCCCGAAGTACTATTATGAGGGAATTAACAGAAACATGGCTGTTCAAGTAAATGGAAGATAGCATTAACTGCTCTCCTGTTTAAAAGGGAAGGAAGACAGAAACCTTGTAAAGTGTGTGCTGTGGAAGCCCCATTTGAAATGTTGTTGAGAAGCATAAGCCACATGTCTAGTCTTAAATGACTTGCTCTAAGGACAGCCAGAAAGGTTGCCCTTAGGGAGCAGCAGTTCTTAAAAGGAACAGCTTAATGAGATTGTCAGCTTAAAAAGAAAACTAATGACCTAAATCCAAGATGTGACTTGCTTAGAGACTCAAATAGCCATTTGGAGGTTAGGAATCCCAAGATCATCCTAACAAGGGATTCTACTGATCAAATTATAATTTCTTAGCCACCAAACACTTTGTGCAAATTTTGAAAGCAACTTATTACCCAGATGTACACAGGGTTTCTGTACAGAATATAAAATATAGCAAGCCAGGAAAGGTGGGTGGACACAGATTCCAAAAGCAACCGCTATCAGACTTTATTGTGCTATAGAAGATATTTGGGCAATTGATTAGGACGGCAGTTTTGCCATTATGTAATCAGTTTTTATATTTATCTTTTACAGAAAACAAATAAAATATGACCATTTTTATCTTTCTTGTAGATGTTACCCACTTATTCAACTGTCTGCTAGAAAAAGGGCATGCAGACCATTAGCAGCTCTCAAATATAGTTTTGTACTAACAAAACAGGGGCATTTCTGTGGTTAGTGATTTAGATCACTCAGTACTGAAACACCATGGTGCTTTAAACTGCTGCTGCTTTCTGGCTTGTCAGTTCCACTTCACCTACAACTGTACACACACTGGAAAAGTGATGGAGGAATGGATATGTTCCAAAGTCATCTTTATACACAAACCAGATTCAAGAGACCCCACAAGGCTGATGAGTATCTCCTTCCAGGTATGCAAGGAGATTCAGCTGTAATTAGTAAAGGCAGTAATTGTTAACAATAATACTCAAGCACAAGTTCTACATCTAAAGCCCTGTACGAATGTAAAACACAGAGCAATCCTATGGTACTACTATACACAATTAAGAAGGCAGAAACAGAGAGCAGGGAAAAGTTCATGTCTAGAGTCATGCACTAATTACTCAACAAAAAAATTATGGATACATAGCCATATGTATTATATAAATATGCCTAAAATAAATTTATGCAACCAGTATTGACTTATGAATGTTTGAGAAGTGTTTTGGGGTTTGGTTTTTTTCATCTTACAGCATCTGCAATAATCCTTTTTGCTTACTATTCAGAATATACCTTTGGAAATCTGAAAAGATGAGATGAAACCTTTGTCTATGGTCTATGAAAAGACAAAAATCAACCCAAACCCTCTTCTTGTACTATGAGCAGACAAATATAAAAGTGGCTCATTGACTTCCACAGTGAGTGCTCCTGGCATAGTGGTACAGTTCAATAATAACTAATTCACCATTGTATGATAAACATAATCACAATAATAAGCTTGATCTGCAAATATTTAGGCATTTCCTGAACTTAAAAAACATCAAAACAGTTCAGCATGTGTTAAAGCAACTGTAGCTCAAAGGTTATAGGCCAAACATCCAAACTTTTACTAAGAGATAGAGGATTCAGATGCTTAAGTAGAAATAGGTTAAAAAAACCTCTACAATTCCTTGTCTGTGTAGATCCCATATAAACAAACAAGCTGTAAAAGCACTCAGGGAAAACATTATGATGACAATTAAAAATCACCCCTATATATATAAATAGTTCAAGCTAGGAATGCTAATACAGATGCCTACACACAACTTACATGTTTGAGAACTCAATTCTCCAACCAGGGGATCAAAGAAAAACATGTGCCAAAAGAAAATGATCAGGCACCATAAATACTGCATTCAAAAAGGCTGCCCATTGGCTCAAGTGTTCATGGTATAAAGTTCCTAAGCAAGTAAAGGTTTTTTTAAGTGTTCAAGAAGCTACTTTCAAATAAACAGCACATGCTCAAGAGATCAGTTCTATTTGAAAACCATTACATCAACAAAAGAGGCCAGTTCCTTCAGTTCAATTTCCCCAGTATTTTAGCATCCTTTCAAAATGATTAATCACTTGAATGAGGATTTTCAGGAGCCAACTGAAAGAATCCTGCAGTGGCACAGACTATAAGGTTGGACCCTGCTTGCTGCATTGCAGGACATGATGCTCCTTTTGGAAGAGTCTCATGCTCAGCAGCAATTACAGCTCATTTATTTGTATACCTATCCACCATCCACTGGAATAAGGGTATCACAAAACAGACAATAGTGATCTGGCATTTCAACTGTCACATATGTTCAAATACAAAGAAATTTTGCAGAAGAAACTTTTGATAAGTCCTCTCAGAAATGCAACTGAACAGGTTGAAGAAAAGGGGGAAGAAAACAGGTCACAGAAAACTGCAAAAACTTTCAATAGCACAAAGAATTCTTGAGAAAGATGATAGGAGAGGTTAAAAATAAATAAGAAAAATGATATAGGAACAAAGATAATATGGGAGAAATTCAATCTGTACTCAAGTTACCTAGGAAACAGAGTGTCTGTGTGGTAAGTAGTTTATAGAGGAAAAAAAAATAGCACTGTTTAGAAAAAAAAAGCCGTTCAGAGAATCACATAAACTTAGCAAACAGACCTACTGAAACAAAGAGGCAGTTCGAATTCCCACCAGGCCTAAAGACTGGTATTTGCAAAGTTTTAACTCAAAGAAGCCTAAAATAGCCACATTGTAAATCTCTGAAGGCAAGGATTTATAATGGATTTAGCAGCACGTCATAACTGCAGTTTTGCCCTTGCAATATTAACAATGATTTTCAGAAAAAGATGCCCATAAACAGACATAAAATAAACTAAATCTGAGATTACAGAAATTATTTAACATCTAGATCTGGGGAGTTAATTTTAAATCTTAATTTTAAAATGCCAACCCAGAAATGCTGTTTTACTACTTTGAGATAAAACTACCTTTTTTCCCTCCTCTCTCTTTTTAATTTTCAAGAGTACCTGCTCTAGGTACATGAGCAGCACACAATTTGGGGCTAATAACAATGGAACTCAAAGATCATACCTCATCCTTCTCACCTGATTTTCATTGACTCGCAGCATGAAACTCTGAATGGGTACAGCCAGACTGCTGGCTGTCATAGTAATAAATTGCATGAAAATTAAGAACTAGACAAGTATTTAAATTCATGTAGCATTAAGAACTGGTTAGAATGATTCCTTTCAACTCTTTACAGGAAAAGAAGTTTCCTCAAAAGACTTGTGAAGTTCAGGATGGATTTCTTTTGCCAGCAATAGACAGAAAGTAGGCAGCTCAGGCCTCTCTGGAACTACATGGGTACGTCACAGAGACCACATAATCTGCATGTGGTTCCTCTTTAGTTTCCCTCAGCTTTCTTTTTTTTTTTTTTTTCCTAATTCCTCCACCTTTCCCAAAAGCATTTTTGGTGTGATTTTCTTTCTCTGGGGGAAGGGGGAGATAGTTTCAGCTTTGTACTGATGAAGGATACAGAAAAAGGGGAAAAAAAATATTCAGAATCTTAGTATTTTCACAGGATGAGAAAAACATTTCCCACCAGCTCTAGCAGCTAAGAAAGCATCTTTTCAAGCTAAGAAAGCATCTCATTTTGCAGAAGAGTATCATGCAGTCTGTTCTTCACATTATCCCCTCCAATCACTGTTGCTCTCATAGAGGCTACTAGAGGAAAAATGAAAACAGATGGCTGGTTAGCTTTTCAGGGTTAACTACAAGCATTGTATGGGTCACCAGTCTGAAAACCACAGTTTGGAGGCCTTTAATCTATCTATTTTAGGTACTTCTGTGATGACCACTTTGACAGTACCTTAAAACCAAAGATACTGTTGCAGGGTGGGGAACACACAGGACTTCACTTGATGTCTATTTTAAGAATACAAGAACTCTAATCTGACAAAAACCAATCCAGTACTTCAAAACTTTTTGCAAAGCCACGTCCCTCATTCTGAGAAAAAGTTTTTAAAAAAAACAAATATCAGGAAAAATTTAAAATAAGCACCTTTCCAGGGATAAATATCAATACTAAAGAATAAAAAGTATGCTGGCCTCTTGTCTTGTACTGGGGTGGCTGAATCATTCATAGCTGCAGGCTGGTGCAAGAGTGGTACACATACTCAGGTCCTCAGCACCCTAAGGACCCCTCTCTCTTGCCTGACTAACCCTGAAGTAAATGACTGAAGAAACAGAACAAACAGAAGATGCTCTTGTGCAAAACCCCACCTTCTCACCCATAGGTATTAGCAGAAAGTTTTATAAATCCTAATTTTGTCTTTTGTGTTTGTAGATCATGTTTCTAATTGCTCAAGTGCTCAGGAAGGCAGACAGACAGGCATTTCCACAGATCAGTCAGAGCACAGCCTCCCTTCAATTTCACATGGTGCAAGTGGTTGTGGATTTTGAGAGAGGGAAGGATTCCATGAGTAATCTCATGCTGTCACTCCATACCATGGTTACACAAAAGAATGATGCAGTGTTTGGACCACATTGGTTCTTGAGGAACCACAGATGTTACTTTGATTTGATGAAATCCCAAGTCTGGGTAGAACACAGTCCTTTTCCAAGTGTAGTGGAGACATGCTTTTAAGAAGTCCCAGAGGTTAGGGGGAGCTGGTGCTGGGGCTGTTTCTTAGGAAGTGTCATCAAATGGGGTTTATTCCACCAGCAAGTGGTTTTCCCACACACAAGGTTGTTCTGGTAACATATAACAAGAGATTCTGGAGTCACATAGACCCTGATGAAGCCATGGTCTGAAACTGCTGTTTATTCTTGTGACTGTACAACAATCACTAAAAAAAAAAAAAAATTATGAAGGATAATGGAAATCTCTTGCTTTTGCCCAGCTGGCTGTTGCTTAGAAGCCCTTCCTGTTAAGACATTAGTCTCCTGTAGATTCATATTGCAGCCACTTATTGAAAAATTTGAGGCATTTATATGCTTTCATATAGGCTTTTTCAGTTTCCACTTTCACACAAACCTTCATGCAAATTCAGTTATCTCCTAAGTTCAACATAAGCCACCATTAGGCTGAGCAGTCTGGAGAGGAGTAGAAATGCATTTGATGCCAGGAGAACCTCAGAAGTTAGTAAAACATACACTCCTCTGTTTCTTTTTTGAGGATAGACCCAACTAGCTGAGAAGTGATCCATCCAAAAACGTATCTATGATCTCTGCGTGGCTTCTAGATAGAAGTTTTCACATTTTGTGGCAGCAACTGACCCCACTCTTAACAAGTTCAACTGGAGCCAAAGGTTAAACCACCATAGCTTCCTCTTGCCTATACAAATAAGCTGCAGTACAGGGTGGCAGATCTTGGCCAAAAGAATGCTTCAAATCTGCACAAGCTAGAACACCACTATGAAGAGGTAAACCATTTTAATGCCACACCACATTTGTCAGCAAGCAAACGGGTTTGCTGCTGCCTTAAACATACATCTTCTGGGACTAATCGTGGCTTTTATCATGCAGCAACAGTACTGCTCAACTCAGCAGGAAAACAGGCCACTGCAAGGCAGACAGCATCTCTGCCATGATTTTTGAGGAGCTGGCAAGGGGAAGGAGGTGGTGTTGAAAAAAAAATAAAACCAGTAAAATCTCAAGATTACAATTGCTGCTCACTCAACAGAAACCCAGAAAGCACGAAAACTCTGATCTAAGCTGCCCAGAAGAGCTCTCTGTGATTGAACTTCCAGCCCTGTCTCTTGACTCTGGGACAGAAAAGGAGAACTTAAGTGGGGCTGCAATGTCAGCAGGGAAGCAGAGGTATTTTGGACATGAAAGCTGTTCCCAGTGAACGGAAGTGAGAGACAAGACCCCCTCAGTTCTGCCAACCCTATCACTGAATGTCACTCAGAGATACCACTGCTACTCCCCTCCCAAATAACTCAAAGGAAAAGACTACCACTTACAGTCATCTGGTGAGCACACCACCATCCTCTGTTGCAGGAGGACTGTGGGATACTGTATGGCTAAATCTTAAAAATACATACATCAGTTGACAATGATTTACTAATCAAATCTTCATTTTGAAGGGAGAAAAGAACAGAACAGTAACTCACTGGAGATGTTGTTAACCGGAGGATCGCTCCATTTTTTATTTCATTGCGATTCTGAAAGAGAAAAATCCAAAAGGTTTCATTTGAGAGTTACATAAAAAGATGAAATATGCAATGAACAGAATGCCACACTAAGACAACAACAGTACTTTCCCCTATCTGCATGCAAAAGCTTTCCTCTTTCATATGTGAGTTCACATCTGTACAGTATTTTCTTCACTGAAGGATACTAAGATTAGTATTTCAACAAATAGGTGGCCGTTCATATAGTATTTAACAAATCCACACCCTTTCAAGAATGACTTTGTGTTTTTCAAAGTTTAGCTTCCACTGTCAACTTCTAAATATTTCTTTGAAACATACTGCCCATGGTGACTGGCGCTGGTATTGCTCTACATAGTTGAGGAGTTTGTAAGTTTGCTGAAACCTGTCATTAAACATCTGCAGGATTTAAAATCTATCCACTGGCTCTCCATTTTCTATAACAAGAACATGCTGACTTAAACCACTGGAACCAACCCACTGAGCTCTGCTACCACGAATTTGCATTTTCTGTCAAAGTTTAAAAAAAGAAAAAACAACAACAAAAAAATTGCTGTTAGCAGTAAATAAAGTTCAAACATGTCATAAGTTATTCTCCTTACCCAGCTGGCAGACAGAAGTGGCATTAAACATTTTCTTTTGGTTAAGCTTGCATAAAATGTTTAACTAAACTAAAGTTATAAGTAGATGAAAAAGCTGCCATGGCATAAGCTTACATGATGCTTATAATATCCTCACAACTTTGTGGTCAATGCCAACATGCATTCTCTTCTCCTGTAGTAATCATAGAGGAGCCTGCGCCTCCTTTCCACAAGCTACTTCTGCTCACCACAGGTTAAGAGAATACAGTACCCACCACAATGAACAAACTGACCATGCACAGGACAATGCAGAGTCACAACTTCGTTCATGGTTCAATAGTTTGTCCATCAGGCATCACCCTAATTCAAAGGAATTAGAGGAATCCCCAACAGTTTGAGAGATAAGAGCTAATTTTGTTCTAAAGACCACATTGCAGGCTGCTGTTCAGCCAAATAAATGAAAGTATATTTCTCCTCAGGCAATCTTTTCACAATTTCATTTCACCCTTCTACTCCTGATCAGATCAAAATCTCAAAAATCTCAAATCCAAAAATCTAAAACTAGAATAAATCTTGCCTGAAACCAGGTCAAGTAGTTCCAAAATAAAACACTAGTACATTGCCTATTTCTTAGTACCCAAGTCCTCTGTAGGTTTAGTTCTAGCTGTATGCAAGATCACCCTCCACCCACAAGCACTTCCTCACTCTAACTAAAATAACTCAAGTGCCAGACAACACAGGGGTACAAGGGAGAAGCTTTTTACAGCATCTTTGCTTACATATGCAGCTAAATCATCTCAGCCTTCAGCAGTCTCCTCCTGCCAGAAAAGCCCCAGGGAGGCCAGCCAGGCTATACTTAAGAGAGGGGCAAAAATGGATGAGCAGCTAAGTACAGGGTGACTTCCCACAGTGCTAATGAAGTGCCAGATTTTCTGCTCTGGTAGTAAAACAGCACCAGACTTAGCTACGCCTCATCATATATAAGGAATCTGTATGAAGTGGCAACAGCACATTTGTGTGGTTTAATCTAAATCAGTGTTGAAACAAACTCACTTTGCAAACACTTGTGGCGGCTTAAACTGTTAGCACCCCCTGGGGATCTGTGTAACTAAGTAATTGCTTGTCCTAAAGGACAGTCATCATAGGCTAAATCTTCCTCCATCAACATCTTAGGCTAAGCCACTGGACCTCAGCTGCCTTAGGCCAGAGCATGTGCATGTAGACACACACACAGGGTTCCACCAGCTTTATAAGAAGGTAGCAAATCCCAGTGTGCAACAGTATTAAAACCATTTAGGTGATGAGACAACACTCAACTTCAATAGTAACAGTCACATTCAGAAGTGAAAGTTCACAGATATCCATATGAAAACATTGGAGCTAAGCAAATAGACTGTTCTTAAACATAAGCAAGAGCACACAGAGAGGTTTATTTCTTTAGTGGCATAACTTTAAGTTCAAGGCTTCTCATGTTTCCTGCTCTAACTAGCATTTAATACCAAATCAGATATACAAATTGGTTTGTGGTTTAACAAGCAAAGTCACTTCATTTGGGCCACAATAAATGTGTCTACAAACACTCCTGCTCCACTGCAAACATGAGATACACCAGGCTTGGTGTGAGAAGGCTATACTATGGTGTCAGAAGGTCCAAGGAGTTTGTTGAACAGTGGAGTACTACTGAAAGGCAGGGTGACTCCCTCATCACCCTCCTGCCTGTGTGCTCCCTATTCTACCTATTCTCCCTGCACCAGTTCGACTCTGAACAAACCCGTGTGAGGGGTCAGCCACAGGATCCCCCTAACCTGGCAGAAAGCAGCCCTGTAAGGAAAGAGAGGAGGGTTATCCAGGTTTGTGACAACTTTTCCATCAAGGTAATAAACAGAAACAAGCTCAGAAAGTGTTGAGCACCAGCACTAACCCAGGAAAGATGGTGGAACCACAGGGAAAGGGGCCAGGGGAAAGAGAAGAAGAGAGGCATAAGGAAGAGTTACACCATCCCTTTTAGGGAGCAGCAAGCTGTCAACCACAACCTGAATTACACTAGTTGGCAGTTGCTTCAGGCTGAAATCATACTCCACAGTTTTTCAGTTACAGTAGTTTTGTCACAAGCTAAAATCCTACCCATAAAAAAGCTTGGCTTATTCTGCTACACTCTCTACAGTGCCATGCATGGAGGTTAAAAAATAACCTCTAATTACATAAGGACACTTACAGATTGCATAGATTGAATCTACAACCAATTTAGCAAGTGGAAAACATCTTGTTAAAAGTTTGCCATTTCTCCATAGTCAGAAGAATTTAAAAGCAAGTGGAAAAAGAGAAGCTGATAACCTGGTTGAAGTTCAGATACCACATACAGGTACACAAGAGAAGTACTGTTTTCCACAGTGACCATATGCTAGCAGGTTTTATACAAAATAGCAGATGAAAAGAGCACAGAGTACATAAAAACATTGTTGCAAGTTTTGTTTGGTGCCTTGCTGGAATTTTGTTTGAGATCTGTTTATTTATCAAGCCCAGTCTGAAACACCAAAACTTTCAGACTCAAAGTTTCAACAATTGTCAGAGCTCACAACACCCAAAGCCCAAGGACGATTCATCACGCCAAGCTCACAGAAAAGGACATAAGTGCCCTGTACTGTAAATACCATTTCTGCTATCACAAGAGAGAGCTTGTCTGCAACTCCTGATTTAAACAAAGGCTTAAGGAAAACTGCCCATGCCTTCTTTCTGAAATATTCAAAGCATCAACACAGCAGGCTAGCCAAAACTTGAAAAAGTTTAGCTGTTCCCCAACCAAAAATCCAATTTTGTTTATCCATTCCAAATAATGACTTAAGTGCCTACCAAGAAACAGTGTGGAGGCGTACAATTAAGCCAAGAGGATTTCCTACATTAGCTGTGTGATGCAGCAGTCACCATGCCATTTAATTTCAATTGCAACATTTACACACAGTTAATCTGCTTAGTATTAGGGTATCCTGTGGATTTCTTTTCCAGGATAACAGAATGTCATTCCAACACAGCAGCCCAGTTTTGGAAATAGTACTGGTAAGCACCAATACTATTCAGGACAGGGAACACCATCACCAGAAACTCCTTCCAAGGCATTTTTTATCTCTTTCTCAAGTGGACGTCAGGTTTGTAGATACTGTTTGTGCTGCTGTTCTGTATTAGGAAATCTTAATTCCTGGGCAGTGAGGGAATTAGTGAAACACCACTGTCCAAAATGCCCCTAAAAAAACCCTCCATAACACAAAAATAGGTTTGTTATAACAACAACTTAGGAGGGCTAAGACAGAAGTTACTTTATGGATACAAATAAGCCTCCTTTGCAGTATTGAATCTACACTTAGGAGATAATTTTTTTCTAACTGAGTAGGTACTATTTCCCAGCATTATAGTTCTGCACAACACTTTCCAAGCTTGACTTTTCAATCAGACACACAACTACTATAATGAAAACACATGAACAACAAAACACAAGGGGAAGTAGAGGATACCTAGGACTGTGTGCCTTGCATTGAGGCCCTCAGTCTTCCAATTTCACCAGCTGGAACAACATGAAACTACATTATCTGTCACCAGATCCTGCTCCTTCTCAAAGATCTGCCTTTACTGTGCCATAGTCTACTTTGCCCTGTGCAGGTAACTTGCAGAAATTTTCAAGCCTCAAGCATTAACAGACTCTATCAAATCATGGAGAGGGATGAAGGTGTGTAAATTCCCTTAAAAAAAAAAAAAAAAAAAAAAAAAAAAAAAAAAAAGCAAAATTAAAGTTGATTTTGCCACATATTTGTCTTATCATTTTAATATTCTGTTATACCCAGCAAAATGCCTCATGATACAGCTCATGCAGCTGGTTGGAAAGGAACGTTTCCTTAACTTATTTGAGGAAGACCTAGAAGCATTAGTCCCCATGGTTATAGCTCGCTCAGCACTATTCTTTAATGTGGACCATTTCCCTTCTCTAACTGGACTAAAGAGAAAAAGAGAAATCTAAAAGCCTTCACATGTCTGTATTGTTCTGTAGCAGATTCTTTTCTATTTTCATGCTCCTATTATTTTAGTACACCTCTCTCCAAACTGAGACAACAGAAAATTAGAAATATGAAATGTATTTTGTTAGAGGCTCCATAACATTTTCACCAGGATGACTTTAGGCCAGTAGTAAATATGGACAAAGTGATACAAAATAGTGTTCATTTTTAAGTTGCAACTCAGGAGATGAACGAAGTCCTTGCTGGCAGAGCTCCCCTGAAGCATAGATTAAAATGGGCTACAGCAGCCAGTAACCACTGGGCATCATCAGAAGTGGTTCTGCAAACCAAACAGAAGGCACAAGAACTTCATGAACCCCTATGCAGGCTACTGTGTGCAGTTCTGATCTTCACACCCTAAGGAAGATCCAGTGATGTCAGTTATACTAATAACTAAAACTTGGGAATATATGCAATGGGTCCATCTCACACGCCTTAGGAAAAGAACATGCACATCAGCTTGGCCCAGGAGATAACCAAAACAAGAAACAAGTAAAGCTGCTGGATTTGTACTAATCTGTTTGAACATTCAGAGAAAGGGGTAATCTATGATTGGTGTCCCTATTCCTTTCAGTATCTCCAAGACCAACTTCTGGACAAACATAACCCAAGAGTGAGAAATAATCACTTCAGTACCAAGGAAGAAGTATTTCACTCATTTACAAAGGTGCAACACACCAAAGCCATGGATAAGTTAACTGTCTGAAGGATACATTCCTTGTGGAAAGATATTCAGGATGTGCCCAAACTCCCTCAATGGCCTTTTGTAAAAACTGGCCAGTTCCAGAAGGAAGAAGTTGGTATTGGATATGTGGAGACAAATCCAGAAAGGTGTTCACCAACAAATTGATCGGGAATTTGCACTTCAGAAGCTGTAGTCCCTAATGTGACTGTTACTGAGAAATTGAAAAATGAACAAAATGCTATTTTGTTCAATATACAAAATACTATTTTGTATAAAACCAACAAATACAGCTCAGAACCTTCATCAAAAGGAACAAAAGAGGTAGCAACCCCCTGGTTAGGAGAGATATGACATTTTTCTTCTTTTCCAGATGTTTTTTCCATTGGCTGGGAGTAAGAGAATTCGAAAAAGCAATAATATCTCAGCAGTGATTGAGACAACTGAAAATAAGACTGCTGATGCAATCAAAGCCCTTCATGAGGAAGTTACACAATTAGCAAAAATTACAGCACAGTATACAAGGGCTTTGGACATGCTCTTGGTGTCAAAAGGGGGAGAGTATGCACAAGTTGCTGTGTTTATGTGGACCAGGGTGAAAGAACATCCACAGACCTGAACAAAATCTGGCAACAGACCCAAGTTTTACAAGAGACACAAAAGAATGATATCTCTCTTGAATTTCCTGAAATATGGAATCGGTGTACCTCTTAGTTTCCAGGCTTAGGTAGCTGGTTTAGAAGAATTGCAGGTGTAGCAGTAATTTTTATGTTAGCTTTTTTGTGTTTATCCTTACTTGTACAATGCACTATAAGATGCTACAACCAAGCTCAGTTCTCAAAGAAAACTCCTTCCCATCTTAATAAGGAAAAAATGCAATGGAATTTGTTAGAATACTACCAGGAAAATATGTCCAACAAGGAAAATATGAGTGATGCTTAAGTGATTAGAAGTTTGTATATACTGAAGTCCCAAAGGGGGAAATAGGTGTCAGTTATTCACTGAAATAAATAAAATTTGGGGAGAAAAAAAAAAATCACATTTGGGGAAGAATCACACAATATAGAACAAAAGAGACACACAGAATAAAAATAGAGCTCATATAACAGTGAAATGGCAAGAATTAGAAAAAGAAACATCCCAAGAAGAGGAAAACATGTCCTGAGTAGTAAGCAGCCTGTCCTTGAGACAGGCCTACAAGACACATGTGAGACAGATGAAAGGGCTGGAAGGGAGTACTACCAACAACTCATCTTGGTTATAGACTTGAGCACTATAGCCTTGGTAGAAAACACTGAGTAATTGGACTCACTATATCAACATGTCATTAATAAAAATGTACTAATAGCATAGCAAAATACCACCCATAGGTTAGAGGAACTCTTACTAACAAAAAGCCCCCCATTATTTGAACATGTATAGTGACATTTTTAAGCATTGCCACTTTCAATGGAAGTGAGGCGCTAGTAAACCAATCATACATTCAAATGACAAAATATAAATAGTTTCAGTTTTCACATTTTGGGGTATAAAAGTAGCACTTCAAATTTTAGGAAATTAAGCTTGCTTTGTGGAATACCACTCTGCTCCTTTTTCTGGGCAGAACTGGATATTAAAGCAAGTCATCACATGGATCTGCTTCTTGCACACCAGGTGACAGACTCCACATTTTTGGGGCAACAACAGCAGTGTTAGGGAATCATAGAACTGGCTGGGTTGGAAGGGACCTCAGAGATCATCAAGTCCAACCCTTAAAATGCAGAGAGAATCAAATGAAATCTCAGTGGGCTTCAGCAGCTGCTTCACAAGGCAAGGTCATCTCATTTTGGAGGGACAAAAGCCACAGAAGGGAAAGTAGTGGACAAGCTGAGTGCAGAACCATGGTAATACTGCATATCCTGCAGTATGAGAACCAGGACCAGTATGAGACCAGTTTAAGGCAGATGAAGAATGTACCTCTTCCTTCAGCAGGCAGTGAACTTCCTGAGCTTGCTGTCACAAAAGGCTGTGAAAGCAGGCAGCATCGGGAGGTTCAACAAGAGATAGAAGAATTCTATGGCCCTTAACATGAGCACTGAGTGGACTACATGTAGATGTCAACTTCAACACCTGTAGTACAACAAATGCAAATGCTGAGGAAGCAGGAAGGGAGGGAAAGCCATGAGTAGCATTGGCAGTTGAAGATAGACCATCAAATTAGATACACATTTGGATGACTTGGTAAAAAAATTCTTAAGTTCATCTTTAGTCACCACAAACTTTAATAAGGCGAGAGTTAAGACATACAGGTAATTATCAACATCATACTACTTGGCATGACAGGGCTGTACTGGTGAAATACTGAGGCAGTTCATCTTTTGATAAAATTCTGTTTCTGTGAAGCTGCTGGGAACAGAGAGAATGTCTTCTAGTTCTTCACATTAGAATTTCTCTTAAAAAAATTAAATGTTGGTAGTGAAGTAGTTTCTAAAAAGAGGAAGTTTTCTGGAGGCACAATTCTACACGTATCATTGCAGCATGTGGACTCCCAGCACTTCCTGTACATCAGATTTACCAGCACAGCAGCACAGTCAACCACCTAACCTTAAAAAGGTTACCTCTTTGCCTTTCTTTTATTCATAAAAAGGAAGAAAAATAAAAATAACCCAGATTTGTCTCCTGACAGATCCATGATGTGAGCCAACTCACTTTTCAACAGCACAGTCACTAGGATGCTAGAGAAGTGAAGGAACGAAGGAAGGGAGGTGGGGGAAAGAATGCTGACTGCCTTTTTCTCCAGCAATGCACAGTTACACTGTGAAATGCACATTTACATCAATGCCACTGAAGCCACATCCTAAGTAAAAGTCCATACTGGTCTCCAGGTGGAGACGTCTACAAGAACAACATTATCAGGTAACAGTTTGCAGAGCAGCACTGGTACTACACTATGGGAGGACATGCTTTGGACACATAAGAAGTTACACACAAGTTATTTTTAACCTGGATCAGTTCCCCAGTTCAAGCAACCACACAGACATGCAGACAGTTGTACCAGCAACACCACGGAAGGGGTGGGCAGACAACAAACAGCCCTATCAAAATAAACATCAGGAAATGACAGACTTAGCTGGGCTCAAACTGCTGCTGGTGAGATTATGTGGGGAAATCAGAACAGGGAACTTAGAATGGACATAAAAAAAACCACCACCAAACACAAAACAAAACAAAAAAACAACAAAACCCATCCTAAAATAAGGATTGTCAAACTGAAATCTGCTCTTTGATGCAGTTCACCCAACACAATTAGACACTGAGGGGTCAGTGCAGGAGCAGTAGCTCCTTAAGCAGATGCTGTTACTAAGAGGAGTAATTGAAGACCCAAGCCAAGACCATGGTTGCCAAATGAAAGCACATCTTGCCACCATAAAGTAGAATCTTGCTTTTCAATCTCTTGCTCATTCCTATTACTGTTTATATGTGGCATAAACAGTTGCATAGCTACTTGATGAGTCAACAAGGGAAATAAACTAGCTGAAAATTTTATCATTTTGTGTTTTGCCCAGTTTGTAAGGGGAAAGACAGGAAGAAATACTACTGTATAAGTAGGTAAGGGGGGCCAGCACCACATGTGGAACCACATTGAGACTTGTTTAAGGTAGAAGCTTGCAGGTGCATAGGTATCTCTAACATGTACATGCCACTCCTCCTCCCTTGTCTGCCCCCTCCCCTCAGATGCACAGACTGTAGGTAAAACAAACCTCCATTTGTTACAACGTTCAGAATTTGCCAAGAAGTTAATTCCACATCAGCCTAAGCCAGCTCCACAAGCAAATGATGGACATAAGGACATTTAGAAACATGGTTTAGCATTAGACTCAGTAGACTTAGGTTAACACTTGGTCTTAAAAGTCTTCCAACCAGAATGATTATCACCCTTACACCAGATCAGGCATACTTTTTATTATGCAAATTTAATTTGTGGCACAAAATGATTCCCCCTTGCCACCACCACCTAAAATTGTCTAAAAAATGCTGTAGCCAGCAGATATGAAGTAGCAGTACCTCTTTGGGAAAGGGAGAAGAAATCATAATTGTTCCCTTTCAGCAGTGAGCTGTGATGACTGCTTACTACATGTTGAAAACTACTCATCCAAAGAGGATGTTTTTTAAGCATGAAGAAAATGTATATGGGATTTTTCTGTCAGACAGATCTTACACAGAACTGTTTGCTATCAGCTGAACCCAAACAGTCCCACTGTGCCTCTGTTGTATCACACCTGCCTTCAAGTGCCATAAGAGAAAGACAAAGTTTTTTCAGAGCCTTTCCCCTTTTATGATTACTTGTGGGGCAAAATTAAAAAGTAAATTCAAGAAAATAATCACTTGAGATCCATCTCAACAGCCGTGACATGGAAGTAAGGAACTAAACAGAAGATACTGTCACACTGAATATTTAAAAAGGAGGAAAACATAAGAACCAAGATGTCATGCTGGGGCCAGAAAATAAAAGGTTGACAAGACAAAATTATTCTCTCTGGAAAATATAGCATGAACCTGAAGTCCTGCCAAATGAGTCCTAAAAGCGTGGACTAATTTCCTAAGAGAAGGATGAACACCGTTCTTCAAATCAGCCTGAATGAAGGAGGACTGAAAGTGATTTAGTGTATGGATACTCAAGTTCTACTTCTATAGGCAGAAGCAAGGCCACTCTGACTCTGATTCCCCAAAATAATCTGCTCTTATTGGTAGGAATATCTGCAGGGCTGTGCAGATTTCCCAAAATAGGAAGAAGTTTGGGAATATGTGCAGAACACCACACCAATGATGGCACGAAAAGGGCAAGGCAGGCATAGTTTAGTCTCAGTCAAATCTGGAATGGAATCTGCCATTTATGTAATGATATTAACAAGTATATTATCAATAATGAAAAATGGGAGATATGAGGAACAGATAATTCCAAACTTTTCTTCAGTCCCCAGCCTTCATGCTAGTTCTCATTCTCAGCTGTTTAGAAAGTACCAAGTCCTTCAATGAATCAGAAAGATTTATTATTGAGAATGTCTACTTTCAACTCACCAAAGTTCTAATTACTCAATGAGAATAGATGAATACTAAAAACACAAAAGAAAAAAAAATCCAAAAAACTCCAACCCTACAAGTGGCTCATTTCTTATCGTGTCATTTGCATACACTCCCACACAGGGAGCCTGTAGTGGCATGGTGGAATTTCACATGAATATACAATTACAGGTTGCATTCAGCAAAAAATAGGTCACAAGCAAAAGCACCTTTGAGAATGAACAAACACCAGGGACTTTAACCAGGTTCCCAGCTTGGAGAGGCAGGGCCTAAAAACACAGCAATGAGATAAGTAATGACAACAGAAGTAACGTGAGGGCAGCTCCCCATGCAAACCAGTAGAAAAGTCAGTCAAAATTAATGACAGGAACTCAGTGTCTGCTCTTCTCCAGTTTATGCAAGGAGGACATAAGAATGAAAGGGAAATGCAGGAGATGGGGAAGATGGGGGGAAAAAAAAAGAACATACAGAGAGTCTTTAGGTGTAAGAAACTGACCACAACAAAATGGTGACTGAATAAAAATGGGCTGCAGTCATGAAAAGTTTTTATGTTTCAAAGATAACATAAAAAAATAGCACCAGTATCATCACTGTGTGCCAAACATAGCTTGGAGCTGGCTCGCAAAGCCACTAACAGCAAGTGAATTAGCTTTTTATTCCTGATAGTTGTTCTGGTGCAGGGTTTTGCCTCCAGCAGTGAAGCCAGCTTGGACTCTATTCTTCCCCAGCCCTGTACTTCTGCAAAGCCACCTTTGGAGGCTTCACTGCAATCTGAACAGCTGAAATGAACCAGCTCCTTCATGATCTTTTCATTTTGAGATGGCAAATTGGAGCTAACAATTCCCCCCCAGACCCAGAGCCCACGGTGGGCAGTGTAGGCACAGAAATGGATCTACAGGAGCCAGACCTTGTCTGAAAGGCCAAAGGTGAGCAGCAATAAGGGACCAGCCATACCCACCAACGTGCTGCATGAGTCTTTTGGATGCCTGATGGACACAAGCATCTAAGTAAAGGTGACTTTTATTCTCAGTTATACACTATCTATCTAACACAATGAGATCCTGATTTGAGAAGTCAGACTTCTAGATGTTTGATGAGCGCTTAGGCACTATGCCTGCTTGGTTTTCTTGTCCAAATAACCTCTTATTTTATTTCTCCCATTATAAAAAAACCTACTAAAATACATAATGAAGAATTTGCTCTGCACTGTCAGGGACACAGATATAGCCAAATGAGAGCCCAAGAGGCAACTGTGCAAACTGTATCTTCTATGATAAGCCCTGTTTCTAGTAGGAACATTGGCTGACTCAAGGTTTATTCAAAAAAAGTCCTTATACTGTCTGAAGGCTTTATTGCTACTCCTGTAGCAGCATTTTTCCAAATAATATGGGGAAAATAAAATTAAGACAGAACTGCTTCGGCATTGTTTTCATTTGTGTATGGCATAATCAGGAAATAAAGGTCAGCTACAGAAGACAGAGTTCTGCATATGACAACCAAAACACAGATGAGCTGTTTGCTGCCCACAACCAAAAATGTAATTGTAACATGTGTTGTCCCACATCTATAACATTTTCACTCCAAAGTTTCCTGTTACTTTGTACTTGTACTCCAGTACAGGGTTTGTTGTTTTTTGTTGTTGTTTTTTGTTTTTTTTTTTTCTGGCAACATTAAACATGGTGGTATTTTAAAAAAGAGATCTCTACCTGGAAGGCCACAAATCAGCAGTCACCCAGGCTGTGTGGTAACATGACCTCTACATAATATTTTCTGCATATTTACAGACACACAATTCATCTTCAAGAGCAGTGAAAAATATTTACTATTAGAAGTTATTGGCAAAAGAGCTCTGCTCACATCCTAGTAACAGGCAGATTAAAGCAGTGTGGGCTTTAACAATTGGTGTTGTATCTTCATTGAAGTGCATTTGTTTTCCTCATGCCTGGTGCTTTTTTATTGTAATGCAGAAAGCAACAACATTCTGCTGCACATAAATGAGAGAAAGTATGCAGAAGGGGTGATGGCCTATAGAAGCCTCTCTTTATAGCCACCGTCCAATAAGCAGTGATAAACAGTGAACAATATCTAATAAAAGTTACAGACATCTGAGTAATACTCGTGGCATTTAGAGATCTTCTCTCTTATTTATGTGACTCAGAGTCAGACACTCTGCATATTTTCAGTAGGGAATAAACAAACTCAAAGTCCTCTCTGCAATACAATCCAAAATGTTCTAGAAGACCATATTTTTCCACCCTTATTGCAAGTTACAGACGGCCAAAAGCCACCAGACTTCCTTCTATGCAGAACAGAAAACATTTCTCCAGAGCTGCAGGATCCTTCCCATCAAAGGTAGAGGCAAAGCCTGTATGATTCCTCCAGCTGTATCAGGACAAATTCCTTCAACCCACTGTTCAGCCCTAGCTTCTTGGAAATATTCACTGTACAATCAGAGATTAAATGCCAATAGGCAAATTCAATTGTGTCTGGCTTATTGGAAAATGTTGTGTCACAATTCAGGGCAATTAGCAAAACACAGCCTCACTAATTTGGGCAGAAGCAAAGCAGCAGCCAATAATTACTTCAACAGTTTTCCTTGTGGTGGCCTTTGAAGTGTCTGTCAACTGAAACTTGAAAAGAAAGGACAAAAAGCATGCAAGCCTAAAGAAGGGGAGAACCCAAAAAAACCTGTCAGGAATGGAGAAGGTTGTCTTGGGTGATAAGTAGTTAAATGAAAAACTGAAACTGGTCTGTTTAAAAAAAAAAAAAAAAAAAAAAAGCACTATCTTACAAGCAACTGCTCTGTCTTGCTAAATATAGTCTTTCTATATGCTTAAATGTGCCAAAATTTTCTTCATTTCTTGGGTGGGGTAAAAATTACTGCAAGAAAAGTGTTCGTGTCTCAACTGTGTTTAGCAAACACTGAAAAACTGTAAAATGCAGAAGAAAATTTAAAAGACCCTTTCAGCTCAAGAGTAAGCCAAATAAACTGATGTCAAAATAAGCAAGAGGCAGCTATATCTATGAAGCTAAGCTCAGGTCTAGTTTGCCCAAAATCTACTGAGAGACAGAAAGACAGGTACCTGCATGCAGACTTCCATAGGTTTTGAACAGTGCTCTTTTCCCTTCACCTAGAAATGGCACCTCTGCAGCATTAATGTGTACACTCTTCCAAATAAATTAATTTTTTTTTAAATATTTTCAGTCATTTCAGCAATACTATCAGTTATGCTAGGAATGAATGTACTACTCAGTCTCATTCAGATGAGCACATCCCATTTATTTGGACTAGACATTCCAATTTTGTTACAGCTACATCCATTTCATTACTCTGTACTGAAATCATTACATCACTTCATGAATTGCCTATTGTCATGCTATCTGGTGACCACAAAAATAAGATAGTTTAACACACAGTACTGGAAAAGGACAAGACACCAGGTGGGAAGAGTAGCAAATACTACACAGTCATCAAAACTTATTTCAACCTGATCAGCCAGAGAAGGAAGTGACACACACTGAAGGTCTGCTCAGACCTCAAAGAGAGCCCATCATGTTTTGCAGATTTCAATTTCCTGTACACCACTTGTCAGTGGAATACTAAACACGCAGAGAGAGCAAAGCCTTCAGACTCAGTGCTCAAACTCAGATATGAAGGCCTTGATACATCCCAATTTTTATTTTCCTTTCCAAACAGAAGAAATTAGAGCAAAAATCATTAAAACCAGGTGTCTTGGTACCCACCCTCTCATTGGCATCGAATGATGGAAAATATTCTGTATTTTTATATATTGTAATTTAAAATAAATTATTGTGGCAAACATTTTGATAGGCTATGCAAAAACTGTGTTGAATAATTTACCTACCTTCTCTGTGATGTAGAAATTAGAACTATCAGCATGCTGCAGAGCAAACTGATCATGATTTGTAAGAGACCACCTAAAAAATATGGAAATAAATTAAACACCAAATAAAATCTTTACGTAAGTACCCTTTACATAATTTTACAAAGATCAAATAAGTGCCTGTCATTCCCAAGTATTCCTCATACATTTTTCCATAGCTTTCAATGTGTTCCATAGTTTAAGATAAAAGCATGCTTACAAAGCATGCTACAAATATGATTTTCCCTTTCCATATCTGAAACAAAGCATGAAAATTGACCACGGTCAAGAAAGAAATTGGGTAACAAATACTTTCCTTCAAAGACAAAGATTAAAACAGAGGGTGGAGAAAAGAGAAACTATTTTGTCACCACAGTGATACTTCAGTGCTCAAAAAGTAAGTTGATAATGATCTGACATCCATTCCAGGTCTATAAAAAATAGCAAGCACAACTTCTGCTTGCAGTAAGCAAGATCACTAAACCACTACAACAGACAAAAAAAAATAATTACAGTATGAAGATTTTACACTAACTTATACAATACCCAATGCATATAATATTAACTTGATACATTACATTATGCATAAAACACCAGCTTTTTAACTCAGCAATTTGATGAATATTAACAAGTGTCTCCTGTGTGGTAGCACTTGGTTAAAATAGCATTTGTCCCCAGATACTAACATATTAAAACTAAAGCAATACATTTCTTTTCGCCAATTATTGTGATTAATATTTCAGCTTGATGTAAGCAGTCCCATCAACTGGACCAGATTACAGTAGCAACTAAACTTAGCACTCAAAAATCAAAGCCACAGTTGGTGCTACAGTTCCTAAACTCACAAACTGCAGGGACCATAAGTATAAAGTGAGTGGGTAAAATGCACATCTGTGCAAAAAAACAACAAACAGTCTAAATGAGAGTCACCCACATGATGGAGCTACTTTCTTAGGAAACTCATCTTGCAAATAATTGCTCCAAAATATACTGCAAATCCAAAATCTGGAGATAAAAACTACAAGATCTAAGAAATTAGTTAGTCATATAGGATATCTACATTTTCTTCAGAAAAAAATTACGAACTGGTTGGTTTAATAACTTAAAAAAGTATGAATTATATGGTAGAACTTACCCATCACAGACTTCTTTTATTATTGAAGACAGTGGCTTTTTCTGGTTAAAAAAAAAAAGAAAAAAATGTCACCAAAGTGGAACAGTCCAGAGCTCTTAAAATATTCCAAAACCGTTGACTTCAAAGAACAAAACATGTTAGTACTGTTTAATTTTTTTTATTCAATATGAAGATTAATAGCACCACAGAATCTTCTACTGGTTTGGTTTGATAATCTATATAACAACAATTTTACACATACACGTGATGACATTATCAGTCCTTTTTGTCAACAGTAGCACATAAGGCATCAACTCAGCTTCCCAACTGAGAAATCAAAGGGTCTTTTGTGTACACTGCATCTCATTACCCAACAGAAACAGAAGATTTAGATATCAACATGAGCACTTTCCAGCAATGACCTCTGAAGCAAGGAGACATTCAATATTTTTAAACCTTCTTTTGTCCCTATCAGATATGGTCATATGAGGACAATAATCCTCTCTCTTAAGTAGACATATGCAGGTTGCCCTCTGATAAAACACCAGCTGGAAGGTGTTAAGATCCCAGATGTATCAGTTCTGCTTTTTTCTCTACATCTGTGAGCACAAGCATGCGGACTGACTGAAAACAGCTCCGTTGCTTTGGGTCCCAAAATAGAAGGAACAGTCTACTTTGGCAATGCTGTAGTGCTCTGAACATTTTTATAAACACAGGGTGTAAAAGCAAGTGGCTTTTAGAAGATTGCTGGCTAAAAGAAAATGCATTTTTATATTGGAAAAATGCATGGCAATCGGAAACAGACCAAATTTCACCAGTTGGGGTGACTGCTGAGCCTTTTTTCTCCAGTACTGGGTGAGTCACACAGATGTGTTCCTTGATTTTGATTTCCCTTTTTGATTTTTGATTTAGGACCCCCTCTCTATTTACTTCAAAGAATCATGGTTCACTGAATTCTTAAAAAGCAAACAGAACAAACAGAATTCACAAGACCCCCCATACAAGCACCCCTAAACCAACACTGTTGTCAAACCAAGCTGTTTGCTTTTAATGCTTATAGAAAACTGATGAGGCTAAAAATTAAATCAGTAGCAGGGTGTGTTATGCAGAGAGAGAATTATTTTTCCCTTGGATTTGTCTTCAGAACTGCATCGCTGCGCAAAGTCAGAGAAAGGACTCTCTAGTTAGGTCAGGATCAAGGAAGGCTTTCTTACTTAATAGTCAATTAAGCAAGTTAGCTTAGAAACAGGCAAAAAAGCAACATAAGATCAAATATGGAAGTATCTACTGAAAGGATCCTATTCCCATTTTCCATACTGTGTCAGTCCTTGGTTTCTACCCTTCTTCTTTCACTACCATTTCTATTTTGATGATTCACACTGGTTAACATGATCAAACTGAAAACCAGACTAATAAAAAGGAAGAAACTGGTAGTTTCAACCTGGACCAATTTCCTCATCTGATTTGCTGTGTACTTAAATTACTAGCAAATAGCAGCACACGGGAGAAAAGGCAGGCAGTGAAGCTGCTCCCTCCTGAAGCAGCCAACATGTCCCTTCTTCACAGCAGCTTCTCTGTGTTGCACTGGCTCAGCTGCTTGCATAGCTGTAAGCCAGACTGGGAAGCAGAACAGGCAGATTTTAAAAATAAATAAATAAATAAATAAATTATTTTCTTCCCCACAGTTTTTAGCTTGATCATTTCCTCAGTCTGGATTACTCTGTCACTTATGTGCAGCTGCTTTCACCTGCTGTCCTCCTCCCTGAGGGGTTTTGTAGCTTCTTGCAATACTGCAAAAGCAGTCTTTGCTTCCAAATGCTCTCTTCCTTCTACTCTTCACACACACACACACACACACACACACACCCTGCTGCAAAAAAACCAAAAAAAAAGTAAACTCCATTTCTGGGAAGGTATAGAGGGAGAATCACATGTTTGTCTGGAGTGGAATATTGCCAGTTTGCCATCCAGCACATATGTGCCAGCCTGTGAGTGAGCTGCTACCCAAACAGAACAAACATCTCTGCATGCTGCTTCCTATTCTCTCCTCAGGATTCTACTGCAGGTCCTGCTACATTATTTTCCCATTTTGACAAAATTTGTATCTGGGATATTAATTCTTTTTACAAAGTAAATTAGTATCAGCAAACAGACTGAAGACAATGGAGGACAAAAGAGTAACTTGCCTCTCCACCCCATTATTTCCCATAGGAACTATAGTTTCCCCATCTGAAACTGACAGAGACACTAACAACCCAAACTGGCAATAATGTAAATACTGAGAAGGCTGGATTCAATTAGTTTCCAAATTATTATTTTGGTACTTCTATGTTCTCTACACCATGAGCTTTTATGTCCTTTCTCAATCCTACTCATCTCTTTTTCCTATTCTATACCATCTTTGCACTATTATATGACATTACTTAAAATTAAAAAACTTGGACAACAAAAAAAAACACCAAAGTCAACTACAACCTGTAATGGGCAGCTAAAGAACAAAACCAAAATGGATCTTCAACACAGTCAGCCTTTCATGGCATGGCTTCATCCTCCTGTGGCACGACTGCTACAGCACTGATGTGACTGAGTACCACTCAGTTAACAGCAGCAGAATGAAAACGTGGAACTCTTCTGAGATAGAGTTTGCCATTAATAACTCTGTAGTGCTTTACAAATTAATAAATGTAACTCAAACAACACTGCAATCCTAGTAAGCTGCTGCTCCTAATCATCTCGAGCCACATTCCCCCTACACGTTTCTAGACAATTTTTTTTCCCTTTTACCCCATTCAGACAAACTGTCACCAGCACCCAGGTCACAGTGGATGTTACTGTACACAGGAGAGGGCTGCCACATCTCCCTCTGTGCCATGGCTCTGGTGGGGTCTGGAAAGCGCAGGCAGTGGGAAGGCTCTGGCAGGCAACAGGCAGCACTTCTGCCTTCTGCCCTGCCCTACATGGCCAGGCCTCAGCACCAACAAAATCCTTTATTTGCTCTGGGAGTGACAGGCAGGCAAGCTGCCACCTCCCACAGTTCCTTCACAGCCCCCTCACAGCCGTGTCCAGAAACCTTTCCTAGTCCTGCTACTAAAGGTGGCAAGAGACGTATCTATGCTTAGGCAACAGTGATGGGACACAACAGTTTACTTTATGTACAGAAATGTATTAGTACTAGAAGACAAAAGTAAACTTTTTTTTTTTCTTTTGGGAACACAAAAGATGAGGTTAAAGCCTATTTATATTCTCTGCGGAGTAGAGAATATGGCCATTCAAAGATAGGGGGTTTTTTTCCTACCTATCTGTAAATATTCAGAGAAATACTGATGTCAAAGAAAATGGACTTGTGTTTTTGTTATTTTAATCTTCATAAAGCCATTTTTATGGACATTTATATACCATCTTTGCTGCCTTTACAGTTCTGAAAACTCAAACTCACCTTGTTAGTTATGGTATTTCAAAGAATTCCTTACCAACAGATAGCCCAAAAATATTTCTAAGTTTTTGCTTCATCAAAATAAGTAATTTGTGCTAGTGGCTTTTTGCTATGGGGTTTTTTGCCTCTATGTCCTTCCCTACAATAGTAAAAATGAAGTGTGCTTTTTTATACATGCTGAGATGCTCATTTAAAGCTCTAAGAAAATCAAGCTGTAGCTTCAATGTATAAAAAACCAGAGATTAAACTAAATCTTATGCTCTCTATTGGAAATAACCCCTTCAGCAAACATATCTTAGCCATCTGCACTGAATGGATCAGTTAGTATGAATGTATTTTCCTAGGGCAGGTATTAAATTGATATCTGAAATCCAGTGGAAATGACAACGGGGTATTATGGCCTCATGACTTAATGATCTGTGTACATGGGGAGAATCCTGCCACCAACACCATGCACAGGCAGCACTAAAGCTGAGGTGAATTTACACACATGGTAAAGCTTTAGATGCACTGGCACAAGTGTCCAAGATGCTAGCTAAGTGTAGCCCTAATTACATTCACCATGCAGTAATACCTAGTCACCACTTCTGTACTCCCCTACAGGTCTCAGGTCACATCTCCAGGTTTTGTGTGCACACAATTCCCAAACTGTCTTCATCTGCCCTTCCACCGTGCAGGAGGTTGCTGTTTGTGCAATATTTTGTAGCATCTCTAAAGTAACTTCCAGAACACACATTGGTATTTCCCACTGTGATTTCCTCACCAGTTTCATTCTTTCACGTCTACACCATGGGTTCCTCATAGAGGTAACCAGTCACCAGGAAGCACTAAGCACAGGTATCCACGAATTTAGGCTGGGTGAGTCTAGGTCATTGTTTTGTTCCAGGGAAATTCTGGGATGAGTAAAAGAAAGCTAAGAACATTCAGTGCAACAGTGCACACCAAGCTCCAGGTCCAGTTCAAACCACCAGTGCACTGACCTGGGTTTAAAGTACTTCTAAATCAAACAGCAAGTCTGTGTGTGTATGTGTGTAAATTGTAGAGAGGACAGAAGCCTCAGTCTCAGTAGAAATATGTTATATATGCAGTTCGGACATACTGATTGTGCTACACCAGGGGTTGCAGACAGGTTTCCTTCAGGCCAAGGATGAATCTTTCCTTTTAAATGACTAGTAGAGATTAATAGCTTTTTCTTCTTCTGGCTTTTGGTTTGGTTCGTGGTTTTTTTTTAGAGAATGATCAGGGTATCACCCTCCCTGGCCGACACTTTTTAATCATAGATGTAGCAAGAAAAAACTTCAACCCTTGCTGTCATTAAGCCTACCACAGAAAAACAGCAGATGCAGCACATCTGTTAGTGGAAAACAACTCAGTATTAAAAAAAAAAATAAATTCTGTTCCTGATCATGCATCTGTCAAAAACCAGAATCTCAAGCCACTAAATACCCCATTCTGTCTATAATTAATGACACCATTCTACTAACAAAGCTTTTAGTGCTAAAGTAATTTTTATGGCTATTAAAAAACAGAAAAACACCTCTTTTCATGGTAAGTGGAGGCTTCATCTATTACTGTCATACAGCAGGGCCTACAGGAACAGAAGCAGGACTGCCCAGTGACAACACACCAGATGCCAGGACACCTGGCTCCTTGATGTACTATGTTGCCTCTGGCTTCTCATGATGTAAGAGGTGAGGTCTTCTTGTCTAAGGGGGAGGTACTGCATAGCTTTGGGCTTGCATCCTAAGCCAGCTTTTCCTGCTCTGAACCACTTTGGGAATTAACTCTCTCGATTAGATACAGGAGTATTAGCAAGACCAGACTTACTCATTAGGCATCAGACATCTATAAAAGACAGAGAACAGGATTTCCCCAACTCAGGGGAGCACAGGAGTGGATACCTCAAGAACAGGGATGCCCCAGGACTGCACAGAGACCATAAAACCCAGCCAAGGCCACAGTACTTTGAGTGCAACAACACAACCCAAAACACCAAACACCACTATCCCCAAGAGGAGTGGCAAAACCCTGCTCACAAGCAAGTGCAGCTTAATGGTGAGAGACAGCTTTTATTGGCTCAGTGCACAGCCCTTAAAGTGTAAGTTTTAACATATCAGTAGGAACACATCAGTATAAATATAGCAGTGGGGTTTCTGCAGAGCACACAAGGAAACGTGTTATGTCTTCCTCCCCTTTACTCTCAGCTGCAGTTTCCTCAGTTACTCACTTACCTCCCTCTCCCAAAGACATCCCCACTCCTAAACCTGCACTTGAGCAGATCTAAGCATTGCCCTATAGATCATATGTTTAAGATGATAAACTGACTACAATCAGAAGCAGTGAAACATTTTATCAAAACAAACAAACCAGAATTTTTCAGGAACTTACTCCACACCTGCTGTTCTAACATTCCCTGTAGCCAAAACATTCCCTGTTGTCTCAAATACTTTGCAGATAGGGACACCAAAAACTCCCAGTCAAGAATACTGAAGGGTTATAAACCACCTAGAGATCTACAGCTGTGAATTTCAGCATGTTTGCCTGCAACATACTCCCACCACATATTTAAAATACAGTTCTCAAAGGACTTGAAGAGTTACAAAGCAGGGTTTTAAGATGTGGCTCTTCACACAACCACTTTATTAGGTGAGCAGACCTTTGAAAGCTGAAATAAGAAACCCCAAACCCACAGCTCGTGACTGACACATTGCTGGCCAACCAGGGTAGAAAAGCTTCTACATGATGGCACTAAAAACATACACTGTGGGATTTTTGGTATTACTTTCTTTTGTACTACAATCTTGAAGGAGAGTATAACTGAATGATAAAGTGTGCGTGGATATTCCAGCTGGTCAGAATGTGAATGAAGTACCTTGTAATTAATTCCATGGTGTACAACTCTAAGAATCTCATCATTACACATTTCCTTTAAATATAGCAGACTTAACTTCTAAGAGATAACACTCCTGCTGATTCTTAAAAAAAAAAAAAAATTGTTAAAAGCGTCTCTCTGTGCAGGATGCAATAACCTTACAGCCTATTCAGCTCTCATCTTGAAAATGTCACCAGTTCCAGCCAGCAAAATTCAGGAAGGTTCTGGCTAGCACTAAGAAGTTGACAAAATCAAAGCCAGAAAAAAAAAACAAACCAACAAATAAATAAATCAAAACAAAACAAAAAAACCCCACCAAGAACAAGGAAAGAATCAGTTGTTTCATCTCTTTTCTAAAATGTTATTTCCTGATCATCCTTTACTACAACAGACGACAGCATTTCTGCACCTTAAGAGGAATGTATTTCAAGTATATTTCTTCATGCCTAATTCCACTCTTATTAAAAATACTTAAACTATTGACTGCATTTAGTGTATCCTAATGTAGAAGACTGTACTAAGTAGAAAGCATAGATAGCATCCATTAGACTGTAACTCACTAAAATATTCATATTTCTTCTTTCTTCATTTCTTGCACAATTTCTAACCATCTTCTATAGCTATTGCCTCTTCAATCTTTTAAGCTTTTCTGCTTTTTCTGTATTCAGTAGTATGAGACAACTTTTTAAGGTATTTTCCAGTGATGAGGTCCCAGCCACACACCACAGGATGTCAGCTCATCTTGAAAAACTCCAACCAACCAGTGAGAATGTTGTGCTGGACAAGGCAAATTAATAAAACAGAATGTGACAATAACATTGCCCTTCATCTAGGATGGCTGGCTGCTACTACAGCAAAAAACTGGAGCTCTAATGATGACTACTCCAACCCGCCAGTCCTGTAAAAATGAAGTCTTATTCTTAAATACCCATTGTACTTAACAATGATAAGCTCATCATGTTAACAAAGCACTGCCTGTACACGCGTATATGGCTTTTCTTCCTTCCCCCTAGAATGACACCTTTCATTAGTGCAATAAAGAAAAGAGCTGAAAGAAAATGGCACATTGTTAGTAGATATGATTTTCTTACCAGTTCTATTAAGAATCCCTGATAGTAATAAAAATGAAATAATTACAAAAAATTTGAATATTTTCACTACATTTATATGCTGCTTAGTATCCGAATTTAAAATAAACTTGTTCATTTTCTGTTTTGTGAAACTGAAATATTAACAGGTGCAACACAGAACAACAGAACTCACTGAATTATTGCTAGGGTCAGTTTGAAACCTTTTACAACAGCCATAGCTGTAGGAAACTGGGTTGAGCTAGCTGACTGTTTTCAAATCTTTTTGAAATGGAAGCCACCTTTCGGGTCATCTCTCTTTGAGTAAGTCTACCATCAGCAGGAATCAAGGTCCTCTCCATGTAAGGGATGAGATGCAGCTCCAGTGGGGAGCTTCAAGCACAAGCCACTGTCTCCGGTCCGATGGAAAAGAAGCTCCTGCAGCTCCTGATAGCAAATCCAGGCAGGGAACACTTCTATAAGTCAGTGTAAGATTCCATCCCATCCTGAGCTGCTTTCTAGTCCTCCATCTTCAAGAAATTGGTATCCTGTCAGCTGTGAAAGGCACTGATATTTCCATGAACCACTTTAAACTTGATGCAATAGCACTGGAAATCTTCACAATACATCAGCAGCTCCAGATACTGCAACACAATTACACTTTTAGGATAACAGTTCATATAGTTTTGCAGGCTTGTGGGAAGAAGGTAAGAGCAGTTCTCCTCCTCCATCCCCTCAGCAGTAAGCCCCATGACTTTGAGGAAATTAGGCTACTAAGTACAGTAGCAACACTTCATGGTACAGCCTCTAGTACAGCAAGACATCAATATTCCTTTCTTCTTCACCACTGGAACGATGCTGGTGTTTCCTAATATTGCATACATTTAGACTTTTGATGCTAGGATTGTATCAGTATACTGCTAGTACTAGTGACAGCACTTGCAAAAACTACAGCTATTATTAGTCCACATACATGGTAGAAGTGATGCGCCGCTTTCTTTTCTCTAATTAAGCAAGTCACAACCCCTTTTGAACTACATTACTCCCCACACTTTGAGACACACTGCACTAAATCAATTAGCAATCCCCAAGGGTTCAAATTTAGGTCTGAAGCCCAAAACAAAATTTGAAAGTTCCCTTAAAAAAATTAAAATCTTACTGTTCTCCTTTTAATGCACAGTGAAGTACAATGACTTCTCTGAAGAAAAAAAGAAAACTACAATTAAAATTACATTAACAGCATACACTGGCTGAGGAGAACAGAAAACTTAAAGAAACTCTTAAAAAATAACCTTGCTGACTAAATCTAAACCTTAGAGAAAGCATTGATGTAACGCAGCCTGTGGTTGCTCCCATGCACTGCACTGTATTAACATGAAATAGTCATCTGACAGTGCTCCTGTAAATTTTGCCCACTGTACCAGATTTGTACTTGGAAAAGCAAAACAGACCTTACTTTTTCCACCTTTTTTGTTTTGTTTTGGGGTTTTTTGTTGTTTCTTTTTGGCTAATGTAAAGATTCACATCTGCTAATTTAATCTCCATTTAATGATCTGGCAGATAAAAGTAAACCTGGAGGAAGAGACTGCACAGCCAAGTTTAATTACAAACTGTTTCTTTCTGCAGGAATAGTATTTACCTACAGCATGAAGAAGTTAAGGCTTAAGTTTAGAGAAATCTGTTTTCAGTAAAACCTGTGTTAATGCAGAAGAATGGATTTAAATGAGGCAAGCTAAAATATTTATTGTTCCAAAATATCCATCTCTTGCCTCTCCTGGAAGCTGCTTTCCCTGCAACATGAACAGTGGAGCTGTAAATCCACAGGATAAAATATCCAGGTAACCTAAACCAGCACTGGCTTACCTAAAATAATTTGTGCTGTATAAAAATGCAACCTAACAGCTGAGAATGACTTGTACGTGACAAATTAAGGCATGCAAATCTCCATCTGAACACAAGAAATAACATCCACTTATGAAATGGCTACTTCTGGGTCAAATAAAGAGAAGACAGGATGGAGTAGCTAGTGTCCCCATTCACCTGTATGGAGACCATGCAGCCCTATTCTTAACATCTTCCATGATAATCAGCCAGAAGACTGGGAGAAGAGAGATGCAGTCAGTGCCTACCATTCATTTCTTCCTCAGACCACACCCCCATAAAGGCCACAAAAAGATCTCAATGCCAATTCAGACACCAACTCATTTTAATTCCTCTCTTTACATGACAGGAATACTTAAAAGTAGAAGGTCACCCCTATACTTGCCTCTTAAAAGTCAAAATCCTATCTTTTCATTAAAAATTCATTTGGACCACAGTACTAATATTGCCAGGAGGAATTTATGCAGAGGGAAGAGTCTAGATTTTTTTCTTTTTTTTTTTTTCTTTTTTTTTCTTTTTTTTCAAATTTGCAATTGAGGAAAGTAATAGAAATAGGGGGAAACGTAAATGAAAAAACCCCAGCATTCTGCAAGAGAGTAACTGAACTCAGCAAAGCCCCTCTCTGAAGGAGAAAGCAGATAAGAACATTAGCTTGCGCAAGCTTTAAAATCAGCTTTAATGCATACAGGCAACAGCCAGTTGCTAGGTTTACTGCAACTTAACTACTCCCCACCTGGAAAGAGGGCAGTAAATAATATGCAGTTTTGCCCTCCTTGTTTAAAGCAACTTTCCAGGAAAACAGCAGTTATAAAAACTTGATATCAAATAGTACGTTTCAATGAATGAGATGAAAGGTTGGCACAGAGACTCATTCTGCAAAGCACTTAATTATATATTAATTCTGCAAGCAAAAAAAAAAAAAAAAAAAAAAATCCAGATTTTTCTCAGAGCTTTTATTTGGTATTTAGACTTCAATACTTGGAATAGCCTCAGTACCCTGAAAGATAAAGAACTTGTGCCATGCCATGCTACAGTGAGGTTTTTCTGTTGTTCTTTTAGAAGTAATAACACAGTGCTATTCTTTTAAATATTACCTTTCTTGCCAGCAAGGGATCAGAGAGGGAGGAAACTGGTCTGACAAAGTTCTTAGGATTTTCTGAATGCACGTCAAATGGTGCTTGAATAAACAGATCCTACTCGACAGTGACACTGGCTATAATGTCTGGTCAAGGGGCAAGCAATTTTTCCACCTTCCTTTTCCCTCCTCCCCTATATCATCTCTGACAGCTCTCCATCTGAGGTATGAATCATCTCCTCCACTACAGCTCTTCAACTAAATAGATGCTTTAAAAGTAAACAGATTGGGGAAAGTTAGTATTAAGTGAACCCAAGGCAGAGCTGCATGTTTAGAAGCATGCATCACCCTGTATCCCTTTTGATGGGACCATTCTAAAATTGCTCTCATCCCTGAAAAAGGCAAATGCAAGAGTTTGTGTGTATGGGTATTAGGAGAGGATGTTTCTTTCACATCTTCATTTCTTATCACACCTGTATTTTCCACGTCAGAAGGATGAGCGATGAGACCCTCAAATGTCCACTGCATCAAGAGTAGGCTGCTGTTAGCCTTCTTTCTTTTAACCTTATTTTCCCTCTTCTTCCTCCTCCTCCCCATAAAGCGTCATGGAAAGCTTTCAGACTACTTGGCAGGTCAGGTTGGGAGGGTTCTACCCAACATAAGTCAGCACTGAACTTTTTTGTACTCTCTAGATCTTATATAATAAAGGTAGAACCAAGGCTGCAGGACAGTAAGCTAGTATTTCAGATAAAATATTAAGGTTTTGTGAGAGTTACTTTAAGCTGTTCTTTTTATTTATAAAACAATCACTTCGGTATTATACTATGGCAGCTTGGAAAGAGACTGCATAATACTTGTTCATTTTTGTCCCCTGTGTAGCAATAAGCTGTTGTTCACCAGGATGGAACATGCACCTTTCTCTGAACCTAGAGTGAACAGTATCTAGCATTTGTTACATAAGGAGAAAAAAAGTAAAACATTCTGTACTCCGGAAGGCAAGAGATTTATATTTGTTGACACATGCTTACCAAAAAATTTCAAGAAAAGGGAAAAGAAGGCGGCAGGTCTGGAAATCAAACTACAAAGTCCTAACCATTTGGGAATTTCCCTTTCCTCTAAAGGGGCTTTCACTGTGCCTAAAAATCATACAGCTGTTATATCAACCACTATCTAGTACCATATTTCTCTAAAGTTCCACAAGAATTGCCTAAGCACATTCCACAAAGGGGTTAACTAGAAGTGAAACTGACTGCACTGCATAAAGAAATTAGGATCTTATTTCAGTAAAACATTTTCAGCATGAATTTAAATTTTCTCGTCTCCAATAGAACTTGATAATGTACTTGGTCCCCAGATACTACAGTCTAAAGCTTATTATGAAATGCTTTCCTTCACTCTGAATACTATTTACAAAAATAATTATTATTCTAAAGAGGTAACATGCTGTACAATTTCAAAACATTATGGGTAAGGTTTTAAATATTAGAGAGGTTACTTTTAATATTAATACATATGCCACAAAAACAATCTCAGAGAAGTCCAGAACATAAAACATGGCATTTGTATAACTTGACTTGGTCCATTCTCCCCTCCAAAAAGAGAATTTCTACAGCCTCTGAGTTTGTTAGCTTCTGTACACTGACTCAAATCATTCCATGGGGCCATTACATTAGAAACACACAACTAAACAGGACAACCCCTGTATGAAACAGCAAAGATCCTCCTGCTCACAGTGCACCACTACTTAAGTTCCAAAATCTGCACTTGCTGCAGCCATTCAGTATGATCCTGCTCCAAATGAATAGCACTGACCGAAAATTTTAAGACTTTCCACCCACAGGTAACAACATTACCATATTTTTACAGTCAAACAAACTAAGGCACCAAAGTGTTAAGTGGGTCACAAAAGCAGTAAATATCTTGTTTAAGCGGCTGTTTAAAAAGAAGCAGCAAATTAAAAAAAACCCAAACAAACAAAATAAAAAGCCCAAACAAACCTGCTGAACAGATCAAAAACATTAAGCTGCACGAGAGGAAGAGGGTTACACCCCTTATAAAAAACACCTTTTACCACATAGGCACTCACAGAAACATATGTGTGCATTGAAGTTAATATAAATGCAGAGGCACACACAGAGAGAACTTATTTATCACAGGGCCGGCCGAGCAGACGTACACAGGCACTTACTTGATCTATTTCCATTAACTTGGGGAAGGCACCTGGCCATTCGATTGCCACCTTCACTATATCAGCAGGAGGGGGCATTGCGACGCTGCTGTTCTTCGGAGCCAGTACCACCGGACGCTAAATACCGCAGAGAATCTCTCTCATTCACACCTGCAGGGAGAAGGGAGGGAAAAAAAATTAAATAATAATGGAGCAGTCCAGACAGAACTCCAGCGCTGCCGCTTCACCTCCTACATTTTGCCTGGCTGGGCAGGTGGATGAAAACAAACGCATGTATGTATGTGTAAAGAGCAGAAGAACAGCACATATTCCAGAAGGAAACACAGGATACAATGCCACAACACACTGCACAGCTCGACAGCTTGTTAGAAAGATGGCTGAAGCACTGAAACGTACGGTGAATAATAGGCATGCATTAGATTTAAATAGAGAAACTATTTTTAAATGTTATTAAAAACGCTGGTGGGGAAAAGTGACAAACTAGAAGGAAGCTCCTATTACAGTGTCACTCCTGGAGTCCCAGGGAACCTGACCAAATCAGCTAAAGCCGGCGCTCCTGGAGAAGAGATTTCCCAGGAAGTTATGGCCAGGAAACACTGTTTCTTTTAACTATAGCAATGATCTTCTGGGTGTTCACAAATAGATCACTGCACTATAGCAACCAGGATGTCAGGAGGAAGGCAGAACACACAGCAGTTTCCACATATACATACACACACACATCCTCACCTAACGGATCCAAAGATACCCATATATAAATACTTCTTTATGGTAAATCTCAGACACATAAGGATACAGTATACATTCAAAATGATACAATAAGCTACACAAAACATCACAGTTCTGCAAGAACAGGAATATCAGCAGTACTTCAGGTCACATAGTGCAGGCTGTAAATTTTGGAGACAGAGAAGAAAGGGGAAGAACCAAATCCTTGGGTTTGGCAGAATCAAAGTTCTGTCTCTTTTGGCACTGTCAAAACTTGTAACCTTGCAATAACAACAAACATCTTTCACGTGGGTGTAGTGCTACCCGGGGCGTGCAAGACAAACCTTCTGCACCACTCTCCTGGCCCGGTGGCAGTGGGACAGCCACTGAAGTAGCAAAGCTCTGCAATTCTCAGACACAGCAACCCCTGCACCCTCCTGCAGACTGGCATGTTCCTGCTTGCTTTGCCAAGCCCTCTGTGCCGGTCGCAGTGTTTCCTGCCTGTTCTGCTGAGATCCACTGCAATCTCATATGACAAAACGAGACAAAGCCATAGAAATCCCCACAGGTGGCAGTCCCACTTCTTCTTAGCAGAAAAGAGAAGGAAGTGGTGAAAGCATGAACAGACACATGCTTGCACAGAGACCCTATGAAAGAACTTTAGTTCAGCATGAGATGAGCTGATAGAATATACTAGACCTCCAAAAGCCACAGACAGGTACAGGGCAAAAAAAGGCTCTAATCACCTTCGTCTGCAGATTCAGCTAACCCAGTTTAACAACCCTTCCCCATGCAGCAGAAGCATGAATTCACACCAGCCTTAACAAAATAAGGAAAACATCCCTTTATCAAGAAATCCAGCCTTCATGGAGAGGCTGTACCTTTCCTTTTTTCTTGTTTGTCTTCAGTCGACTCTGAAAAGGCTCAGCCCTCCACATCTGCAAGTCCTGATAAATTCTACGTGGGGTTCTCACACATACTATAAAAGCAATTTACAAACTTTAACACTCAGGCAACTTATTTCCAACAATGCCAGCTCTGATGCCAACAGGATCACACATGGCCACAAAGAAAAGCACAAGGCAGTAAATAAGACAATGGATGGCCTATAAATAAGACTGGATTGCAGGAAGTGCCTTGAAAGACTAAACAACGTGATTAAGAAACCCAGAGACATTGCCTACATTTGATAGATGTTAGACTAAGAACCAACACAATGAAAGCATGCAGTTGGCTTGCTGGTCATTAAGAATAGTCAGACACCCACTTTTGGCTGTCTTTTGCCCCTGTGGATCCTGAGCGGATGCAAAGTTCCTGCCTTATCTCCATTGACACCTCCTGCTCCTGCCCCATTTGCATCTCCCATGAGCGCTCCCCTTTTTTGCACAGTGCACTGACTCAATTAACCGGCCAAAGAAGTATTTTCAATCATCTGTTTTTTACCATGTTCAAGTTAAACAGCTTCCCAGAGGTGGCACTATATGAGGGGTGCTGGGGGAGGAGGTGGGGGAGGAGGAGAAGCGAGCCTTGCTGCCAGCAGTAAGCTGTTAATCCAGCTCAACAGTCAAACAAAACTGAGACCTTGGCACCTTTTCACTCCCACACTCACAGTGACAGCGTTTCCCACCTCCCCAACAGAACAGTCCTCGGCAGTCTCAGCCTGGTGATGTTTTGGTATTAAACATCCCACAGTGCTTAAGTGGAGCTGGCTGACAGGCTTCTCCTCACGTTCCCTGGCACGGCACCACATCCCTGGCAGGAGGGATGCTGGAAGCCTCCTGAGTTTACTGACCACAACACAAAAAGAGCAGCAGCAGCAGCTCCTGTCAGACAAACCTGACTGAAGACAGCTCCAGATGAGCAAAACCTTATTTTCAACAGTTTTATTTCCTCCTCATCATATTCCTGCTACGGTTTTTTATTTAAAAAGTCACCTGTAGGCCACCAGCCTATAGAGAGAGAAGGGAGACCTATGAAAACTATAGAATCCACCAAACACATTTTCTTTGAAGTGAAGCAACTCAGAGTGCTGCTGCTTCTCACTGTGAGAGGCAAAGGTGATTCACTGCCCAACACCTCTCCTAGGAGGTGAAGCTAACTCCAAAGCTCAAAATGAATGCTGGGGAAAAAACGCTGACTCCTGACCACTGACCGTAACTATGAAAGCAAAGAAACATCACGCAGCAATAAATTTGTAGAACATCTACTCTTACATACAAATGTGGGCATTAACTCATTTTTCTTTAGCAAGTGGTGGTTCTTTACAAGTCACAAGGGAAGAAAGCAAATGGTTTAAGCAAGAGGAGTCAAGGAAAGCTGATGGTGAGTTAACTAAATACAACAAATGGTTTAAGAAAGAAGAATATAGTAAGTCTGACAGTAAGTTGATCAAATTCAGCTAGGGGGGAAAAAGCATTTGCATTCAAAAGCAAGGTGCAAGAGAAGTCTGACACAGCATTCAGAAGACCATTTCAATGCAAGTAATTTTTAATGCAGGCTAGCACAGATCGCCTACATAATTATAACTATTAACACACATATGCTTATATAGTCACAAAACACAAAGCAAAGTGACAAGATCTTAACTACACACATGGATGTAGCTCCACTTCTCCCACCAGCAGACGACCAACTCAGAGACATTAATATAGTCTGAATGCTGAAAAGCACAAATAGATTCATCACTAAAATTTCTATTTCTCAGGGGACATTCTAGGCAAAGATGATAACTTTTTTTTCCTAGTTTCTAATCTCATTCATCCCGTTCAGTATCCAAAAGATAATTTAAGACAATAAAAGATAAAAAGATAATTTCATTCTACCTATGTGGCAATATGAGAAACACATCATATTTTTAAATCTTTTTTTAGGCCAAAATAGATGTTTATGTGTAATCACAAAATTATGATTGCAAAGAAAATTCTACAATCTACAATTACTAATTACTTATTTGTTCAAATGATACACACTGTGTTAGACATTTTCCAGTAAAATAAGAAAGGCACAATCCCTGGTGTGAAACACTTCCAATTTAGTAAGCAATTTTCATGATGTGAATGAAGAACTAGAAGCAATTTGAACTGCTTTTTATTATGCCAGCAGAAGTCAAGCAGTGAAAAGAATATGGACATTGCTAAAATGTCCATCTCTGCTAGTTACAGAATTTTCTCAAGTGCAATTCCTTTTTCTCTCCCAGTGGGATCTGAGAAGTACTGACATGTAAGGGCAACTTCACAACTCATTTTTATAACATTTTTTTTCAAGGCAGGATCTGAAAGCAATAAGACGCATGTACAGGCATGAGTGTATGAAGTGAAAGAGGGGTCTGAGGAAAAGGAAGGCAACTTCCCATTATTTTCCCTAATGCATGCATGCATGAAGGTGTAAGCTGGAGGAGGTTTAAGCAACTTCCATGCCCATCAGCACACTATTTTATAATCTGAGCAGAAAATCCCCACAGCCAAAACAGCCCTAGCATTTGAGTAGACTTTCTTATATCAATGGTTTTTTTCAGAACAATAACAGATCAGTACATTAAAGTGGAACTTCTTCAAGTTACTGTTATTACCACATAAATTATATTTCTGCATTTCAGCCATGCTGTGCAGTGCGCTTCCAGTGGTCTACTAAGTCACAGTAGTCACGTTCAAGTTTGAAATCAAAAGTTGTTAGTTTTAATGCAAAAATGATCAGCAGAGACAATCAAGCTCTCATTTTACCTGCCTGGATAGGAGTGAGTACGTTTGTCAGTAAAACATATTGAAGTTTCCCTTTCTACCTATGCATTGCATGTGGAAAACAGGATTTTATTTATGTGTGAAATCAGATCTCAGTAGTAGTCTTTTTTTTTTTTTTCCCCCCTAAGTTTGTTTTGTAATTTCTCTGGCATTTTCCATACAGGATCTCAAAGTACTTTAAATAATGCATAAATACCAGAGAACACATCTCAAGAAATAAGCTCTGTTCTTAATCTACAGACAGGAGAAAAAATGCATGCTTATAGGAGTTATGTGACTTGCAGTTCTAGTTGTATTTGAGGATGGCAGCCTACAACAGCTATTTTCTTCTTTTACAGAAGGCAGACAAGATTCAAACAGCAGGCCAGGCCACTTCACGAACAGCTCGAGTAAGGAAGAGAATGTTTAAAAAGCAGAAGGAATGCTGTCCGCATTTGAGAATTTAAAAGAATAAGGCATGTGTTTCTCCTCCCTGGAGAAAAGGCAGCATACAAAGGAACTACCTGGAGCTGGCACAGACATCCCCCCCCCCTCAATCCCCCATGGCCAGCAAGTTTTCCCATGGCATTTCTCCAGGGTGAGCTGAGGAGAAGGGAGAGGAGGGCAATAACACAGCCAGGACAGGGCAGGACACAGCAGGTGCCAGGAGGGGGCTGAGCCCTGGCCGGACACTGGGGGACTTGGAGCTGGAGGAAGATGCAGCTGGAGGAAGATGCAGCCGGGTCCCTCCACTCGGGACCTTACGTAAGTAACCGCTTCTTGTCAAACCTCATCAGCTTCCTCCGCTCGGCTCCCGCCGCCCCAGCACACAGAAACTTAAGTGGCAAGTTCAGCTGGAAGGTCCCTCGGGGACCAAGTCTGATTAACGATTTTAGAAAGATAATCCAGCGCTGGATTAATATCCCCCAAGTGAGTTATTTTTGGAGTTAAACTGCATGACTGAACAGCCGAGTCTAAGGATCTGTAAACATGCTCTACCATCTCTGCAAGGAATAAAAACAGGGCACAGGAGCCAGGGGGCTGGATGTGTACACTTTGTGTACATAAATAGGCTTTCGTTCTGCTTTTTTCCCTTTTGTTATTTGTTCAGTGCTATTCACCCCTGAACTAGACAGGAGTCAAAGGCCCACCAGATCCATGCCAATAAAATCCACAGATGCTTTGCCACAAATGGAAGATAGAGCTCTACAGGAGCTATGAGCTATTTTCCAGTAAGTGATGGGAAAGAGGGGGGCAATCTCAGTGAGCAGGCAACCCTGGGCTACTGCTACTCCCCCTGCAGCAGCCACTAACACTGCAGGAAGACCTGACCCTGCTTGACAGACTTCCACTGCCATTGCTGTCCACCAGCTTCCCAATGGGATATTTCTTTGATGCTGAACCCACAATCTGCTGATCAATAAATAATGCATCACATCATTAGGGATGCACCATTTCATACTATGGTAAAATGAGGTTTGGACCCTTCAGGTTTAAATACACCCCTTTCTCTCCAAAATACCTGGAAATCTAGTATGGAGGAAAATTTAGGGCATTCTATGATTCTATGGGTACAAAATTTACAAAACAGGAAAGTTTCTGCCACTGGGAAAGCCACCCAGGAAAGACAGTGAACATCTGTGTGGTTATCACCTGTCTCGTTCTCACCCATAACCTTTCCTTACAATTTCATCCCAAATATTTTTACCCTTCCCAATACTTGTCATATTGTTCCTCTCCTTAGGAAGCATTTTACGTGGTTGAGGTTTCACTATCATTGACAGGCCCACTTTCAAAAAAGTACTCTTCAAAATAGAGAGGAAAAATAGGCTTTAAAGGGTGTTTGAAAAGAAAAGGTGGAAAAACCACAACAGACTGGATGTACTCAGAATGCAAGCAAGCAGGCTGACTGGTATTGCTTTCAAAGCAGATATTGAAGCACACCAGAAAAATTCAGATACCTATTTAACTTGAACTACCCTACTTCTTGGAGAACCTTCTGTCAAGGAACTTTTAGTTACATGTCTATAATTCACAAGAGAGAGGACTCAAAACTTGGTATTGATTAGTCAAGGTATCTGAAACTTTGTGGCAATTTAATATATAAGCTCTTCAACTAGACATCAGGACAGTACCAATCACTGGTTCTGAAAACCAAGAAATTCCAAGGCATTAAAAAAATAAAAAAAAGAACACAAAACAAAAAACCCCACAGCAACCACCACACCAATAATAATCTGATAGTCAGAAGTAAGGTCTCTCAAACTTCACAAAAAAAGCATGATTTTTGAAGGGTGATGAGTACCTGCCTAGCATGTGGAATTTAACAACCATGGCAGGTATCAAGTACAGAAACAAAAATCAAACATTACTCTGAATAAAATGTTAGCATCCATTTAAACTTTTCACAATTTATCAGGGCTTGCTACTTCACTTGAGGTTGTTTCTCATGATTGGGTTGTACTCCAGATGTTTCTAAACTGACGCAAGCAAAAAAAAAATTTCCTAAATATACATATATATAAAAACATATATCCTGAAAATACATCTTTTTAATTCCACCTGAATACAAATTTCTTTTCCTGCCTCTGAGGGTAGCCTCGCATAACCTGAGAGGTAGGAGGGAAGTAACTGGAAAAAAATAAAGCGTCAATTTCAGCCAGCGGTACTGCTGTTCCTAAAGGGTTGCAAGGATATCGTTTTTAGTAATAAAAAAGCTAAAAGGAAGACAAAAGGAACAAGAGAACTGGTGCTGGTAAATAAAAACTAAAATAAAACAATGATATCTATTACAACTCAAAAGAATGGTGCAAGTAATTTTTTTTTTGGTGGTTATATTTTAATACTTAAGCTAAGCACATCCCCAAGGAGTCCAATGTAACTGGAAATGGAATAAGTTTATCAGAAGCTGGCTGAAAATAAGGTAAAGAGAAGTTCATCAGATGTGCTGCAAATCAGGAAAACAATCCTGAGTAGAATTCAGCTAAGAGAAGAGCGAGCAGAAATATCAACAAGCCACTCACCTCTTGTCTAACATTTGTGTGCTCTAACTATGGTACTTAAGCCTTTCCTGTAATTTGGATAAATCAGGGGGGGGCTAGAAAGGATTCACAAAAGAGCATCTTGAGTCAAGATGATAACACTTCATTGCTTGACTTCAGCAGCGGTAGAATCAAGACAGTGATGACTGGGTATATCCCACATAAGATAACACATATACGAAGAAAAGGTCAAGGCTGGGAGAAACACTAAACGTCCTGATAGAAGCAAGATGAAGCAGCAGTAAAAAAAAAAAAAATTTTTTACTGTATTAATGCTTATGACACATGCAGAGGAACTAATGGTACAAGCAGGAAGTTTGCAGTCAAACGGAGGAAGAGAGGGCAATAAAGATGCATGAATGCTGAAGGAAATACTCATGTTAACTGACAGCCCAGACAGGATGTTGAAGGTTGAAACAATTATGTTCTAAAGAAACCATTCTGCAAAGAAAAGTACTGTGGAAAAGAGACATATTGATACTCCACAGTGAATCAGCAGAGCCTGATGCTCATCATGCTCATCAGAAGTACAAAAAAACAGCAAAAGAAAAACTATATACTGTTCACGAGTATAATGAGGACACAGAAGTTTTGAAGACACCAGGCTTTTGCTTCAGGCACTGCTCTTCAAAGACAACAAACAAGAGAAGGAAAAAAACCACCCATCAGTAATCTGGCACCAGAAAGTATCTCCGTCTACAGAGGTCTTTCTACCAGCACTGTTTCTCAAACACTTACTGAAATTAATGCATCAAAACAGCCAGAAGTCAAGAACACCCCACAGTTTTCTGACTTCTGAGCACTATGCAGACTCTGAATCCACCTCTGTAGATGCCTAACTCTCTTCCAGTTGACACTCCTGTATTCACAAAGAACAGTTTGCCCTTAACATTTGAGGACTTTTCAGCGTCATCTTTCTGAAGGATATTCTGCAAAACAATACTTCAAAAATGGGAAACACAGTCATGACCATCAGGAAAAAAAAAGAAAAAAGAAAAAAAAGAAAAAAAAAAAAAAAAAAAAAAGAAAAAAAAAAAGAAAAAAAGAAAAAAAAGAAAAAAAAGAAAAAAAAGAAAAAAAAAGAAAAAAGAAAAAAAAGAAAAAAAAAGAAAAAAAAAGAAGAAAAAGAAAAAGAAGAAAAAAAAGAAAAAAAAAAAGTATGTCACAGTTAATATTAGAGACCTTTTCTATAATCTAAAACTTACTGAATAATTTGAGGTATTCTGCATTAAAGAGACTATGTATCCAAACAATGTAAGTTGCTAAGACTAATCTGGCGTTTCAATGTATGTTATTAAACCCACTTCGGCAACAGGAATACCAAGGTCCTAAAGAAACAAATGTGGACACAGTCACATTTCAAAAAAAATTACTGTGCATATGCCTTTGATCCCACCATGCTTCGCAGCATACTGCTCAGTCTGTGTACCTGCAGGCCTGGAACCATTGCTCTGGGGACATCCCAACCAGACATCACCCTCCTCTTCAACAGACATATAACTTGGGGCTGTCACTTGTGATTCTAGATCAGGAAGAGCTTACATACCTGAGCAATCATCTTGATTATATTTCCAGGTTAAACATAAGATCACTGCAAGGTAAATTAAAAGATAGTAATGAGCCCAGGAACAGGGCAAGCTCTGGGTACATACAAGCAAAACACAGAGGGTCTTTTGGAGAGATGCTAGAAACCTTTCAGAAAAAACTTGACTACTAGATAACAGCAGTGCCAACACTCTGCTCAACCAGTCCATTTCCAGGGCGGATGTGTCCTAAGAAACACTTAATAAACTGCACTAAATGTGATAGTAACAGCAGATCTGGCACTTTAACATGGATATTTTAACAGGCCATGTGCTCACTCTGAAATTACAACAACGTGTTAATTTAAAACCCCACCAAATCTGATTTATGCTATTATGCTGGGTTATTAAAAAGGGGGTGAGAGGAGAAGGGAAGAGCCACCAATTAAGCCACTGCCATTAAAGCTAAAGAGACATGTTAGGATTGTCTCCTGTTTTCTTATCAGAAAAAGTGGAAATACTTTCATGAGGAAACCTGACTCATGAAAAATATTAGCTAATTTAGTAAATATGTTTACTTCATTGCTCAGCTAAAAAGTAATTATCAAGTCACCTATGCAGTATATAGGATCTGCTTCTCCAAGTATCTTCTGTCTGGCAAGTAACTGTAATTACAAAGGCTACATCTAACATTCACTGTTAAAAGCTGATGATGGTACAGCTGTGTCTGCCCTACAATGCTACGGTTGAAGCTCCTGATCTCTGGGAACACGCACAACTATGCCAAGAATGAGCAAAAGAATCACTGTTTCCAACTGGCTAACAAACGAGTACTTAACCTTCCCACAATCCATGCATCCAGACAATGCCACCAGCACTGTCTATGACTGAACTATGCCAGCCATATTATTCTGCTAGACATCTCACGGCAATTTCCTTCTCCTCAGGAACCAGAGCATCAGTTGTCACCAATTGCTGCCGCAACTCCAATCAACTTCTATCAAAACACCTATTCAAAATGAAACAGCAGTTGCTTTGTGATGCTTTTCTCTATTATCCTAAAAACAAAGAGACTGCCTCAAATATTTAATATTCTCTTGATTCCACCCAGGAGTTATTGCCAAGTATTTTACTTGCTAAGAACTTACAAATGCTAACTACAGAACAGGGAAACGGTGGCAGCAACAGGCAAAAGGATACTGTGCCTTTGCTGCATAATAACATGCATGCCTCTAACTTACTATATGCAAAAAAATGGATCCTCATTACTGGCATAAGTTTAAAATATTGTAACACATACATTATCCTGAGCCTCCATCCTTATGCTCGCTGCTAAAACGAAATCCTCCTACTCCAAAAACCTCAGGCTTGTGCCATTCAAAGTCCAGTTCCACAGTAAATTTGATGGTTTTGCATCCCCAGTGTCATGGCCTGGCCTCCTCCTCCCCAGTGCTAATACTGGCATTTATCCATCAAGTAAGCTGAGAGAATTGGACTGTTCAAAAACGAACTCCACAAAACAAAAACAAAGGCACATTTTCAGCCAGATTAGCCCCTTGAGTGCACTCACCACTCACTCACCCGACCTTCAGGACCCCCATAAGGAATGAGTAAAGAGGAAAGCGGGACATGAAACCATGCCCTGAGGAAAAAAAGAAAAAAGAAAAAAGAAAGAAAAAAAAAAAATTATTTCACCTGTGCAAAGTTAATGCCACACAGCTGAGAGTCGGTTCCACAGAGGAGAACAAAGTAAAAATATGCAATTACAAAGTTCATTACAGTATGTTTCATTAACTCAATGAGCTCCTTTATAATTGTAACAGACATTAAAAGATTAAAGCATTTGGACAACATCCAAGTAAATTTTTAGTGCTCTGACTATTGCCAGAGTTCGTATCAGAAATACAAAGTAACATCTCTTCCCTTAGTCCCCTGTGCGAGTAACCACTGTTTATCCTTCTTGATTTTAGACCTCGGCGTTCCCAAAATAACATTTCCCACTGCACTTGTGGGTCAGGAGGGGCAAATCACTCCCTCTCAGAACGACTGAACGAGTTAACTGAACCAACGACTGTAGTTCAGTTTGACAGACTTAGAAGTGTTTCAAATTAAGCTGTCAACTGAAGTAGAATATTTTGAGCTTCCTAGGGGGCTAACACCTGGCTGAACGGCTCTTTATGTGACAATGGCACCACTAAAACAAAGCGCAACACAGTAACTCCTTGGCACTCTTCATCTGCTTTCAGTAGTAATTAAACATCAGTAAATGTTGAAGTAGTAAGTGCAATGAGCTCTTGATGTTCTTAGGACAGAGTGGAGTCCTTTTTCTGCCCTTCAGAAAAACACTTCTGCTATAAAGATGTAACACAGCTTTACAGGTTTGGCAGCACGGCGACAACAGCAAACACAGAGCCTTACCCACTCTCACTTTACCCTGTATTAACCAATATTCACAGGTTCCACACAAAGTATAAGCATTTGCAAAAAGCTGCAGTGCACACCTCTACTAAAAGAATACTCCATTTCCTTCTCTGTTGACCTGTTGTGTGTCACCCTGCTCCACCCCTGCTCCACCCCTGCTCCACCATCCCCCAGCACACTGATGCTTCAGGTTACTGGCTTTTTGCAGATTTTATGCTGCATTCACAGAAGAGTAACCACAGCCCACCAGGCAGTCTTAATCTGGAGTAAGGAGTATGATCAGGATAGAGATGTCCTGTTTCCAAAGCTGCCAAACTACTTAGGAGGAAAAGATGTTTTTGAAGATTTTTTTTTTTTTACGTTTCCTTTTTACTTATGCTATTCCCCAAATCTGGAGCAGATTTCTAGCAGCCACATCACCTTCACAAAGCTCTGTTCTTGTGATGTTAAAGAATTAGATGGATTTCAGCCACATGTTTTACTTTGCTGGTCTCATTCACTATGCCAACAACTTTGACTGGGAATGGGGAAAAAACAATGATGATGTTAACTGCATTTGAGGCACCTGAAGGATATTCTGAAACAGCAGTGCCTATAGGTAAATAGGCTGCATCAATGCCCAGGACAAAGTCGAACACTCCTATTCAAAGAAGATAGAAAAATGCATTCTTGCTTTTCAAAGCAAACCTCTTGAGACACAAGACCCTCAGATTCTTATTTGACCTTGGTCTCATTGAGAGAATTTAATCATTAGCAGCTAGAGGAAGATACATCAGAGAAAAATAAACTGGGAAAAAAAAACCAAAAACAACCCCACAACACACCTGCAAATGGATATATGTACCAAGCTTTTTCCCCAGAGCACTGATTAAAGAGAACTCCTTACCAGACATAGTAATCACACTGTTAAAATGAACAGAATTCTGCTTCAAAGACAATGATGTTAAACTTGGAAACAAGAAAACTTGTGTTTAATTTTCTTTTATTCAAGGGCTTTGTGTGTGGTCACGTACTTGCCCTTTGGCCTTCTGTGCCTCCACCCACCAACTATAAAATGGGGCACCAAACTTCCTCGGAGAAGTTGAGAGGCATTTAGAGGCTACAGAGGTTGTATCTAAATCAGGCTGGCAGATTGGCCAGAACGGGCAGTGGCTTATTAGTTTGTGTGCTCAGACAGAAAACTCACCCAGCTCTTCCAGCATTTTATCCTTCCCAGCCCTAAGCAGGGACCTATATTTTGCTACCATCCTTAAACACAACACCTGTCATTAAAAAACAAAGAAACATGCTGTTTAGAAGAAGTCTGAAGTCTCATTGCCATTTCCCTTTATATCTAAAGCTGTTTTTCCTTATGTTAAGAGTCCCCCAGGGCACACACAAATGTCTGTGGAGCCAATCACGATGCAAAAACTCTGAAACAGCCCAGTAAGCAACTACTGCTCATCTCTTTATTGCATTCTTCCCTCTACTCATGCTTTCACCATTTAATGCAGGCGATTTTGCAAAACACTGTGACTTTGCAAAACACTGCGTGCTTTGGTTTGAGAGCTCTGAAGGTTCACACTGTTGTCAGCTTCAGAATAACCTGTCATTTGGTGCCTTGGTTCAGTCATTCCTGGCAACTGCCTTATTTTCAGCATACGCATGACAGGAAGAGACCACCATCCTGTGACAATTACCTCTTTCTGGCCTCAAATAATCTCTGTTGTTTTACACAGTGAAATTAATGCATGGCTGCTGGCTACCTTCACCTCCTGTCTTTGTTTTTAGTCATTTAATTGCTGAAGTGGAAATAACAGATGTTAAGAGAGACAGGCACATGACAGAAAACACTTGCATCTTGCTTTGAAGACACATAACGAAAAAAAAAAAAATCCCACAGCTATGAAGGGTCCATTTTTTTTTCAGAGTGAGTTGCTCAAAGCATCTTGCGTGAAGCCATTTCATCTCTACCAAAATCAAACTGAACTATTACCAGCAAATTGAGGAGCTGCCTAATTTTAACAGTTCCTTTCTGAAATCTGTCACTATTTGTCATGGTTCATTAAACAACCTTATTTAAGTAAGAAGAGTCATATCCTAAAAGGAAGGCAGCAGCAACATAGTTTTGCATGCCACCAGCCAAGTTAACTACAATATGTATTGTTGCTTTCTGTTAAGAGAAAATCAACCATGCCAAAGATTGGCATTTTCTTCTAGCAGCTGAGAAGTAAAAATCCTTGTTGAGCACGTTTCCCTTTTGAGCAGCTACACATGTGATGATGTATGCAGCAGCAGCAGCATAGCTATTAGTTGTGTGAGGGAAGGAAGGGCTGCAGGTCTGTGCTGTCAGTCTGTGTCCCTTTAAATTTTTGTTTTCAAGCCCGCAAAAATGTATTACACATTTATACAGATGAAAAAGCTAGAAATTATACTCATTAAAAGCTGCTTGCAAGAATTTTAGATTAAATCTCATCTAAATCATGATTGGACCTGGGTCTTCTTTTACATCTTTTAATTATTGACTTATAGTATGGTGCATTAAAAGTCATTGGAGGCAAAAAGTCATTTGTATTTAAGACACATTTTGCTTTTGTGTGACTTTTAAGTGATGACAGCTTTAAGACCCACTAGAGTAAGCAGGGATTAGACTTAATGTGCTTTCCTTGCCTTTTAATATATAAAAGTTCTACATGATCAACTTTTAGAAAGAATGGCTGTCAGGAGTTTTACTGTGTTCTTTTTTAACACGGATGAAGTGGGGAAACACTCATTTATTTCTTTTTAAATAGGGCATTCATTCATAGAAGAAATGTAAGCCTAATACTCACCTTTAGCCTAGCAGTACAATTCATCCCTCTCACCTTTGGCCCTTTTCCCCCCTCTTTTCTTTTCTGACAGTGTTTTATTTCCCTTTACAAGACCCATTCTTCAAGTCTCCTTCCAGTCCCTCAAAGAGATTGTATTCACACACATTCCCCCAGGTGGGTAGGTTTTGTACCAAGTGCTGCACTTTCATCTCAGCCAAAGCATATCCAGGCTGAGATGCAACAGGGACACTCCAGCCCTCCCCAGTCTCTCTCTGCACTTTTCAAGCTTTTAAAGCACACAGAAGTAAGACCTCCACTGGCAATTTGGGAATTGTAGTAGTGCACACTGATATTTCATTCTTCCTGTGGTGCTTTTTTTTTTCTTTTAATGTCAGATTCAAACAATCTATTCTCTGCAGAAGCAAATTACTGTAGCTTTCATGAAGGTTAAAAGTTCAAAAGGAAAGCTGGTTTCTTCATTTAGCAGCCTTTTTCAACAATTCCAATAAAAAGATGCCAAAGAGTGAACGGATGTGTAAGCATGACAGCGAGGGGAATCGGGGAATGGGTCTTTAAGTTTTAAAGTCTGTTATTTCTGAGTCCCCCTCTTCCTCTGACCTCACCCTCTTCAGGGCACACTGTCCCAAATGCTAACTACCAGCAAACAGAAAAGGCTAGGAGAAACAGAGCCTCTTTCTCCCCCCCTCCTCACCCCAGCGAACATTCCCAAAAGTACATTTACTTTGAATCCCTTGGGAAAACATTTTCCAGACACACAAGGCATAACCATGAAAATTGCACCTCTTTCTCAAGCTTGGAGGCTTACTACACCTTTAAGCAAAATACCCTTCCTGCTGACAGATATAAATCAAGCAAACTTACTCTCTGAAGTCAAAACTTCACATGGCCACAAAAGGCTTTTTTTTTTTTTTTTTTTTTTTAAACACTAACTTTGCACATGAACATAAGCACCAAGTTACACACTGAGTATTATCTTGCATTGGTTTTTCTAATATAAATACTCTGTAGCCACAAAAGGAAATGCGTACAGAGCAGTAATGAAGGGACTGATTCATATGCCCTAGAGAACAAGTGCTGAACAATGTACACTCAGTGAGATTTCAGCTTTATCCCTTATTAAAATAAAACCACGTGTCTGATCTTTAACCTACTTTGATTTATTAATGTTTGTGCTTTTCAAGATTATGAAAGTAAGTAGGAACAGAAGAGTTAGAAGAAAACAATTTATCATTAGAGGTTTATAAACCAAATATTAGAATAGCCATCAATCTTACATTCTCTCTCAAAAGTGACCAGATGGGAATTCCACTTTGAAAGTCACAGAAGTAGTCTGATGCAAACAATACTGCATCCCAAATGTAACATAGCCTCTGCTACTGTACATAGACATCAGTTGGTCATAGTCAATCCACCAAAATGTCAAATGCATTTGAAAGATACTAAAGTATCAACAACAAAAAAGAAGAATCCTTTGAAAAGGTCAGAGATTTACTGATTCTGAGTCATGCATATATAAATCCTCAAAACCAAGGAAGAATTGTGTGCTTTACATTGCAGTATCTTATGTTCCAGTCACCTTCTCCACTGCAGAGTCCTACACTGGAGTGCAAATCTGGATTAAAGTCACAACACTGAGCCAAGTTTTATCCTTTTCATTGTGTCCTGTTCCAGAAGATATTTGTTCCACATCACAAAGTGTGTCACACTTTCCATGGAGCATTCAGGAAACTTCTAGGACAAAAAACAATGAATGGGATGTTGCAGGTCAGCATAGAGCTACACTCACTGAATGAGAGCATTTGAGGAAGATTCGGACAGGGCTGAAGGGGATGTGTGTGTGCAGAAATGTCCCCTGCACAGTCTTTTATTACTCAGTGTCTTCTTGATTACAGCCCCTATACTTTACAGAGTTGGTGTTTGTGGGATAAGCAAAGTTCACAAGCAACCCTCTCTTCACCAGACCTGTTCCTTAGTTTTACAGGCATTCAATGTTCCTTGACAACTTTATAGGACCCTGGCAACCATAAGGAAGCTATGACAGCTTCAGACAGTGCCCCCCCAGTTCATGCTCTTGGATCATCTGTGCCCCTAGAGTTCTAGTCAGCCAAAAGTTTTTTTGAACATTTCTGCTAATGAAAGTATCCCTGCAAGTGAGATCTGATCTGTTACTACACCACTGCCCTGTACCTGGAAATAACCAGAGCAACAGGGTAACCCCACAGAAGGCAAGATCAGCACCCATATGTCAAAGTTTCCCACACCCACAGGAGTTCATAAGGTGGTGCTTATGTCCTCACCAAATCTTTCCTATATATGGAGGCCTTTGCACAGAACTTCAATTGAATCAAAGCTTAAATACCTTCCCAAAACACCCCCAGATAAACCCTACGGGTGGATTCTGCATAAGGGCAGGGGATGTGGGACCACAACTCTCATTCTCCCCTAAGCCATGCTGGCTGTAAGAGGAAGGAATGACTTAAGTACCCAAATTCTTTAAGGAAATGCTAAAATGAAAAACCCTGTGGGATTTCTTGAAGGACAGTATGCTGCTGAGCACTGCTCTGGCTTAGGAAAGTGGTCACCCTAGTTTTACAACAAGGAATCCTCAGCCAGCATTTGCTTCATTTCAGATCTGGTTTTATTCATCAGACTTTCCACATGGTAATCCTAGAAGAGCAACTCTAATGCAATACTTTGAGCATTAAATCGGAACAGCCTAATTTGTGGCCTCAACTGTGGCCTGTTATCTGTACTTCATCACCCCAATTCAGCACAACACAAACTCCATAATTTTTCAAACTCTGACATGCCTCTACACCACAACAGCAATTAATTTGCCTCTTCCAGCCCATACCATTAAAATAAAATCGTAACATACCACAATCTGAAAAGAAAACAAATTCAGTCCCAGCCCTACCCAACCTCTTCATAATTTACAGAAAACCTCTGCAACTTCAGCATTTAAAAAGTGGGACCTTTTTCAGAACTTAGTTTTATTCAAATGCCTACTTTTAAAGGATACTGATATATCTGAAGCAGTAACTTTGGGGAAAAAATCGCCTCTTACATTGTCAAAATAAAAATAAAAATTACTATGATGTTTTCATATTGAGCTGAAAGGGAAAATCGACAGCTATGCCACTGTATACCACTACAAATTTAAGATGGCAGGATCAAAGACAATTAAATCTAAGAAATACCACCCTATAAATCTGTGAATAGGGGATTCATTTGATAACTCTCAACAGGTGAGCTACAGACATTAAGGTCTTTTCCTGATAACACGGTCATTGGCTGTTCACATCAAGAAAAAAGGTTTTCTTCCTTCCAGTTGCCAAGAACAGTCTATGGCTTTTACAGCAAAATAACATTCATAAGCTAAAATAACACTTCCTGGTTATACCATAAAAAGAAACCTCACTTCAAAGTAAAGATTATTTTGAACTTGAAACAAATACGTTTTTAAAGCAAAAAGGAAATTCACATTAAAGACTTTGTGATTTTATTTGAACTTTTATTTGCTAGGCTTAACTCCATTCTCTCCTCTTGAAGTAAGTTTAGTTCAGACAAGTTCACTTATATTCCATATAGGGCATAGGACAAAACCACTTTTGTAGCAATAAGACAGGCAGGTTTCTAAGAAGGAACACACTGCTTCCAAAATAAAACTGCATTTCATAAAGCAATTAAACATCCCATGCATGTGTCACATCTGTACCACTCAAGAGGCTCAGTAAATTAAGAGACCTCAGAATACAAACCCTGCAATTGGAGAGAGCTTAAAGATGGCCCTTCATGCAAAGGGAAAACAAACAGGAAAACAAACAGGCAATTGCACTGGCATAGTGATCTAGAAGAGAATAACCTAAAGGCCAGGCCGTTGTTCAGCCTTGCACACAGCATCCCTCTCCTGGACTGAGGCCACTGCACCACAGTGCAGGAGAAATCCATCTTCTCCCAACTGACATGCTCTGCACTCCATTCTCATTAACCTGGACCATGGCTTTCAAATCTCTCAAGATCTGAGGGGATTACCACTCCACCCAACCTATGAAAGCATTACTTCTTCTCCCAGACTTGCACAGAATTAAGAAGAAGCTAAAGAAGAGGTTGGTTGCCCCTTTCCAACACCAGAGCCACTGCGAAAAGCCTTCACCACCCACACCAGGAGTACCCAATACCTTACATAGTTTTTGTTTCCTCCCTCTGTCCATTAAAAAACAAAACAAAACTTAAGCAGATATTTGCTAGTCTAGTTAATATCAGTCTATTTTTTATCTGGACCACTTAAAAAAACAAACAAGCAAAAAGAAGCAACAATCAACTAAACAAAAAACAAACCCAAAACAAAACAACCCCAAATTTAAAGCCCTGACAGGGATTGTATCTTTCCAATACACAGAACAATATATACATGAAATAGAAGACAACAACATCCAGTAGATAAAAGGCACACTGCTTTACAAAGTATTAAGGCACACCTTCCAAGTTTGCTGGCCCTCCACAAGCTGTCCTGCGGCTTAATCAAACAGGAATCGTAGAAGCAACAGATTTGGAAAGAAAAAGCATTTCAAACTCTTTAGCAATCTTCCGAATGGTTCTTGCAAGTTTTCCTGGAGGCCCTTTCCAAATTATCAATGCAAGAGAGAGTGCTTTTCAAACTTGGCCTTTCTCTTCCCTTTCTGATGTGGCTGTTATATGCTAAAGGCACTTAATCCTGAAGTATGCTACTCCCAGTACCTAAACAGAAACCAAGAACTACCTTTCTCAGATGGTCTTCATTCTCTTCACTACTAAGGTGACTATTTAATCTTGCTGATTGAAAAATAAGATTTTACATAGAGATACTGTTTCAATAATTAGTTTTACATGGCAATTGTAAATGAACTATCCTAAATACACACTTCTATGCACAACAGCAAACTCACATGGATAACCAATTAAAACAAAACCAACAGAAACAACCACTTATCACGGGAGGTTTTTAAAAAATAATAAAAATAACACCACAACAAAACAAACAAACAACCTAACAAACCCCCAAAAAAACAGTCCCCAGAAACAAACTACCACCAGCCTTCTGGAAATAAGCCTCTCCTCATAGCTACAATATATAACAAAATATGAGATTTAGTAGTTTTATTGAACATTATAAAAATAATCTCCATGTTCTACAGACCATATGCTACTTGACTCATCCCTTCCCTTACATGACAGCCTTCTTCCTTTTTTTGCTTTACCATGTCCTTTACTCTGCAGATACCAACTATCCTCTCCTGTCAGACTGATACAGACCTAAGCAACTTCAAAGCATGTACACTCTGCCTTGAATTTGGCTTTGAAGTCTGCTGCTTCTATTTCATAACAGAAACAGTTTTTTGCAACTCAGATTTTTTACCTTCTGCAGCTATACCAATTAGACTAATGGGAGTTATTACTCATGAACAAACCTTATTTTTGATGCAGTCATTCAACTTCATGAGCTCAGGTTTTTAGAATAGCATCAAGAGTTGGTATTTGCAATAAAAACACAGGAGCTGGTTTCACTGTTAGCTTTTAGTGACCTCTAAGTCATTCATAAAGATGTTCTGGAACTTCCCAATTGACATATTTTTGGTATATGCTGTTAAATACGAAAATATATCTCAATACTTAAGTACAAAACAATTCTGTGACTTGTACATGAGCTTGTGTTCATTGCAGCAATTAAAGGGCCAGCATGCACAGCACCCTGGTGCTCCCTTCCACAAAATTATTGATCCAAGACTACATGATATAACCTGATACATGATATGCAGATGGGGAACAGAGGTTCAGGGCACAGCTGAAGTAAAGAAAGTCTCTTAGTTTAGTAGCCTGTCTACGTTTTGATGAAACATGAAGGACCTCATGCATCCTCAAGTGTTGTAAACACAGGAGGAATACATCAATTATCCAAAGTATCATTTACTTGCATCCAACTTTGCAACATGGCAGCCCACAATGCACCTCCTGCCCGGCAGGTCTGGGTGCAGATTATCTGCATAAACTCTGTTTATAAGACCTTTACTCCAACACCATGCAGAAAGTCACAATGAGAGCTTAGATTAGAAAGTAAAAGTAAAAGTAAATTTCTTTAACACTGATTTCCATGAGTGACAGCTTTCATCACTCAAGTCCCAAGTTCAAGGTTTGTGCTACAGCCTTAAGAGTAACTTCTCACAGATACAGCAAGGAACACAGGCATCAAGAGAGATACAAAAGGAGACCAACTAACTACTGAAATGTGCAAAGTCTTTATTTCTTTAAGATATTGCATAGATTCTGAAGATGACTAAGAATTTTATTCATGAAAAACCAACTCCAAATAACTCTGAGAACATTCAGTGTGGGAGGTTCTTTTGAAAAAATTAAATAGCAATTGTGATGAAATAGTATCTTCTGCCGAGTTACCAAATAATTTACATTTTGCTCACCCTCTTACCTAAATGTGTATAGCCAGAAACCATACACAAGGGATACTAGCCAATTTGTTACCTCAAAATGTAGAGTTACTTCAAACAGGGGAGGTGAGGGAGCAGGAAGCAAAAGGGAAGTTAATCTTAAAAACAGATTTAGGACATTCTTACTTCAGAGCTATCCAATAGATGTAGCCTCCAGTTCACATCTGCACAGAGCCAATTTTGGCAATATTTCAAAAAATGAAGGTTAAGTACAGAACCTATTGAATCCACTTGTGTTCAAAACCAGTTAGCACTGACTTAGCTGTACCCAAAGCTGATGCTTCATGATTTAAAACCTTGTGTCTCAAAAATACTGCCAGAAGTTGACAAGAAAGGCTACTAGCACAAATCCATATTTGGTAAGTGATTTTAGAATGCTTTCCTTCTTCATCACCTGCACTACATTCATAGGAACATGTTTTTAGTAAGTAAAGCTATGAGCTCCTTCTCAGAAGGTAACCCAGGTGTTTCCTGAACATTATAGCAGGTCAACAGTTACATATCAACAGTCATTAGAATATTTTCATTTTAAGGATTTTTATTTCCAAAGCTTTTGGCATTTTATAGAAATGACACCAAAACAACTTACAAGAAAACTTACTACACATACTATGTAAATGAAGTAACTGTTTTTAGGGGGCTTAATATTACCACAGAACTTACCATCTCTTATGCATTCAACCTTATCAGCCTGAGGGAACATAACTTATCTGTTGTCATAATGTTGTAAATCCAAAAGGAAGAAGAAACCACAGCTGTATCCTGGCTTCTCTTTAAAAATGTATAAAATCAATTCTATTTAAAAGCCTTTTGCTTAGCATTAAAACAATACATTTGTTCAGCTGAAGAGATCAAACACTGTCTAACTCCATCAGTTTAGGACAATGTGCTATTATGCTTCAAAGTCACATGTAGCACATATCAAATGAAACGTCAGAGAAGCCAGGCATTTAAATGCATATTTGACATACTTTTTGCAACTCAGTATGTTTCATTTCTCAACGGGGCTGTGGGTGGGAGAGGAAAAGGTTGGTTTCTTACTGATTTGAGTGCAAAGGCATCACTTGACAATTCAAATAATGAGATGTAAGAACTGCCCACTGCTAGATATTGCCATATCCAGGAAAAATACATGCCAGAGATCACCACTCTGCATATTCAGAGAGAGAGAGCACTTACAATCACCGTCTGTCTCCTCGTGTAGCAGCATTATACAGCCCTCACGCAGCCATGCCGACATGAGTAATTTGTCATGAAAATTTCAAGCTGTTCATTCTTATTTAGGCATAGCAATATTTACTATTCTCAAGTACCCCATTTATATCAAGCCTTGAGGAACAAAGAAAAAGCAGTGCCTTTTGAAAGGCGTAAAATTGCTGCTGCCATTTTGCAAACCAAATTCTACAATATTAGGTTCTGGTCAGTCAAAGCAAGGTTTCTCTGACATTTTTGTCTCCACTTCTGTAAGGGGGAAAAACCCCAAACAAATGTATTTACTGTCTGTTGATTAATGTGTGTAGATGTCCCTCATCTAAGAGTCTGCAAAAAACAGAGCACATTTTATCTTACACAAGTAGAATAAGCCAGGTGCAGCAAAATCAGATGTAGATACCTGAACTCTGTGTTACATTAAAACCATAGTTTGCTTGTGTCTACCATAAATTTACAGAAAAATAACCGTACTCATGAGTAAAGTTCCTATAAATCATTCATTTTCCCATCTCTACCCTCACCTTTACACTAATGAATAAAGCCACAGACAAATTTCAGATTTCCATTTGGATGATAAGCAAATACCACCATACAGCTGTTATTTAATATTTCTCATATAGAGGGCTCTTAGTCCTTTTGAGGATATCAGAATCATTACTGACAACTTACAAATGAGGAAGGAATCTGGTCTGCAGTTCTGAACATTTAGCAGTGCACAACCATGGCAGATGTACCTCTTCCTAAACTTGTCTTCCCACTAGAACTCTTACTCTGCAGCAAAGCCACAGAAACTTCTGTAGGTCAACTCTTGCATGCAAGCCACAGTCAACCATCCCACCTAATCCACCCACCACCTTGCAGTGAGGTGGTCCTCAGAAGAAGCCAGCATCAACAGCCACATCTGAAACCAAGCAAAGTTCTACCAGGCTTTATTGCTAGTCTCCAAGACAAGAGAAGAGAAAGCCACTGCTCCCTATCCAAGGGGTAAAATGTGTCAGCAGCCAAAGTTGGAGGGGAAGGCAAGGAGGCTCAGCTGTTAAAGTGGCAAGAACACAGCAGGTTGGTATTTGAAGTCTTGGTCTTGCTGTGAAAAACCTATATTCCAATATGGTCAATTAATGGAAGTAAAACACTTATAAAATTAAAACCATTAGTGAAGCTTGTGCAAAAGAGTATAAACTATGTTTTTACTAAGATTATAGCTTAAGTTAGTTAAATTAAGAACCCATCCTTTTTCATAGTGAATTCAAGGATACAGATGAAAGTAGAAATGCATCTTCTCCCACTCCTATCACCATCCCCCACAGAAAAATATTTATATAGTAGAAATTTGTAATCTAGGACAGAGAACAATATTCTATGAAGCATCATCTCACTTAAATAAATCCCTCTCATTAACTTAAAGGCATTCTAAAATACATCATCACTGCTTTGTTATTTATTTAATATTTCACACTAGATCTTCCAAACATTAGGATACAATTTTTATAGACATGAATATGTAATCCTGGATTTAGAGTATTCAGTAAAATAATGTATTTGAAATTGCAAATTTATTGTGAATACCAGTAGAAATTCTGTGGCTATGTAGTTTCTTTTATTTTTTTGCAACATGTCCATTATCTTAAATATTCTCTGTTGTTCACAACTTGCAGAATTCATGAATATTTTAACAGCATGCATGCAAACAATCTTTTTCATTCTAAATTCTTGCTTCACAACTCTTCACACATTTACACACGTTCTCACAGTGCCCCTCTCAGATAGCAATACCAGACAGCATTAGCAACTAAATCAATAAAAGACAAGGAGCTAATCATGTAAACCAGAAGTATACAAAAAGCAGAGCACATAGGCACAAAGACAGCATTTGAATGGAACAATGATGTAAATTTACTCAACTTTAGGAGCAAGAAAAAAACAACATTTTATCCTGTGACAAATAAGGCTGAACCTTAGTTCTTCTTGTTAGAATAACTTTGGGTTGAAAAGGTCAGAAAGATAATATTCCCCACAAAACATGGAAGCAATATAAATGTGAAGTGCATTCACCCTGTACTTATTAAACATAACCAGAAACAAAATCTGGGGTGAAATGAGGATAAGTACATGCAATTTAACTGAATATATGCAAGGTGATAACCTAGAGAAACTGATTTTTTTTTTTCCATCCTATGCCTGGAACAACTAATTAAACTATAGTGAAGGAGAGATGAATTACTCACATAGCTAATGGGGTCTATATGGCATAACATATAGCAGACTCAATGAGGACTGTTCAACGCAGAGAACACAAAATATTTGCAAACACTTCCGTCACAACAAGAGCTACAAGAAAAACTTTTCAACCTGATTAATTTCTGCAACAACAAACCAGCCCCTCCTTCCTGATGGAATGCTCAAAGATAAAACTTGGAGCACATTAATTCTCTGACCAGATGAGATGGCATTTCACACAAAGAATCCTCCAAAGTGAAAAACCAGTGTGGCAAACCACAGCAAGTTCACATGGAATGGATCAGTCATTAGCACAGGTGGCCTAACAAGGCAGAAGTGCCTCTTAAAACCTTGGGCTAGATCTTCATCTAAAAATAAATATTATCCACTCAAGCCCCAGCCACACTGTGATTTTGCCTTCAGCCCCTGAGATACGGCCATTTCCTTCTGATGGCTAAACCATTAGAAGAAAAGTGGTGTGTGGAGGCTAGGTGGGACCAAGACATGAAAGACACTTGCCACACAACCTGGATACAGCTGTACAGCATCTTAATAAGTTCTGAGTCCAGTATGGATTCACCTTTCTTCCCACATGTTTTTTATAATGAATGCTGCTGATCCAGGCTCCAGCAGAAGATTAGATAGCAAAAGCAAGTTGTATGGAAGATAAGGGTCATCAGATCAGTTAGCTCGCAAAAAAACAGCTGTCCTGAAGGTACCAAGTTTACCCACACCAACCAGATGTCTTCATAGTTAAGAAGCTATATAATGTAAGATATAGAGCCATCCAAGCAGCACTGGAATGATAACATATCTTTATCCTTAATGAAATAAACAATAAAATAAAATAAAATAAAAAACAACACACACACACACAAAAAAACCAAAAACCAAAAAACAAACAAACAAACAAAACACACACAAAAAAACCAAACAAACAAACAAAAAAACCCCACCAAAACCAAAAAAAGCACCAAGCATGACCAAAAAAGCCAAACCTAAAATAACTATTAAAAAAATCTACCTGTAAGACTGATTCAAAGCATAGTTTTCCAACACTAGACTGAACTGTGTAAATACAGCTTTCCAAGGTGGATAAAAAATAAAGACACAAAATATAAATGACAAGCACATGTGATCTGTGTAAAAACAGGCTATTACATGGATATAAATTCTTTAATGTGCTATTTATTGAGTACCTGTAAAGTGCTCAGTGTTATCCAAGTTACAAAGAAAACTGTCTCCTGCTTTAAGAAACAGACAATCTAAATGACAAAAGGGAATAGACACGGTGCAGTTAGAAGCCAGTGATGAATGAGAAATATTTTGATTGTTTTGAATTTGATTGCTTCCTGTCAGCACCTCTGAGCTGAAGTTCTTGCTGCAGAGTTGCTGACACGTGGGCAAGCACGGTGGAGCAGAGTAGTGGAAAAGTGTTTCAGACACAGAATTAGCACAGTGAAAGCCAAAATCAGGATGAGACAAAAATGACAGGTTTGGAATCACTAGTCAGAACATGAACTTCAGGGAGAGCTGCTATAAGAAATCACAGCTCAAGATGATGTAATGGTAGAGGGATAAACCAGAGCAACCTTGCTTTACAGAACAGTGAGAAAAATCAAGGTGGATATTCAGGAGACACATCTGATGAAGGAATTCAGTATCAGCTGTTTAGTGTGATACAAATAGTTACATAATTAGGACAAAAAAGAATGACTAATTTCTCTGGCAAACTTCTCAGCCTTGGGAGCATGTTTATTACTAGAGGTCCAGCATGTCACATTTCTTTATAAAGTTTGTGAGTGAACTAGCCAAGAGTTCCTTTGGCAGTATAAAAACAGATGGGCTTTAGACAAATGGGGTTTTGTTTTAGTTATAAGCATCTTCTTTTTTTTCCTCTGAAGTCTTCAACCTATACCAGCCTTCAGATTTCTTTTTCCCTTTCTCATTGCTTACAAACATATGAGAGAATAAGACATTTTTGTTTGTTTGTTTTCTTTACTTGATAGGAGACTAGTTTTTCTCCAGTTTGGTGGTACTCCAAGTGAAAAGGACAGCAGATACACTCTTGGCAACTGTACAGGGTAAGTTTTTTTTGTTTTTCCATAAAACACTTCACTGTGCCAGCTTTCTAAGTAACCCCAGAAATAATATATTTTTTCTGACAGATGACAGCAGAGTGTAGTTAAATAAACAAATTAGACACATGAAACTGTGATTCATACAGTGTCATCAATCAAAAGAACAAGGTGGTACATGACTACCAAAGAAGCGATTCTTATACATAAGCCTTCAAATTATAATCCCTTTCCAGTCTTTCACTAAGTTCTTTTTGCTGCTTTTCAATACCTAGAAGTTGCTGTGTGAAATTCTTCTAGTAATGGAAGAATCACTCTTAAAATGAAGCATGAAGGTGTAGCATGAAGGTAGTCAAACAGAACTGTCTCCTCACACACAGACAAAGTAAGAGGTACCAGATGGTTTCACTGAAACCGTATGAAAGCACAAGGAGTTTGAAAATTTTCAGATAGTTAATTGGGGGGTTTTTGCATTACATTAAAAAAAAAAAAAAAAAAAAAAAGGAAGATGCATACAAGCACAAAAATTTATTATGGTAGCAACACTTTCACTGTGGGATGTACTGTTTTCTCCGAAGTCTGGCTGAAGTACAAAAGGCTGATAACATTCACACCCGTGGTACAGTTCGCACTAAGGACAGAAGGATTTGATAGCTAGCCCAGAGGGATTTGCTAGCTAGCCCTGTTCAAACACTAGTATGGCAAGGGGTTTAAGTCAGGCAACAGAAGTGCTCTCAGTCAGCGTAAATAATGGATCACCCTGCTAAAGGATTTTCATCCTAAAACCACACGTGTGCATGCAAATCAAGTAGCTGCTGCTAGCACCATCAGCCAGAACTGAACACACACTTGTGATTCTACAACAAATGGATGTCACATCCAGAAGGAGTGAATTTCAAGATACCATATACCCCACAGAGAAAAGTTTGTAAATAAAACCCCTTGTTCCTTCCCCCTTCTCTCCTCCATGCCAGCAGCTCCAGGTCCAGCTCTAGGGGATGGAGATTACTGCAGAAAGACAAGAAGATTCCAAGTGCAACAGGGCTAGGAATAGGAAATGTAGCAGACACAGCAGACCTGCCTCAGTGACTACCTCAGCTTCTGAGCCACTTTATGGACCTGGCCAAACTGCTTGGTGCACTGCTCCTCTCCAAGACCCTGTATTATCTTAGGCAATTAGGCCAGTATCTTCAAAGCAGTGACTGCCTCTAAAAGCTTTTGGTGAGAAACAGCCTGTAGGCTTGAATAATACCTTAGTAAAAAAGAGGGCTGGTTTTACTAGGATCTGCTATGCCAAGAATAAACCCATCATTTCACTTAAATAATGAAGAATACCCACACACTTAAACCTGTTAATATTCTATAAAGCATGTACAGATGGAAGAGTGGCAGGTTGCTCTCATTCACAACTTTGCTGTATCCTTAATGACGCCTACGATCTCCCCTAAAGGTCTATTTGCAGAGACACTTCTCCCAGGGTCCAAGTTTTCCATTCATGTCCTCTTTTCCCCCTTCTCTCCTGTTTTTATATCCCCTCCTCTAGCAGAGCACCTCAGTCACATTAGGCAAACTATTTGTGGTGTGACATCGGGAACTGGTCCAAGCTTCAAGTAAGCAGACAAATAATCTGAAGAAAAAAATAATAATTTTTAACCTAGATGGGTTCCCCGACCGAGCATATTCCTCACCACAACAGGTGTATCGACACACCGGGGCAGAAGCAGAGCAAAGCTGACAGAGACAAACATATCCCTTAGTAGGATAGGTCTGTTTTGAAAAGACTAATATTGGAGTAGGGGTTCTCACACTGGGGAGCTCTTACAACATCATAAAATGGACTTAATACATATTCCTTATGTTGTTCACAGTTTCCTTCGCCAGTTTGACTAATTATACGATATTTAAGTTTAAACATATGTTGCCTCCCTTGCAGTGAATCCTCTCCTCCTACATGATACAGCAGTGAAGTCATCTTGCTGACTTCAAGCTGAATTCTGCACCCTCTCAAGTAGGTGGGCACTTCTAGTTCAGCTGGAAAGCAGTCCAGCCCTGACAGCACAGTCTTACTGCAATAAGCTAACAGGAGCTCTACCACCACAAGTATCCTGAAAGATACCATCCAGGTGCCATATGTTAAAGAAGCAGCATAATTTCCACCATCCTGAGCATATAGTTCTTAAAATACATAAGAGGCAGGATGGATCTGTGTTACTCTGAAAGGTGAGTCAGTACATAACAGGCTTTTACTCTGCTTCCTTCCAAACCAACTGACTTTCAGATTTTTCTATATTTTTTTACCAAGACACATAAGAAAAACAACCATTCCATATGGAAGGAAGTGGCAGTCGACTAAGCAAAAAAAAAAAAAAAAAAAAGGGCAAAAATCTTGCAGCCCTTTATGAACCATCATGTGCTGCAGACAGGGAAATCTCTTTCAGTTAGTGTGTTCCACATTGCAAGTGCCTTCAGTGAGTAAGCCACAACAGATATTTCATTAGCTTAGCATACCAGAGTATAGGATTTAAAGGGAAAAGAAAGCAGATGAAAATAATTGCACCAAATTAACGTTAACACACAAACCCAGAAAACACATAAAATTCAGAACTGGGACAGAAGCTGCAACACAGAATTGATGTCTGCAAAAGAGGAATAAATCTTCTCTGACTAGGATACAAAATCCTAAAGGAAGAAAGTTCACCTCAAATAGTGTTCCCTGAGGGGGAGGGAAGAAAGGAAAGCATGGCCTACTTAAAGATATCAGTAGGTAGGAAAACAAACTGTAAAATAATGTGGTTCCCGAAGGACTAGCATTTTTTAGGGTTTAAACACATATTCCCACACATTCCTTCTCAAAAAGGACTTTGAAAATAAATCTAATTTTAAGAACTATAAATGAAATAGACATGTGAGAATTAAAAAACATGGGGCAGAAAGGACCAAAACCTCAGAGACTAGAGGAAGAAAAGACATCCAGGACTGAGGTGGAGTAAAACACAGACAAAAGTGAAAACTAATTCAACTGGTAGATGTACTTTACAACAGACTTTACAGCAGTCTTGCTGCCACAAGGGGCTTAGAAAGGAACAGAAGGGGTTCAGAAAGTAACAGAATACCAAAAAAAGGTTAGAATGAAGAGACATGGGAGCACACTTTCCTCAAATTGAAGAAGGAATTTGTGCTAAGCATGAGGAGAGGAATTTATTATTTAAAAAACTAAACAGATGCTGAGTTAGAGCACCCATTCATTTCATCTATGAACAGGTACCAGAAGTTGCATCCAGAGGAAGGCCACAAAAGGGATGAGAGGGCTGAAGCACCTCTCCTATGGAAAAAGGTTGAGACGGTCGGGGTTGTTCAGTGTAAAGAAGGGAAGGCTCCAGAGATACCTTGTTGCAGCCTTTCAGGAAATGTATAAGAAAGATGGGGACAAATTTTTAGCAGAGCCTGTTGCAATAAGACAAGGGGCAGTGGTTTTAAACTAAAAGAGGGTAAATTTAGACTAGATAAAAGGGGAAAATTTTTTAAAATGAGGGTGATGAAACACTGAAACATGTTGCTCAAAGAGGTGGTAGATGTCACATCCCTGGAAATCTTCAGGTTCAGGTTGGATGGGGCTCTGAGAAACCTTATCTAGTTGAAGATGTCCCTGTTCACTGCAGATGACCTTTAAAGATCCCTTCCAACCCAAAATATTCTATGGTTTTAAGTAACCAATGGTACTACTGGCCTGGAGGAATAGCAAAACTCCCAAGTTCTTTCTCCTGGTTTCAGCTGGAAAAAAAAACAACAAAACAGCCTGGTCAGTCCCCTGGCTAGGTGCAATTCAAAAGGAAGAAATAAAGCACCAACTGAGGTCTGAGGAAAAATATGGTAGAAGCTACTATCAGACCAGCCCTAAGAAGACCTCACCAGACCTGGTGCCTCATTACCAGCCATCTGAATTTACATGGCACCTCCAATTGGAGAAGAGTAATAACTTCCACTTAACAAGCCAGCATTTGGATATAATTAACATCATATTTTGCTTAGCCATCATGTTCAGGGAAGTTTCTACTTCCCTTCTGCATCCCTGTAGAATTTTAAATATTTATCAAAAGGCAAAAAATAATATGTGGACTTCACAATTACAACAAAACTAGCCAGCATGAATTCACATTGTAAGATGCTTTTAAGCTCCAAAAGATACCCTATCAAATACATAAAATTAAGTTGTAATCCATCCTTAATGGACGATAAAAAGTTTCTTTTAATTGAGCTCCCTAGTAAAGCACGAGTTTAAAACTCTTCATCTGTATTTGTCTACCATCTGCACAGCACTCTTCCATATGGACAAACAGCACATGTTTTTGTTAAGTCTCCTTCGTTAGCAGTATTACTGCTCTAATTCTGCTCTTTTATTGTATGATCAGCACAGAACTGCCTAAAAGTGAATAAAATCTAGCGTTTCCTTGAAGGTTTGAAGCTTTTATGCACAAAGTAGGGGCTCCCAAATATTTTTATTTAACCACTTTGATGAAAACGTAAGAGCAGTCTGAATCTCAGCTTTCTAGACGACCTTTTATAACTACCCTGACAGCAAGGCTTTGTGTACAGTAAAATCACACCCCACATGTCTCAGAGTACAAGTCAGGCAGGTAAGTTATGAAATGACAGCCTGTTTCTTTCATGAGTTCTGGTTTCAGGACTTTCATTTAATTTCATTTTTCCTTAGAAAATTGAGAGGTTCCTTTTCTCACACATTTGCCTAACCAAGCAAAGCTAAGAGCTGCTCTGTGAGCAGCAGGGCTAAGGCAAAACCAGCTGAATCCCCAGTGCAGGTTTCCAGCATATCCCATATATACAAACAAGTGCTTCCCAAAGCTAAAAACTGAGAAGATGGGGGGGTGTGCCAAACTTTTGAAATAGGAGCCATTCTTGCTCTCCACACCTAATACAACAGTTTGTCAGCAGCAATCCATCCATCAACTTACAAATGCTGGAAACATCAAGTAATTAAGACAATTACACCCTAAGTTCTTTTTTATATGCTACCCCAGTTAATTCTTCCATTCAATGGTACAAGACCTCATTTCAGCCCCAGCAAACCATGACATTTTTTGGTCAACCTTACCATTACTGAACTTTTCAAATAACTATCCAAAATTAAACAACTTTATAGCTGTTGCTATTCATTCTTACATTTCCACCAGTTACTTGCTTAGTCATTCCCACTCTGATTAAGTCTTTCCTTTTGTAATTGCCTAAGTCTACACAGAAAATGAGAACAGTAAATCAAACTAAGTGCTTGGCAGGCACAGATTGGTGAGATCACAGCAAGATCCTGGAATAGCACAGGCCCTCTCATATGGAAAAGGCTTGTGGAGTTCCCGTGCAGTTCAAGTAACCACCATCTGACCCAATGAGCAGTAACACTGAGATGGACACAGCCCTCCATGGAAAGCAGCTGTTAACTGGGTGGTGACAGAATTGGCATCCAAAGCTTCCCAACTAATGTGTCACATTATGCAATCTAGCCATATTGCTGCATTAATAAAACGAGCACAGACCAGCACTCTTTAATCTTATCACATGATGGAGCTCAGATGTAAAAAAAGTGAGAAGTGGAGGTACAAAATCCCCATTGAAAGGAAAGCTTGAATACACAGAGAGGATTTAATTTCTCTGATTTTCAGTTCTCAGACTCAAAAAAAAAATATTAAGATTTTATGGACTAGAAAAATAAGTTATTGCTTAGGAAAGGTATACTTAGCCCAAGGAGAATAACAAAGGAATTACTTAAAATGTGTCCGTGATTCATCATGGTTCAATAACTTCTCATGAATGCTAATGTGTCTGAGAGAGATAGAAAGGCTTGTGCAGGTGTGACAGAAATGATTAGTCAATTATTAATAAGCTGCTGGCTTCACTGGCAGCCTCACTGCTGAAGCTGTACACTCCATAAAGGGCCTGCCAGTAACTTCCCATGCACAGCTGACATTTAGGACAGCCAGAATACTCAGGACAACAAATTTTAACCAAAAAAATGTTTCTTTCTCCTCATTTTGCTTGCCTCCATGGTGAAGTTGGTAGCTAAAGCAAAATGCTACACGCTTAAGCCTGTGTGGCTTCTTTTCAGGAGGGAAAGGAAAGACTCTAAACGAATCCAAAAGCCTCTAACCTAAACTGTACTCATTACCTTTTATCCCAAACATCTTCTAAATAGGTGCTTATTTTGGAAGAAGTATGTCTACATGGATATATCTACATGGACCAGCACTGGCCGGCTGGTTTAAATTTAAACTTCATCTTGCATTAGCATAACTACTCCCTTTACCAGTAGCTTTACAGAAAGAAATAAAACTTTATTATGTTTTTAACACTCAGGAGATCCACTCATTTCCACAGGTCTTGCAACAACATTTAGAGAAAATCTTCAAATATGTTGCCTATTACCTTGATACCCAGCACTGCTTTCTGATGCAGAAGTCAGAATAACCAATAATAACAAATGACATCATAACAAATAAAAAACCTTAGAAGGGGACCCTCCAAGAGATACTTAGGAAACAAAACCCCAACACCCAACATTTTCAAAGAGCAACTATATAATCCACGCAATCATGCTCCAGCAACTGCAAGCCCACAGTGTGCTCAGAGCACTGAGGAGCAGACTGGCTTTGGCTCTGTGCCAGAGACACCCAACTGCTGCAGCATAATGCTCATCTTTATTATGAGACAGACATGACAATTTTTATAGAAAAACAAAATTCTGAAATGAATAATTCACTATTGGCCTAATTTATTAGCTATACAAAATTTTCAGGATCAAAGGTCAGTGAAATGAGATGAAAATCATTAATCCAGCAGACTTCAGATTCGTTTGATAAGGAGCATAGCTATATGCCTATATCTGTTATCCAGCCACAGTTCCCACAAAATTTGAGAAACTTAGTTTCCATCTACACTTTAATGTCTAATTTCTTCATATTCACAATCATTAAAAAATAAGCAAAGACCCTACTGCCCGCCTACTGTGCTGTCCTACTGAATGTTTACACACATGAACATGTGTGCATGGATATATAAGCCAAATATTTTGACTAAAAGAATGCTATGTGAATGCAGATTACAATCTCTTGTCTCCTAAATGGCAAAAACCTTCACAGGAATACTTTCATGCCGTTTAGAAAGTATCTATTGTCAGCAGCATAGCTGCATAAAATGGGTGCTTCCCACTCAGCTGATCTGACCCATGCATTTATTTTCTCCATTATTATTCATGCCTATACTGCAGAAAAGAATATGACCCAAAGTTGCCTTGGTTTGTGCAGAACCAACAGGATTACTTGAATAAAACCCCCAAAACTAAAGGGAGTATTTAATTGTAATTTAATGGGGAATAAGAATCTTTCCTGTCTTCACACCCACCCACCCACCTTAAAAGACCCAGAATAATCTAGGATTGGCCTTAAAATCTCAAAAGCTTCCTAGCTCAAGAGCTTCATTACTCCCACTGCAGCCGTATGGTAGACAACCCATAATGCTGTATGCTGGAGAGGACTGAAACAGGCTCTACAACACCAGACAGAAAGGATGGGGAGAAAACTTAGAGAAAGTCCGGAGTGACGGGTTTGAGAAAGCAGCCACTTCGCACAGTTCCTGACCTGCAGGAGATTCCAAGTTGCAATAGGGCTTCATCATTCACCCCAGAGGATGCAAGGATTATTTATAAGCATCTTATGGTCCTGCTGTGCCACCCACCAGCTAGAGACTGATGAATCAGGAGAAAAAGCCCAAAATACATAATTATGTATCACATAGATTTGAATTATTACACTACAACACTAGGGATCACTGATTTACTATTTCAGGATTATTTTACCAAACAAGACAATGTATAAACAAACTTAGAAATGCCCACTCCTTTTGGGACCTGCTAATGCTTTCCCTTTTATTTTTCTTTTCTCCTCCTTGAATTAACCTTATTCTACCACTGCCAAAAGTTCCAAGGAACACAAACGTTTTTTCAGCCATTTCTTTGCAAAGCCAAGTCCTGCTTTTCACTACCAGTCTTGGTATCCCCCCCACCCCACCCATCCAAAACTATACTCCATTCTTTCAAGAGCAGCATTTTCTGTTGATAGTGCCAGAGGCCAGGAAGGCTCCTGGCAGTACCACTGTAACAAAGAGCCTGAAAACGAACAATCTCTTTTTTTGTGAAAGGAGATAAGCAAGTCCCAGACACAGTTTTTAAAAGGAGGTGGGGGGGGAAATGCTGCTGGCATTGGCAGGTTTTAAATAAAACCACACGAATTTTCCCTTCCAAAAGGGCAGGTAGCATGCAACGGCTTTCAGCAGCAATGAGCACCTGTTCCTCCTACCTACATGAAAATATTCAACAGAAAAGACGGAAAAGACATTACATTGTTGATTTCATATACCCACAGATAAAAATAATACTCCAGCAATTCTACCCTGCTTCTGCAGAAGCAAATGGTGAGGGCAAAGGCTACAAATTTCTGCTGGTCCTTCCAAATACAGCATTGCTCTTCTGTCAAAAACTGCAAAACGTGAACCATTGACAACTGCAGAAAGACATTATTTTTTATTGTAAATGGTTTAAAAAAATTACTGCAGAAAGACACATTATTTTATAAAATTTTTCAGCAACCTAATCTCATCACACACAAGGGTAGAAAGGGGAAACTGCTGCTCTTAAGACACAGTTGGTCTACTAACAGAAAATCAGAGATCTTTCTCTTCTTAAATACAATTATTCTGCTTTAGTAGCATACCAGTGAGAAAGAAGCACAAAACTTCTTCCCTCACAGCATCCAAATTGCTCTGGCAGGTAGCAAAAGCCTTCACAAACATTACATGTATCACCCTCAGCTTTCACTCATTTCCTGAATTCCTCAGTGGGACCAGAAGTAGCCAAAGACCAGTGTCAGACCTCAAAAAGGAAAAAGTAACTGGACATTTTAACAGTCTGCATCAATTCCTCAGACAATTCAAGGGAAGTGCCTCCCTTTGAACTCATTTTTTCATTCAACACTGTTAAGTGCTGAACTGTGAACCTATGGAATGATTCTCTGCACAAAGAGGCTACACACCGGTCACAACTGAAGAGTCAACATTTACAGAACTGTGTACAGAATCACAGAATGGTTTGGGTTGGAAGGTCTTCTTAAAGATCATCTAGTTCCAAGCCCCTGCATGGGCAGGGAGACTTTCCACTGGATCAGGTTTTTCTCTGAGACCAGTTCTCCTTCCTCTGCTAAAGGCCAAACTCTCTAGTTATTTAACAACACTGGACTAAACGTTGTCATGCCACCAGTTCAAGATTATTTGGTTAAGATTTTTATTGAGAATATTATGGCAAATTATTTCCAGCTTTCATGGTATAAGATCAAGAAAACTACTTGCTAAGTTCTGTCCATTAAGCTATCAAACAGCTCATCTTTCGGAAAAAAACAAAAACAATCAAAAAAACATTAAGTTTTTTTAAGACATACAAGACAGAAAAATATGGAGAATGTCAGATGCTAAGGATTAATATTTTTCAAGTCAATCATATCACTTTGTGATTTTCATCTATGGACATTCTTATTAACACACAATATCTACTGCCCAGGAGGAACTGGATTGTTCCTGTTGCATACAGGAACAATCAACTCTTTCAGTGAGGAAAGATGTCCTTCAAGAAATCTAAATGTTTCCAGAGAGTGTCCCAGTACAATCCTTTCAAAACTTGTGTCAGTGGTTCAGCAACACTTTAAAACCACCTTTGTTCACACCTGTTGACAAAGTACCTCTAAAAAGCCCACTTTTCTTTGACTTCACATTCATGAGGCTTTATGCCAGCATCAGATTAAGAAAACAAACAATAGCAGATATCTCAAACTGAATCCAACCATCAAATACTTTTTTTTTCTTTGCCTTCAGCATATACTAGAAGAGTTCCAGAATTTCCAGCTACAGCTGCCATGTAGATTTACTGAATAAAAATACTGGACAGTCAGACTTAAGAGGACCTGCCCTGAGCTCCTCCCAGTGTTTGACAGGAGCTCCTTTGGTAGATGAAGTAGTTCAATGCTGCCTGTGTCTGAAAAGAATTGATCACAGATCATCCCTGCCCAGTTAGGCTGCATCAGCTCACCAAGGAGCTACAGCTACAGCAGTGACTTCATGTTGCAATCTGAACAGCAGCAGGAAAGAATAACAGTTCCCACTGCTTATGCACACATCTGCACAAGCTGTCCTGCAGGATGGCATCTCCTCGGCTTTTCTTCAGAGAATAGCTTGCAAATATCTTCCTTCATGTCTGTATTCTGCCTTCTATCTAGCCTTGTATTTTTAAATTAACACTGAGAAGCTACTCAAAACAACCTGTACATTTTCTAATTGCTTCAGGTTATCTTTATCAATATTCAAACACTTGTGCCTTGCTCCCACTTGTACCTTCTCCATAGGATGGGTAAAGATCACGTATCCAGTCTGACCGTACCAGCCTTACCTGTCTCTTTCAGTAAATACTGTGGATTAACAGATCTTGCTGCAGCTCTTACAGGCTAAAGGTATTACAACTGATCACTCTTTTTCAGCGGTGCTACTTTTGTCAAAACAATAGATTCAGATTAATCTTCTAAAAGCCTCCCTAGGCTTCTCTGTAAGTGGTGCTGCATCTCATTTAGTATGCATATGAAATGACAACAGACATGGGTACCATACTTGAAACACAACTCTCTTTCCCTTTGGCTAATACTGCTAATTCAGTTAATTACCTGCATAGTTGTAATTATCCATGCATTACTAATGGCTGGGTATCTCAACACCAATGAAGCTGCTAAAACAGACTGTGAGGAAGAAACTAGAGGGTGCAGAAAATAATTTATAAGCCCTTCTAAATGGGGTTATGCCTAACCAGGATTCACACTCCTGTGGCACACCTGCATGCTACTCTCTCCTGCAGGAACACAGCCCGCGTTGAAACACCAAGCAGCAGCTGTCCTGATGATGCATCACTTAGGATGCCAGCTTTCACCTCGTGCAAAGATTCCAAATTCTTCCAGTGTCACACCAGTGACTTACAATGTTTCTTCCATCACCTTAAAGTTACACAGCTGCTTTAACAACGTTATGCCATTGAAATTATGTATCTCAAGAAACTGAACCTGTAGAACACACTGAGCCAGCCCAGCTACTGTCTGAATTCAAGGGCAGGACAACGGCAGTCAAAAAAGTGCACTGAGACTCAGGTTTACCATTTCCACATTAAATTAAAACTACTGGTTTCCTAAACGATTCCAAATCGCCTGTCGTAGAGGCTACCTCTCCCTTCAATCCATATCCACAGCTGGAGCTTCTTTGTTACAGAGGGGACAGCCACCGACAGGACATTCTCTAAAGGGGGCCCTCAGCTCTGAATTTCAATAGATCAAGAGAGAAAAGCCTCGGGACAGGAAAGCAAGGCTTATCCCCTTAGGCAAGCTTATGGGGACCAGCGAACACACTGAGAACAATTAGTTGGAAACAAAGGACCTGCGGGTTGACTTAAGTTTGATTTTCTAGTCTAGTTTGGTGGTTCTCTATTTACTGATTTAGGGGAGGGAGCCTGCTTTAGGGGGAGGGGAGTCTGGCTGCTTTTTTCCCCTTATGCCATCGTGCCTTTAATTACAGAAAAGTAGCCCACAGGCTACTTGCACAGTTTCTTTTTCAACCTTCATACATTAATGATACAAAATTAATTCAAAGGTAAAAAGCCTTGCCATCTCTAGAGTGAGGTGAATAATTTTACAAATTTTAAGCAATCTGGAACATAAGATAAAAAAAGAAAAACTTGAAACCCTACTGTTTTCATTTGAATTTACACATCATCACTACTGAATTGTGGATGTTTTGACTCCTGTGGCACACGAGCTAGGATAAAAAATTAAAATTCCAGTGCAAATAGCCGAAGACCATTTTATTTGTATGTTATATAGAACTTAAATTCCAACTTGGATTTAAAACTACGCAGATTATTTTCTTCCCTTCTCCTTCTGCACACATCTCTCCTTTATCATAATGTGTTTTCTGACTCATTCGCAGCTGCAGGAGATGAAGTCCTTGAAATCTCTGCCTTCCAGAAAACCACCCCAACACAGCACAATGCTACCAACTCTTGCTGTTGCACAAACACACAAACACACACACATTCTTCCAACAAGCCAGCCTCCTAAGGTAGCTGAAGGATAAAATATGTTATTTTTGGCAGGTGAAGAAATAAAAGCCCAGATCATTGCATATTAGAAAACTTTATGAAAGGTGCTGTACATGTTAAGGCTAACCCAAGAAATACATAGAGTGAAATCAGTAGCATTTTTATACAGATGGAAGAACTAATGCAGAGATTTCAACAGGTCAAGCCCAAATATGTCAGAGAAGGAAGCTGGGACAAGGAAAGGCTCAGAGTAGCACAGGGCAGAAGAGGTTATTTTTCTTTCCAAATTTTATACATTGCTTTCCACAATTGCACTTTCATAACAATTTCACTTTTGGCTACAAAATATGAAAAATAAGTATTTTCAAAAAAAGACTGCATAAACTGACCTACCTCTAATGCTAGTTACAATTGAAAAAAAAAAAACCAAAACCTGGTATTTTTGTTCAAGATGTGAATCATTCCTCATGCCCTTTTCTTCCTTTTCTGGAACTAGCTGACAAATCTTTAATAACTTGTCATAGATATGGTTAAAATTGCATTAAGTGGTCCAAAGTTAAAAAGTCCTTACATTTTCTTTCAACTTTGTAGGCTTTTTGGTTGGTTGAATCTTTTTTCACCCTTTACGATATTCTCTTGAGTAGTTAACAACTAGCACACCTAACATTCTGTCTTTTGCTCTCTAGTAGATGTTCCCATTTCTTCATGTTTTCTGCTTTTTTTCATGAAAAGAAGATTAAGCACAACAAGAAACTTGTATAGATATCTATAGTGTGGACAAGAGATTATAGGCCTACATAAAGCATAGCTCAGAATTAGACCCCACATCTAGACTTGAATTTTGTGAGTTTGGTGAGCAGAAGAGATGTCAAGAGTATGTGTGAAGAGGGACAGTGGGAGGTAGGGTGAAAAGGTTGATAGCAGGAATGTACCCGAACCACAGGGGGTAGTTTCAACAGATGAGTGCCCCACTGCATGAAGAAAGAGGAAAAAAAAAGCAAAAAAGGAAAAAAAAACCAAAAACAAACCACACATCTATACTCCAACATTTCAAAAGCTTGGTGATCAAAGGGTATAGTAGATATCATTTCCATAACTTACGTTTGGGGAAAATTTTTTAAGTTGGTTTGGCTCAGTGTCATTGAAAAAGTTTGGCCAAAAGTCCACACACTAAGCCAACACTTACCAAGTTTCAATTTCCAGCTGAAGCCACGACTGTTGCTATGAAAACTGATGTGTAATTGTATTACAGCAAACAAAGCAATGGAAAAGACTGTATTGGAATGTTACAAATATATTCATTGGCACCAAGAGTAAAAATTATATTATACCAACCTGTGTCATAGACATTTTTCTCCTCTTATTATTAAAGAAGAAATGTGCAAATCAACTTCACTGTCTGGCCACAGGGTATTATGTGAATACTCATAAAATTCCTCATCACCCTACCTCAGCAGATTACCATTTCTCTTAAAATATGAAGCAGCAATTTAAAGAGTAATGCCCACTGTGGTTACTCCAGCAAGATTAAACAGAATATAGAGCAGATTTCCAGTGAAACCAGAAAAAAGCCTGAACTAACTAACAAAAGTTTCTAACAGACAAAATTAGGAACCCTGACTTTTCCCATTCTTACTATCAAGTTGACAGTGAGCTAGAAGAAAAAGACCTCTGATAGCACCAGCCATCTAGTCCCAGGAACCATACATAAAATTTCAACTGAAGGGGGATGGTTGATGTGCTGACAGCATTACTTTAGCCCAGTGTTATACCCTTCATATCCCTCCTTCTGTCTAACTTTAAAATGTTGGGTGTAATTGACCTACAGGTTGTCAGCTTTAATATATAAGGAAAAAAAGGTCCACACCGAGCATTTTGTCCATGCTCATGCACACTCTCCATTTTACAAAAAGCTCTGGGAAATTAGCTCACCTTCAAGCAAGCATGCTCTGCTGTATTAAAGAATGTGAGTTTAAAGCCATCGCATCTCCAGAATCTGAAGTTCTGTTATAAGCAGTGACCCATTCTCCCCTTCAGTTGAAGCAAGCCCAATGAGAAAAAAAGCTAGATTACCGTGTATGCATTCCTGTGGCTGATAAAAAAATTTACTCAGCCAATGATGATGCAATATTTTAGAGGCAGTTTTACACTTCGCATGGTCCCCATAAATTAGAGCTGTAGAATAAACCCTTTGAACTTTAAAAGGACATAGGAGGTGGTACACACTTCAGCCCACAGATATTCTTGCAAATCTTAACTTATTTAATTAAGTAATAATCTAAAGGATACCCAGGAAAGGAGTAGGAACCAAATGAAGTCGGTGATACCATAAAAGCCGGCATAAATAAATATGTCAAAGGACAAAAAATAAGGTAGCAAGGTACAGGTGGCAAAACATGCACGGAGAAATTATGAGGAGAGTTTAACTCTGAGAAATTAAAAAAACAGAAGGAAAAAAGCAGCAAAAGACAAGAATATACACACAGCTAGGACAGTTATTACCTTGTAATAGATCTGTTCAGGAACAACTTGTTTTCCTATTCCCCCCTTCTTCCTCACACCAGCCTCTTTACTGAAAATGATGTTTCAAAAACACTTTAAATCAACTTTCACAAACACTTCACATCAATTGAATTCAACCTGAAAGGGAAAATATTTTCCCTCAGAATTGACTGGTAGCTCCCCTGGAGTTTTGCAATGTTATTTGACTGTAAATGGAACACAGCAGAAGTATGAGTAAGCAAGTATGTCCTCAAAAGCAATAAGAATAGGTCGCTAATCACATTTGCATAACAACTCCAGGTAGTATATCAGCTTTCTAAAGAAATCCAAAGGCTGCTCACTAGAAATGTACCAAAGTGAGTTAATTCATAAATGAACTAAAACACTCTTCTAAGGGGACACCTACCAGCAGTGCCTTCCAGTCTTCTTCGAAGTGCTATTTACCCCTGAACTGAAAAATGCCTTGTCCATCACTTCCACTCTCTCACAAAAAACTTCACCCTCCCAGCAGCCACTGAAAACAAGACTCCTCACAGTCAAATCAAACACTTGTAATGGCAACCCGACATTAGGAGAAATATGCCCATGCATTTTCAAGAGTCTGCAAACAAGCACCACATGAATCACTGTTCACCTTGCTCTTAACCACAAGCATGTGCTTTACAAATCTGCTCAACAGCTTGAAAAATTAGTTGCTTACTAATGGGTAACACACATGTGGCACCAGCCACTTCGTTTGGCCATAACACAGAAGTTTACATCTGTCAGATCTTAAATGGAGAGAAGATGAAACATGTTAGCCATCCTTTGCAGCAAATACTTCATAATAATAATCCTGTTAAAAGTTAACAGCTATCAGAAAAAACAAGGAAACTATCAGAAGGTTTGTGACATTAGCCTTCAATGTCTTTTGCCTCTCACAAAAGTTGCAATAATGAAAGATCATACTACAAAATCAAACAAATCCTTGCAAATAACTTGATGAAAAAATGTTGATTGAAAGATAGCTTCACAATTTTGTGATTATTCTTCCATTCATCTCTGTAATACCATATGCATGCACTTTATTTTATGTTAAGTGCCACATACATATTAACACCTCTTACTATCCGTACTATGAAATGCCTGCCAACATACCAACTTCTGCCAATTGCATTTAGTTTCTCTTTCTCTCCTTTTCCAGTGTTATATTTGGAAAGAGGGGAAAAAAAAAAAAAAAAGTGACTAAGTAGTAGGAAAATCATCCAAAACCCTTTTAACAGTTTCTCTGTTAAATTGACACAAGTTTAACAACGTGTACTTGGCATGTTCCTCTTGCCACGAATACAAGAACCTTTTTCAAAAAAAAAACTCATCCAAACCAGGAAAATCTTTTAAAGATACAGCACAGACCTAACTGAATGGTGGTTTGATGGCTGCTACAAAGCCATTTCTAGTCACAAGCATTCAAACCACAAAAGACTTAATAACTATAAAACATCTTCTTGAAATCTCCTTTTTAATAGTACAGTGTCTGACCAGGGAGGCACACCTGACCAGTTCATTCTTGCTCAAAATTGTACCTTTAGAACAGTGAGGGGATATATCAGAGGAATAAGTCTACTAGACCCAGGCATAACTGTGTAGAGAAATAAACCAGGAGAGACAACAGTACTTATGCCCCATCCAGGGGTATACGATGTTTTCTAGTCTCCAGGGTTCCCAAAATCCCACCACCTTCTAAAAATGTTTTTTTGATACAAGGACATACTACACATTAGCATCACAGCATGACAAAGAGAGCTCCTAAATTTAAGAAGATCTTTTACTTTGAGGAAACTGAAAATCACATTATAGCAAAGTCACAGCTTGAGAGGAAAATTGTACTTGATGGCCTTATACAAGTCCCCAGTAAAACCTTATCTGAAAAATCTCTGAATTAAAAACATTGTGGTTGGCAATATAACCGAAAAAGAAGCCTGTAATTGGAACAGGAGGACACTGCACATTAGTTTGCAGGTGCACTGGCAGAGATCTTTGGAAACCTTTTCATACCTAGAGTTACATCTGTTATTAGCCTGTCACTCTATCACATAGTGAATCCATCTAGAGTATCAAAAGAAGGCAGCCACACATCTTATGCATGAAAATGGGAGCTCTGATGTCTGTGTATCAGCATGGAAAATATGAGATCACAGTCCAACACTACTTTTGGGAGGCTGGACACTGAGAAAACATGTCTATGAGGCCAAACCTTAAAATGAAAGAGACTTCTACTAGGTAGGAAAAAAAAAAAACAAACAGCGGAAGGAAGGGTGGAGCACCACTTTACTCTTGATCTGCAATTTGCTGCAGAACAGCATTGCTGTCAGGAAGCAAAGCCCACACAGCAGTGCTTCAGCAACAGTTACACCTTTATATAGCATAAGAAGGTTTCTTTTGTGAAATCTAGGATGAAAGAGCACTAAAAAAAAAATCACCTATTAGGACAACATTTGCAATATGTTGCACCTGAACAGTGAGAAATCAGAACTGCTTGTTTTTAAGAAAAAACCTTGCTGGGTTATATAATTACTACCGAACTCCAGATACTTTCAGTGACCACGTATGACTGCTACAGAAGAAGTAGGTAAGAATTTTTCCTATCCCTTCACCAATATCCATCTGAATTGTATACCTAACAAGTTTTTCCAGGCATACGGAGAATATACGGAAAAAGTTTCAAAGCTCTAAGTATGGAAACTGGCTCCCTTTCCCCCCCACCCCATTCTTAATAAAAAAAAAAATCACTAATTAAATAAGCCCTCAAACAATGACACTTGCAGCAAAGTGACAAGCTGCAGGGAAGACAAGTGTGTTGTACTGCACAACAAATTTCAAACAGATTATAAAAAGACAAAAGAAAGCCAACTAGCCTTACAAAACCTCGCTGGCATGAATGAACTGAGGACTCAGGTGCACCTCTAGACTTTTCAAATCACACACTCAGATCCACAGACTGCACTGGTGGTATTTTCCAGTACTACCCATTTCACATAATGTTGATATTTTAGCCATGTTAGTTTTTATTTTCACTGACTGGTGAGTTTTTAAAAGTTGCTGCAGTACTTTAAACAGCCTGTCATGTGTTAACGGGCATTTTCTTAACAATACATATGAGACACTTTTACCAGGAAACTGCCTCCACTGTCCTTCCTCCTTATCTCATTCCTTGTTATCAGACTAGATCCCTTAGGAAGAGAGGGAAGGGGGGTATCAGGGAAGGAAAAGAAAGCAAACTTGCAGCTCAGCCTGGAAGAAATTTAGGAAAATTCAAACATCTTTATCGTGTAATATTCTGTATAAGTCATTCAATCAAGCAGTACTGACATGGAAAGAATGGAACTTATGAGAACAATGAATGATCCATAAATGTCTACAAGGTTACATAACAGAGGATGAGCCAGCATACGCCTATGTGTGCATTTGGAGGAAAGGAAGAGAAAGAGCTAAGGGGCAGAAGAGGAAACAACATCTTTACTCAGAGATACAGGACCCTGCAGAGTTCTTAGTCAATTTCCTACCCGCTTCTCAAAACATAAATATATTCTAACCAGAGGCAATCAGGCAGCTGAGGGACACAAGCAAAAGAAAACCCCTTTGCTTATGAAAACACAAAACATCCCTTGCTGAAATCACACCATAACTGCTGTATCATGAAATACAGCTCACAGGCAACCCTGTTTACACTACAGCAATTAACACATGGTATATTTCCTGCACTATTATTATCATTGGCACTCTCAATGTGTTTGTTGCATATTTTGAGCCTTGGCAGGTTAAGAGATACTCTTTACAAAGTTAAAAAAAAAAGTTGCTGATACGAAATGTACTCACTGTTATTTTTCAGGAACTCCTATATTTACTTTATACCATTCTCAGGGGAGAGCTGGACAGTTGTATTAGTTCTGCAAGGAAAAGATATTCAAAATAAACTCTGTCAAGGCTTTGAGCCAAGAAACTTTATAAACGTAACTTTCTGGACCCGATACCCACTTGCTTCACAAGGCTGCGCACCGTGGCTTTGCATAATCGCCACCCACATTTCAGAACAATCATTTCATCTGAAATTCATCAGCGGCTTCAACACTCGCATGAGCACAAACTTATGAAAAGGCGCACTCTGTCCCCTCCCCCCACACCCCACAGTCTCCCCCATCCAAAAATGCTCCTGAAGGCCAGGTCGAGGGGGTGGCATGCCCTCGGAGGAGGTGGAGGTACCATAGCCGAGCCAAGAGCCCGGCTACAAGCGGGGATGCACTTGCTTGAAAGTTGATGTTTCTCCTCCCGAGCGGCGCCCGCGGCCGGGAGGACACTTGCTGCGGTCGGAGCCTCCGTCCGAGCCTGACCCTACGCCTTAACCCAGGCGGGACCTACCGAAGACGGTGTCCCCGAAATCCGCCCTCCCGGCTAGCCGCTACCACGAAGGGACGCGCCGGTTCCGCCGGCTCAGGCGAGACTCCACCACCACCCAGCCCCCAGCCCTCGGAGGTGGAGCGTCCCCGCCCGCCGACCCTCACCAGAGCCCGCCGACCACCAGGCGCAGCCGGGGGTGGGCAGGGTCGCCCGGGGCGCAAGAGGGGGCTGAGGAGGTGACGGAGCAGGAAAGAGGCGGTGGCGGAGCAGCCGCCAACGAAGTCGCGCCGGAGAGAGCCGGGCGGCTGTGGAAGGAGCTGGCCGGCGGCTGCTGGCCGAAGGGGTCCCACGGCTGGGCAGCACCTGCGGGCGGGGGCGATACCCACCCGCCCGCTCCCGCCTCCTTCTACCTGCTGCTGCTGCGCCGGCCGGGAGCGCCTCTCGGTGCGACCGATGTCCCTCCTCCCGCAGCTCCTCGGGAGGGATTTGAGGCTTCCTCGTTGCCTTTGGAGTAACTATTTATTTGTTGTTGCTGCGTGTCTCCCCAGAGAGTCACCGCGGCTGAACAGACTCGCATCTGGCGCGCTGCGGCGTACATACATTTCTCCGCCGAAGAGAATGAGCAGCCGTGAGAGCCCCGCCGAGCCCGGAACGCTCCTCGACCCTGGACGAGCCGGGCCCTG
>JAAWXA010000002.1:55581561-55658808 GCA_038090715.1 Florisuga fusca
AAAAAAAAAAAAAAAAATCTTAGAATCACAGAAAGTTTTGGGTTGGAAGGGACCTTAAAGATCATCCCATTCCAAGCCCTCTTCCATAGACAGGGACACCTCCCACTAGACCAGGTTGCTCAAAGCCCCATCCAGCCCAGGCACGAACACTTCCAGGGGGGAACATTCACAGCTTCCCTGGGCAGCCTGTGTCAGTATCTCACCACCCTCACAGGAAATATTTCTTCCTAATGTCTAATATCAATCTGCCCTCTTCCAGTTTAAGCCATTACCTCTTGTCCTGTCACTACGTGTCTTTATAAGAAGTCTCTCCCCCGCTTTCCTGTAATCCCCCTTCAGGTACTGGAAGGATGTTATAAGGTCTTACAGGAGCCTTCTCTTCTTCAGACTGAAACAACCCCAACTCTCTCAGCCTGTCTTTGTAGGAGACATGCTCCAGCCCTCTGAACATCTGTATGGCCCTCCTCTGGATTGTCTCCAACAGCTCCATGTTCTTCTTATGTTAGGGTCCCCAGATCTGGACACACTACGTCTGGTGGGGTCTCATGAGAGCAACGTAGAGGGGCAGAATCACCTTCCTTGACTTGCTGGCCAAGCTTCTTTTGATGGAGCCCAGGATATGGTTGGCTTTGTGGGCTGCAGGCATGCGTTACCAGCTCATGTTGAGCTTCTAATCAACCAACACCCCAAGTCTTTCTCCTTGGAGCTCTTCTCAGTTAATTCTCCATAATGCAGTTAATTCAGCCTGCATTTATGCTTGGGATTGCCTCAGCCCATTATGCAGCACCTTGCATTTGGCCATGTTGAACTTGATGAGGCTGGTATGGGCTCACCCCTCAAGCCTGTCAAGTCAAGATCTCTCTGGATGGAAGTCAGTAAGCTCTTTTTTTTTTTTAAATGCCTTAACTCACAGTTACTCTATGGACTGCACATGATTTGTGACACTACAAGCCATCAAACTATATGGGTACTGAGGTCTTTTTGTTTGTTTTTCAAAATCCTGTGCATTTCACTATGATAACAACTGATAGCATAACCATGAAGCCTTTCTGGGACACCGCAATTTTTGTTGTATATTTTTCACTATTTATGCACTATCACATGACACAAGAAGAGGTTGGAAAATTACCGTCTCTAATCTTGCAAATAATTATATATATGAGCGTATCTTTACACAGGTTAGTAATTCGCAGTGATTTCCTGTCAAACCACACTTCTGCAACACCCAGGTTCTCAGACCACAATAATGCTGTTATGCACCAGCTGACATTTACAAGCTTCATTGCTCTGAAAGTACCACAACCACTTAGGAGGGGTTTATACCCAGCAGAATTGCTGGGGCTTCCCAGAAGAGTAAGCAGGATTTGATTCTCCCCTTAGGCTGTAATGCATTGTGCCAGCCATATGGTAGATCTGATCAAATACTTCATGCTACATCTGACCAAATACTCTGGTGTGAGGCAATAAATGGCATGACTCACCTGAGTCACACATTATTATACTTACAGGACTAGAGAACAGACTCTGCCAAATGACAGGGGCTAAGGGTGCACCCCAAAATGATGGAAGCTCCACTTGCCTGCCTGCTCACCGTTCTAGCACCTCACAAGCTTGGTGCATTGCATGGGTGATAGCAATGAGAACCAGGGCAGCTGGGGTGGGAAACATTATGGTTCTGCATTGGATGACTCCACTATGGCAGGAATTCCCCACAATCAAGGAACATTTCTTTAAAACCATTGAGTTTTAGGACTTCCTGAAATGCTAAAATCCATGGAGAAGCTGTACTTAGCCTACTGAACTGAAATGTGTTGGTTCCTGTGCTTAGTATACCTTTTAAAGCGCCTTTTCATATTGCTACATTAAAGTAGCACTCCAAAGTTGAAAATATATATAATATAATTCTTATTCTGTACACTGAAAATACTTATCAAACCATCTCCAGAGCTTCTTATGGCTACAGAGTTTATTGAAATAGGGACAATAACAAGACAAGTAAATGGCTGTTCAGTTTGCATTTGAACCGTTTCTATAGTACTGAGACCTTTTTCTATGTGTGTTCTCTGGATGCTGGTGCTTGAAATGAAAGAAAAAGGTCTTCATATCTGTTCTTTACAATGTTCTTTTAAATATAATACATGCAAGAAAGTTTTGTGTACCTCATTTTTTCTGTTACCTCAGGACCAGTTTCCCAGTATGATTACATTAGGGGCTGGCTTCATTCGTGAAGATAAAAACACATGTATATGGTGGTAGGAAAGATGTTTGAAAGTATATGAAGTATGAACAGTACTTTAAAGGCAAATTTTTTTTTCACCACCTTTTACTTTTTCTCTCAGGCTCAGCAGTGAAAACCATTAAAATTTATTTCAGCTCTATATTACTACAATAGTTGGATTATAGATATGGGGCCAAGTTTAAGCACATCATTCCACTGCACCATTCAAGAGAGAGCAAACTAGAATTCTGGAGAGGATACTCCAATGAAGCCTTCTGTTTATGCCTGTCCCTGTCTAATATCCACAATATTGCAACTATTGCACCAATATTAGGATTATTTTTGCTCTCCAAAAGCCCAGAGAACCTTTACTTGGAATGCATATGTACAGAAGTCCTTGGCGGCATTTATTTAGTGGTAGTCCCTTTTATGATGTTTGCTACCGAAGTGCATATTATTATTATAACTAATGCTTTTATAACCAATACTAGAGTTGTTCTTATGATGTGGGCACAAGATATTTGCTAAATAATTTTAGAAAACCAGAAGAGGGAGTGCAGGAACAGAAAACACCAAGATTTAAGCATTTTAATTTGTGTGGCTATTGCTGTTAAATCCTCAAAAATAAATAAGTAAACAAAGAAATTTCCAGAAAGGGCTGCTGCATGGATCTGATGACAACAAGGATGTTCCAGTAGAGTCCAGTAGGTGCTAATCACCTGTGGAAATCTTAACTTGCCTGTCCCCAGAACAATAGTCAAAGCCATTAATCATTTCCAATGGTGAAAACCTTAGATCCTGACATGAAAGAGTTCCTGACAGTTTTTGAAGATGTTGTGTTTTGTCATAATACTTCTAGCCAAAACCTTTCTGAGGCACAGATTAGCCAAGATAGCCTTTGTTATGGCCAATAGCAAAGACAGTTGGGTTTTTCTGTTTTATAGGTTTTATGAATGGCTTTTAATAATACTGTATATAATTAATTATCTACAGATTCATATTCAAAGCCAATAAAGCATACCAGGATGCTGGCTATAATATAGAAATAAAATACTGGATTACTATTGCATTTTGTCTTTTTACAAGTCAAAGATAATTTTCTCTTTATTTTGATAATGCTAGCTAACTATTGTGTTTGAATGAAAACATTTTGTCTGTGTATACATGCGCACTTTTATATGCTGTGTATACATGCACGCTGGGTATACATGTGCGTGTATAATCTATTAGATATTCTTAAACAGATCTGACCTTAATTCACAGTGACATCAATAAAAATGGACTGTATCAGAAACTTCAGGCTCATTTTTCTAAGCTGCATTATGTTTGTGGATCTCCTTACTCCAGGCTCTAAATCATAGTTGTCATTTTGCTTTTATAGATTTATATATGTATGAATTTCATATTCACATCTACTTATATAGGAATAATTGTCACAGGACAATTGAACAAGGTCAGTATGACGTAAGGGTTATTATGACTCAGTTTTGGTATATCTATTCAGACTGTAAATTTGCTTCTGTATATTCATTTGTATGTAACATGTGCAGAGAGTGATGACCTTAGCAGAATAGCCAGCTTAATGAAGAAACAATTAAATCTCATGTAAGACATTTTTTAACTAACAGACAAGCAACCTCATTATGAAATGTAATTTTGGTCTGTTTATGGACTAATTCCCATCTTATCTGGACACAGATTTACAACAAAGTAAACTGTTAAAATTTAAAGTTGTGAAATTATAATACTTAAGATCATCACACCAGTTATAAAATCCAAGCATGAACACACAGGAGAAGGAATAGGTCAGGAATGGCTCTCAGAGTTTTAATGCCATTAGCCTACTGTGTTTTTGCAAATAAGAACATACATCTACAAACTGTTTTTGCTGCCATTGACTTGCTCTTTTGTATTTTAGCTTGCCTGTGAGGGACCTCTTCAGGACTTCATGAGCAGTAAGATTTGGTACGAACTAAATTTCACTTATGTAACTCCAAGAGGGAATTCAAGGAAGTCCTATAGTCTGCAACATGTAGTAAATGCAGTGCTATTTCCCAGCTTTCATGTACGAACTCACTGACTTTGATAAGAAATTCTGCATATCAATTTAAATAACAAGGAACCTGTATAGTTCTCACCATGTTCACTCTTGAATGAGTGGTAGAGTATGTTACCAGAGAAAAAGGCTCACCATAGCATTGCCATCAATAGAAGGAATGGCCCAGTAAGAGTGGTTTTCACCCTCCATTCCCAGGGCCTAATTCACATCTCATGGAAGTGAGCAGAAATTGCTCTCTTTTGGTAGAAACAGCATTGGACCACCCACAAATAATGAAGACAAGCAGTTGGTACATGACCTAGAGAATGGAACGTCGATTATCAATCATGTTAGGTTACAGCCCATGAAGTCCATCTGTGCATCTTGATGAGAGAAGGTGTCCACACCAAGATGAAGCAGGGCAGGCTCCCAGCCCTGGCCAGCTGCTGGCTGTGTGATTGCTGGAAGGGTTTGTCCCCCTTGCTCTGTGTGGTTCACAGCTGTGAAGAGAGTTTAGCAGGGAAGACAAGAGAGCTTGATTTCTTCACAGCTCCAAGTTCAGATGCCTGTCTGAATGAGGAGAATAAAAGGACTAAAAGAAGTCCTTGGAGAAGACACTAGTGGAATTTTAATCACTTTTCCAAGACATAACAGAGTTGTTTGCTGCATACCATGTTTTCTGCTTCAGCGCACAGTGATATTCCTTATATCTACCATCAGAATAACATTTTAGGGCAAAACCTCCTACCTTATTTCCACAACATTTAAGGATCAATATATTTTCCACTCATTTTAACCTGTTTTTTGTTTCCCCCCTCTTGAAAGGATAGAGCCAGACTGTCGGGGAAATGAGACTCCTAATTTCTGACTCAGCTGTGAACCCTTAATCCACCATACAGTGGGTGAACTGTATCAGCTTTGGGGTTCTCTTCCTTTTCCTTCCCTTCCCTTGTTTGTTTTTTTTTTTTGTCTACTTGTGAGTTTGTTTTCTAACCTTATCAGTTTAAGCTTTAAGTCCTTCAAGACAGATTTTTTTTCTCTACGTGTTTGTAGATAACCAATATATTTCTGTTCTAATTTCATTTGGGGTCTCCTGATATAACTGTGGTACAGTTATTATTAATAATCCTAACCTTGTGAAGAAACCCACCACATTTTCATTGAGGTTTCTACCTCTTTATCTAATTTGCTATCCTGTTTGATTTTTAGATAATAACTTTAATGGCTAATGCATAGACCATAAAAAATGTACACAAAAAAAGCCACAAAACTTAGAGGCTGCTCACTCTTTCAACATCCTGCAAAACTTCTTTAACATCCACTCAATATCTAGTCACCTTGTGTTCTGCACAGATTAATATTTGATAAAAGTGACCTACTTTTATTAATTTAGCAGCTGTGTTGTATGTGTGTTTGAGGTTTGAGGGGTGCCAAGCCATGTTGCATGCTACTACTGATCTTTAATATAAAGACCAGTTCCACCTTTTCTGGGGAGCAGCAGTGTTATTTGTATTGCAATAGGCTACAGAGATTTTAACTGGCAAGAAAATTAAACACTACTCAGACTCATGGTAAATGTCATCCTGTCTTCAAAACAGAGAGTTTAACACAAGGGGGAAACAAGCAGGTGCAGAGAAAGTCAGAATTAGGGCAACATCTGTCTCCAGCACCAGCACCTCACTGTTCACCACCAGTCAAGGTCAAATCCTCCTGTCCCAAATAGCAGCACAACAAATACTGCTGCACTGGTAAATCATTCCTAGGACTCACTCAAGTCATTTGGTGATTTTGTGACTTTCTTATTGAAAATTAGACTTTTCCATCTATCATCCATTTTAATCCTTTCATAATATTAATTAATCAACAATCAATATTTCCTGCTGGCAGAAAAAGCAGCGATGGAGAGTGCAGGCTCACTGCTCCAAGGTGTGTGGGGTGCCTGCCTTCCTAATGAGGAGGTTAACTTCAAACGCTTCACTGAATGCATCCATATGAGCAAGTTGCACTCCAGCAATCACAGGGGCAGCATAAATGCACTTGTGATGCATTTCAGCATTTGCACTTGTCTTTCCCTCTTCTGCTTGTATTATTCCATTATTATGGGAAACCACTTTGCCTAAAAAATATTTTGCCTTACTGTCACATTTCATTTTGCATATTTCTCAAGGAGTGTAATGCTCATGGCCAAAAACAATTGTCCATGCCAAAAAAAATCATTTAGCTTTGAAGCTGGTTACAAAGGACAGCTCAAAACATCTTAACCTTTGAACACACATTCCTTAAAACCCATGGTTTCCTAAATAATTTTTCATTTATTACAAACATACATAAAAACTGGGCTGCAATTTTTGAAACAACCTGCTTCAGTGTACATAACTGGAGACCTTAAATACTATATCTTATTCACATAATTGCTGGACTAGGTGTTGATTTGTGGGAACTCTGAAAAATATGGTCTCCCCTCAGGCTCCTTTTCTTCACACTAGACAACCCCAGTTCCCTCAGATGGTTCTCATAAGACTTGAGCTCCAAACCCTTCACCAGCTTTGTTTCCTGTCTTTAGACACACTCCAGCACTTCATAGAATCATAGAATCAGCTGGGTTGGAAGGGACCTCAGAGATCATCAAGTCCAACCCTTGATCCACTACCGCTGCGGTTACCAGACCATGGCACTGAGTGCCACATCCAGTCTCTTTTTAAATATCTCCAAGGACGGAGAATCCAATACCTCCCTGGGCAGCCCATTCCAATGCCTGATCACCCTCTCCGTAAAGAAATTCTTTCTAATATCCAACCTAAACCTCCCCTGGCACAACTTAAGACCAGGTCCTCTTGTCTTGCTGATAGTTGCCTGGGAAAAGAGACCAACCCACCCCCTGGCTACAGCCTCCTTTCAGGGAGTTGTAGAGAGTGATGAGGTCTCCCCTGAGCCTCCTCTTCTTCAGGCTGAACAGCCCCAGCTCCCTCAGCCTCTCCTCATAGGATCTGTGCTCGAGTCCCTTCACCAGCCTGGTTGCCCTCCTTTGGACCCGCTCCAGGACCCCAATCTCTTTCCTGAACTGAGGGGCCAAGAACTGGACACAGTACTCAAGGTGTGGCCTCACCAGGGCTGAGTACAGGGGAAGAATCACTTCCCTGGACCTGCTGGCCACGCTGTTCCTGATACAGGCCAGGATGCCATTGGCCTTCTTGGCCACCTGGGCACACTGCTGGCTCATGTTCAGCTTCTTATTGATCCAAACCCCCAGGTCCCTCTCTGTCTGGCTGCTCTCCAGCCACTCTGTCCACAGCCTTCAACGTAATTCTTGTAGTGCGGGACCCAAAACTGAACACAGGATTTGATGTGTGGCCTCATCAGTGCCAAATATGTTTTTCGTTCCTAACGTATCGTAGTCACTGCATCACATTTCTCCTACTTACCTCTCACCCATCCTCAATGATCCTTCACTACCTGTCTTTCCTGCTCCAAGGAGAGCTATCCTATAGGAAAGCTTTGGGGTAGATTTCCTTCCCCAGTGACAGTGCTAATGGAAGAGAGGAGGACAAGGGTTGGGTATGGCTCAGCCAATCAAACTGGTGCATACTGGGATGCAGCAGCCTTGGTACACAGCCTGAAATTTGAACATAAACCGCAGACCTATGTTGATAATAACTTGTGAACTGTTGTAGCTCCACGGCAAATTGTATCCTCCTGAAAAGGGGCAAGGTAGATTGCTCGAGGCTGCAGTCCCAGAAATGGCCTAGCCTGAACAAGCAGAGTTTGAATACAAAGGTTTCATTTGGAGAGCTACCATCACTTTGTGAATGTCATGGGTTCAGTTCCCAAGCCTGAAGTTAGAAACTGGAAAATGACCTACTTACTAAAACATGAAGTTTTGAGTCAACAAAAACTATTCATGGATTCATATCAAACTTGATGAATACTTTAGGTCAAAAAATTTTCTCTTTTTAAAAAGTGGAAGTATTTAATTTGGCATTTCTGAATGACAGAATAGAGTAGAGCTCATGTCCCTTCAAGACTGAAGCTACTTTGACTTCTCATTCCTTAAACCAGTGCAGAAAATGAAATAAAACTTTTTAATTAGCACAAATTTAAAATTAAAAAATGAGGTAAGAGAAGGTCATTTTGATTAAAGATATTTTTTTCAAATCCACTCAAGACAATTTAGAGCATGGGAAATATTTTACAATTCAGCTGATAAATCAAAGGACACTTGTGTAGGCCTAAATCATGCCCCTTTTAAGGGCCTCATATTCAAAAGACTGAGCACCTGCAGCTCTTATTCCAATTGGACATTCAGTATTTATAAATCAGTAGTAGTATCTGGATGTGCAGCAGTGGTGAAAAGAAAGTATCAAGCCTTTAATTTGTCGCAGGTGCTTAAGTGAGGGTAGAAGTGCTCAAATTTACACCCCCCTCCTCACCTGAAAACGCTGACTTCTCTAAAAGGATTGCAATTCTCCTGCCTTGTGGGGAGTCTAAATCCCTGCCTCCGGATATAAGGTGCCCCTGCTGACTTCCCAATCTAAATTGAGAAAAAATTGGTTTTCTTATGTCACAAGGACTAATTAGTAAATGTCTGTAAAGATCTCTGAAGGTGGGAAGTGTGCTTTATCATGACAGATGGTTGTGGTTTAACTTTAAAGATTTTCTGTAAAAGAGCTGTTTTGTGGAAGCACTTTCTATCTTCACTGCCCACTAGTGCATATGATTCATTTTGAACTGGTGTGCAGATGGAGAAATAGGATGGCAAAAACCTCTGCTCCAGCTGTGAGCATTCAAAGAGAAGAAACTTTAATACTGATTGACTTTATGAAACAGAGTTCCCCACTGTCTTGCCATAACGTGAAACATCAACAAATGCTGCCAATTATCCTTTCTCTTCTCCTTCCTGTCTGTGATAGTATTACAAAATATTTTCCCAAGAGTAAATGAAGTGCAAGACCTAGGGGAAACTGAATGGTTTATGAGTCACTGCAAGTACCACACTACACCTTGTTCCCACACCTGTCCTCACTCCCTCTTGTAATTACCATCTTGCACAGACCCTTGAACGTAAGTTTGCTTTGCCAGCCTGTGGAGTATTCCACTAAACTACACAAAGAAAGCTGTCAAGGCCTTTGCTGAAAGAAATAATGACAAATGATTTATGATAAAATCAGCATTGTGATCCTCTGCTGTAAAAATTGCTGTGGTGTAGGAACATTAAGACGGTGCTCAAGCTTTTGTTAATTGGCTTGTAAATTCTGACCCATTCCTCAGGAAACAGTCTCACACTTACATACCATGTGTGATTTATGGAGGAACCCAGAGGGAGAGAATATAACCAATGCAGGCAGGATTTTATAGGCTAAACTTGCAAACTGCATCAATCCTGCCCACCAGAACTGCTCAGAACACCACTTTCAAAGGCATAATATTGTAGAGTCCAGATTACTCCTATGGTCATCAGTACAATACACTCATTAATAAAGAATAAGATAAACCTTCTGAAGGAAGTGATGAAAATATTTCCCACCACAGAGCTCATTTTTTTCAGCTGGAAACTCATAAACAAGATAACACCCTCCTCTTTCAAACATGTTTCAATGGTGCTGTTTTCTGGGAAGTTTCCCCCCTCTCAGACTTTTAAGTTGGTAAATTACAGAAAGCTTGATCATGCTTTGACTTTTGGTTTGTTTTTCTTCCCTTCTCTCCCTCATTTTTTTGTCCTTACATATACATATTAGGTTCATGCACATGAGATACATATACATTGAGAACAGCTCTCCATCAGTGCTACACTGTTGAGATGGATGCACTCCTTGGCATATGTGAGCATGATTTTGATTTTTTCACGATTTTTTTAAATCATGTTTTTCCTATTTTAGTTTCTTCACTTTCTATGGGGAAGTGGGACTTAAATACCTGGTGAGGAGTTTAGCAGGGAAAGGATGAGGAGCTTTCTGTGAGGAGCATGAAGTAAGCACCCCCATGATGTTAGGCCACCTTTCTGGAGGGTCAGTTTGTCTGCAGTGGAGACTCCCTATTCTGCTTCAGCAGGAATCTGAACTCCTCCAATTTCTATGACTCTTTCTGACGAATACTCATCAACCTCCTCAGCAGCAGCTAGGATCTGCCATGTCTTAGCATGGTAGACTCCACACTTCAATATCAGGTCATGCTACATGCATAAGTGCTCAAGCCTTACCCTGAAACACTTCTCTAGACAGGATATTTGTGTGGCTGAAATATCCCCTGTACCTACCCACTTCCATATTGCTCCAAGTGAGAAGCCAGGCAGTTGCTCTTTGTTTGAAAAAAAATACTGACCATCAAAAGGAACCTAACTCACTTTCCTTTGCCCATACCTTATTTGTCCCGATGCTGTTTTTATCATCTGCATCTTACTGTTATTTCTGGCTTCATGCTGTGTCCTTTGTCATTAGTCAAATATTTCAGACCTCACAGGTTTTTTGCCTTCATTAGAAAGAGATATTAAAGAGGAGTCTGGTATCTTTGATGCATACTCATTAATTTACAGAGAACGTAACTAAATTGCTTTTACTATACCTGAAATAAAACAACAGAAGACAAGTTGATTGACTAAATGACTTCATTCATCTATACTTAGTACAAAAGTTTTCCCTCTACCTATTTCTCAGTATGTATGTCAACTAAGTTGCTTGGTCTTTCCTCTCACTTCTCTGATGTGTCCTGCTTTTCATACAGTTAACTCACCTTCAGTGAATACCCCAATGCCCTTCCCTCTTCCAGTTTACCTCTGGAAATCTCCTCAGATGAGAGAGAGAGTCAAAGTGAAGTCAACCTCCTTAAAGTTGGTCTAGTGCAACAATACTGGTGCTCATCAGTTATGGCTTAACTGTTTTGTATCTGGTTCTCAGTATTTTAAAGATCTTTTCTATCTCTGAAATAATTTAGAAACTTTTCTGCTCCATTTTTTTTTCTCTCTCTCCCTTTGCAGGTTTCTGTCTGGTGGGTTTCTGCAGTAGATTTACCTGCTGCATAAGTGGAATTCTTATTCTTATCATCATCATCATCATTCTAGTTATGCCATTGGCAGTTTTCCTTTTTGCTCATTCACACATCCCTTAATATTGTTGCTCTCACCACTTTGTTCTACATTATTATCTGAAATCTTGTTTTATCATCCATCACGTCATTTTGGTCTCTTCCTTGGTAGCCACATTTGTTCAAGACTTTGTATTCTTAGAATGATAATAGAAGGGATTATTTTATCTCAGTAAGGCAGAAACTGTCACCCTTCCCCTTCCTCCCCTGCCCCCCCAGTCTTTTGTCACCCATCTCATCATCAAAGAGTTGTTTTGACAAGAGCCAGACAAATTTATTTCTTTTTTATTTTCTTATTTATTTTCTTTTTTCACAGGCTCTTCCCTCCCATGACTTGCTGCCATAACATTTTATCAGCTCATGGATTCTGACACTCATCAATAAAACAGCAAGATGCAGGCACCACAACACAAAATCCAACTGAGTCCTTTTTACACAGCTGATAAAAAGCATCTTTGTGCTCATCCTACGCATCGGCAGGAGTTTTGTGCTCACTCATGAAGAGCTCTCCGTGTCTGCCTGGATATTGCAGTGCAAATTCTTTCTCAGATGGGAATCCAGCCATCCCTGCTGGGAGCCACTTGTTTTTTCAGTGCTCTGGTTAGTTCTTTCACGGACTATCAAACCAGTTACCCCAGTCATGGATTCTTCACAGCACTCAGTACTTTATGAAAGATCATTGCTTGTTGGCTCTTCTGGCCAAGAAGTAGAGTAGGAGATAATGCCCTTTAGAGTTCTTCACACTGTTAATCACTGCAAACATTGCTTCCTGGCAGTTGTAGAGCAATCTGCATTTCATTGCTTCCACATAGGACTTTCCTACCCTAGGTCAACTTCTCTGACTTGCACTGCATCAGAGCCAGACAGATCCCAGGTCACCCTGGGTATCTTCTTGAGCTTTTCTCACAATGAACATAAAAAGGGAACTAAAATTGCCATAAGCTGCCTGTCATGTGGAGAATTGCCCTGCCAGCCCAAAGCTCACACTGTGTCACTGCATCCTCATTACCTGGGGCTTGCTGGGGGTGCAGCTTCCTGCAGCATCAGCTCCCCTCTGAGTCTCAGGCCGGGGGTGTAGCAGGGCTCCAGGAATAGGGAAGAACCAGCAACTCTCAGGCAGCATCTGTAGGTGCTGGCTTCCCTCTCATCTTTCCCACCCTCCATCCAAGCTAGGGCAACCCCTTCTTCTATTATCACACTTCCCTGGAGCTACCATGCTGTGTAATGTGGGCACCATCTCCTCCCACTGCCTCACCTTAGAGATCTTGCCTGTGATGGCTCTGAAGAGTCAGCTGTTCTAACCAAAACACGAAAGCAACTTACACAGGACTGCATCTGTCCTACACACAGCTTCATTCCCTCACTCCTCCTTATTCTCAGATGGGAATAAACAAAAATCTGCTGCTTGGATCCCAGGAAACCCTATCAGTCCCCTAAGGGGCCTCCACCCCACATACAGTTTAGAATAAGGCCCCAGACACATGAACAGAAGAAACCAGAAATACACTTGCTAAATAACAGAAGAGGTTTTATGTCACAGCCCCCTTCTACCCAATATGTCTTCTAAGATTAAACCCACCAAAAAAGACCAAGCCTATGTTTCCCAGTACCAACAGAAAATTCTAAAGACCAGCCTTGAGTTGTTTGCATTCAAAATAGACCTTTTTTCTTTTCTTAAGCTGTCACTAAAGCCCATTACCAGCTGTAGTTTGGTGGAAACAAGAAAGCTGCTGAAGAACTTAAAAAAATGTTTTCCCAGGGAACGGCTTTCTGGCTCTTTTTGCTTTCTACAATCACAATCTCAAAATGAGGAGCTCAGAATGTATGTTAAAAACACAGGCATCTCAAGAGAGGTGGGAAGAAAGTGATCACACCAGTCCTTATCAGGCAGCTTGATGTACTGCGTGTTACAGATCGCTTGTGAACCTGAAGGATACCAGCTGTGCTGTAATTAACACAGAGTGCCTGGTGTAGAGAGAGCAGCCACTGATTCTTAGAAATAATTGGGGTTCTTTTCCCCCCAGAGATGTACTAAGCAAACTGTTACTAGACTATTGTTCTTTTGTGAAGTCCCACTATTAGCATGCTTACAGATTTTTCACTCTTTGTAAGGTAGACATTCATATAAAGATAAAGAAGGTCCCTGAAGGCTCTCTGCGAAGTATGAAGGTGTTGAAAGATCTGCTTTCTCCATCTCTAAAAAATTGACAAATAAAACCATAGGGATTTTTTTTTTAATTTTTTTATTTTTTTTTAAAGCCAGATGGTGAGACTGAAAATAGGACTGACTATCGCTTGTTAGGAACACTGTGGGGAAGGGGCTTCTGGATAGTTTTTGAGGGTGCAGACAGCCTACTGGCAAAGGAATACTAAAAATAGATTACAAAATTAATGTGGTGAGGATGAAGAAAACTAATTATTTGCTGTAATTAGTTGTATCCCAAGATGAAGGGGACAGATGCTGGAGTGGTGTGTCTTAGCAGCCACCCATTAAAATCAAGAGGCCTCAGTTAGTTTGCTCCAGCTGGGGGCCTGGTCCCTGGCTGCATGCTGCAATCATGGATCTTAAACAGACCTGTCTGATATGGGATGTTGTACACGCTTGCAAGAAAAACAGAATGCCAGTAAACTTGCACAGGATCAGAGAAACTGCATTAGTCCCAGCTAAACATGTTGATAGAAAAGTCTTTTGGGTTTTTTTTTCAGTACAAAAGAATCACAGAGCACACTATTGGCCTAAGTCATGCAATATGTAATCAAAAGTATCACATTTTTGCAGCAGTTAATTTCTGGAATTTCTGAAAACAGTTTGTTTTTCCGAACCTGTTATCCTTGGAGTACCCACACAGTTGCATGAGCTTTACAGTTGCCAATTTCTCTCTACAGTTTCCTCTCAAGAGCCTTTTAGTACATTTTCCCTAGGTGATGAGCAGTTCAGAACTAGTTCTTTCTGAGGCGTTGCATTCAGTCATCTCTTTGTGTGAGATAGAAAGGAGACCTTAAATGAAAGAATACCCTTGAGGAGAGTTCTGGAAAAGGCAGGGGGAAAAAAAAAAATCAGGATGTGAAAGTAGGGGACCTGAAAGCCAGAATTGTCTGCATGGTTTTATCAGGGCCATAGGGGACAAAAGAGGCTAAGCAAGCTTGATTCATTCTACAAAGCAAATCACAAAAAAAGCCACCAATTGATAAGCACAATGTGATTCATAGAAGAAGGATTCACACAGTATGTCTGCTTACCTGAGGACATGAAGTAGCTTCAAAACCTTTTCACCTCACATTTGAGGCAGCTGTTCTCTCACTCTTATTGCATTTGGTGGGTAAATTCAGGGTGATCTCATAATTGACTCAATCTCCTAAAAATGCTTGTCACAGATGGGTGCTACTGAAAACAATTAGTAATTAATTTACAGAAGATCAGGAGTAGTGGAAAAACATTATTCATTCAATTAGAATGCCTGGCTTTGCTGGCTCTGGAAGCATAACTGCTTATTAAGCAATAAGACGACATTTCTGCCCTGGTTTTCTTTTCCCCATTTACTTCCTTAGGTAAAAACATAACCCACAAATGGGATCTACACTCAGATTTTCCACTAGCTAGAGGTGACAAGAATAACTTGGAAAGGCAAATTTAATCTTCCCCTGACATTTCCTTTTTTTGTTTTGTTTTGTTTTTTTTTCTTCCCCGGAGAATGAAACAGCAGTGATGCTATTAAAATAAGGATGAGGGAACCCAGGCTCCATTCAAGCCAATAGCAACCTTGACATGGACTTCAACAGGGCCAGAATTTCCATCTTAATCAAAATTTCTTTTGATTTGATAATCTCAACAAGAACTCAATAATATCATTTTGAGCATGTGTTTTTAAAAGTTGCTTGTCATTTTTGATATCTGATGGAAGAAACCTAAAAGTGCCAGCCACATGTCCCAAGAATGAAGCAGTCCTTTACAATAGCTTGGTTGGGGGCTGCTGCTTAGACAGAACTTAATGCAACTCTCTTTTGTGTATAACAAACAAGAAGAAAACAGAACACAATGGGCTGAATTTGGTACTGATTTGTTCTTGTATAAATCCAGATGCCGCACCACAGGGAGAGAGGGGTATTTTTCTGGATGTCTCTTGTCTTCAGGCAGGAGCAGAGTTTGGTCTGGTGTCATTGCATTTCTCATAGAAGCTGTGGTGAATTTACTATTACAGGAATTTTTTCTTTTGTTAATGCTTGGATCCGTGCACAATGCATTAGTGTCCTGGACTACACAAGAAGAAAACCTCTTTGAGAATTTTCTTGTTTTGTTCCAGCAAAAAACAATGTCCCTGGGTCCCCAAACTCTTGTTTTCATACCATCTTTCACTGTAGAACCAGCTTGATAATAAACTTGTTCGAATAATAAGCTTCTGGCTGGTGACCAGGAAGTTGGTCCTCAACACAAGTTAGGGAAAATTCACTCTGGGCACCAAGCCAGAGGGCTATCTACTTTTCCGTTATGTCCCCCTTTAACTTATTTTACATTAAAATTTTAAGTCTTGGGGTTTTTTGTTTTGTTTTTTTTTGTGTGTTTTGGTTTTTTTTTATACAAGCACAGACACATGCATTAACAAAGCACAAACTGACATTACTCATCCATCATCTTGAGGAGTGGAAAAGAAAGAAATACACCTTCCTAACATATATTTTCACATCTCACTTGGGGAAATAACAAAATTCTCTATTCCTTATGTAATCCCAAGGGTGTTAGCATGATATCTCTTCTCTAAAAAAAATGTACAGGTTTTGTACCATGCAGAGGTGATAGGCTGGAAGGGACTAATCCATAGATCTGTTTAAAAGAACATCTGTACCCTGTGGTTTGTGGAGGTTTTAGAAGTTTCTTTGTATATGAGCACAAATAGTCCAAAGATGATGGAATCATAGAATGGTCTGGGTTGGAAGGGACCTTAAAGATCATCCCATTCTAAACCCTCTTCCATAGACAGGGACACCTCCCACTAGACCAGATTGCTCAAAGCCCCATCCAGCCCAGCCACGAACACTTCAGGGGGATGAGCCTGGGGGGGGCACATACACAGCTTACCTGGGCAACCTATTTCAGTGTTTCACTACCCTCACAGGGAATAATTTCTTCTTAATGTCTAACATAAATCTACCCTCTTCCAGTTAAAGACATTCCCCTTAGTCCTATCATTACATGCCCTTTTCAAGAACTCTCTTCCCAGTTTCCCTATAGGCATCCTTCAGGGACTGGGAGGCTGCTTTAAGGTCTTCCCAGACCTTTCTTTTTTCCAGGCTGAGCAGCCCCAATTCTCTCAGCCTGTCTTTGTAGGAGATGTGCTCCAACCCTCTGATCATCTTTGGCCTCTCACACAGCTCCATGTTCTTACTCTGTTGAGGGCTCCAGAGCTGGACACAATAGTTCAGGTGGAGTCTCATGAAAGCAGAGAAGCAGAATTACCTCCTTTGACCTTCTGGCCACACTTCTTTTGATGCAGCCCAGGATACAGGTGCAGGCACACATTGACAGCTTATGTTGAATTTCTCATCAAACAACATCCCGAGTCTTTCTCCTCAGGGCTGTTCTCAATTCATTCTCCACACAGCCTGTATTTGTGCTGGGGATTTCCTCAGCCCATTGTGCAGGACCTTTCACTTGGCCTTCTTGAACTTCATGAGGCTGGCATGGGCTTTGCCTGTGTCCCAGCTTAGGGAGTGCTGTTATCAATTACTATATCAGCAGCTTGTCCAAGTATCATATTATGCCAGCTATGATTTCCAGGAGGATTTAGGAGGATTTGGCAAAACCTAACTGCAGAAAAATGTAGCTGTCTGGAAAAGGAAGGGAAAAAACCAAAAACAAAAACAAAAAACCAACCAACCAACCAACAAACAAACAAACAAAACAAAACCAAAACAAAAAAAACACAGGTTGGATTTTGTCTCTGTTTACTTTCTTTCCAGGGAGACTCAACTGCAAAACAGCAGCACATCAATAAAGAGACATAATGCAGTTTCATCCAGTCTTGTTAGTGTAGTATTTGTCAATCTGTGGGCACATTACAAAAGAAGAGCCTTGGGGAGCTGGAGCACAAAAGTGATATTTTGTTTTGTTATTTCAGAAAATGTGAAAAGTTGCAACAGATTATGGAGCTCCTGTATCCAAGGTCCTCCCCACTGCCCAGTACAGATGCTTTAGAAGAAAATGACAGAGTTACATAACACATCACAGTAGTGATGAGTGTTTTACCATAGTGAGAAACTCATTTTTGTACTTTCTACTGATCCTCTACCCGCAAAAGTCCATCTTTTGGTCACCTTAATTTAGTGATCATTTGTTACAGTCCTGGAGTTTTTTCATCCCCTTAGCACTACTAATTCACTTCAGTAGCACAACTTGCCAGTCAGTGGGGTAGGGAGCATGCTCAGAGAGAGTTATTCAGCTGTGGTAGGAAGAGCAAAAAAGTATGTAGTAGCCTGTACTAGAGTGAAATTAGGCAGCTTTCTTTTTGTTGATCAGAGAACCTGGTGTTCCCTTTGCAGGGCAGCTGAAATGGTAACAACTATTCAATACTGGAATCATCCTTGATAAATAACCAAAAAGTTAATCTGCATTCCTGTGCGTTAACAAAGAAATGCCAAAATCTGTGCAGACTATAATGTTGTCTAGAACAGCTTATTTCAACAAGAGTCAAAGAAGGAAGGGAAAGAAGAGAAAGAGAGAGTGATAGTATAATTGGGAAAGATGCTCACTGCAGCCTAAAGAGGAAACAAAGAGCAGCTCACACAGGGGGAGGGTGAAAATATTTCTAAGCCATTCTAAAATTACCTGATAGGAAAGAAAAAACCCCAAACCATCTGTAAGCTTTTATTGCTCAACTTTAAAGAAATAAAACCTTGCTGTTTAAAATTATACACTTTGCCCAAATTTTATGCTGTACTTCACATGTGTTCTTGCACAGGCACAGTAACTACCTTTCAAATAGCATTTTATGCCATTCACTGTCTTCACTAAGGATCTACTGGGCTCTCAAAGAAATGAATATAGTCTTGTATGCCATTGATTTCTTGTGAGAATACATCAGACTCTGAATACTGATCATTTCACTAGGACACAGTAATGAACTTAATAATAATGTGATCAGTTGTTTGTAATGTCTTCTCCCCACACATCTCCAAGAGCTGGCTCATTACCACAGACCTCACTGCTGCCCCTTATCCAGAGAAGCCCTTGTTACAAGGAACAGCTTCACTGAAATTAATGCAGCTCCTTGCTAAGGAAGGCACGAAGGAGAAAGGCAGAATCAGTGGTTGGCTTTAAGTGTCACAGAAAAGCTTGTGTGTGTGTGTGTGTGTGTTTGTGTTTATTATATGAGTTCCAGGGCTGGCAAACAAAGTCGCAGTGTAATTACAGAACTTGCCCAAAGACACACTATGAGACAGTGGCGGAGGATAGATGGCAGCTCCCACAGCTCAAGTCAGACCCTCATGCCTAATTTTGCCAACAAATACTTTTAGAAACAGGAATAATGGTAGTGAGAATGGCATGCCAGAGCATACATTTAAATTATGATTTATTCAGACTGTAGAAATATCAGCACCTATCCAGGACACCACCACAGTGTACCTGTTCCCCACAAACAACTACTTTTAAGTCCCTCCTGCCAGCAGTGCTCTTTGAAGGGACATCTTGCTATACAAACTGTTCATAGCAGAATAACCCTTTCCTAATGAGCAGCTGTTCCAAGTAATTTATACTGCAATCTTTAATGCAGTCAGACTTGGTTTAGCACATTGTCAATGAGGCCTTAAATATCATGAAAATACAGTTATTTTTAATGCAGTGTAAGCCAAGGTGAAGTGAAGCTTGGTAGGAGAAGCTCAAAACTTCAGAGGGAACACAACTTCCAGGGTGCTTTCTGTCCCCATGTAGAGAAACAGGATTTTAGTATTTTCCAAAGGAATAGCCCAATGGAACTGCCCTGTAGAACTCTCAGGACAGCAGTGTCTGAGGGTGATCACCCAGTCCCATGCTGTCCCCATTGGCTGTCCCCTCTAGCAGCCACTGCTGCTTTGCACTTGGGTAAGCTGTGAGCAGGCAGAGGTCTCAGCCTGCATCCTGTTCAACTCTCAGAAGAATATGAGCCCACCAAACCATTTATCAGACTGTGTACTTACCCCAAAAATAAACACACAAGATGTCAAATAAAGGTCTTGTAAGATACATGAATTCACCTGGTAGCAAAAGCAGTTGCATAAAATCGTGCAGGGATGTAAATTATGCAGAGATTTTTCATGCAGCCTGAGCATAAGAAAGTACAGATTGTGTCTGTGCTGAACAGTGGAGACTCTTGCTTCATAGTCTGAGAGCCACTAAGAAAACTTCCTCTTGTTTTTCAGCAGATGCTTCCCTGTGAATTATATGCAGACAGGAGGGAAATCACAGACCAGTAGCTTGGGGACAGAGCCAAAAAAATTCTCCACAATGGGACACTGAAAAAGCATAATCCCTATTATGAGCCTCACAACACCATGGTTAGTTTTTCAGGAAGGTTTCAAATAACTCCAGCAGAAAAACATGCAAAGATACTTATCCAGCAAGCAATCCCCTGCCTGTATAATCTTAAGACCCATGAAAAGACCCCATGAAAATCTGGGAGAGTTCTAGGTTAGGAACCATCGTGGAGAGGTTTGTTGCAACTTGACAGCAAGGACATCTCAAAGTTTCTTTTTCAAGGACTGTGCTTAGCCATCGAGTGTTTCTGTCCTATCTTTCTGGACTTGGATTTCTAGATTTTTGAGTCTGTAAGCTGTCTATTTGTCTCTCACCTCTCTAAATGTTCCCTTCTTTCTTAGGCACATGCAGCTGTTAAGTACATTTTAAAAACAAGAGAATAGGTGAGCTTAATCTTGGAGGATGGGGCCAGTGTTGCTCCAAGGGGTGCATGTGTGTGGGTGGGTGCAGGCATATCAAGTAAGGCACAGATGAAGCTCAAAGACTGTTGTCTGCTAGAGAGATGGGAAATGCAAACTGCATTCTGGTAGTTGAGAGAAGTAGAAGATCAATGGCACAAAGAAAAAAGTCTAGTTGGATTCAGGCAGATCAGTAGTTCCCAAACCATGTGTGAATAACAAGTGGTCCACAGAACTGAATACTTTGGAGAGTTTCCAAGGAAAACTTTGATGCTATCAGTATGTGTTGGTCTGTGGCAGTTGTCCATGGAGGAACGGAGTTCGAGAAAAAGCATGATACTTTGTAAGTAAGCCTTTGTTTTAGTGAGTGGGAAATAAGAAAAGAGTCTGTTTCCTTTCTTGTTCAGATGGACAGGACTGGGGTGAGCAGCACCACATGAACATAACAGCCTGCTCTCTGAATATCCAAACCACACCACACCCTGATTTTGATGAAAAATCCCATCTGAAATCAGAGATGTGCTGTACACAGCAACCTAGACAGAGGGTTCTGAGTAGCTCATGAAAGTGCTATCACTTTAGCAAGTTAATTTCCCAGGAGGAAAATGTGGGGAAAAAAATCTATATAGGGTAACATCACCAGTACAGTCTTTACCTGAATCCACAGAGCAGTGAACTGGCTCTCACAGACAGCTCACCTTCCAGAAGAAGGTGCCAAGCATGAGGTGGAAAAGGAAGCAGATGGGGGAGAGGAGACCAAGCGTGTAACTTAGCTGAGCCACTGCCAGATAAATCCCCAGGCATCTCACAGCAGGCAACTTCCCTCAGAGAGTGAAACTGGAGCACTCTGTGAGTCTGCTAGAAAATAAAACCTGATAAAGAGGCTGTTTATTCTGGTTCACTTCCTATAACCAACTTGGTGACCTTTGGAGCTCTCCCATTTGCAATTGGAGTGGCAGGCTGTCAGCACGGGTGCCTGCCCTACAGACACCTATAAAGCACACAGCCCTCAGGAAAGGGAAACTTACCCCATGTGTTTGTCTTGCTGCAAATGGTTGAGACAGGCTGTTCTGCTGGGCTGTGCTCCTCAGGAACTGCACTGAAAGTGCATCTTTTTTCCCCTGTGGGCTCTGTCTGGAAGGAAGCAGCCCCTGAAGATAACAGCTTTGCTTGCTCAACTTTGAACTGCAGCTGAAAGGCAGACAGGAGCTCCAGGTCTCAAATACAGGTGGTGGTGGAGACTGTCCCAAAACATTTCATGAACTGGCTTGCTTTTTAGTGAGGAAAAAGATATCAACAGGATTTGCTATTCTACTGCCAAAAGACTATTGTCTTCAATAAAACATTGGTAACAAATAGAAGACAGCCTGCTGCCTAGCATGCAGATCTTCAGAGTGAAAGAGCCCTCAGTGAATTTAAACCCTCTGCCTAAGAGGATCATCATGAAACAGCTCTGTCCTTGCTTAAGACTAGAAAGTAACTGTGAATCCACCTTTTCAAATCATGGTCACCAGGTTACTGGTTATTACAGACCTTATAATTTATCTGTTAGTAGGGGAATAGCTCTAGGTTCACATTTCAGCTATTACGAGTTCTAACTGCTGTTCATCTAGTATCACAGAATCATAGAATGGCTAGGGTTGAAAGGGACCTGAAAGATCATCTATTTCTAAACCCCTAGATCATGATGCTCAGGGCCTCATCCAACCAGGCTTGAATATTTCCAGGGAGGGGGCATCCACAACTTCCCTGGACAGCCTGTTCCAGTGTCTTACCACCCTCATAGTAAATACTTTCCTCCTAATATCTAATCTAAATCTCCCCTCTTTAAGTTTTAAACTATTGCCATTTGTTCTTTCTCTACATACCCATGAAAAAAGTCCTTACCCAGCTTTCCTGTAGGCCCTCTCAGGTATTGGAAAGTCACTGTAAGGTCATCTTGCAGCCTCCTTTTCCCCAGGCTGAACAACCTTCTTCTGGTCTTAGGATTATTAGCATCCCACTTGTATATTCATACGTTGCAACAAATCACACATACCCTTGTTTGCTAATTTTTAAAAAATTGTTGTTTATCTAAAAACAGGCAGTTCATTGTTAGCAAACAGAAGTGGTGAAGAGAAGCAGAGTAATTCTTAAAACCCAGCTGCATTCTGAATTCCTTTTCTTCAAAAGGTCACTGTATCCTGAGAAGCAACAAACACAGTCTTTATGATGTCCTGAAGTGCTCCTTGGAGAAAGTGAGCAGTCCTTCCTGCTTAATATATGAGGATTCACAAATGCATGATTGAGTAGGCTGTTTTCCAAGATGCTCAGATCTTCTGCCCAGTAAAGCAGCCACAGATCTGATAAGAGAAAAGAAAGGTGCAGCAAAACCATGAGTCTGCAGATATCTGTTTTTTCACAGGCTGTGGGTGCCATAGAAACCATCAGAAAAATTTACCTTTCTATTCTGAACCTCTTGATGTTGGACATCTGCCCCATGCAATGAGGCAGATTTCAGGGAGTCAGTGAGTGCATCGAGGCCATGTTGAGGATTCAGCATTTCCTCCAATGGAGGAGAACATCTTAATGCCTGAACTGCAAAGGAGCTTTAAAGCTGCTCTTGGACTGCTGCTTATACATAGCACACTATGGATGAATCTGAGAATGGCAGGGAGTACACCAAAGGAAGAAGCTGTCTAGAAAGATATATCTCAGCTGTTCCTACAGCTGCTTAAGGTTCCTTACTGTGAAGTTATGGGCAGATGACACAGGGCTTTGTCTCTCTTTCTGCATTGGTACATGTGTGCAGGCTGTGAGTGAAGCCTACCAAGTGACCAGTGATGTGACCTGCACGATCCATGCCATAGTGGATCTCACATCTTGATTTATCTGGTGTACATAATGGCTGCACATGACAAAGGAGATCATCCCCACGTGATGAACTGCCTGATCCCAAGAGGTGATGGGAGTAGGTCAGCTCTTCTGGGCTAGCTCTTTCTCTCCAAATATTCCATTGATACCCACTCAAATTTCCTTAGCAGCATCAGGCGGTTTGGTGGGTACATTTCAGTGATTCCCAATACAAATCTCTGGGAACTGTTTCCAGAATTACTTCTCTCTCCTAATTTGCTCATTAAAATCACTTCAGAAAAGTAACACATTTACCTTAAAGACATAACAATTTATTATCAACATTTCTCATCTCTTACTTAATACCCTACTTGCTTTCCATAGCTTACATGAGCTTCCAGCCTTCTATTAGCATTTGTGCAAGACTGCAATTTTTTTGCAGTAAACTAACCAGTAATAAATCCTGGAGGCCTTTGCTGGCTGTCCTCACTGCTCAGCTTCCTCTGGCTCTCAGTCACATTATCCTTTCCTGCAGAAGCACAGAAACTGCCATCACTGTCTCAGACCTATTCATCCATGTGTTGTCCTATATTTTGCCTCCAACACTGGATTATCCTGGATTTGTGAGCAGCATCCCTAGGAGTAATACTTTTACTTCTTTTGATGTTACTCTGGTCATGGACTTAGTTGTTGCTTGAAATCACAGGTCTTGGTGTAGTTCTTCTACATACACCCAGAAAGCTCTTGTAGCTGAAGTCTTCAAAGGATGGAGTCCCACTATTGCTTTCAATACTCTTTGACTGTTGTTGTCTGTCTTGATCCTAAATGAGATGAGCTGCTCAAGAGGATGGTGCCAAGAGGTGAGGAATGCCATCAGAAGTGGCCATGGCTGATGCACATGGCTTTTCCAAAGAAGTCAGCATGCCTCAGTCAGCTGGACCAAGTACAGAGCATGCATTCAGTGTTGGGTGACACACTACTACCACACTAATACCATGATACGAAACTGCCTCCAATTCCAGACAAAATCAGAAATTACCAAATACTGCTGTGGTATCTGAAATACTAATATTGTGCCCCTTTCCTCCCTGCCATGCACAGCTCTGTGTGGAGCACCAAAACCCAGCTGCTTCATCTCCCACCTCCATTCTTCTGTGACTGAGTCTCTTGCAGCCTGTTTCCTCTTGCTGTGGGACCAGGAAGGACAGGATCAGGTCGTGGGAGGTCAGAGGATGTGGGGGAAGATCAAATAGTTCTGACCATCACTAGTCCTTGTATTAGTATATTGAGCTAAATTTAAATCTCTCTCAGCAAGAACAGCCTTCCGTGTATTTATTGTCCTGTAAATTGACTTGTAGCAACATCCATACGTGACTTAGAAGCTTCACTCTTACTTCCTGTGACTCTCTTCCAAGCACAAGGATGTGCTGCTACAGTGTTAGAAAGAGAAGAGAGCTAAGGAAAGCATGAATGCATACTTTCAATCACAAAAGGCAGAGCTGTGATCTCCCAGGGTACTGAAACCCTGGGACACTGTCAGGGCATGGGGTGGCAGCAGGTATAGGGCTAATAGGCAGCAAAAAAGCCTGAATCTACGTGATGACTGGACTGAGGTTGTGCCTTTGTAATTTTAGTTGCAAAGAAGGTACCTTTCTCCTAACTCCCAAGACACCATTCTCACCTGAACAGGATGTACTCAGTGTGGACATATGATACCTGGTAACTGCTGATAATGACCAGCAGTCAATGGGATTAATGAACAGGTTGATGGGATTTCAGGCACTTGCTCTCTTACTCCAGTTTCTGATCAGAAAGTGATCCTTTCATATTCAAACACGACTCAATACAATGCATTGTGCAAATCCTGTAGACCATTCTAAAAAAACCCAAATCTAACAAAAGCAGCCTTCGTTCTCCACACCCCTTAATATGTTAGTGCAGAGGAAAGCAGTCTCATCCCAGCAGAGAGGAGGCTGTTCAGAAACATATTCTGCAAAGGGCTAATAATATCTCAAGGGAGGTGGCAGAAACTCTGTCAATGAAGTAATTTAGAACAAGGCTTGCTGAAGCCCCATTAGGAATACTCAGGGATCAGTCCCACACTGGTGTAGTGGGCTCATCCTCAGCAAGGGTGTTTGAGCTGTGGCTGCAGTGAAGAGAAGAAGACATCACTCCTTTGGAGCTGGTCACCTAAGACCTACTGGCTGGTAAAACACCCTCTGACAGAAATCCTCTGGTCATATCCTAGCCAGGGAGCAGCACTTGCTGCTGGCACCAAGCCCACCCTGAGCTTGGCCAGGGACATGCTCCTCCTGCTGCTGTGCCTGTGGAGAAGTGAAGAGGAAAGTGTGCCAAGTCATGACTCACAAAAGAATGAAACTGGGAGAATATCCACATTAGGGGAGCCTCTGACACTGGAGGGGTCTTGGTCATGGCAAAGCTGATTTATTACCTGATGCAGTTGCTTTATAGCTGCTACTTCACCTCCTCATTAGAATTTATGTCAGCTGATGCTTCATGGTTAGAAGTATATGGGTTTGGGTTTTTTTTCCCCTGTACAACTGAGCATGCTTGAAAATGCTGTGATTTTGCAGGTTTTTCTTCCTGCTAGAAGTTGTGTTTATAACATGGATTCTCTGTGAAGGAACTGTCATGATTTTGACTGCAATGCCATCCACATTTAAAAATCTTCAAAATCCTTAAACCCCCTTCTCCAATAAAGCACTGCTTTTCCTCCTCTAGCTTCTGTTTCCTGAAGAGGATGCTCAATTGTGGTTTTTTCACTAAAATAAGGAATACGGGGGTATTTCTTAGTCACTGTCTGTCTTTATTTCCAGCCTGAGTTGCCTCTATTTGCCAAAGCACTTTGCAGCAGCAGTTCCTTGAAAATCAGGCAATTAGTAGAAGAAGAAATCAACTAGGCTGCTTGCTGTCCTATTGAGATTCAGAGATTCCCTTCTCTTTGGGGGTTTATCAGGTAATCTTTTTGCACAAGGTAACTCCAGAAAAAGAGGTGGAAATTAAAGTGTTGCTTGCCAGGTGTTATTCAGCAGTACTGGGCAATTGAATCAAGTGTTCTCAGACTCAGACAAGAACTGCAGAAATGAACACTGCAGAAGAGCCCTGAGCATGTAGGGCCTATTCCTGCCACACATACTGAGGTAAACATTAACTTCTGTCAAGAGCCACGAGTGGTATGTTTATGGCAAAGAAGTAGCAGTCCTCCGAGTATTTTATGCTGTATACATCAAAAAATGAATTTGTTTTGCAAAGTGGTGAATACTCCCCCCCCCTGGGATTTCTGGCCTTGGCAGATTTAGCTCTGCCTTTGTTCCTTGCATAGAAAGTCCTGACTTCAAGCACACAACAGTGGAAAGAGGACCTTTGAAATCCCAGCCCACAGCTCCCTTGAACAATGTTGATGGAGCATGGCAAGGCTACAGCAAAACACCTCTCTTCATATTTCCCTGCCCTTTGGGAGAACTTTTCCTCAGCAAAGCTGGGGGCTTTCCAGTGGCTAATTAGGTCTTGCAGTTCCCCTGCAAGACAGATGAAGGTCACCTGGCAAACAGGTGAGGAGACTTGTTGCAATTTTACTCTTTTGTACAAATTTTTCTTTCAATTTTCAGGACTATCTTGACCTCTTCCATTTTTTTGGTGGTGTTTTGTTTTGGTTTGAGGTTCTGGGGGCTTTTTTTGTTTTATTGGTTTTTTGTGTGTTTGGGGTTTTTTTTTTGTTTGCTTGTTTTAGGTTTGGTTTTGGGTTTTTTTGATTTTTTTTTGTTTTTCATTCCTCACTTTTTTTCTGCTGACTAGCTATTTCTGCTAGGTGTCAGCCAGCACCTGGGTTATGCACAGTTCCTCCCACAGCTTCTAACTCCCAAGGGAACTGTGGGGTGACATGGAGCTAATAACACCACTCTGCATGAGTGGAAACTTGATCTAGAGGATGAAAGGAACTCATCAGGCTTTGGGACCTTACCTTCACATGTTTGGGCTCCCAATTTTCAAAGGCAGTTATCTGGTTTTGACGGCCAAATGTTTCATAGCCTTTTGGAGCCACACCATCAGAATATGCAGAGCTCCCAACTGCTGGAAAATCATGTTCCCACATAGCAGCCCTAGCCCTGTGCACAAGTATTTTGACGACATCACTATCAGCTATTTATCTTCATGTGGTGAACCACATGACAGGAAGACTCATGTGGCTAGAACTGAGTGAGCCCCTCTGAAGCCAAGGTGAAAGGTTTGATGGGGGCTTTCATCTCTTTTCACCTCTTCTCCCTCCCATGCAGCAGACGTGCTACCAGCAGCAGCAGCATCCCAGACTTCCCCATCTGAGAGATGCACAGGCCAGTTTAACTGTTTAATTAAAATATCTTTAACAGTCAAGTAATTTATGGATTTTTTTTCTTGTTTGTTGTAAAAGGTCATTTTGCACACAAGGAAAATGTTTTGAAAGGTTTCAGATCAACTCTATTTGAAGCCATGTGGGAAATGTTAAATGACATGTCAAAATATCACTCCTGCTCATTTAAGCAAAGTCACTTTGTGCTTTTACTTCCTTTATGCCCTAAACCCTCTCATGATTAGTTTTACTCAGTGTCCAGTCCCTTCTACATTTTGACTGCCCTTCATATTAGCTGTGAAACACCACAGAACAAGCTCGTGGGTTGCTCCCTGCTCTGCTGGGTTACACACTGTTATGTCATTCAGCTCTCAGATAACCAAACATCTATGAACTGCAAGCACTAAGTTTTAAAAACTGCAGAAAATGTCAGTGACAGGACACAGCTGGCTGTAATTTAATGACTACAGAGTATTAAGAATAGAAACAATTTCAGAATGCACCAAAATAACTAGAAATGTAAGACCCTTGGCTGCCTTAACACCTATCAGTCTCTGTGTGAGGGATGAATAGCACAGTTCTATAATATCCTTTAATTGCAACAAGCAGTTGGCAACCACTTTTTAACCTGCTGATGCAATGTCCTCTTGGCTTTGCCTTTAATCCTGGCTTTCAAGATAGATCTAACCAAGACCTGGCTCACACATGCTCTACTCAAAGTTTATTTCCTGTAGGGTTTTATTACTGTCAGTTGCTGCTGCTGCTTTGTCAGAGACAAATTCAGATACTAAATGCAGTTGACTTAAGCTTTGAAGCTGAACAAAGCTATATGCAGATGTTTGACAGGAAACAAGAGTCTTGGATTCCAAACAATTTTCAGAAATCACCATTTCTCATAGCTAAGGATGTTCATAAACAAATATGAATGCTGCAAATGGAATACACAAGGGACAGCAAATTACAGGACAATCTCTTTGGTACTCAGGACAGACGCATTTACGTCTCTTTGGATTTCAGTCCTTCCAGTTTTGAATGTATTGAATATTTCTAATTCCATATAAAAAACTCACAAATGTAAGACTTCTGACACTGATTTTTTTCTCACCAATTCCCTTACTGTTTGCAAACTTTACTTTTTAAAATAGAAAAAAGAAAAAAATACTAAAAAAATATATCAACAACTCCACGCCCCTCCACCCCCCATCCTTTCCCAAGCAGTAATTGTATTTTAGCCTTTCTAGCCCTTAGCTACACATGTTTTGAGAATCAGCCTCTTAGGAAGGTATGGTGTTCCCTCCACAGCTCACTACTTAACTCTCAGACCTCTTTCCAGCCATCACTGGCAGGAATAAAGGTATAAAGTCCCCCCTTCTCCACTGAACTACATTGACCCCATGGGGGCCCAAGTATAGCCATATCCTTTTCCAGCATGCAGGATCAAAACAGCACTCTAGGGATGCCAAAGTCAGTTTGATGCATGTGGGGCTGGGGAATGGTCCAGAGCCACAAATATTTGTCCAGGTGATGTTAGTTTCACCATGGGTTGCCTTTGCCATTTTAGAGTCAATTTTTGCTTTTCTCAGAACAGTATTGTTGGCTAGGATGACAGACTTGTGTTTTCCTGTCAGATCATTTTTTAAGCCTGTGAGTACCCAGGATATATTTGCCACTTCTCATAACTGGTTGAAACCTGCAGCTTATTAATGTTTTCTTCTGTGTAGAAGCTGCCATGTTGTGGCCCTCTGTGAAGCTAGGCAGCAAGATATGCCTAACAATGGTCAGGTAGTGAGGGAAGCAGCCGAAGGGACTGAAGAACAGCCTATATCATGCTATTTTTGAAATGAGGAAGGGGGGAGCAGGTGGTAGTGGCTTATTATGAGGAAAACAGTGAAAAGAAAAGGAAAATAATCATAGAATCATTAAGGCTGGGAAAGATCTCCAAGATCATCAAGTCTAAATGGTAAGAAAGAAAAGTAGAACGAAATTGAGCTCAAAGTATGCTGAGGAAGCAGATGGAAGAAAAACATCTGGGACAGGTATAAAAACATCAAATAAAAAATGCAGAAAGGCATGCTTACAAGGCTCACTGTAGCAAATGATTGATTAATTTATAGAGAAGGGCTCTCACCTCCTGACCTCTAGTGCATGGCTAGACCACCAATAAATCCTATGGAATTTATTGGAATTGGAATTATTGGTTTCAGTTGTATTAATTTTTCCATTTAAAAAAAAGTATCTGACATCATCTTTTACCTTTATACCTCTGAAGAGTTTACTCTTTAGGATTAATTGATTAACTTCTGGAAAGAACACTTGGACTCCTAAAGAAGGGCTCCTGGGCTCCTAAAAAAAGGACTTTCAGACTTCTACTTTGCTCATTTGCTCAGGACTGAATGGCTAATTAGATACCACCAGCATGGGTTCTTGTCATACAAAGTCATTGCTCTAGAGCCAGAGCAGGAATGAGAGTATCAAAGAGATGTTTAGTCTCTACACCGTCCAAACTTTGCAAAGCTAAGTACTCTCTTCCAGAAAGTGATTGTACTCCTCTGAGTTTCTGCTTGTCCTCAGTGATGAACTTTCAAAGCAGTCTAAACCTCACTAAATCAAACTTTCAAAGCATACCATTATGATTGTCCTGGTTATATATTTAATATATATGGGTTTTATATAGCCCATAATTGCCCCAAAAGTGTGATGCTTGTTGAACTAGGCAGTTCCCAGCTATATGAGATTGTTCACGCTCTCAAAAACTTACAGTCTCTATAAAGAAAAGAGGCAAATTAAATAAGGATCTTCTGGGTTTCAGATTCCTCCTCCTGAAAACAAGAATAAACGCCAGTACAGCTTCCTGAGACCTACAGACCCCAGCCACAGTGCCAGCTGTACCAAATCCAGATAGCCTCACTCTCATGTTTCTCTTGTGCACATTTCCAGTCCAACCCAAGCAAAGCACCCCAGAATATGCCTACATTTTGCCCTGAGTGGAAGGAGAAGCTGTGTGGAAAACCAGAAGTGCTGCAAGGCTTGTGAGAGTGCAGGCATTAGCCTAAGGTATAGTATTTAGAGGGCAAGGGTGTAAATGTGCATGGAGGAGGCAAAGCCCTTGCAGACACCCATGAATGGTTCCCCTTCTAGGGCAATGATGGTCTTGGACCTTCTGAGGCCGGGTGAGTGCTGCTGAGGCTCATGCATGGTGCCCTCAAGGCATATTTCCTGCATGGTAGGAACCAGAGTTATGGCAGGATGCTTCTGTAAGGAGATGAGATAACAGGGTGGTAAAATAGTGCATAAAAGAAACATTATGCTAAAGTGGATGGAGCAAAGTGCCGCATTGAGGCAATGGCCCATAAAAATAATGTCATTTACCAGCCCAGAGTAATTTCCAGGGCTGTAAAATTATTTGCTGGAAGGAGTCACAGCGGGCTGCTGGCTCAGAGCGGTTCCTGCGCTAGGCTGGCAACCCAGCCTTGGTTCTGAATAATCCAGCCAAGGCTGTTAGCCCGGGCTTTGGCTGGGAGATGCTGGCCTGGGAAGCAAGCCTGGCAAACAGAAAGAAAAGCAATAGGAAACCTCAGGGCTTTTAATCTGATCTTAACTTTTCAAGGTAAGATTTTTCTCTTCCTAGAAATTCCTTACGATTCTGATTTCTCAAGCGGGAAATGACACAAGACCAGTCATACTATTTTTCTCCTTTTTCAAGAGTAGAAAAGAAAATATTCTTTCTTGTTTTCCTCAATGAAAATAAAACAATACAGCCTTATTTGCCTTTGTTTTGATAACTCCCATGTTGATGCACCAGCATCTCCATTTGTGCCAGCACAGCTGTGGGAATACATGTAATTCCTCTCTGCTGCTCAGTGTGTTCTTCACAAGTAAAACTCAAAACAATGTAGGCCCTATACTAACAATGGTGTTTGTGTGTGAATATAGGACAAGGGGAGGAAGAGGGAAGAGCAGAATGACAAAGGTGTTTTTGCACAGCAATGGCTACGTGCTTTCTTGGGAATTCACCCCTCTCCCCCGGATAAGACTTACATAAATTAAGTACAGAAATTATTTGTCAAGATACTTTATGTGTAAAAATCAATTAGCTGAAGATGGAGGGGAGAAGAGAAAGTAAAATTAATATGATATGAAGGCAGTAATTCTTATTTATGTAGGAAAGTACAGCTTTGTGGATTTCCCCCATCTGTTCTGTTATATAGAACCAAACTAAAGATAAATGTGCTTTTAGAATAAGTCATTATATTCTCAACTGAACATGATTTGCAGGGAAAAGAAAGCCATATGTGTTACATTATTTTCTCATTTTCACTCTATCCCACGTCCGCTTGGTTGGATATGTGTCATGCTCTGTTTCTAAATGGTGTCACCAATGCTGAAAGTAGAAGGTGACACAACATTTTCAAAAGTGGGCTCAGCCTTCCATCTGTGTTACTAAAATCAGTGGAGATCCCCATGGGTCTCAGGGGCCAATCTCATTTACAATGGTACAAACTGGAAGGAAAATATTTTCAAGTTAATTATAGCATATCAGCATAGAACCCAAAGCAGAGGGTGAGGCAAGGTGCAGGACTAAGGAAATAAAGACTCTCTTGCTTCTGTGTGGTGTGCTGTTAGTTCAGCAGAACAAGAGAAATGTTGCACCAATCCGTCAGTGACAGAGGGGTAGTTCAGAACAGCACCTGGATTCTAAAGCCAGGTATGGAGATTCCACACTGAGTTTTGTTTCTCCAAGCAGAAATGTCTTAACCTCAAAAACAGGAGGCTTAGGGGCTTCTCCTTGGAAACTGGACACCTAGAGTAGGAGATGGACAATGACCCCAAAGGGTCTCCAAGAAATGATGGCTCCAGAGCAGTGTCTGAAGAGCTCTTTCTATTTATCTATTGGTCCCAGTTTCACACACACAGCCCACAGCAAACTATAGGTTAGACTTACTGAAGGCAGAGCAGAAGGAGTGAGCAATAGATGTGGAAGAATAATTTGTGCTGGAGTATTTGTTAAGAAAAGAGCAACTAGTTTGCCAGGAAGGAAAAACAGCAGCAGGAAGAGCCACTGCATACCCTGCTATTGCATGTTTGCTGGTGTTTTAGGTGGTGAATAAATATGGTGAAGAACCCTGTTAGAGCTTTTACAGAACACTCAAACAGTTTTTAAGCCATGGTATTTTCCAAAATGGACAGGATAAAAGCTTGAGATAAATTCCCCTTCTTTTTATATTCCAGCTCCCACTGTGTATATATGCATAATGAATGACACATAGTGAATATATGTTCTTTTGATATTTCTTGGGAAAAACACTTTAGACTATATTTCCTTTGGAACCTGATATACCCAAGTTTTATATATGTTCAAAGTTCACAGGCAGAAAAGAAGCAATACTCATGTTTACAGAGAGCACAAAGATATTGCATTACATTTTAATGAGGAAAAACAGCAAACATCTCTTTCCATTTTCTTCTAGCTACAGCGAGTTCTCAGATATTATGTTACTTTCAATGGTGGTGTCCCCTGTGTCCTTGAGCTTCTTTCCTCTTGTGTGTCATAGAAATGCTGACAGAAACAACATCTCTGACTTCAAGGCTTATATCCACAACTCCATCAACCATACTGTGGAGTAGAGATGTCTCAACTTTTACCTAACTCCCTTCAGAACTTCTGGCAGTCTGTCTGCATCAGGCTCTGCCAAAGTTGGTGGCTACAGCGTGAAGATGCCCACAGTTTTTCCAGTCCCATTTCAACCTGCTTTCCAAAATGCTTCTGTATTGCAGGGTGAACCCACAATGTCTCCTTTGCTCCTCCAAATTTAAAATTTGCTTCTGTAATACACCTGTCTGTTCCTTCTGCTCAACATTTAGGTAATTGCCACTGGTGTCAAGTCACAGGTGAAGCTCAGACTTGCAGACCTGTGGCAAAATAGCAATTTTATATGGGAGGTTCCTGGAGACAGAAGTGAAGGATGGATGGGGAAGTACGGACATACGGACATAACATATGAGAATCAGCATTTGATATTGTGCAGGGAATTTTTAACAAGCAGCTCCTTTCTTTCTGCATTTATGCCCTGACTGCTGGGAGAAACTCCTTGTAAATTGTCCTTTTCTCTGTCTGTGGGTCCCCTTCCTTCTTTTGGGACTACCTCCTGCTCATCTGCTAGTTCTACAATCACCATGGCCTCAGAGGAAACATTGCCCACCAAGTAACTTGCATAGGATAGGTACTGTTTTGCATGTCATAGTATTTTTTAACCTGAGTTAGTTGGCTACTTTTAGCTTTTGTCTGCATATTCAGTGATAAATGGAGTTAGTGCTAAGCATTTTTTTCTCAGCTCAAATTTCACTGAGCAAAACGTAATTAACTATGGAAAAACACCACTGTATGAAATTCCATTGTGGACTGGATTTATTTGCTGTTAAACCACTTCCCCGTCCAAAATTGTACAAATACACAGTGTTCTATGGGTCAGTAGAGCTGCTACATGAGCTTAAAGCAATCACAAGCAGACAAGGAAGCGTTAAGCACTAGCAAAAAATGGGAATGATTTGGTCTGCCAGCTCCTGGCCTTTCTTCCATCATTGCTCATCAGCAAATGAAGTGCACAAACTGTCTGATTGGGTTCATGCACCTGCCATTGGCAGCATTAGCAATGCTGGCTTGCACAGCTTATCTGTCTGGATGCCTATGATTTGCAGCCTCTTAACACCTTGGACTATTAAATGCCTCACCTTGGCTTCCAGTGCATGCAGCAGGCAAGCGGGCAGCTTCCTCACTCAGCTAATTGTGCTTTCCCCTTTGCATGGAAACTACCTCCATTGTCTTAAGAAAAGATGTTATTTTATCCTAGAATCATAGAATGGTTTGTGTTGGAAGGGACCTTAGAGATCATCTAGTTCAAATCCCCCTGCAGGGACACCTCCCACTGTACCAGGCTGCTCAAAGCCCCATCCAGACTGGCCTTGAACACTTTCAGGGAGGGGGCACCCACAGCTTCCCTGGGCAACCTGTTCCTCACACTAAAGAATGTCTCTCTAATGTCAAACCTAAATCTACCCTTTCCCAGTTTAGAAACATTACCCTTTGTCCTATCACTACCTGCCCTTATGAGAAATCTCTCCCCAGCTTTCCTGTAGGACCCCCTCAGGTACTGGAAAGCCACTGTAATGTCTCCCCAGGGCCTTCTCTTTTCCAGGCTGAACAGCCCCAACTCTCAGCCTGGCTTCACAGGGGAGGTGCTCTGACCCTCTGATCATCTCAAGACTGGATGTGGCACTCGGTGCCATGGTCTAGCAACCGCACCGGTGGGTCAAGGGTTGGACTTGATGATCTCTGAGGTCCCTTCCAACCTGTCTAATTCTATGATTCTATCTCTGTGGTCCTCCTCTGGACTCCCTCCAACAGCTCTATTTTGTTTACATTGTTTAATTTACACATTGTATAACATGAGAAGAAGCATTTGAAGTGTCTGGATCAGCACCTCGAAGTTCTTTATGCTGACCTGGTGTGGACAAAAGGTCACCAGGGCTGCAAGGAGCCCACTCATCCTCTGGCTCCAGCATTGACATTTATCAATCTGAGAGCTAGGGAGGGTGCAGCAGCATTTCTTCATCTCGCACATATATGGGCATGCACATATGGCTAAATAGTTCCAGTCTTACTTACTTTGTCCACCCATTAATTTTGAGACTTTGGTCCAGAAATACTGTAGCACCACACAGCTTGCTCGGTCTGCGCTTTATCTCATTTTTAAAAAATCTCTGCCTCGGGGCTCCTGTAGAACCCCCCCAGCTGTGGGTACCAACATCTGACAGAAGAAGGATGCGGATGCAGAGTAGCAAGACTCCTGAGAAGGAGGGGTGAGACTGGACCTGCAGATCAATTGCTACATCAGCTAAGGTCTGCCACCTCAGATAACAAGGGTATGATTTGCTAGGACAGGCACAGGAAAGGACAAAGAAGTCATAAAATCCTCATTACAAAAAAGAATGTTCTTCTATTCTTTGGCTGTGATAGTGTCCAGAGGAAAAATACAATAATCTCCTAATGTGGATGCAGCAATGCCTAGGCACTTCTGTAAGAAGAATTTATAACCTGATTCACAGACAAATAAAAAAGGGGCAGTTCAGGTTTTGTCCCCATCATTATCTAGCAGAAATCATGATATGACCAGGACTGGAGTTTTGGACAGCCAGTCTGTATTCTCAACTATCTAACTCTTCTGCTGCATATTATTTTTCTGTGGCAATCAGGAGAACACCGAAAATTTGGCTACCTCAAATTAGGCACAAACATAGTCATGACCTACTTTCCAAAAACTTTGAGTGCTTGCAACTCCCAGTAGGCCTGTGTGAACTTGCTCCTTTTTGGAAACACAAAACCCAGGCTTCTTTACAATCAGATGTGAAAATATAGCTGCAGCTGTTTAACTATAGCATGATATTTTGTCCTTGGTGAAGTCCCTGAAACTAGGCTTCCATCTTTACTTTTACAAAACCTCTGCATTTGTGTTACTGCATGGATAGAATTGGGACTATTGGGAGTAACTCTTGCCCACTGTTGTTTGGCTCAGAGGATGAAATGCAATATGTGAAACACCATCCGTGATGGTTAGCAACAGATGAAGGTTTATACAGCAGTGATAGGAGGTTTGCTACCCTCTCCTATCAGCTGGAAACCTGAGCTTCTCCAACAAATCCCAGTTGCTTTTCAGCATCTAAACTTCGCAGTGCATCTGTTGTGTCTCTGCTAATGAAACCACATGGATCTGGTCGCTTTTTTGAGAAAAGTGCTCATGTCTGGGTCACTACTCTGAGTACATCTGTCATGTATAAAATAACTAATCAGAAGGGCTAAATTAAGTAGGATTTTCAGGTTATTGCTACACATTCTTACAAACAACACTTGATTTCCCTGTTCCACTTACTAGCAGTGTCCTTTTCAAGAGTAAAGGAGGGAGAGAGCTAGAAGAAGAGGTATACTTGATGAGAAACTTGATGAGAAACAAGGCATCCCAAATGTATGAGAATGACGCTTGCTTAGTGTTAGGCAAATACTTCCCCTTGGCTTTATTGTTATGTATTTTTTCCAGGAGGAACCTCTAGAGGGAACACTTTATTAAGCCATATTGTGATTTACTGTACCAGGAGAGTATTTCTGTATTAGTGTATGGACAATATCTTGTTAAAGAGTAAAGAGTTTCAGAGGAAAATTGAAGATGAACCTGTGATGTGGTCAGACAATAACAGAAAAACAATTATTGGAAAATAGCTATCTTGCCTCTGTTTTAGGCCATAATTCTTGATGGGTGTCTTTCCAGTGGTTGAGGTTAAGCATCTGGAAAGGAAACAGATCCTTAAGTCAGCACATCATCAAGCTCCAAGAAGTTTTAAGTAGGTACAGCCACATCTGTGCCATCCCTACTATGTCTCTATATGCCACTGTTACTACCTAGTTACATGAGCAGGGAGTTCTGCACCATTGATTTTTTCTTACCTCTGAGAAGGCCAAAGAAAATGGCAATGGGGAAATTAAATGTAAATTGTTACCTTGACTACATCTTTAAAGGAATCACTCCACTAAGGGCACCAAATTAACTCCTGCAAAAATCAAAGCCCCTTGGGCACATGTAACATTTTGTATCACAGGATGTGATGCTAACTTTTATGTCTTGTTATGTACATACATTGTGACTGAAATATAGTTGCTGAAAGAACCATAGCCTTGAATTATCCCGACTTATCTCAGCATGCCAAACCTCAGCCACAGGATGGCTAGTGCATGGGATTTCCTATATTTAGTGATAAAGAATACGTCCTGCTGCCTTTTGCTGGCCAAGACATACACTTGTACTACAGTCATCTTGTGGGGTAACAAGAGAAGACAGAAGATTCAGTTTTATGAACTCAGATGTACTGATTGCAAATATTTACTTCATAGTATACCTATACTTTAAATTTAGATACATGATGGTTGTTTCACACACTTGGTTTTAAATAACGCATCTTCAATATGTTTTTGCTGGCAAATACAGCAAGATAATAGATCCTTGCTGTCAAACATGCCAAAGCTCTCAGATGCTGAAGGACAGTAATAAGTTCAATTTTCTTTGCTCAGTTGGAGAATAACCAGCAATAATTACAGTAATAACTGTTACTATAATAAAGACTATGTGGCCTCCTACTCTTTAAAGTACTTTGCTTACTGCAATTGCTTCAGTGTATAGGTCCTGGTCTGCAGGAGAAGAGGAGCAGATGAGTTCTTCAGAGCAGGTGGCACTGTCGACACAGGTAGCATTCAGCCATGCAACTCCTCTGGTCCCCATATGATACCCCTGCAGCTCTGAACTACAGTTATTATTTTGGAACTCGAGTTTTCTTCCAGTTGAAGTGTCCATAAAAGTATGAGAGCTGCACTGCTACTTACTAAAAGGGAGATTTTTATAGCATGAAATGCACGCTAGGTGCTGCTTATCTGTGAAAATTTTGCTGGTGTAGCCTTGGGGGAGTGTAAAATGCAGAGGGACAAATCTAGCACCAATTCTTCCAAGCTGCTGTATTCCCAGAACAGCTCATTCAGTTTTGGATGGGACTAATTGGTTCACTACAAGTGAAATATCAGGAGTGAGTTATTAGTTACACAGTGTGTCTGATAAGGGAAGAAGGTCCTGGGGGTGGATGGAGGAGTTACTGGATGTTGTAGGCTAAGGGAAGACAGGACCTGTGCTTGGGACAAAAGAAGGAAGCAGATCCTTCTGCTTATGATGTCTCATGAATCCTAGAGGCCACACAACTGGAAAAAGACAGACAGCTTGACAAAAAAGGATGTGAGGGTCCCAGTGGGCAGCAAATTGAACACCAGCCAGCAATGGGCCCTTGAGGCAAAGAAGGCAAAAAGTATCATGGGCTGTTTTAGACAAAGCATCGTTAATAGGTTGAGGGAGGTGATCCTTCCCCACTACTCAGCACTGGTGAGGACACATCTGGAGTGCTGGTCCTGAGAAACTGGATGTAGGTGGTCCTGCTTGAGCAGGGGATGTGTATTAGACCTACAGAGGTCCCCTCCAACCCCAACCACTCTATGACATTGTGATCCTGGTATATCTGTATTGTTCTGGGAAACAAACCAAAGATAACTACAGCACTTGCCTCAGGGGAAAGTAAATCTGCATGCCTTCTGCATGGTCCTGAGGGCCTTCCTGCAACTACAGCTAAATGCCCTTGGGAAAACTTATTGCTGGAGAGGCAAGCAGAAAAGGGCTTTGTCCACCTGCTGCTGGAGGGCAAAGGATAACAGCCACACGGAGAGTTTGCTCCAGAGTTTTACCCCAGCCCCTCATGTGGTGAATTTCAAGAGGAACCTCCCTTCATCCCTTCCCATAAATCATTTGGGGAAACTCCTCAAGCTTCTTCCAATGACCTCCTTGTGAAAGAAATGTCCTGGAAGTAGCTTATTTATTAAAAGAAGTAAAACTTTAAAATTATGATTTTACATTGCGCATCGGAGCCAGTGTGAACCCAATACTGCCTGCTCTGTGGGCAGCTCACCCATCTAAGAAGGGACGAATAAAGCTCTGAAGATGTCTTTTACATCTACCTTTCCTCTGTGTACTGGAAACACGTTCCTGCCAATCAGTTGCTAACTGGCAAAATCTCACTAAAGTCTCTCATTCTTCATGGTATGCCAGGATAGATTCCTCTCCCCACAAAACAAAACAATCCCTCAACCAGCATTAACCATAAACAAAAGCCAAAATACTATGGAAGTCTCTCCTGGTTTAGACGCATGAATATACAAGATCCTGCGACTCCCAGACAAAACTGGGAATGGGAATTTAAAGTTTTTTACCTCCCCCCTTTTTGGTTTTTCCTTTCTCTCTCTCTCCTTTTTTTTTTTTTTTTTTTTTTTTTTTTTTTTTTTTTTTCATTTTGTGGGCATGAAAACAAGCAGCTCTGGCACATGTGCTTGTCAAGAGCACAGTTTCATTAAAATTAAATCATTTAATCTAATCAAGGTTTGAATAGCTTTGAGTATACTTGAAATGTCTGTAAAACCACCTGAATTAAAGACTTGCAGAAAAAGACACATTTTTGACTGGCTTGTCAAAAAATGCCATAAGATTGTACTACCCCATAATGTTGTCTTTTTTAGTGTAGTACATGGAGGAAAGCCACTCATTCAGATCTGGGGAATAGGAAAGCAAGTATGTGAACAGTGTGTGAGAGAAAGCAAACGAAAAGTGTTTCTCTTAGAACCACTCCTTGCATATGGTTATCTCATTTATACAGGTAAGATATTTTCACTTCAGAGTCTTAACAGAGAAACCATCCATATCTATTAGCCATGCATGGCAAACCAAAAAATATTACTGATGGAAGAATCAATACTACTTGGGGTATTTGAAATCTTCCTCCAATTCCAAGTAAAAATCAGAAAAAGTGATGAGGGTTTGAGGAATTGAACCTTTACAGAAATAAAATCCAATTATATTTTAACAACAACTATTCTTATTAAAGTTCTTCCGTACTTCCAAGCTTCCAGTGTAATGAATTGTAACTATTGTATAGCTTAATTTTGAAATAAGAACAACAGTGTACTAATATCTTTTTTTACCCTGGACTGAAGTCGAGGGTAAAAAGCTACGGTAAAAACCTATGGTAGCTTCAATCATAAAAAATATGTTTTACTGAATAGCAGAAAACCTATCATCAGGTTGAAACCTTTGTTTCCTTCATTGTTCCCACAATTCAAATAGTTCTGGTTTTGATTTGTGAAAACATTCCTGAACCAAAGCCTTGCAACACAATGCAACCTGAACCTTAGGAAAAAAATGTGTGTGTTTTTGCTTCCAAACTCTGCAGATGCACCTAATCTTTGCTGACAGTCAAGCCAAAAATCTCTATCGGAAGATCTGCAGATGCTGGGAAGTATTACCTATAATCCTCACATTTTGGACCCATCTCTAGTTGCACTAAAAATAGAAGAGCTGGGTGGCTTGACATAAAGTGTCAGACTATGTAAACTACTCTGAAATTGCTTGGGATGATTCATTCTCCCAGTCTTCTCTCGCTTCTCAAAGCCTGGATTTATGAAATCTTATTTAAAGTCAAACCCACACAATTTTTTGTCAAGTGACATTTGCCCTACATTCACCTACAGTGACATTCACCTACAGTATTGCCAATCACCTTGAGCCTGGTATGGTCCAGTAATCCTCAGGATGTACTTTGAGTGCTGTTGCAGTTCTCTTCCAGAATTCACTTTTCCCCCTCCCTAATTTTCTGTAACTATTGAAAAACTTCAGTCAATGCAGGAAAAAAACTCTCAGCTTGCCAAGAAATTTTTTGTTGTTGTTTTTGTCTTTTTGTCTTGAGCTGGCCAAGAAACAAGGAGCAGCCCTGAGAACTTCTCTCCCTGTCTCTCTCTCTGTCTCAGAGTACTGCTGTCCAGTTGAAAACTGGACATGCCTTTGCAAGCACATGTCTGGGAAAAAATTAAAGGATCCGAAGGACTAAAAACCTAGTCACATGAAGATGGGAGTCCAGTGCCCTCATCCTGGTTCCGTCAAAAGCCATCCCAGAAGGGACAGGACAGGACATGGCCTAGGTACTTCTTGGCACTTGCACTTGGGTGACACACAGAGATCTCAGTGTCAGGACAGAGATGATTTTAGAGGAGAAAAACTAAGATGTGAGGCCACAACCTAGGTGGCTGCAAAGGAAGGATAAACCTACACCTTACCCTCTATGCCTCCCCCATGAGTTGTGTGATGTTTGTGCACACAATGTCCCCAACTTTTTTTTCATCCCTGCCTCTTTGTCTCAGCTGAGACCTGGGAACATTCGGGCACCCTATATGATGGGAACGTAATATGGGTGCCAGGAGCCCAGAGGAAAGGGGGATCAGTTTAATCAACCTGGCAGACTGAAATGTTTCTCCTGATGACCAGCCCAGTTAAGAACTGGTTTTGTTCATGCTGGGAAGGTGACTGTGAATCTAATTCTCCCTTTATTTATGCTGTCCTGAATCTAGTGTTGACATGAAGGTGAGTGAGGTGGATGTAACAGGTCCTAAGGGAGAAGAACTGAAGTTCTACATTTTAATCTCTTTGCTTGTCTGGAAGTAAGTGAAATAAACTATCAGTATTGAATAAATAACAATAATGAAAGATACCACTATTTAAATCACCTTTGGCCAAATCATTACATTACCGAGGTTCTCTGCTTCAGACATCTTATTGAGAGAGGCAGGAGTCACCAACTGTAGACTGTTTCAAAGTTTTTGAGAAAATAAGGAAATCTGTTGGAAGGTTTTACCACTGCAAGAATCACAAGATGTTTTATTAAATGCATAGAATCAAGCCTAGATGAAAAATGCCCCAGGCTCTGTGAGTGTAGAGTATCTCACAGAGAAGGTCCTGCTCTGGTAAGCCCCCCTTGCTCTGTGGCAGTCCAAGCTGTCCTTAGTGGCAAGGAGGATAAATAAGAAGATTAAAGTCTGATGGTTTGTGTTAGAGCTCAGGAAATTCAATTTCAGATTCAAGAGTGGCCCTGAAATGTTGAAACTCTTTTTATTTTTTATTTTTTTTATTATCACTGAAGAAATGCTTAAGAATCAGCTGTAGAGAAAAGAACTATCTATACAGATATCTGTGCATCTGCAGAGCTCCTTACTCTGAAAAGAATTAATGGTTTAGAGGGGAAGAAGAATGAAGAACAGAATATAAAGCAATTTCCATACATTTTTTAGCAATATCGCCAGCTGGCTTTGAAGATTGAGACCCTATCCCTACCCTTTTCTTCGCAAATAACTTCTTAGAGGGCCACAGACAAATTTCATTTCATTACAGTAATTACACCTATAGTCAGTCCAAGCAATCCTCAAATGTTTATCTGTCAGCACCATCCACTCTGTCCCTGACACTGTGACCAGCTGGAAAACTACTGCAGCTAAACAACATACTATATGCAGATCCCCTGGATTTCTTCAAATACCTTGCTGCAATGCAGAGGCAGTTTCCCTACAGTTTTCAGTGTACTCACGAGAACATTTGCCATGGAGTCACAGCCAAAGCCATTCCCAGAGATGAAGAGTCTTCCAGGTTGGCTTATAGAGGGAAAGGGAATTATTTTTTGTTTTATTGTTTTGAAGATTTATTTATACCTGAGTGTAAGCCTGACTTGCTAGGCAGAATCAGGAGATTGCCTAAAGAGAGGTGATCAATGCTACAAAAAATACAATGCAATATAATAGGCCTGAACCCACACCTTTAAATTAGTGGCAATTTTGCCTCTGACTTCTGAGAAAAAGTGGGCCAATTTATTCAATATTTATAAGTCCATGAGAATGCTGAGAATGAAGTCCTGCACAGTAAGAGACAAAGTCTGCAATAAACTGAATGCTGCATCCATGGCAACTCACAACTCACTTAATAATTTTTCAACATAAAAAGATATTTTTCAGGGCCACCAAAAGAGAAGCAATTTACAAAGTTGACTGAAGCGAAGGCATTTTGCATCTGCTGTGTTTTTCATGGTTTTGGTCCTTTGTTTGAACCTCAGCTGTTCACTAGGATTCTCAGGAGGCATGGACAGCCCTCAGGCAAGTGTTTTGCCATCTCTGGGTGGCAAGTGGAGTGGAGTGAAATGATTTATTTATTGCCTGTGGTATTGGCAAATCAGACAATACAGAGCTGTGCTGCAACAGGTCACAAAGGGTGCAGTTTTCTTCTGTAGAGAATTTCAGCACAAATGAAGATGGCATTTTCCTCCATTATTCCACTGTTGCTTGGGAAAACAAAATGTTGAGAGGCAGTTCTGGGGCAGTCTGTCCCCTTTTATGCAAGAGGATGGAGGTTCCCTCCAGATGGGGATTCTGCTGCAGTAAGAGCATTGCTGCTGTGATGGCATGCACTGCTCTTTCTTCAGAGGCAAAGCCCCTGCATGAAGCACAGTGTCAGAGTCACAGCTCTTCCAGGAAGGCACCCACCACCTGTTTTGAACAGGTTTTCTCTCCTTTTCTAGGGACAGAAATCCTGCTGCTGGGGTGCAGTCGCATTGGGCATTCCACAAAAACATAGTGGATCCTTTGCTGACCTCTGTATTTTAGACTTTGAATGTCCTGCCCACTTCAAAAGACAGAGCAGAAAAAATAATAACTAGTGCCTGGATTTTATAGATGTAAAACTGAGGCATACAGATACTAAATGGTTTGCCCATGGCACAAGCCAGAGCTAGGAAATACTCTAGACATATCCCAAGTGTCAAGCCAAAGCCCTAACCTAAAGACCATATTTTCTTTAAATAACTATTTGTAATAGTTGTGTTTAACACAGCATTTCCCATGACAGGGAGATAAAATACTCATGGCTGCTATGCTGCACATTAGCTTTGATCATATTTCACAGAATCACAGAAAGTTAGGGGTTGGGAGGGACCTCGAAAGATTGAGTCCAACCCCCCTGCCAGAGCAGGTCACCTACAGGAGGTCACATAGGAATGTGTCCAGGTGTGTTTTGAATGTCTCCAGGGAAGGAGACTCCACAACCTCCCTGGGCAGCCTGTTCCTGTGCTCTGTTACCCTCACGGTGGAAAGATTTCTCCTCGTGTTTATATGGAACCTCCTATGCTCAGGCTTATATCCATTGCCTATTGTCCTATCATTTGGTATAATTGAGAAGAGCCTGGCACCATACTCCTGTCTCTCTCCCTTTGTGTATTTATAAACACTGATGAAGTCACTCCTCATTCTCTTCTTCTCCAAGCTTAAGAGATGTTAATCATCTTGGTCACTCTGCACTGGGCTCTTTCAAGCAGTTCCCTGTCCTTCTTGAAGTGAGAGGCCCAGAACTGGACACAATATTCCAGATGTGGCCTCATCAGGGCAGAGCAGAAGAGAAGGAGAACCTCTCTTGACCTAATAGCCACCCCCCTTCTAATGCACCCCAGGATGCCATTGGCCTTCTTGGCCACAAGGGTACGTTGCTGGCTCATGGTCATCCTTCCATCCACCAGCACCATCAGGTCCCTTTCCCCTTCACTTCTGTCCAGAAAGTCAGTCCCCAGCCTGTAATGGCACTTGGGGTTGTTCCTACCCAGATGCAAGACTACACTTGCCCTGGTTTTAAGTCATTAATTTTTTTCCTTGCCCAACTCTCCAGCCTATCTAGGTCCCTCTGAAATTGTTTCCTACTGTGTGAAAGCTGCTCCACAGATATTAGGCAATAATGTCAATGGTTTCACAGCAGCACTAGCTTTTCCTACTGTGCTGGTGAAAGGCAGAAAAACTGTTCTCATCCCTGAAAACAGAAGGCTGCCTCTGTAGTTTTCCTACTGAGACACTGTATTGTATTTTCCTTCCAAACTGAGCTGGTTAATTTCTCTTCCAAATCTCTACTGCAGGATTGTGTCATCAGTGAAACTCAAATGAAAATATCAAGTGTGTACCATATGTTGATGCATTTGTTATTTTATGAAACCTGGCTGCATTAGGAGAAGTTAATTAAGGCTAAACAACCTTTTATCAATAAAGTCCTGCTAAGGACAGCAGCACATCTGTTTCTTCCCACACTGCTGATTTTTTGCTGAGCTGTATTGGTTAACAGCAAAGCTGAAATACCACCACAGCGACTCCCTCGAAGCACAAACAATGATCTAAATTCCATCCCATATTTTGAACACATCACTATATTAAACTCTATAATGGACTATAGAGCCCTTTTCTTTTAGGCAGAGATGATATATGGAAAGAGAACAGAGGACATTCAATTTCTGCTGGAGGGATGGCTAAGCTGGACCTGTCTGCCTCCTTGCAACTGAACTGCTTTCCATAGAAACACAATAATCTGTCAGTAGTCCTGCTCTGATATGCCTCTGTGGGCACTAATTCTGCATAAACAGTGTCTGTATAAACAACCCTGAGCAGTGCCCAGCAGACCTGCACTGGAAAAATATCTTGTGGCTGTTATGCTTCATACTTTGAACACAAACCTGGATGGAAGCTCTGCATGGCTCTAGGAATATTGAGAGGGAACTATTGACCAAACCTGCTTCTACAGTGAGGTGTTTGCAGACAGTAAGAAGTTGGAGGAAGGGATTTAATGGAAATACATGTTCCACAGTGCTGGCAATGTTTTCCTGAGTACAACCACCATAAAAAATCAGATAGCTGGACCCTCATCAAGTTTTATTTCTTTGTTGCTTGAGGAGTTTTCTACAGTCATAAAAACTGCAGTCAGATTGCCTAGAGGCAAGAATGGGTGAAACACTACTTTCTTCTTGCTAAAGTTAATAAATATGCTGAGACAGAGAGATATGCCCACTAGGGATCCACACCTGAAGACCAACACCATTAATGGGATCTGAGCAAAAAAATTGCTCTTCAGAGTGCTCCCCAAGTTATTTAGCACAAGAAAAGGTCTTATTCAAGGAGTTTCACTCAAGTGGAGAATCATGTAGTTAAAAAGACATTGTGTATACAAGGGCTGCTCAAAGTAATTTTTATGAGCCGGTAGAAGCTTTGCCTTATCACCACAATTTCTCTGTACATGGGAGTTTGGAAAGACAAGAGTGAATTGACATGAAAAAGACCCTGTGGTGACAGGGAACAGGCAGTAACGTAACGCAAAGAACATCCTTAGGACCATTTAAATTCCCTATATAGCATGATTTAGGAGAATAAATATGCATTAAGGGGAAGAATTTTTGTAACAAGGCAAAATGTGGAGTTGCCAGTCCAGCCTAAATGGTGTGCAGAATCATACAGCTAGATGAAGGGAGAAAGCAAATAAATGGCTTATGCACATAAATTCAGTGTAAGGAAATCTAAGGTAATGAGGCTAGGTAGAATAAAAAGGAGACAGAAGAGAAGGGAAATATGTTCTTTTGGGACATATGCTGAGAGCATTGAGCAGGAAGGGAACCTGATGGTGTGGCTCAGACTTTGAAGAACAGTTCTCTGAGTTTTAACCAATTTCATTAATGCATACTCCATGTATATTTTAAAAATACATTAGGCATTTTTTTCCCTGAAAATGACAGCAATTATTTCATCTCCATCTTTTTCTGAAACTAGATGTTTCTTGCTTGTTTGAGGTTGGCCAGCTATAAATACAAGTTATGAAACTCATCCCAGAGCCACACTACCTAAGGAATTATCAAGGCTTTAAGAAGATGGAAAAAAAACCAACCAACCAAAAAACACCCAAAACTCTGAGAGGGAAACTTCTGTTCTGGTACTTCCTCAGAAATCTCAGAAAGCTCTTTGATATGGAAATCATTAGTTTTGACTCCTGTAGCCTCAAGCCTCTCCCCAGTAATTCTGATAATGCATGCAAGTGCCTGGACCTGTAGTCCACTGAAATCAGGGAAGAATGTATTCACATCTTTGGACCAGTCCTTTTGGTCCTCTATTTGGAAACAGCTGAGTATCTCTGCCTGCCAGCAGAAGGTCTGTATTTGTACAACACCTGACAAGTCACTGCTGCTCATTCTCACAGAAGACTGGTGTGCAGGTACCATTGCAAACAACCTACATGAATATCTACACTGGAGGCTGTCAGTGTATCTGCTCAGAAACTCCAGAATAAATGAAAATGCTGCATTAGTGCTGGATTACCTGTTAGCAGGCTCACTTGCTGACTAACATGCTGTCCTGAGGGCCATCTTGTCTTGTTTTTCATTGCTAATGCTCCACGAACTAGCAAAGGGAGCTGCAGCAAGACTACTACTGCTCACCAGGTACTCCTGGCAGTGGGTGTGCACCACCCACAGAGATGGGGAAAGGGCTTCCCAAAGTGCCCAGGGAGCCAAAACACAGCCTGGCCTCTGCAGCACCTCCCAGTCACATCAGGGTGCTAGTATGCTGCTGCTGTGGCAGCACAACTACTTCAGTCCCTGTCCTGGCCTTTTTTTTTTTTTTTTTTTTCTGTCTCTGAGGAATTATGTTCTCTTCCAGGACATGGCATGTATATTGTACTTGGGCACCCCATGCCCTTTGACTGTGATCCTTATATCAAGCCGTAGCAGACCCTATTCTCCCCTCTCAGGCTACTAAGACTAGGCTGGCAAAACCCACTTCAGACTACTGGGCTTTCAGCTTTCTCCATCTTTTCTATTGCTTGCTATATTTCCCCCTGAAATAAGGTGCCCCTGGGGAGTAGAGAAATGAAGAGCTGACATAGAAATTGATTAAGTTCCTTTACAAATATAATCATATAATCAACTCCCCCCAGAGGAGAGGACACTAGTGAGTGAGATAAACCTTACAAGGAAAAACTAAAGAAAGCTGCTGTAAACCCATCCAACTTCACCAAACACTCTGTATGCCTGGGGCAGGTAAACTGAGTCAGAAGTAAAAAAGCAATATTTAAGATGTGTAAAGGAAGCAAATAAGCAATGGTATTGTCACCTTTTTTAAAGTCTTGCAAGGTATGTATTTGCTTTCAGAGGCTGCTTCCAGCAGCACCTTTATCACCCCCTCCTCCACCACAGCTCCCCACAATATTCCTTCAGTGTCCCATCTGCCACAGCACCACAGAGGCTGAACAGAAAGTACCTTTTATCCTTCCCAGGGAGAGGTGAAGTTGTCAGCTGGCAAGGCAGGAAAATGTGGCTTTTAGCAGCCAAGAGGAGCTGGTCCCTCCCAGACTTCTCCTCTTGCCCCCACATGCCCTTCCTGCAGCAACTCCCACACACTCCACCAGGCACAGCTGCAAAGTGGGCTGTTTAATTGGTTTTCTTTCCTTTCATGCAACCAGCAAGTGTCACACTGCTTTATCTCGTGTTTTAAACACTAGGGTCAAATTGTGCACAAGGGTTTACACTCACAGAGCCAAACAATGGTACTAATATTTTTCCCCACTATGTTTCCTTCTGCTAAAGGCCGGTGTCATAAGGATCACAACCTGTGGGTTATGGCAATTACAGGGAATCATGGAGATGGCTTAGAACAACTTTTAAAATTATTATTATTATTATTTATATATATATAAAAAATATGTTTTTTAAAGAGACAGAACAACAAACACAGATGTTCATTTCACACTTCCAACTTTGCCTCCAGGCTATGCAGACCCAGCCTCACATTCAGTGCAGCAGAAGATGTACCATGCAACATCTCACATCAATTAGATGATACTTTCACAAGTTTTTACAGTTGCTTGTAATATGCCAAGGTTTTTTACAAGTTCCTACAAATGCTCTGTCTCATAAGGTGATCTTCCTCCAACTGTATCCCCTCTTCATAGTGAATTTAGTGAATTTTCCTTTTCAAATTTGAAAGCTCCATTTTCTACATAGAACAGGACATTTTGTTACTATGGTTTGCTTTCAGCACACTTTTGCTCCATCATAAGCATTTTACATCTGTTTGCTTTCCCAGCTTTGGGTGTTTCAGCTCCTTTTTCACATCAGGTACTTACCATGAAAGGCAACTAGGCATTATGATAAGACAGCCCTGCAAGATAACATCTCATTAGAGAGTGATTTTCACACTCGTCCTAATTTGAGAAAGAAAAACCAAAAATATGTGGAGCAGGAGATAACATGAGAAGGAAGTTAAAACCCTTTTCTGTGTTGTTTTGATCGTCAGCAGCTCTAATTCACTGACTTAGCAACAACAGCCAGGAAGGACTCTTTCCTACCTCTCTCATGCAATTGATGTGTGGCGAATTTGGGAGATGCAGGGAAAAACATACTGTTGGCAAGGCATGGATATACAGATACCAGCCAATATTTGCTGAAGCACTGAGATACCTTTTATAAAGACAGAAGTATACCCAGCCTCTCTGTGTGTGGCTCTCTCACGGTTCTCTCTCAGACTAGGCATGAAAATTTGTAACTAGGACAAGCAACCTGCATGTCCTAGAACACTTGGGTATAACATTGTGAGGCACCATGTTTTCCCTCCTGATGAAAGACAGTCTACTTCCAAAATTGATTCAAGGACAAAAGGTTTACAATACCCTTCTGGAAGGGCAGCCAAGCCCAGAAGGCAAGCTGCACTGAAATCTTTAAAAATCAAAAAAATGCTGTCTGTGGGACCAATGAGAATTTAATGAAGGTCTTTTGCATGCTGCAGTGGATGAGGAAGTCCTGACTGCTCAGTGAAGCACATGGAAGGCATAGAAAAGACCTCTCCCTACTCAGAACATTAGAAATCTGTGACACTGTCACACATATGGTCAGTGCAAGACAGATCCATCCAAGGTACACCAGAGCCTTCCTGCAGAAAGTCCCTATGCTGTGAGCAAAGAGAACAACCCCATGTTCTTCATGAGGGGTTTGCTGCGGGTGTGCAGTCGTATTGATCTGTGTGTACAAGAGAGGTCACTTTCAGGACTTCTGTCATTAGGCAGCAAGGTTGTCTGCTGCTATACTAATCCACAGAACTGACTGGTCCTGAGCCAGCCAGGAGGCATATTTGGGGACAAAGCTCCAGCTCCTATCAGTTATCACTGCTCTGCTGATAATGGGGTCATTTCAATTTGCATTAACAGAAGAACCTATTTAGATTTAATTACAGATTTCTTGAACTCATGTCCGCAGTAATTCAGGCAGGACATTCAGGGGTTTGAGGAGTAGATCAGAATGTGGATGTTGAAGCAATTTTTGCATGCCAGACCCATCTCCAACAGCAAACAACTAAATGCATTTAACCATATTCTCTCTTGAGATCCATAGGCTCCAGTTTCTTCCTCTGAGGAGCTAATGCAGATCTCACAGGAAAGACAGGCACCATCACTTGCTTGAGCATTCATCAGTGGTTTATTTTAAAGAGCAATACAGTAGCCCTACAGAAATCCATTCTGGAGTCATTAAAATCTTCTGGGGTTACTGTGGCCACTGACAAGAGTTGATGATTTCAGAGATTCTGCTCAGTAGGAACATTCCCACATACCATCAGGTAAGCATTCATAACACAAGACCAGCATTAAGCATGGGAGCAGTAAGAGCCTGCACAGAGAAAAACACAGGCACTGTAAAGTAGCTCTATTACCATTAAAAATTGTTGGAGCAGTTAATCTTCTATTTCATTGCCCAGATCAAAGCAGGATCCCTCCTCCTATTGCTGGCAATATTACCATGGCATCTGTCACTGGCAAGTGTTTCATACTTAATGGTGGCTCTAGCCACCAAAGGTTCATTGATGAGAACACAAAGCAGATGAAATAAATACTGTTTTCATTTTACAGGTGGGCAGCTTAAGCCTGGAGGGGAGAAATTTTTCCACTAGTCATGTCAGAGGTGTTTAGCATTCATTGTGAGCCCAGACATGCTCTTGGTCAGTACTGCTTCTCCATGAAGATTTTTTTCCTTTTATGAAGGCACTACAAAACTATCACAGAAAGGCAAATATATCTTAGGAGACAGCCCTGATGGTGTTGGAGTGGTTGGTGACTCTAACACCATCATCCTTTGTAAAATAATCTATAAATAACTTCAGCAGTAGTTGTACCCTGACCACAAAGTGAGTAACTGAAGAGTTCAACCGTAAGTATATCCTTTTCTTCGAACTACATTCAGCCAAGGCTTCGAAAATAGTGAAACAGTGTTGCTTGCCCTAATGCTCAGTGAGTCCATACTACTTGGGATCAGGCAGGTGGAAGGGAAATGTCCCCTCCAGGAGGAGCATCTCACTGGCAACCCTTCAGTATCTGTCTGATGATCGGGGTATGGCAGAGTACCTGTTTAACGGTGGTCTGATAAGAAAGCACTTAGGAGGAGAGAACCACTTGCTCAGGCCTTGGGCCTTTCTCCCTTTCCTAGTAATAAGGGAAGAAGGAGACATTTGCCAGCATACATGTAAAAGTTGCATTTTCAGAGGTGGCAGGTGAGCAGATTCATAAATGAATGTACCCAAGGGCCAGAACAGTTTGCTCTCTGATTACTTCAGGCTGCTCCTCCACTAAGCTTGCACACACACAGCTCTACTCCTGCTGCACATTTCTCCTTCCTGCTCATACTGGTTTTTGCATGATGTTCCAACATTAGTCAGAATAATCTCAATTCCATGGTGCTACAGGTGTAACTAACTGAGTGCACATGCAAAGAAAATATTTTACCTACCCAAGATAGGAGCAGAATTTTTTTAGGTAGCCAGTCCTTGGTATCTGGGTCTAGGAAGGGAAAGAAGAGACATGAATCACTTTGAACTGAAGTTTTCTCACTTCTAGTGCAGCAAACATTGAAGATTACAATTGTCTTGCAAACTAACAAAGCTGAAGAAGTGGTGAACCTGCTACATGGGAGCTGAGATAATATGAGGAACTCATTGGGGCTGAAAACCTGAAAGATGTGTCACATCTGATGAAACAAGGTGGTTTCCTGCTCGGAAAAAAGAAAGATGTAGGATGTCCTACAAGCGTGCATATAAGGGGAGCAGTGCAGTTCTCTTTTACCTGTGTCATCACATCCCTCTTCTCAGTGGGAGAGCTTGAGCATTTTACCACCTTCTCTTCTTGCTGTCTGTGAAGCAAAAAGAAACCTCAACAGAGACCGCAGCTGACTTGGAACATTGCAAGAAGTGTTCATTAATGAAGACAATAAAGATACAAGCATGAGGAGGAGCTACAACCCAACATATGCCAGGATTGTAGAGAAGAGTTTCTTACTGCTTTTCATTACAGAGGCAATTGCATTGAAATTACTGCACAGCAACACAGTAAATGGCAATGACTAGATTGAAGGCAAAGCCTAGCAATTCGTTTGAGAACTCTGTGAAAAATAATTAATTTCTCACTCCTATTTTTCCCTCTCCTAAATTTCTATGCTGAGTTTGTTTTGTTTTCTTCTTTCTAAAAGTACATGTTGCTGTATTTCATTTTGGACCTCTATTTACTTTGCTTTGACTAGGCATAAACAAGGACCTCAAGAGCACAGTGTGTGAGGACAAGTCAGCTTCCAAAAAGCATCTGTCTCCAGCAGCCACCTAGGCAACCAAGAACCAGAAAGAATTCCCAGGCTGGAGTCAGCCTTCAGGAGCAACAGCAGGGACAAGGAGAGGCACATGGTGAATTTCCCTGCCAGGTACTGATGTAACTTGCTTTGCTAACAGGTTGAAATTGGGATTTTGTTTCTTGTCAGCTTTTATTGACAGGCTGCTAAACTACCCCCTCTCCTGAAGCACACACCTTTTACCTTGTGTATTCTTTTTCATCTTCCCATCTCTTTTGCCTGCTTCCTGCTCTGAACACTTGTATCTCATTCCACAATTGCTTTGAAATATTTATATAATAAAAAAGAAAAAGACGATTTTTCATCTCCTTAGTTGTGCTCAGGATCATGTACGGTCTGCTATGCTCTACCCTTCCGTTCTATATGTTACACAACCATGTACAGAGAATCTCAGTCTTCTGATGGGATATTATACCTTCTCATGAGTTTGTAAGCAACTAAATCAGGAGCACCTTTTACTTGATGCACCTTCATAAGAATTACTATATGGAAAAACTGAGCTTATGGGTTCATCCAGTTTTGGATAACATGCAAAGCAAGGCAACCCTGAAGTAGCCACACAGTGGTAAGAGTATAGCAAGAGCACAGAGCTAATGCTCTTTAGATTATTTTATTGCAGGAACACATTAGCATTGCCAGGTTTCTCCCATCAAACATGTGCTACCATGGTAGCAAGGCAAGAAGAAAGGTCTGGTATTGTCTTCTATGATGTTAGCTAACTTTGCTGGATGGAGACACTACAAAATCAATATAGAGGATCTGTACTGCCCCTCAGCTACCGCCATAGCTCCGTTATTGCAAACAGCAGATTTCCTGCAAAATTCTTGCTATTTTAAACATTAGATTTCAGTTAATGCAGTGCATATTTAGTGTCATTAAATGGCTCTTGTCTCCAGAACACAGAGAACACAAAACCTGAATCTCAAATCACTTCACGTGACTGAAAGAGGAGTTTTTAACAGGGCTCATACGTATGCTGACACTTCATACTAAGTGCTTAACTGGGGAGTGATTGCTCGAAGGAATACTTAAACCCTCATGTTCACTGAAGTTAGAGGATTTCTGCATTGCAGCACAGCTGAAGAAGGGACGAGAGAGAATGAAAAGTCTGGTGCTTAGACCCACAGCAGCTGGGCTCTGTACGCAGATGTGGTGTTGTGAAACCCAGAGGTTCCATGTGACCTCTAATGTAGAGGAAACTGCAGTCCAGTAGTGAGGTGAGGCTGGGAGGGGCATGATTTTAATGGCACTTGAACTCTGGCCAAGAAAAGAAATCACTTTGCTGCTGCCGCTAGTGTTCAAGCTGCTGCTTTTGCTTCATATTCAGCAAAGTACTGACATGTACCCGGTGCAGAAAAAGAACTAAAATTAATATCCAGGGTATGCCCCGCAGTTTTGGTCTTCTGAAGAAACAATAAGCTACTCCTGGAATCTGCTAAGAGTGAGATGAAACTTTGCATATCTAAATTTCATTTGCATTTCAGTGATTGGGTGACTATGTGACACAAAAAGAAGCTGTCTGTTCTACATGTGTATGAAGTACTTGTTTGATGCCACATAAATCGTGTTAACTTACAATCATGTAAGGCTGTTGTGGAAATATTCTGCATCCTATAAAGTAAGAAAGCCAGAACAGATGACATTGCTAATACTTACGACCTAATTAGTTCAGGGCTCTTGAGCTGCTCTTCTAAGTGGCTTAGTTTTTTCATCATGTCCTTCAAAGTTTAAAAGGAAAGCAAACAATCTTAATATTAGTCCATCAGGCTGGTGTGCAATAAAAGTCAAGTCAGAGGTCATTAGCATCAGAGCAGCACCAGTGCTGCCCTTGCAGATATGATACTCTCCTCTCCCAAACTGGCTGTGATAGAAATCTATAGCTATCTGCCCTCCTGTTATTAGTTTTATATTGCAGTAACTTTCTGGATGGCTTATGTTCCCATTAATACAAGGTTACTCATTTAAAAGATAGACTTGCTTCTTTTCACATTATAGTCTGCAAAACTTATAATCCAATTAGGTTTTGTTGTATGCTTGTTTGTTTGTTGCATTCCTGAGATTGCTGGCAGACCTTCTCCCTTCACTCTTACCTGTATTATATTTTACTCTATCACTTTTCTGTTTGACACCCTTGCAATTACCTTTGTAGAAGCTATTATAGAATGCAATAGAACTCAGAAAGAGCATGTACTGTGATATGCAGTAGGATATTGTACCTCTAAGATTTTGTTCTGCTGCATGACTAATCCTGTTTCTTCCAATAAATCTTTTTTTTCCTAAAAATCAACAAAATCAAATATAACTTGTTAGGGTAAAAGTATTAATATTAAGACAATAGTATTGGTTAAACTTTCAGTGTAAAGAGACTAGTAAAAAGCTACAAACCAGTACTTTCTCTCCATCAAACATTTATCAGAAGTGAAGATTATGTGATCACACTGTGTGTTTGACAGTCTTTCTAGCCCTGGAAATAATGGCTGGTAGCAGAAGTGAAGGGAAATCCTACAGAAATTAAATTCCTATCCGTTAGGTAAAAATAGGAAGCAGATTGGAAGGCAGAAGGTGAAGCTGGTGTTCTGGCTGAGATAAGTGCTTTGAGGGTGGTTATAACTATTTTATCAGACCCAGGATATATACACAAACAAACTACTTGGAAGCCCTGGGATGAATTTTTTTTTTTTTTTTTTTTTTTTTTTTTTTTTTTTTTTTACTCTGTTATCAGCAAAAACAATGCTCCACAGCACTTGGTTTACATGTCAGACTGGTCTGATAGGCAGCTGACTGAGGATAGGTGATGCCCAGAGTGACCCTCAGGCCTGCTTAGCCACACCTCTGTGAAGAGGGGTGGGGGGGGACACTATGCATGCAGACACAGACTCAGGCAAGATGCTATAAATCAGCCAAGCATCCCAGCTTTTCTGCCACCTGAGACACACAGCTAAGAAACTGTGTGTCTTGGATGCAGAATGCCCTGAGCATCCATCCTCAGGAGCTGGGCAGTGAGGGAAAGGTCTGGCGTGGTGGGTCAGGAACTGAGCATGAGCCCTTCAGTGTGCCCTGGCAGTGATGGAGACCAGCAGCATCCCACCCCTATGGGCAGGAGCAATGCCTGTAGGTCAAGGGAAGGGGTTATCTGCCTCCACTTGGCACTTGTTAGACCACATACAAATACTACATCTCTCCCAGTCCCTGATGGATGTCAACAAATTTCAGGGAAGGCCCCAGGTGGCTGTGCTGGTGGCCAGGAAGCTGCACAGACTCTGGACCTTCAGGTTTTGCAGGCCCGACTGGATACAGCCCAGAGAACCCTGTCCTGAGCTTTGAGCAGGAGATCAGGCCAGAGAGCCCTACATGGTCCCTTTCCACCTGAATTACTCTGTGATCCCATGACTCTACTGAATCATAAATCAAGTCAGCTTGGTTTGTGGAGGCCTCTCCAAAATAGAAGTGGTGCTTTTTGGAGCTCATCATGAAAACACAGATATACATACCATTTCAAAACTTTTCTGGAGGTTCTGTTATGACAAGTGTTTGCATTTCGTTGTTTTGCTGGGAAAAAAGTAATCCCCTCTGAACATACTGAACAACACCAAAAAAAATCAGCCAGTCAAAGCGGGAGGAAGGAAAACAAATTTGTAGGTCACATCAGCTTATTTTGTTTAACACTGTGCTTTTTCAAAGCCTTATGATAGAATGTGGAAGATTTTGTTTCCAAAAGTCTTGTTTAAATCCCAGATGCATGTTTAGAAACCTGGGAGCCCTTACACTGGAGGGACAAACCAAGGCATCATTTACCCACATGCTTTTCTTTGCTCCTATGATAAAATATGAGAAGAAAGCCTGCTGGCATGAGGTCATTATCCCCCCCCAAAAAAAGATATTAGGAAACTGTGCAGTTGAAAATTGGTCTGTAACTAGCTGATATTTGTAAAAGAAAGGTGGACCATGTCTTCATGGATAGCTGCACACTTGAAGAAAAAATAATTTGTGATCTGCTTTGGACAGCATTAGAAGAGACCACAAAACCAGTAAACCATAAACTCACAGTCACTCTGACTCATCCAAAAGCCTGGGTTCAGGCCATCCCTGCACTCAGAGACAGCAAGGATAGGGGATTTTTGTCATGCCAGCAACAGCCATCAAAATCTTTGGTGTGCCTGCATCTGAGCAGAGTTAGACTTCACAGTTACCTTGAAGTGTTCTTCATTGTTCTGGGACAAGTCCAAATTTGTGATCTATTTTTAATAATCTTACAGCCTACTCTCACACTCTTCACAAGAGCATAGAGATACCTTGATAAGTTTCTTTCCCATTTCTTCCAAGATCTTTATTAGCTCCTGCAAACATATCTGTCACAGAAAAAGATTAGCAGTGTGTGAGGCACAGGGAGAAGTCATGGGGTTGGCAAGGTGGGAAACAAAACACAAGTCATCTTGTTAGCTTTGCATGTCTCAGTACCTATCCACAGGCATTCTTAATGCTAACTATGCCATTTAGGTTTATTCCTATCAGAAATTAATATATCACATCCTTCCTGCACCAGTTATTTGCACTTTGTTTTTAAAAAGCAAGACAGTGAGGAATTGTGTGTGTACACGTCTGCTTGTAAGTTCAGGCCCATTCTTTAATGCATTTATATGCAGGAAGCAGTGGAAGAGGCAGATGAAGAGGGAAAAAAGGGTTCTCTTACTGGTTTTTACCAACACCAGCAGTTCTGCTCTCAAGTGTTCTTGTGCATGTGTCTAAACTGCAAAGCTTTTAGATGAGGAACTGTATTTTTTCTTAAGCTTGTAAAATACCTGGTATACCAAACATTACCCCTGGTTAGTGACCGTGTATACCACAGGTTTGTTCTTGCTTCACCACCTGCAATCTTCCCCAAAAAATATTATCTTGCTCAAGTTAACCAGCCCTTGGGAAATTGGGGGTGCCTGGACATTTCTGTGCATCAAGTCAAAATGTGTAAAGTTTGTGTATTACAGATTTTATCAAATCATTAATAGAAGGATATGTTACTATTTGATTACTTGCCTTTGAATGACATCTGTTCTCTAAACACTGAGCCTGTTGATGCCTAGGAAGCTCATAGTAATGGCACGTAGTAATCTGAAAATTTTAAAAAAATCAAATATAAACCATGAAAAAAATTAGAATAAAATGCATTTTCTTAAGAAGAGGCAGGCAATAGGGGGTTTTGCTCCATTCTCCTTATACAACAGTTCTTGATTCTTCATACTTGAGTGTTTCTGTGCAAGATGACAAAGTTTCTCTGTGAGGCATAGTTATGAAATAGACTGGCACAAAAATGTAAAAATTTCTAAAGATTTGTTTTGACAGAAAGATACATTTTAGTTATGCTTCCCATCAAGGACAAAACAATTTTCAACACATGCCTGAAATAATAAGATAACACTAAGTGTCATTTAAAAATACTGGAAAGATGAAAGCTGCTTTCAAGGTAAGTCCTCAAGTACTGTAAAATGTATTTTGGCCATATTTTCTTGTTGTTTTTAATTGTCAGGAAGCTCACAGTATTTGGAAAGTACATAAGTAAAACCTGGGTTTTTTTTCCTTCTTTGAAATTAGCTACAGTAGAAAAAGTAGTAAAGTATCGCCTGACCTCACAAGTTTTCTTTTACTGTGATGCTCTTGGTAAATATTTTAGTATGTGATTGTATGCATGCTCTCTCCCTTTCTCTGCCTAAAAGCACATGAAACAGAGGATGAAAATCATTTTTGATCACCCAGAAAAACGCTGCTGACTGCACTGAGACCAAGGGAATGCAAGCTATTTGCCCATGGTCTTACCATAAAGCAGCTGCAGGTGGCACTGCAAGGTGGTTGCAGGTCCTTGACTGCAGATCCATTAGCAGCCACCATCCTACCTCTTTCATCTGCCACTCCAGCTCTTTCTTGTCTGTTGCAGAAGTGAAGTCTGCATCATCTTTCCATCTCATCTCAGTTCTTAAGGGTACAGATGATGTCTGAAAACTACAGAATTACAGTCTCAGGTGAAGGATCACATCCTGGGCCATTGTTCTGACTGCATGAAACTAGGCAAGGTAGGAGTGAGTGTATTTAAACCTAAATTCAAACTTCACCTTACTCCTTTTGCATTTCTTTTCTCCTTCCATGTTTTTGTGAAATAAAAATTTAATTGCACTATTGTTCAATGAAAGTTTTTTGTGAGATCCCCAAAACATTTTATTACATTCATTTATTGCATTCATTTATTGCACTTCTTCATTGCCTGACTTGCTGCATCAAAATATATAGGGAACAGCTTTATCCCACATTTATTTTAGTCTAACAAGAAAAAAGAACGGAGACAATATTGGAAGGAAATTGTGTTTTCCTGGTGAGTTTTGACTGAGATGTGAAGTGCTGGTACTTTTGCTGAGGTCTATCGGACACCAGAAAATGTTCACCTTGTAACTTTATTATGTGAAATACTCCAGAAATAATTTGTTTTCTGCTTCTTTAAGAGACACAATAACAAGGGAAACTGGTCAGGCTGAACTCACCTCTTGAAATGCCTGTGTTCACTTAAGGTCTGCTTGTTTTCATCAGAAAGTTTGGAAACCATCTTGCTGAGATCTGTCTTCACGCTGTAGATAAAGTGGCAGCTCAAAAAGGTGTCTTCCTACAATAACATAGCACAGAAAATCTGCTGTTTTGCACTAAACACTGTGTCATGTCCCATCTCCTATAGAGACGAAATGAGATGCTCAGGTGGGCCATATAATTTTATCTCCTAAATTCTTCATGTCTGCGGACCTCACAGTGGGTTGCCTCTTATGTTTTTGGAAAACCAGATTTTTTTTTGCAGAATTTGAGACAGGCTGGGAGAAAACATATCCTCAAACTAATTTCTAAAAGAGCAATACCATTTATTTCATAGCACTGACTGCTGTAAAACTGTAAAAGGCAAACACATGTCCCCTTGGATATTTATTTTTTTTAAAGCTGTGGTAGGTCTAATTTTAATTTTAGTAATATAACTGCTGAGTTTATCTGTATTTCCCTTTTTAGCCAGGGTATCTGGGCAAAAATAAGATCAAGGCCATCATACAAGATATAAGAGACTGGGCCAGAAAAAACAGTCCCCATCCAGGCTTTGGCTAGGAGTATCCCACAGGCACAGGACTATGCACCCATGTCCTGAGGGATGCTGCAATGGAGGGGGCTACAGCAGCTCACTTGGCCCTGCTCAGCAAAAGGAATTACTGGGTGAGGCCATGATGCTATTTTTTGGTTTGTGATTTGTTTTGCTTATTCTTTTCTTGATCCCAGGCACAAAAAGCTCTGATGAAATTCTATGCAGGCTGACAAAGTCTGCAGGAAGGGAGATTTTGAAGGAATTTCCCACAGATATCTCTGCCATCCTATTTATACAGCAGATTGAATTCTTTCTCTGGCATTTATGTCAAGGTTGACAGATATAAAGGGAGGGACAGATCTTGAACATCTGCCCTTCTAAATGCTGCAACTGCTTGGCTGCTGCTGTGGATACAATCTGCAGCCTCTTGAGGGTCTGTGGGCAGAAATGGTGGCTGGGCAGCTGGACACATCACCAAAATGCCTCCACTCAGTCCAAATGAGCAGGAATATCTATGAGGTGAGAGGCGAGAAATGCAGGTGTAGGCATGGTGCTAGAGGAAAAAGGGGCATCTCAGTCTGGCAGTGTAAATAACTCTGCCATAAACCTGGAGGTATTTAAAAGATGTGTAGTTGTGGTGCTTAGGAAAATGGTGTGGTGTGGACTTGGCAGTGTTAGCTCACGAATTGGACTGGGTGATCTCAGAGATTTTTTCCAACCAAAACAATTCTATGATTACAAAACATTTATACTGAATAGAGAACATGAGAAAAAAAATTAAAGAGGATTCACACAACACTATAGTCTTAAATAGTGCGGTCATACCAGCTAATCTACTCATATTTTACTCCTAGGGAAGACAGTGTCCTACACCCTCTCCACTCTCTAAAAGCCACATTATTTAAGTCACTTCATGTGCCTTGAGTCTTCTCTATTTGGCCATCTAGGCAGGAAAACAGACTTAGATTTTTACAGAAGTTTGTCTTCTGAATTGCCCTGTAAATACTTGCACTGTGGAGGGGAAGGAATGAAGGGTCAGAAGGCTCTGAGAAACACTTGCGTTGTCCCTGCAGTTTTCCACAAAAATTCAACAGTCTAGACCAAGCAAGCAGAGAAACAAACCTGGCAACAAGTCACAAAAAAAATCCCAGAAGCCTCTTCTACACCTTCACTCCATCCTTCCACCCAGACTTACTTGCACCCTGCCAGAAAGTTGGACCAAGCCAGAAACAAAATACAGTAAAATTGGAAGGAAATTAAGAAAAATCTGGTGCAGAAAGTAAAAGCTGAAATTGGAGGGTCACACTCCCTGATTGCAGAAGACCAAAGATTAACTCTTTTCCAGACATGATTCCCGATGTGTCTACCACATCCAATGCCCTTGGGCAAAGTGAAGTGGCATAAGCTTACAATTTCTTAGTTCACAGGCACTACTCAACATCTTGACTTTGTGCTTCTCCAAGACTCATTTTTATTTCCAACCAAAAGACATCTGTCAGTGTCCCTGCCACAGCACTGTCCCTGCCTAGTTTGCTTCGAGGTCCCTTTTTTTCTGATGGGCATTCTCTCAGGTAGCCATCACATCAGTGACACTATTAATTATCCGTGTATATAATTTCCCTGTGTTGGTTCTGTCAGCGAAGCAGCTAAGCTCCTGGGGCAATTACTTTTGTAACACAGTGCTGCTTCATATTCAGGATCCAGTTCAGCAAAGCACTTAAGCAAAGGAATAATGTCTGACTTGAATAAGGATATTAGTGCTTAAAGTTAACTGTGTGCTTTTAACATGGGGTCTTATATAATGGTAGTCAAATTATTAATCTACTCAATTACAAGCTCTAGCTAACAAATAGATGCCCTGGACTTTCCTTAAAGGAGAAAACAGATGCAGATAGGCCTTGAAACACTAACAATATTCAGTAGTAACATAGCAATGATTGAAAATATGTTGGCTTGCTTCGTGTTAACTCTTATCAAGCAGAAAAGACAGCATGCCAGCACTTCGGTGACTATTAGTGAAATGTTTTAGTGAACAAATGGACTACATATTTAAAATGAAACAGGGAGCGTTTCTCCTCCCTTGAGGCGGTCTCAGTGGAACCTGAACAGTAAATATTTTTTGACATCATATAGGTCCTGAGATTTGTAGTGTGAATCACAGCAGGCCCGCTAAAAAGTGCTTTTGAGTGACAGAAGGATTAACTGAGCAGGGGACAGCAGAAAAGCCAGGATGTTATTTGCAAGGTTGCACAGATAGAGCTGAAGATAGTGACTAGAAGTGATACACAGTTGTGAAGTCAGATATATTCCCACATGGGTGTAAACTATGAGTAGGCTCAGGAAATGAACCCCTTCCTAGCACTTGCTAACCATGATACCTTATACTGTACAATTGTATCTAGACTAACTACAGAGACATCCTAACCTAAATAAATTGAGGAATTTATTGATTAAAACACATAATTCTGTAGAAGAAGACTACAACGTCAAAACTTTCAGGTCCTTTAACAAAAATGTTATGATGGACAAAAACTTATGCAACAATGGTTGTAGTGGTTAATAAAGCAAGCTACTGGCTCACAACATCCTAGTTTGCCATACTATTATTACTGAGGTTTGTGGTGAGAAGCCCAGCTATCATTTTTCAGAGAGTCCCTGAGGAAATACAGACGTGGTGATACATACTAATTTCCAGAATTCAATAACCTGTGCCCAATTGTTCCCCCATTCCATGTCTGACCAACTGGAGTGGGCTATTTCCACTAGTACCCAAATGGATTTCTAAGTTTAAGTTTAAACACAAGAATGATTTTTCTGTTGTTGCTGTTGTTGTTTTAGATTCGTCATGTAGCTTGGTTTTGTGTCTCTTTGTGTTTTGGAGATGTTCTTCAGATCAGCCTTTAGGGAAGGGCTAGTGCAGTGCACTGAAGTCTTCTTTGGAAGAGATGCTGTGACTGCAAAAAGGGAACTAGAAAGCTGGCTGTGATAATTATCATGCAATTTTAGTTGTGTGGGTGTGTGATGTGTTAGCAGGAAGTGTTTATTTTTAGTTCAGATATCCAAAACCTGTATTCAATATGGACTATGAAACGAGTCCATCTAAACCAGTACATAGCTGTGTTTGTGTGAATATATGCAGGTGAAAGAATGTAGAGGAACCAACTCAATACCTGCCTAGGATTAAATGCTGATGGCTTTGAATCTACTTCTAAGAAGGTCTAGAGATGGAAAAGACATCCAGCCTTCAAAGAAGAAACCACGTCTTGACTATAAAAGTAGTGGGGCTGAAGCCTTAAGACACTTTGCCCATAGGCAAGGTAGTACAGAGGGTCACTGACTCACTCAGTAATGGTGTAGGGGCTGAGATAAGAGGCCTCAGTAATTAGGAGGATGTTGGTTTGGCTCAGTTTAAAACAACAAGAACTATTGCCTCAAGAAGCTCTACCTTAACTTCCAGCTCAGGCTGTGAGCTCTGTCAAGCAGTGATCATCTCTCAGCAACGTATAAAACACAGCCAGTGCTCTGGGGCTCCCACACCAGCCCCTGAGAACATCCATAATGATTCCTATTTTAGCAGCTATAGCTCAGATGAAATATGTTAAGGTTCAATGTCCAGCTGACTCAAGAGAAAGTATCAGCTTGGTCTTCTCATTCATCAGATCTCCTATAAATATCACCAGAATAGTGTGACCCAGGAAACAAGGGGAGGCACAGCCTTCAGCCTGAGCATCCGAGACGTATCAAAATAGCCCTAACAGTTTGCTGGCAGCTGTAGTCTCATCCCTCTCCCCCTCTCCATCCTTCCATCTTTTAGCAAATTGGAAATTCCATCTCCCATATGGAGGAATCTGGATCTGAAAGTTACCTAGACAGAGTTGGCTTCCTTCTGCCTGAATTTCCTCATTCACTGACTTCTGAGAGACTGATTTTGCAGTCTCAGTGGGATCATATGCCTGACTTCATGCCTTCTAATTTCTTTTTTTTCCTGATTGTACTCCTTCACACATTACAGTTATCTTCCTTCTTTGAGACATCAGTGGAACTTTTCAGACTCTTTACTTCACTCTGTGAAAGTTCTGGGCTTCTGCTTGCAATTGCTCACAAGACAGGTCTCCTGTCTACCAGATGAAGATGACATATTGTGATCACCAGATGTTGAGGATCTTGCTAGAACAAGGCAAGAGTTTTGACTCTTCTGTACAGACAGACACCTGCCCTATTTGGGCAGTTGAATGGTCATTTATCCAGAAATTTCTTGCTTGTGTGGGGGTAAAAAGTCTCACATCTGCTTTCATCACTGCTCTTCATCCTTCATGAATTTTTGAAGTCCAGTTACTTGTTTATTCCATGGCATTTTAAAATCTCTCATATTTCAAAGTCTGTTCAGAGAAGGGTGTCTACTATGAAGGTTCATATAGTGGATGCCTGCACCTTGATTTATTAGACATGGTGCTTAAAGTACATAAGTTTGTCTTACATGTGGTTGGAAAGACTTTATTTTCCTGTTGTTTTGTGTTGGGGTTTTTTTTTTTTTTTTTGAAGGGAGGGGGAGCATGTTTGTTGGGTTTTTGCTTCTTATTATGTTTGTCGGCTCTGTTTTTTAAGCCATATTTGTCAACCGCGGCAACCACATGTCTGTATCTGAACTGGGTTAGTTTTTCATCTCAGTTCCTATATGTATGTCCCATTGCTTGAGGCTGGGAACCCCCCAGCAGACCAACAGTTCTGTACTTGTTCCAGGAGAGGAGACAGACAAAGGGTCCCTCCAGCTCCAATATTTGCAGTTCCTTGCATTTCAATTTTTTTTGCAAAAATACATCACAAACTTCTGTAGCAAAGGAGTTGACGTATTGTAAAACGGTGTAAAAATCCATCTCATTAATCTGATTGGTTTCTAAGATCTAATCTACCAGTTTTGCATCGAAGCCTCTTCCCTCTCCTTGCTGACCAAAGGTTCTGACCATGGTTCACTGATAAACTACACTGGAAAACCCAGATGGCAGAACATAGATTGTTGCCTCTAAACCAGTTCTGTCTGCCCATGGACAAACTTATTCCCAAAAACAGCCAACCACAATAGCAGAAGTACAGGATGCTTTCTATTTTATTCTCTGCACAGTGCAACAAACCAATTTTGTTTTTCAGGCATTGCAGCAAAAAACATGTTATCCTTCACTACAGAAAAGATAAACCCTCCAGAGAACTCACTGCCAAGACTTCAGCAGCTGCTTTTGACCACTGCCTGCTGCTCTACTGTCTCATGGAAGATACGAGAAATGTTTGTAAAACAGATCCATGCTTCTTCTGGATGGTAAAGGGCAGCTAAAATTAACTGTGCCATAATTTACTTTTCTGAAGAAATTCAATAATCTTTTCAGTGTGCAAATATTCTACACATGATCAGAGACCTTAATTGCTATTAGTGTAGTGCTAACTTTGATTCCAAGGGAAAAATTTCAGAGAAAATGGTAAAAACTCAATGCAAACAAGTATCTACCGTGTTTGCTGAATATGTCCAGTCAAGTGTATTGTACACATTAGTGAAGACACCTTCTTTTAAGTTGGGATGACATCTTCACACTTGAACCCTTCAGTCTCCTTGTAGCCTTCATCAATCTAGACCATACAGTATAATTCACTTGCACAATATTCCTGGAATGATAAAAGTCAATGTGCAATTTCTGTTTTTGTGTCTCAAGGGCTTATCCACTATCCTTCTCTTTGTTGCTCTAAGAGATATTCAGAAGCAAAGAAGAGATGTCCTCTGATCCGCTCTCCGCAACACACCAAGGGTATAGGTTTACAACTCCCATTTTCATCATATGCAACTGTAGTCCTCACAGAGAAGTTGCATTGCACAGGGTAGGAAACAACACTTGGCTGAAGACTTGCTGGCTTAAGCCATTTGTATCCAGCAGCACTTTGATGCTGCTCATATTTGCTTCTTCGCAATGCATCAGACATTTATAATAGCAGGTTGAAAGGGTTTTGCAGTGTATGATGTGATGTAGCACATAGACCAGATATTTGGTTGAACTTCTGTCCCATTAATATAAAATTTCTGAATGCTAGAGAAAGGTCACGATAACTCAAGTGGGAATTGCCAAGCTCTGACTTTGTTCTGATCATTATAACTTCCTCCAGCCACGTAGGAACTAAGAGAATACATTATCATGTTCATACACTTTTGATCCTTTGAAGATTACTACTGTTGACCTGAAAATGAGTCAAATATTTCTCACCTGAAAGATCAAGAAAAAAAAGGAAAGTAAAAAGAGAAGAAGACAGACAGGAAAGAGAATAAAAGACATATAGGCAGTCAGGAGGCGTGGTCATTTCTTCTGGTGACAATGACCTTGTCTTCACATCTGCCCTCCCCCCCCACTCCTCTTTCCCTGCCCCATTTTCCTCCATTACTACACTTTATCTTTAATTTTCAGCTTGCTATGTTGTGACACTCCCTTTGCATGCAAGCAAAAAGAACTGGACATCAAATAGAAGAGGAAAGCCATGAAAGTTAAATGCTATATTGACTGCATATTTGCTCAAACTTTTTTCTCTCTGTGGGTCTGTGGTTGATAGGAAACTTTGTATAGTTCTGCTCCCTTTCTCCGGAAGTAACAGAAGGCATAAGGCAGTTTTCTGTTGTAAAGATTAAGAAGGTGGTTGAAGGCTTTGGTTGTCTGGTGTTATTTATTGATAGGCATGTTCAAGCCATCAGAACAAATTCAAAACCAAGTAGGTAAGTAACAACTGTTGTCTTACTGCTACATTTCTTACTGCTTACCTGGCAGGAGGATGGACATGTCTGTGAATGCAGAGATCAGGCCTGGGAAGTTGTTGATTCCAGCCCTTGTGATGCAAGCACTAGGCAGAATGGGCAGGTTCCATGTCTGATGTTAGCCTCATCTACACCTTTACCAGTGGACAACAGTGAGGTGACTGCTCACAACCAGTGTCCCACAGGGTCCAATTCATGGGATCTGATGTTCACCTAAGGTTGCTGAAAGTTGCTGATACTGTTACAAGGATACTCTCAATCATCTTTGGAAGGTTATGGGAATTGGTCATGGGACAAATGATTCTGGGACAAAGAATCTGTTTGGCTCATAAAAGATGAGTGAGTTTGGAACAGACAGGAAAGGAAAGGAAAATCACTGAGTGAAAATCCTTCCTGACCAGCCTGAATGCCTTCTGTGATGTTATGCCTGGGTCTATGAATGAGGAGGGAGCAGTGGATGTTTTATATTTGGGCTCTAGCAAGGCAATTGACATCATTTTTCATAGTACTTTTATAGCCAAATGGGCGAGGTATATCCTGGGTGGATGGCAGTAAGTTGGGTGGAAAATTGGCTGGCCAACTAGGTTCAGGAGTTTGGGATCAATGGTGTGAAGTCTGGCTGGAGACCAGCTGCTAGCAGTGTTTTTCATCTGATATCGAAGTCAGTGCTATTTGATGTCTGTATTAATGTGTTGGCTGATGAGATGGCATCCACCCTTATCCCGTTTGAGGGTGATGCCTCAAACAGTCAATGTCAGGGATCAAGGGTATTCATGGGGATCGGGATACGTTGGAAAAATTGGCTGACAGGAACCTCATGAAAGTCAGCAAAGCCAAATGCAAAGCCCTGCATCTGGGAGTGAATAAACCCATGAAACTGTATGTCCTGAGTGTTGTCTGTCTAGAAAACAAGATTGCAGAAAAGGACCAGTCAAGAGGCTGACCATGAGGCCTGGCAGCCAAGGCGGACAACCGCATCTTGAGTTGCATTACCAAAAGCACAGGCAAATTACTCTCTCCCAATAACATGTGAGAGGCAATAGAAACAGATGGATGCTTCTCAGAGATACACAGCGATAAGAGAAGACACAATGGATATAAGCTGCTAAATGGGAAATTCCAGTTAGATGTTAGGAAAAAATATTTTCACTATGAGGTTGATAAAACACTGGAACAAGGGACCATAGATGATGAGATCTCCATTCCTGGAGATACTAAGACTACATTGAAACAAAGACTGAGCCATCTGGTGTAAGCTGGCCCTGCTTTGAGTGACAATTTCAAACAGATGACCTGCAGAAGTCCATATCCTGTATTATCCTAGGACTTTGCAATTAAATCATTCTTTAAGATCTGCAGAAAAAGCTACATTTCCAGGGAAAGTGCAAACTTCACTCTTCTGAAAAGCAAAGGCTCAGGGATATTCAGTGCCACACGTAAAGGCTGAGGATGAGCAGCTCCTTGATAACTTTCAGCTGCTTTTGGCTTGAGGCAACAGTGAGGTTACTGAATTTCACAAGTTAATATGAACAGTTTCTCTCTGGAAGCCTTCCTTACTGTTACTGAAAGGCAAAATACAGCCAACGGGTTAAAGTATAAAACACAACTTTAGGAGAAAAGTAGCCTAATTCTGATTCAATAGCAGACTTGCTAAGGCACTTTGAAGAAATTGTCTGAACTCTTTCATGCCTTACCTTCACAACCTTTAATATAGGACTAGCAGACTATTACACAGTTGAGATGAATCTAACACTTTTTCATTTTTGCATTCACTTGTATTCAGTGGAAAATATTGCTGCACTTTTTATTTGATGAAAAATCTTTTTTGTACTGAATTGGTTGTAAGTTTTAAACTGCAGATCACTAAAATCTTACAAGAATATTTTCTAAGCTCAACCAGTAATAGGAGCAGTAGTTTCCTTATTAAACCCTATGAAGAGCAGTTAAACACTGCAAGGGATAGTACTATATTTTCTCCAGCTCTTGCTTTTTATCTTGTAGAATCTTAACATAGGGCTAGAACACAACTTTTAATGAGCTTTTGCATTTAAAATTCCCCAAGCATATCCCCTTAATTTGAAAGAAAGAGAATAACCTTATTCTGAACACTTTTATTATTCATACTGAAACTCCTGGGAATGTATCTTCATACTATTGAAGAGAAATACATTTATCCTGCTATATCTTGCATGGCCACCCTTTGCAGCTGTTCTGCGGTACCACTGAGAGAGAACAACATTTTGAAATTAAAGAGGTGAAGAAATAGTAACCTTTCTGTGTACTTTTGTTTCTCTGCCAGATTTCTGATAGCAGATGTATAAATTGGATACAATTAAGAATATAGCCAACAGTGTATAATGAAGGTGATCATGATAATCTTGTAGCAAATTGCTGCCAAAATTTTCATCTTTTCACACACCCTATCCTCTTTATTTACAAAGAGACTGAGTCAATACTTTTCATGTGTAAAAAGACTGTAGTGTACTAAAACCACATGCAGAGCAGGTACTCACATCTCTTTGGAAAACTACTATTTAATAACAAGACAGAAGCATTTCAGGAGTACTGGAAAGCATTCAGCCCTGCGGGCTGCCCTGCTTCAGGATTACTAAATTTATTTTACTGCTGCATCATGAGGTAAGTTCCTGAAGGAGCTCTCAGATCAATATATTCATCTCTCAGATGCTATCTGAGAAAATGCTACTGAGAGTCTGAGTGCTCTTTGTACCACAGGAGAAAAATACATATATCTATATGTCCACATGCAGGACTATAAAGGCCTTTTCATTCTCTTTCAGGATAATTATTTCTTGTTCTTTCTTGCACCTGTAACTGCTAACAAGCAGATAAACTTTGAAAGAACTGGAAATGTTTACCATGTATCAAACAGGGCAAGAATAAAACAAACATCTAAACACATCAACATTGGTAGACTCAGTACATGAGATGGTAAAAATCGGTCCAAATACATTTGTCTGCTGTTTGTGGTCTGTGGGCACTGTCTGGCATTTCAGGAAGCAGAAAGAGCTGAGTTGCAGCTGTGGTTCCTCAGCAGCAATGCTCTGAAAAATCAAGTTGTACAGAGTGAGGTGAGACTTCTGCCACACTGGTGGAGAGTCCACATGTAAACGCTGGAAAGCTCCTCGGCAATGGTGCTGAGGCACTCATGCAAAAGGGGGAATTTTAACCCTCAAATGAGAAGGCTGTGAATTTGGATGGAGCTTAACAGTTCCTGCTGGGAGGTGATCTTGAAACAAAGATGGAAAGAAATGTTATAGGATGGAAGTTGAAAGTGCCTCTGGTTTTGAGTCCACTGCAGCAGTCACGAATGTCCTCTTTCCCCTGTGTGTCTCTCTTCAACTAAGAGCTCATAAGAGCAATAGTGAATAATGACAAAGTATTTGGTGCTTATGCTTTGTGGAAGGATTTACAGAACACCGGATAGCCTGGATGAAATCAAAAAAAGGAAGGTAGGCAGGGCAGCTAATTAATAGTTCATGGTTTTCAATTCTGGTTTTTATGGAGGAAAGACCAACGAAGAAGGGCTCAGTGGCACAGTGTTCTGTGCAATACCACAACACAATGCATTAAAAAACTGGATAAGCAGATTTGGACTGGAAAAAAACCATCATGGCCACAAGCAACATGGCCTAAGATTTTCTGGGGAAATCTGTGTCAATGAAATGGGGAAACAGGCTAAGAAAATGCAAGGTAGGAGGATGGTGGGACAGAGAGAAGGTATGGGTACTCTTTTTACAGCCCAGAACAGCAGCCCTTAACCAGAGGTGTTTCTACAGCTTCTTCTGGCTGGACTCTATCTGCATCCTTAAATGTTTCAGCTGAACTTCAAATGGGCAAAAGTCCTAAAAAACACATCAGTAATCAGCTTATTCCTAATACAATTAACTTTACTCTTTGACAGATGCAAAGATCTTAGTACAACACTAATACTTATCACTAGCTCTGAACAGAAACCTCCAGCTTTAACAGCAAAATGAAACATTTCATCCCCCAGAATTTGCTGTAACAGAACACTTGCATGCATACAGTGCTTCATTCTGTTATGCAGTCTTTGGTCATGTTGCTCAGGAAAGACTCTTGAAATCAATGCACTTTACAAATGCAGTGTGGAACAAATTCCCTTGGAGTAAATTCATCATTTCTGAAAGAGGAAGGAGGAACCCTGAATTTCTGTCTAACACAGCTGAGTACCAGAGTCATGTATTTCAATGTGCTTATGCTGAGGTAGACAAGCATCTTTCACTATCAGTCTAACAGTACTGGTACTAAGATTTGCTTTCTGTGCTGCTCCTAGGCAGCCCCTCTTAAGGGAGTTTTGCAGGGAGGTTTGTTCCTCTCACAACACATTTTAGCTTATTAAATTCCACAAATATCTGTGTGTATATATTCAGAATGAAAGTGATCATTAGTAAATTGATATTTTCCATGCATCTGATGATAGTTTTTGTATTACCTCTGCAGTCAGAAATCAAATGAAATAATCAGAGAACAAAACAGTATTAGCAACAAGTGTAAACATTTTAAGGGTGAATAGCAATAGCCTTGTTCTGTAACCTTTTGTTTTTTTTAAAAAGAGTGCTCTTCCTTGTAGCATGCTGCCTGACTCAGCAAGCAGTTAGTGAGAGGCTAGTATGGAGTTCAAACAAATTTTAGGATGAGCACTGTCTTTTCAAGTGAAGGGCTTTTTCCTCTTGGAAAGGCATATACGCTTATGGGATCAGCATGGTACCATGTATATGATCTCACACTGCAGTCTAATGTCATCTTTATGGCAGGAGTAATGCATCTCCTTGTCAATCAGGTCCCCCCTCCATAATTTTTTTTTATCCTGGTGTGAACAAGCTCTGATAATGAGTGCATTGCTGTGCTGGATTCCTGATGAAAGGTGTATCTCCTACTGACATATGCCAGATAGGAACTAGTAAAACCCTGCAGAACAAGATAACTTTAAAGTTAGTGATAGACTGTTGGAAATATGCAGTTGCTGAAAATAAGATACTTTCTCAAAAACGTCTGTTCAGACTGGGGTCTGCATGGATATCTTTTTTTACATGCTTCTGCTTGCTCCTTGCAGTAGCAAACAGAAGTAGGCATGGGGAAAGCTGGGTAAGTTACTTGTGTTAGTATAGTTGTTGTCTAGATTTGTGATCCCTCCCACACACACTATTAAAGAAGTACATCAGATTTTGGTGTGTGTTCAGGTTTTGTTTTGTCTGCAGTACTTTTCTGTTGAAATATCTGGAGTCTGGTAAGAGCTGAATAGAAATCTGAGGTAGGTATTTTTATGGAATGAAGTGCAATTTTTGTGCTTCCAAAGTAGGGGAAAGTAGTGAGGCAGACAGAAGGGGAAACAGACTCTCTCCAAACTTCCCAGACTCAGATGCCTTAAAGCAAATTTCTTTTGAGTAATAATGTCCAGGGATAGTAACTAACGAGGTGAATTTTTTAACCCCAAAGTTCAAGAAGGGAACTAGGAGGAGGCCACAAGATGTATTTCAGAGGAGCTTGAATTTATATCTCTGCTGCACAAAGATGTGTAAAATGAGGAATTGCAAGTCACATTTTTCCTCCCTATACTTTTCCAAAATGTTCTTCCAGATGTGTCACAGGCAGTATTTCTCACTCATAGTATGCCTTGTAGTCCTTGGGTGGCAGCCACAAATCACAACTGCTTCAGAACCCAGATAGAGACATTTTAAGAAACCTATTATCCCTAAAGTGATTTTGTCTGTTACTGATACAAAGGATTTTTCCTTTTGCAGATCATTTATATCTTACTATTTAAGTCCTTGAAATACTAAGACACAGTAGTAGTAGGAGTCAAAAATATAATTGTGTTGATAGCAGCTAAAAGTTACTCACTCTAACGACGTACTGTCTTTCAGCTATTCACATGAGCAGCTGATCTTTTACCTAATGGTAAATTGCAATTAACCTGTCAAAACTACAATTGAATTACTAATCCAGCCAACCTTACACACTATAACCAGGCCCGTAGCTGGCACTGAGGGACACTCTGAGCAGATCTGGTCTTTGCATAAGGAGTACAATATGTAGGGTGTCCTTTGCATAAGGAGTACAATGCTCTCCCTCTATTTCATCATTTTACTTCGGAAGGACACTGCCCTTGCTTGAGAACACTGCTCTGACCCAACCTAAGAAAAGGCTTGAGGAACAGGTGATCAATAATTGTTGGTCATCAGCCCACATGTACATCTACTAAAACCACCTCTTCCCATAGACAAACATTGACAGTGTGGGATTTCCCCCAGTTTAGTTAAGGATGGATTCTATCAGACAGCTTGTCAAGAAATGGAACGTTATTTAATCTGTCCAGTCCCCTGATATCTCTACTGCACATTTTTGGAAGGCAATTTCAGAGAAACTTATCTTTGTGCCATAGTTGCTATTGGTTGCTCTGTATCCAGCAACAAATCACACGGAAAATGAAAAAAGTAGGGCCCTGACCTGCTGTTCCATAAGCATCCAAATGGAGTGAAACTAGAACTGAACAGCATTACACACTACACATTGGAGAGGAGAATCAGGCTCATTGCTTACTGAAGGTCTAATACAGAACAATGGCTTTAATGGAACCCATTAGTAATTAGGTTTTTTGCTCTCTGCCACCTATGTAAGTGGAGCAGAGGAATAGTTTTCTGGAAGACCCAACCATTACACCTGTATACCTCCTGCAACCCTGTATGGTCCACTTCCAAATTAGTACTTGCACAAAAAAATATAGTAAAACAGAACACCTGGGTTGCCATGGTTATTCTGCATACATCTGAGTTCAGAACAGCTGAAAAATCACTGACAGTATGTATTATGCCTGAGCCTAGAGGATATGGTTCTCTTTTCTCAAGGACCTTTTAAGCAATTCAAGGTAAAGGAGCCTTGATGCTACTCAGATTTTAGAACTAGTCCTTGAAATCTGGGCTAAACTCTCAACTACTGTTAAACAGCCTTGACTCATGAAACTGTTGCTATAATGTAAATTAAAACTAGGGGAAGTTTTGATCCAGGTAATACAATGGCATTGTGCAATCCCACTATCATACTCGTAGGTTTTGTGGTATTGCTAAGACCATAAGCAATTACTCAAAACTTACAAAATATGTACATTCCTAACACCTGTTAAGATTCAGCTGGCTCTAAAATTATCACATTTTGCCACCAGCTCCGTACATTACAGGTAAAAAAACTACACATACCAGTCTGGAATCTATTCTTTGAACCTCGCTGAGAAAAATATACTCCAGAAATAATACATGCTGTTGTTAAATCTTGGTCAAAATTGCATCCATTTAGCAGTGAACCTGAATCGCTGTCATATTTATTAAGCTTTCTATACCTATCCAGAATTTGATACTAACTGCAGCTTAAGGAAGAAAAAAGATAATGAGGATGTCTGTTCCAGACCATATTCTGCTATTTCAATACTAATTTTAATCCTCCGTCAGTGCAAGGACTGAATATTTGCAGAATGTAAATATACAGAAGGAATTCAACATGGAAAGCCCCATTTGTGATGACTGCTTGGTAAAACAATATTGTTATTTATCGATAATATAATAATAATAGAGATCTACATGCTGAGCTATGATCTTAGCAGGACTAAGACAAGGTGCTGGGCTCTAGGGTGAGCTTCATTTCATCCCTAATACTTTGATTTCTATACTTTAAACATATTCAAACCCACCTTTAGTTACAATATAGAACATACTTTCCTCATGTCCTACCCTCTCCTCTCAAAAACACTCTTTCAAAGGATCCCCTCAACTCTGGACTCTCCCCTTGCCAAATGAGTGTTTCTGTGATCTGTAGGGGTTATATCTGTGTGTAGACTTAATTTTTGATAGTAGAAGAATGTAACTGTTCAGAAATGGGAGGCTTTGAAGACCTCCTATAGCTAAGAAATATATGCAAACTATGGGGTCCTGTATTAAATTGAGCAATGAATTACACCGAGAGGACATCAGATGACTGATAGAGGACACTAACATACAAGCCAAGGGGTTATTTCTTGTCCCTATGATTTCCTCATAGGGAATGCAACCAAAAATCTTGTTGAGGTTATGTGCTTACAGGCAGCCCTGCCCTCACACAGCTGAGGCTCATGGTTGTTGCTTCATCCTGCTCAGATCCTGCCAGAGGGAGTAGCGTGGGCAGTGCTGTCCTGGTGCTCAGGGCCATTTCATACCCTGCATGTGGCAAATGGGTGTTACAAAATGGGCTGTTAGAAAAACATTAGGAGAGGACATCCTATGCCAGTGCAAATAAGTCTGACTGGCCTAAACTGAGGGTAGGTATTGGCAAGTTTAGTAAGTATGATATACATTTGTAATGTAGCACTGTTTCAAAGAGAGTGGAAATAGAATTCTTATAATTCCAAATATTACTTCTGGTAGCATTTTTAAGTACTACAAGATTGTGTGGGAGGGAAAGGGCTCAAGTAGGCTGGTATCCTGAACCATGGTTTAATCCCTGAAGGTATCAAGAGGGTGTCCAGAAAAGAAGTGGGTAGAATTAAACAGTCCTGGGCTCTGGACTATTCCAGTTATACTGCTGCTACTACTTGAACTATAACCTAAAGCTTACTTTGATATGTCATCCATTTCACTGGTGAATCCCACAACACAAGAGGGCGTTTTCTTCTGTGTGAGTTTTTACATTTTTTTCTTCCAATAATGGATTGTTGTTAACATCACAAAGTAGTTCTTCTGCTTGTGTGACTGGTTTTTCAGCATATTTTCATTTTTAGGTAGCACATATTGCCAAATGTTGAGAGGGGAGAAAAGGTCTGTGAAAAAGAAGAAATACCTGTAACAGATTATAGACTGGTTTTGCTGGCAGTGAGGAATGACTATGACATGTTTCAGATATTTTGTGTTGTTTCTTACCAATACTTGAAAGTATTTGCCTCTACAGTAGTCAAGTCAAGTTTTATACATAGAAATTTTAGTTATACTCTAGCTATCTCAACACAGCTATGGCTCTGGATATGTTATCCTAATCAACATAAATATAACTGCTCCATGTCAAATTGATATACTGGTTTAGGTCAGTGCTTACTGACCTTTTGTGTTTGAAACTGCATTTCAGAGTTATGTGAGCAACTCATTCCAGTGCATTATGAAAAGTCAAGTGGGTTGCAATGAAAGAACCTCTTCTCAAAGGCACCACTAGTTGGCACACTGCAGGTCTTGCATCAGAAACCATGCAGATTTCTTCCAGCTCTCTCATTTCTGAAACATTTCTGCATTTCAGCCTCACAACCATGCAAGCCAGAAGGCATTACCACTAGCTGTTCATCGGTTCCCCCAAGCCGTTAAGCTGTGATTCCAAATTGTGTCCATACAAAGTAGAATTAGGGGACTGTAGCCCCAGCATCAGGGCTGCCCTAGGAGAGGAAGAACCCCTGAAGGCCACCCTGCTGAGCCTGACAGTCAAACTTGAACTGAAGGCAGTAAGGAACAGATAAGCAGAAGTTAGATAACTGACATTTTGCTCAGATATTCCTACTAAGGGGACAACAAGAGACCTATTCCTGTCTGCAAATAAGCAACCAAGACACTGAAATACAGGTTTCTAAAGAACTTAAGAATTTTGCACTCATTAAATCCCTTCATTGTAAGATTCAGCAGGAAATGTCATTTTCAAAAAAAAAAAAAAAAAAAAAAATAGAAGCTACTCTCAGCTATGATATGAGATTATCAGCTCCCCACTGAAGTACCAGTGTATGATGAATACAGCGTACAGCATGAAGCAGGGTGTGTTTCACAGAGGAAATGCTGCTTTCTGGTGAAATGAGGTTTCCATTGTACTTACATTCACATAGCTACAGCCTACTGACCTGCAGTACAACTAACAAAGTCCTCTGGTGAGAACTTAACTGGAGGAACATGGAACAAGAGCAAATGTAGGTTTTAAGAGAGACTAATTATGGGACATAAGCCTATGCACTGACCCTCACTGGAAACATGAACTATATAGAATATTGCTTCTATTCTGAATCCAGATTGCTTAAAACCAGCTTTTTAAATGGCTTTATTACCCTGCATTTCAGAGTGGCTATACCCTGCATTCCAGAGTTACAGTTCAATCTCATCCCTGCTTGCCTCCTTCCCACACACCCCCTGGCTCAAAATAATGTCTGAAGCACCAAGGAGATCCTTCAGGATGGTACGTTGCAGCGCTGCCTCACCCAGGTGGCTTCCCTCCATGCACACTTACGACTCTTGACTCAGAGGACTCTTCCTGTTGCACATTCAAAGGCAGAGACTTTCTTCTCCAGGAGGTGTTCTCGTTTCCCTGCTTTTCTAACCTCTCTAGCTACTGCCAGTTCAGACATGTTGCTCAAGTTTTGGAGCAAGGTTTGGTCTTCCTCTGTGTTAAGCCTTTCATCACTTCCCTAAATTTCTGCCAGCCCTGTTCTTTGAATGGCCATGAAACTGTTGAAAGATGGGCAACCACTTCATCTGAATGCCATAGTGGATAAGGGGGCATATGCTAGTGCCAAGGGCTTGGGGACAATTGCCAAAATAGCTGTATTTTAGTTTGACAAAGGTGGTTGACTGCCAAGAGGTCAGAACATGTGGTTTTTTAAAAGAACTATGATAATCAAAAAGATTCTTGTGCATTCAAGATTCAATTGCTATCAGTGTGGATAAGGTCATCACATGCATTTCATGTGACTTTCTGCACAGCAGAGTCCGAGTCCACAAGAATTCCCTGGACTGCCTTCAGGCCAGATCATGTAGTTTCTGAAAATTGTTCAATATCTCCAGGATACTACCAGTAAAAGAATATTCTTTCTAATCTTCAGGTATATATTTCTTTTTCATCTCACCCCAAAAAAGATGTGTAAACAGTATTCCTACCATCACCTTTAGGTTCAGTTAGTCTAGCTTGGTGCTAACACTCCAGACTCAACCAGCCTCCTCCCCAGACTGCTCAAGAGCAAGCCCAGATGTGTATA